>OX451739.1:1325370254-1325988484 GCA_948472305.1 Vicia faba
CTTTTTTGAATTGTGTTAAATCTTAGCATATTATCCTTAAGTAGAGATTTGATGAAGGGATAACGAAGATTAATGTGCTTTGTTCTCGAATAAAATGTATAACTCTTTATCATATATGTATTTCATTTTCACTATCGTTGTACACAACACTCTTCTCCTATGTAAAACTCAACTTTATTAATAATATATGAATGTTACATGCTCCGATTTTGTAATAGATAAAGCAACAGATATTGTATCAACGATATTTAACTACTTGTGCTAGTATCAACAGTAAATATATAGACAATTGTACTTCTTAGGTGATCACTGTCACCAACAAAGTCTCTATCAATGTAGTCTTATAAATATATATAACCTTTTATTTTTTCTTTGTCAAAGTACATATTTTTTAGTGGTGCATCATAGATACCTAAAAATTCGCTTAATTGTTTTTCAATGAGATTTACTTGGATTTGACATAAACATACTAACAACTCTCACTGTATGGTTAATATATGGCATCATACAAACCATTATGTACATCAAACTTCCAATAGATGAAGTATAAAAAATTTTGGTCATGGATTATCTCTCTTCCTTCGTCTTAGGTGATTGATTCTTAGATAAATGAAAATTATATTCCAAAGGTGTGTAAACTAGTTTGATATTGTCTGTTGGACAGGTGAGTTTAAGCACAAAAGGAGGTGAATTGTGGTATTTAAAATTCGCGATTAGTTTTAGGATTTTGTTACTTAAAAAATGAATTATGTTAGTATTCTTTGAGATCGGAGTAAATTGAGAATCGAAATGTAAAGTAGTAAAGTAAATTGCAGATATAAAGATATAAGAATTTAGAGAGATTGCACCAGTGATTTATCCAAGTTCAGCCGAACATTGGCATACTCATGTCCCTAGGAGATCTTCTTGAGATTTTGACTGCCAATTGGAGCTTTTACAGATTATACCCACAAACCTTAATACAATATGATCTTAAGATTTTACAAAGGCTTATCATCAATCAAAATGAAATCTTTTACCCATGCTGAGCTAACGAACCAATTAGAGACGCTCCATACTAATCTTAATAACAAAACAAAACTCTTATTGCAAATTTCTAAAATCAAATAGAGATTTTAAGACTGATTTATCTTAAGAACCAAACTCAATTTCTCAAGAGTATCACACTCTTGAGATTGATAATAACAACATGATCAATACAATTTTTTCCTCACAAGTGGTTTTTAACTCAAAAAGCACCAAGGCAACTTAAGTGAAAGAAAAATATTTCTAGAGAGAGGGAGAAAATATGGATATAAATTCCAAAGAAATATGAAACTACATAGATTTGGTGTGAAATGAGGAGGAAATACACCTCCTTTATATAGGAAATAAGAGAACCAAAAAGGAAACTATCCATGGGAAAATTTTGTCCAAAACTTCACTGTTCAAAGCAACAGTAGGAGTGAGGTTAAGAATACCCAAATAATTATTTGGAAACATAGCTTCAGAGAGAATACACCTTACTCTCTCAATTAGTGTTTGATTCATCCTCTCTACTAAACCATTCAATTGAGGAGTTTTATGAGGAGTCTTTTCATGTGCAATACCATGTTGCATGCAATAGGCATCAAATCATTCATAATACACACCACCATTATCAGAACGAACATATTTCAGCTTCTCGCTTGTTTGCCTCTCAACCAAAGCATGTGATTTTTTAAACTTCTCCAACGCTTGGTCTTTTGTCTTCAAAGCATAAACTCATAGTTTCCTGAAATAGTCATCAATAAAGGTAATAAAATAAAGCGCACCACTAAAGGATTTTACCTTTAATAGACCATAAATATCAGAACGTACCAATTGAAGCAACTTTGACTTTCTTGAGGAAGGATGTCTCTTGAAAGATACTCTAGTCTGTTTACCAGCCATGCAATGACAACACTTCTCCAAATCTATATTCTTTAATCCAAGAAGAGCATCCTTTTTGGCCAAAACATTCAGTCCTTTTTCATTAATATGACCAAGTCTTTAGTGCCACAAAGATGCTTCTATGTCGATAACATCCACATTGCCCCTAGATACCAAAGCTTTTGTCCAATACAATTTATAAAGCTTATCCCCTCTAGCCACAACCAAGTTACCTTTGTTAAGTTTTCACTTTCCAAAACCAAAGTGATTGTTATAACCATAATCATCAAGCATATGCACAAATATCAAATTAAAGAGGACATCTGAAGCAGGTTTGACACCTCTAAGCAACAATTACATTCCCATGTTAGTTTGCAAGCAAACATCGCCAACACCAATTACCTTAGATACATCACAATTATCCATATTCAACACTCCAAAGTCACCATAAGTATAAGATGTGAAGAAATCCTTCTTTGTTGTAACATGCAATGTAGCACCACTATCAAATATCCACATGCTCTCGTCTGATATGAGATTAACATACTCATGATCAGTAGTAATAACAAGATCATAACTATTAGCAGTAGTAACACAATCATCATCGTGATCTTCATGATCTCTTTGTTTAGACTTACGTTTGTTGCCTTTGTTATCCCTTTTCTACTGATAATAATACTTTTATAAGTGTCTTGTTTTGTGACACTAATGACACTCCAAATTCTTGTATCGTGCTTAGACTTAATTTTGTTATTCTCTCTACCATCCTTTGTGTTGTACCCCAAAATTTGCCCTCCCATAATCTTCAAAGTTTTGCCAAACATCCTCTTCAAATGCTTCAAGGTCTACTCAAGGGCCACACAGTCAACCACTCTCCTAAGGCCAGTCAAATTAGGGTTTTGGTTCTGATCAAGAAAATGGAGTTTCCAAGGGTCCAATCAAGTCTCACATGCCTACAAATATGGTCAAGCATCCTCATACAAAGTTTCAAGACTTCCAGCACAAAATTGCACAGTCAAAAACCCTAATTGCACTACAGTCAACTGTAGGGGCAAAATGGTCATTTGACAGTCAAAAGTTCAAATTTTTGGTCAACATCTTATTTTGAAGCCACAAACATCATTTGATCAATGCTTGATCATGATTCTCAAAGCTTGGCTCAAAAATCATCAAGATGCAAAAGTTTCTATTTTTGGACAGTTGAAAAGTCAACTGTAACTTGACCAAGGCATAACTTTTTCATGGTTCATAAGAAAAATCCCATCCAATGCTCATCTTGAAGGGGGAGACATTTCCTACAACTCATCTTCACACTCCAAGTCCAAGAAATGCTCTCACAAAAAGTTATCAATTTCAACATTATAGGTCATTTTCAAAAGTCAACAAAAAGGGACTTTAAGTCAAAGGCCATAACTTGAGATTGGTAAATCAAAATGACATGGGACCAAGGACATTGTTTAGAGGACTTCAATACCTTTCTAAAATGTCAAAGAACATGATCAAAGCTTAAAAATTGAGCAAGATATGCATTGGAGAAGTTGGGAAATTTTTGTGAAATGGCCAAAATCATTTATCCTTGAAATTTCATTTTTGACAAAAGGGCCCCACTTTTTCCACTTGAATTAGCCTAGCCATGCTTCCCACGTGTCCCACCTTTTATTTCAGATTTTTTAATTAATTTTTTCATTTTTTATTGATTTTATTGGATTTAATTAATTTTAAATCTTTTAAAATCAAGAGAAATTCAAAAAAATTAATTTAAGGGAATATTTGGCTTTGATTAACCTTGAAGCACCATTATGTACATCCCATTTTCGTGCCAAGGCTCAAAGAAGCAAGAATTCAAAAAAATGAGTCAAAAATGGAAGTTTGGTTATGGAGGTTTATGGAAGATTTTGAAATTAATTGCTTTGCATTAAGAGGCCATAATTCTTCTTGATACACATTGCCTAATGCCTATACAAGTGATACAGAACCAAATTGAGAGAGAAGCTGCGCCCCAATACTGAAAACAAAACTCACATTTTTTGCCACATTTTTGAAAACTGAAAACAGGGCTAGAGTTTGATTCAAGCCAAAACAACGATCCTATCACATTCCTGGGACATCAAGGAACCTTCCTGGATCAAGAACATAATCCATAACACCTTGAAACGGTATACAGAAGTCAAGCTTTTCTCATTTTTTTCCATAATCGTGTTTTACGATTTAGACATTTTTATTGCATATTTTTAATGGATTCATGCTAATTGCTATGTCCTGAAGCTAACCATCTACTTTAATTGTGTTTTTACGTATTGTACACGATTTCACCATTGTTGCTTTTTAGGGTTCTCAGGTTTTCAAATTAGGGGTTTTTGTCTAAGGAAAAATTGGAGCATAAGACTTAGGCCACTCAATTCAGCATACTCAGACGATCATAAAGCCACCCTCGCGCTCAATTTATGAGCATCCCTGGGCTAGTCGCTATTTTTCAGAAACTAGCCTAAGGGAACACTTGAAAAATCGTGGCCTATGTTTGTGTTTCAGAAAAGAAAAAAAATAAAACAATGAGGAAGACGACTGCGTGTCACAGTGTGAGTGGCTGGTTTGAATCCAGCGCGCTTTTTTTATTTTTATAACACTAACGACCATTTTATCTTATATTATTTATTTCTCATACTATATACAAAACGCGCGCTTGGATCAGTTGGCAAGGCATTGTAGTGGTAACGTTCAGGACCTGGGTTTGAGCCCCAGGTCCTCAACCCCTATTCATATTATTTTCTATTTAATGTTCCTATGCAGGCTCTACGCTGAAGGTCCACTATGTTCACCACATCTGGCCATCCACTTGCCCATGGAGATTCAATCAATGGCCACAATTTGAGGAGCACCATAAGCCTGAGTCAATGCACCCACACGTGTCCTGGAAAAGTCCACAAGGCCAAGGATAAATGGGCCTGAATCACTACAAAAAAACCTCACAATTAGGGGGCAGACCCCCCTAGGTTTGCCATTTTTTACATTCTTTCTTTTTTTATTATTTCTATTTTCTTTTAATTATTGTTTTATTTAATTAATTTATTATTTTTATAAAAACACAAAAACACAAAAAAAAAATCATAAAAGAACAAAAATATGTTTCATTTTAATTTAATTCAATAACTCCTTTTGTAAATAAATCCCATAATTAATTTAGTTTTAATTTTTAGGTTGTTAATTTAATTCTTTTTCTTAATAATCAAAAATAATAAAAAATAGACCTTTAGCACTTTTTACCCCTTTTTTTTAATTCATTAAATATTTTTATGATAAGTATCATTAACCATTAATTTTGTAAATAAATTTTATAATTAATTTAGTTTTAATTCTAGGTTTTAATGCATTTTCTTTAATAAATTAAAAAACAATTAGAATTAGAATCATTTGACTTTTAATTAATTTAATTTTCTTTAATGTCATAAATACAAAAACATAAAAAATAAGTTCTTTCTTTTTATTTAACTTAATTATTTTAATAATTTTATTTTAATTCCTTCAAAGGGTTCAACGCCCTCGCATTCGATTATATTCTCTTTTCGCGCGTTTTATTTATTTCTTTGATGTAAATATAATGTACTTGTTCCAAAGCCCTGTAATAGTTAATTAGGCATTTATCTTCTGCACTTTATTTTAAATCGGGTCTGGATTAATTTGGCGTTGTAGACCCGCGCCTTTGTAATAGCGTAGGACCTTTATTTTTTCCGCACTTTAAATTCCCGCACCTTTAACTGTTAAACAATAACATGAAAGAATGAATGCCCAAAAATAAAATCAAAACGTAGATCACCAATGCATGACAAGATAAACAATAAACTGAAAATGGCACACAATTCACACACCACCCCTAGGGTACGCTTCACTGTTGCCTTGCCTCGAAAGATGATCGTCGGGTAGAAGACGTCTTAGTAAGTCCTCATGATCCGGGAACCTGGCATGAGGGTAGCTTCTAAGGTGTCTTCCCATTGCTCTGGTGATCACCATGTCCCGAACCTCGAATTGACCCGAACACCTCCAACGGTGGTGCTACCTACCTCTCAATGGTGGGATGGCACTACTTTAAAGGACATTTACACAGACGAATTCCTTAGGGTAGGTAGATTCTCATAGATACTTGCTCTTTTAAAAAACAAACAAAATACTTTTCACACCTACACTTTCTAAAAGTTTTCAAACAAATTTTTCATACACTCTTGAGGACAGATACAAGAGTTACTTAGAGATTTTTCAAACGAAACTTTTTCAAACCCACGCACTTTTGAAAAGCAAACAAACATTTTGAAAACACTTATGAGCAAGTATCTAAGAGCCCATGGATAACCATGGATAGAAAGGGTGATAACACCTTCCCTTTCTATAACGTACCTCCCGAACCGAGAGCAATCTCTATAAGGAATTTTTCTGTGCTTTTGTCCTTTCCATTTGGAGAAAATAAAAGACGGTGGCGACTCTTGCTTCCGCGACATTTCGCGAACCAGCGTTAAACAGTCAGTTCCAGATCCACCGATCACAGAACTGGCGACTCTGCTGGGGAATAAACTTAAAGTGAGGTGTACCTTAGGGCTAGTTCATAACTGTGTTTTCAATTGTATTGACTTGTCTGCTTTAAATTTGTGGGTTGCATGGGAGTTACATAGATCCTAACCCGGATCTGGGGATACCCTATTTAGGTAGCATAAGCTGTGAGGGACCTGTCCGGCGTATACCGACATGGGTGAAGCAGTGGCTACGTTGGTGTGGCGCCTTGGTCTGTACCGATATCCCTCGTGTTGAAACGGGGAGAATATGGGTCTTCCAAGGAGTCATTAAGCACCAACAGACCTTAGAACCTTAAACGACACAACTTGGCCATTAGAACAGTAGCAGTATGCTACGCCCATTGAGGCTAAACTCTCGTGATGGTTCTGGCCGCAAGAAAAGATTGCGATGCTGGAGTTATGACCGATTGAGGGTAGTCAATGATATTGGGATCCTCTAAGAACCCGGTTACTTTTGATTAGGATAGGTATGAACCAACAAACTGAAAGAGGGTACTACCCAAACCTCATGCTGGCCTAAACTCTAAGGGTCCTTTTGTGTGACTTGTGTGCCTTCATACTTGAACTACTTGCATGCTTATTATCTGACCCTTGAATTTCTTGCAGGTTTTGTTTATAGTCCTTAATTGGGACTCATAACAAAGTTTACTGAATTTCTTGCAGGTTTTGTTTATAGTCCTTAATTAGGACTCATGACCGGGTTTACTGAGTTTGTGCAGGTTTTGTTTATGTCCTTAATTGGGACTCATAACAGGGCTACTCACATTACCCCATGCATACCATAACATCATACCATTGCATACATCCTAACCCATTTCAAGGATCTCAAGGGCTTGTGATGCAGGTCATGGTGAATCAACTATCCCAGCAAGGGGCAAAGAGGATTTATTTTCCTCTAGACAGAGTTGTCAGGGGCTATGACCCACTTGATATGGTGAGCCTTTGACCCTTGAAGAAGAATTCGCAATAACATGGGTTTCCTTCAATCAAGCTACCGAACCCAAACTCTAACAAATTTTCTTGTTTATCCCGCGAGATCTTTGAAAACATTGCATGCATATCATACACATCATTGCATAACAGATACCCTTGTTGCAGGTCACTTACCCTTCTCGCTGTTTATTTCAGCCATGGCTTCCCAACAAGATAACCAGGGACCTCCTGCTCAAGAGACTCAGTTCAAAGAGATCTTCTTAAGCCTATCCAAGGGGCAGGAAGAGCTGAGAACACTCCTCACGGGGACTTTGGTCAGGAACAATGCTGAAGATGACAAGGACGAACAGCTGAAACGTCTACAAGCTGAGGTAGACACATTGAAAACCCAGATGCTGGGGCAAAGGGCCCTCATTCAAGGTTTATCTCAGGAGCAAGGAGAGCTGAGAGCCATGATCAGCCAGCTTCATCAAGACATGAAGCAACCAGCCCAAATCAGGGACCAGGTCATAGAACAGCTTCCAAGAAGGCGAAGGTCGGGTCCAATGAATAGACCTCTCCGAGTTGCTATTACTTCTCAGGTCCAACAACGACCTCGCCCAGAACAACGGGCTGATCAGAGCAAGCTAGACAAGCCTAAAAGGCAGTTCACCAAACTCAACGTGTCACCATCTCAAGCTTTACAACAATTGTTGAGGTTGAATCTGGTGACGTTAAGGGACCCTCCTAAGCGTCTCAACACAACCTCCCTAAAGTACAATCCTGAGGAAAGATGTGCATACCACTCTGACAGTCCAGGACATGACACCGACGACTGCTGGGCTTTGAAGAATAAGATTCAAGATCTGATTAATGAAAGAGTTGTGGATTTCACCCAGATGGGCCAGGCTGAATGCTCCTGCCATCCCTACAAGATGCACCAGTCGAAGTAATAAGCCCTGAGACTGTAAGACTTGTGTTTATTAGAATTTTCAAGTTGTAACTTTCTTTTAACTGTTCAAACATTTATTCATGATTAAACGTTGTTAGTTCATTAGTGCATCGCATATGTCTGTTTTGAAGCAATATATTCGCATTCACTATATGCAAACTGTTTTCATATTTTTTCTGATGTCAACTCTTGATCTAAAATTCTAAAGCCTCTTGAGGGAGGATGACGAAAACGATACCACGATCTTTACAGTATGCTTTTGAACAAACCCCGCTGATGAGGTACAGACATTGTTTCAATCCCTAAACACTAGAGTTATAAGGATGATAATCCCTCGTCAACCCCTCTGAGCCAAAGAAGTAGGAGTTTTTCTTTTCGAAATTTAAAACCCTTAATCATGACCTGGGGCAGGGTAGTCTCTCAGTTGATCCAAGTGCATAACGAATGGCACCAAAGAGATCCTTACAAAACGAAGAAAGACAGTGATGGTTCTGAATAATCAATAAAGAAAGGCAGTCATTACCAAAATCAAAAAACCCATAAAGTCAAAACCAATGAAGGAGACTTACAAAACTGGGGCATCCCGCTGACTGTAATTCCAAAAAAGGAAACAGTTCAGGCAAAAAAAGAAAGGGATAACAAAATCAAGAAAGAGAAAGAGGTGCCACAAACCCTCGACAAAAAATGACTGCCTATTCAAAATAAGTTATCAACATCCGAATCATCACCGGAAAGTCAGGACAAAGACTCGAACAAGGTCTAACGTATGATCAACTGAGTTTAGGTTTGGAGAACATCACGAAGAGCGGGTGGGTACAAATAAAATTTGAGCCTTTATCCTTTGTTTCTTAAACCGTGAACCAGGCCACGTTATAACCCTTAAAAGTCCTAGCTGAAGCACGGGTTAGTTCGAAAGCATACTGTTACGAAAGGTATCCTGACTCCTTAAGGCCTACTGTAAATACGGAGTTGACATCACGTTTTACAAACATTCATTTGTTTTATGAAAAAAAATGAATTTTCAAAATCTTCAAGACAGACATAAGCTTTGCATTTTTAACATAACTTTGTTTGCATATGACTTTTTGTTTGAACAACATAGAAGTTCGCACGACGAATGCCTAATGAACGAAAGCACCTCCAATCAAGGGGCAGACATGACCATGGTCTATTATCTGGGGCAGTCCAATCAAGATTCGGAGAATCTCTCAAAGGCCAAATAGCCTGGGGCAAGTCTCCTCCTGAGTCACTTGGGGGCATTCCAACACCGAATCTTTCCTGATCAAACACCTTCCGGTGGCATGACAAAACACTGCTAACAGGGGCAACTCCCTACATTCTGAGAACATGGACATAGTCGAAAAAATACTACGCAAAATCAAAGACCCGCTAGGTTGACATACCTAGGCAAAAATAAGGGCTTCCCGGCGAACCAAAAGGGTTCGGGCAAAATGAAGGGATGAAATGAAAAAAATCTGTACACCCGGCAAGTCGAAAACCTGAAAAGGCGGCTTGGGCAAAAATGGGTATCCCGGTGGACTGAAAACCCGAAAAGGGTGGTCCAGGCAAAAGTTAGGGATCAAAGCGTACGACTATGTCCTGTCATCTTGTCACCTACCTACCAGAAGAAGGTTGGTCCATCAACGACTATCAGCCCCTCACAGGTCTTCTTCTCCAACCTCAGAAACAGGGGCAATGATGAGTTGTCCGAACGATCTAATCGCTCTGTCCACCAAGGTACCAAGATGGGTTCAGCGGAAGAACGTAACCAGATATCTTAATCCCCCAGAGAGTGAGCCAGCAAGTCAGTGCACTCTCCCCAAGCGAAGCTATAGTATCAAACTTAAGGAAGTTGGGTATCCTCCCGCAGATCTCAACGTTCCCCAACAGCAATATACATATTCTTAACAAGCATCCCCGACAATCTTGGTCTAAAGATTGTTCCCCGGCGGCATATCAAACATTCAAAGGAATCACTTCCCCCCGCAGTTCAAAACTTCCCCAGGAGAGTCCAATCCAGTTCCCCAGGAAAGTTGGAATTCATCTCCCCGAGCAATAAGCTTATCCCCAGTAGATTCTGGAAGCTTATCCCCGCAAAGCACGAACGCGTCGCCCGGCTTTATTCAAAGAGTTATTTCCTTAACAGGATATAACCGGGTTATCCTCAGCCAAAAGCCACGGAAAGAGCGTCCTCGACGAAGTCTTCTTATCCCCGGCGAAGTCTATTAACACTTCCGATACAACAAGGGTATCCCCCAGCAAGTTACTATCAACAATTCAGCAAGATATCTCTCTCCCCACAGAGTATTGCTTCCCAGCAAGATCGTTAGAGTACTTTCCTCCCCGCAGAGTTATTCCATTCTCCAAGTTTATTCCCCAACGGAGTTATCTTCTCCTACCGGTATTCTTGCAACTATCATCTCCAGCGGAAGCGAAATCTATTCTTCAACATCAGCCCAGGATATGACTTCCCGGCACCCGTCAAGGATTTATTTTCCTAGACGAAAAATACATTCGTAAACATCGCATACATCATTATAGCATGCATATACGCATCATATCTTACAAATCTCATTTATGTTGAGAACATCATTGCTTGGTTCATATCATGCATTGCATATGACTGACCTTTACCTTTCAGGAAAGATTCAGTTAAATTCTCAATCATATTTCAAGGCCTTCTCTAGTCCAGCTAAATCGACCCCAAACAGATTTTTCTGATGAAGACTCAGTAGAAGTTATCAGGTTTTTCTCAATGTTTGCTTTTGAGATTATAATTGCCTATGGTTCTCTCCCCGATCCTGCGGAGACGATAATTCCATTCCAGGTTTTTCTCAAACGTCCGCTTTTGAGATTATAATTTCCTATGGTTCTCTCCCCAATGCTGCGGAGACGATAATTCCATTCCAGGTTTTTCTCAAACGTCCGCTTTTGAGATTATAATTTCCTATGGTTCTCTCCCCAATGCTGCGGAGACGATAATTCCATTCCAGGTTTTTCTCAAACGTCCGCTTTTGAGATTATAATTTCCTATGGTTCCCTCCCCGATCCTGCGGAGACGATAATTCCATTCCAGGTTTTTCTCAAACGTCCGCTTTTGAGATTATAATTTCCTATGGTTCTCTCCCCAATGTTGCGGAGACGATAATTCCATTCCAGGTTTTTCTCAAACGTCCGCTTTTGAGATTATAATTTCCTATGGTTCTCTCCCCGATCCTGCGGAGACGATAATTCCATTCCAGGTTTTTCTCAAACGTCCGCTTTTGAGATTATAATTTCCTATGGTTCTCTCCCCGATCCTGCGGAGACGATAATTCCATTCCAGGTTTTTTTCAAACGTCCGCTTTTGAGATTATAATTTCCTATGGTTCTCTCCCCAATACTGCGGAGACGATAATTCCACTCCAGGTTTTTCTCAATGTTTGCCTTTGAGATTATAATTGCCTATGGTTCTCTTCCCGATCCTGCGGAGGTGGTAATCCCAAGATTTTCTTAACGATTGCTGTTGAGGTTAAAGTCACCCAAGGTTCTCTCACCGTTCCCGTTGAGGTAGTAACCATCCCTGGTTCATTCATCATCTTTTGAAACTCCAGATCCAGCTCATGTAACCAGTCAGGACACATCTATACAAAGCATCCTAAAACCAGATCCTGCAACATGTCAGGTACTCATTTTTCTTTTGCAGGTACGCAAGTTCTCGCTAAGGAATCTCTTACGCGATCAACCTCCAGATGGCATCTATAAGCCCATCATCCTATCCATCAATCTCCAAATGGCATCTATAAGCCCATTCCCATCATCACACTGCTACTATGTGAGCGCAAATTTCTGGGCACTCTAGTGTTCAATCATCTTCTACCCTCGGATTACGAAAGGCACGTCAGCCAATCTGCATCCTCAAGTCTAAGAAGATTGAACAGGGGCAACTTTTGTACCCCAAAATTTTCCCTCCCATAATCTTCAAAGTTTTGCCAAACATCCTCTTCAAATGCTTCAAGGTCTACTCAAGGGCCACACAGTCAACCACTCTCCTAAGGCCAGTCAAATTAGGGTTTTGGTTCTGATCAAGAAAATGGAGTTTCCAAGGGTCCAATCAAGTCTCACATGCCTACAAATATGGTCAAGCATCCTCATACAAAGTTTCAAGACTTCCAGCACAAAATTGCACAGTCAAAAACCCTAATTGCACTACAGTCAACAGTAGGGGCAAAATGGTCATTTGACAGTCAAAAGTTCAAATTTTTGGTCAACATATTATTTTGAAGCCACAAACATCATTTTATCAATGCTTGATCATGATTCTCAAAGCTTGGCTCAAAAATCATCAAGATGCAAAAGTTTCTATTTTTGGACAGCTGAAAAGTCAACTGTAACTTGACCAAGGCATAACTTTTTCATGGTTCATAAGAAAAATTCCATCCAATGCTCATCTTGAAGGGGGAGACATTTCCTACAACTCATATTCACACTCCAAGTCCAAGAAATGCTCTCACAAAAAGTTATCAATTTCAACATTATAGGTCATTTTCAAAAGTCAACAAAAAGGGACTTTAAGTCAAAGGCCATAACTTGAGATTGGTAAATCAAAATGACATGGGACCAAGGACATTGTTTAGAGGACTTCAAGACCTTTCTAAAATGTCCAAGAACATGATCAAAGCTTAAAAATTGAGCAAGATATGCATTGGAGAAGTTGGGAAATTTTTGTGAAATGGCCAAAATCATTTATCCTTGAAATTTCATTTTTGACAAAAGGGCCCCACTTTTTCCACTTGAATTAGCCTAGCCATGCTTCCCACGTGTCCCACCTTTTATTTCAGATTTTTTAATTAATTTTTTCATTTTTTATTGATTTTATTGGATTTAATTAATTTTAAATCTTTTAAAATCAAGAGAAATTCAAAAAAATTAATTTAAGGGAATATTTGGCTTTGATTAACCTTGAAGCACCATTATGTACATCCCATTTTCGTGCCAAGGCTCAAAGAAGCAAGAATTCAAAAAAATGAGTCAAAAATGGAAGTTTGGTTATGGAGGTTTATGGAAGATTTTGAAATTAATTGCTTTGCATTAAGAGGCCATAATTCTTCTTGATACACATTGCCTAATGCCTATACAAGTGATACAGAACCAAATTGAGAGAGAAGCTGCGCCCCAATACTGAAAACAAAACTCACATTTTTTGCCACATTTTTGAAAACTGAAAACAGGGTTAGAGTTTGATTCAAGCCAAAACAACGATCCTATCACATTCCTGGGACATCAAGGAACCTTCCTGGATCAAGAACATAATCCATAACACCTTGAAACGGTATACAGAAGTCAAGCTTTTCTCATTTTTTTCCATAATCGTGTTTTACGATTTAGACATTTTTATTGCATATTTTTAATGGATTCATGCTAATTGCTATGTCCTGAAGCTAACCATCTACTTTAATTGTGTTTTTACGTATTGTACACGATTTCACCATTGTTGCTTTTTAGGGTTCTCAGGTTTTCAAATTAGGGGTTTTCGTCTAAGGAAAAATTGGAGCATAAGACTTAGGCCACTCAATTCAGCATACTCAGACGATCATAAAGCCACCCTCGCGCTCAATTTATGAGCATCCCTGGGCTAGTCGCTATTTTTCAGAAACTAGCCTAAGGGAACACTTGAAAAACCGTGGCCTATGTTTGTGTTTCAGAAAAAAAAATAAAACAATGAGGAAGACGACTGCGTGTCACAGTGTGAGTGGCTGGTATGAATCCAGCGCGTTTTTTTTATTTTTATAACACTAACGACCATTTTATCTTATATTATTTATTTCTCATACTATATACAAAACGCGCGCTTGGATCAGTTGGCAAGGCATTGTAGTGGTAACGTTCAGGACCTGGGTTCGAGCCCCAGGTCCTCACCCCCTTTCATATTATTTTCTATTTAATGTTCCTATGCAGGCTCTACGCTGAAGGTCCACTATGTTCACCACATCTGGCCATCCACTTGCCCATGGAGATTCAATCAATGGCCACAATTTGAGGAGCACCATAAGCCTGAGTCAATGAACCCACACGTGTCCTGGAAAAGTCCACAAGGCCAAGGATAAATGGGCCTGAATCACTACAAAAAAACCTCACAATTAGGGGGCAGACCCCCCTAGGTTTGCCATTTTTTACATTCTTTTTTTTTTATTATTTCTATTTTCTTTTAATTATTGTTTTGTTTAATTAATTTATTATTTTTATAAAAACATAAAAACACAAAAAAAAATCATAAAAGAACAAAAATATGTTTCATTTTAATTTAATTCAATAACTCCTTTTGTAAATAAATCCCATAATTAATTTAGTTTTAATTTTTAGGTTGTTAATTTAATTCTTTTTCTTAATAATCAAAAATAATAAAAAATAGACCTTTAGCACTTTTTACCCCTTTTTTTTAATTCATTAAATATTTTTATGATAATTATCATTAACCATTAATTTTGTAAATAAATTTTGTAATTAATTTAGTTTTAATTCTAGGTTTTAATGCATTTTCTTTAATAAATTAAAAAACAATTAGAATTAGAATCATTTGACTTTTAATTAATTTAATTTTCTTTAATGTCATAAATACAAAAACATAAAAAATAAGTTCTTTCTTTTTATTTAACTTAATTATTTTAATAATTTTATTTTAATTCCTTCAAAGGGTTCAACGCCCTCGCATTCGATTATATTCTCTTTTCGCGCGTTTTATTTATTTCTTTGATGTAAATATAATGTACTTGTTCCAAAGCCCTGTAATAGTTAATTAGGCATTTATCTTCTGCACTTTATTTTAAATCGGGTCTGGATTAATTTGGCGTTGTAGACCCGCGCCTTTGTAATAGCGTAGGACCTTTATTTTTTCCGCACTTTAAATTCCCGCACCTTTAACTGTTAAACAATAACATGAAAGAATGAATGCCCAAAAATAAAATCAAAACATAGATCACCAATGCATGACAAGATAAACAATAAACTGAAAATGACACACAATTCACACACCACCCCTAGGGTACGCTTCACTGTTGCCTTGCCTCGAAAGATGATCGTCGGGTAGAAGACGTCTTAGTAAGTCCTCATGATCCGGGAACCTGGCATGAGGGTAGCTTCTAAGGTGTCTTCCCATTGCTCTGGTGATCACCATGTCCCGAACCTCGAATTGACCCGAACACCTCCAACGGTGGTGCTACCTACCTCTCAATGGTGGGATGGCACTACTTTAAAGGACATTTACACAGACGAATTCCTTAGGGTAGGTAGATTCTCATAGATACTTGCTCTTTTCAAAAACAAACAAAATACTTTTCACACCTACACTTTCTAAAAGTTTTCAAACAAATTTTTCATACACTCTTGAGGACAGATACAAGAGTTACTTAGAGATTTTTCAAACGAAACTTTTTCAAACCCACGCACTTTTGAAAAGCAAACAAACATTTTGAAAACACTTATGAGCAAGTATCTAAGAGCCCATGGATAACCATGGATAGAAAGGGTGCTAACACCTTCCCTTTCTATAACCTACCTCCCGAACCGAGAGCAATCTCTATAAGGAATTTTTCTGTGCTTTTGTCCTTTCCATTTGGAGAA
The DNA here is from genome assembly GCA_948472305.1 of Vicia faba. Taxonomy (NCBI): domain Eukaryota; kingdom Viridiplantae; phylum Streptophyta; class Magnoliopsida; order Fabales; family Fabaceae; genus Vicia; species Vicia faba. Next base: position 1,325,386,167 of record OX451739.1, read on the forward strand.
AATAAAAGACGGTGGCGACTCTTGCTTCCGCGACATTTCGCGAACCAGCGTTAAACAGTCAGTTCCAGATCCACCGATCACACTTTGATTCCTTTTTTATGACTTCTCCTCTATTTTAAGTTACAAATACCTCGATTGAGATGAAGAACCTCGTGCCTTCCTTATCATCTCCTCATTAAGAATACCATCCTTAGTCGTTTCTAAAGAAATAACAACTCTAGGATAAGAACTTGTGAAAGAAACCCGAAACATCTCCCAAAAATTTGTTAAAGACATCAATAGAAATAGTCCCAAAAGTTCATCATCAAATTTAATACTCATTCCTTATATCTGATCAAGGAGCCATTGAAATTCACTCAAGTGATCAGAAATAGAAGTCTCATTCTTATACTTTAAACTTATGAAACTATTCAACAAGAACAATTTATTATTCCCTGATTTAGAGGCATACAAGGACTTTATCTTCTCCCACAAAGTTTTGCATGAGTCTCATTAGAAATATGATTATAAACATTATGTTCTACATATTATCGAATAAAACCACATACTTATTGATGTTCAAACTCCCATTTTTCATCAGACACAAAATTCGACTTTGCGGAACTAAAAACTAGTAAATGTAATTTCTTCACAAATAGCAAGTATTCCATCTTACTCTTCCATAAATGATAATTATAGTCATTCAATAATACCATAATCATCTTTATATTTGACTCAATCATTCAAACAAGTAAAATAACCCATAATCAAGAGCTTTGATGCCACTTTGATAGGAAATTAAGACATAATAACAGACCAAATACGCAGGGGATATAAAATATCCCAAACTTGTAAGAACCTTGATGATCAACAACATATATAAGATGTAAAGTCGAACAAATAAAGGCACAAAAGAGCACTGATATTTTAACGTGAAAAACTTCTCAATATGAGATTAAAAACTACAAGTCGTCCAGATCAAAGAAATAATTCCACTATAATCAAATAAGAGTACATAAGAGTCTTAAATTGATTCACAAACTAGTGGTAAAAACTGCAAATCACAAAGCAAACTAGCTTACAAATAAGAATAAGAAAGCTGAAAAATTACCCAAATCTGCAGCTTTAGTGCGAAACAAATATCTCTTAGCTCAGACCTTGTTTTGAAGATCCCAACAGTCAAAATTTTGAATCCTTATTTCTTTTAGGGTTACCCTCTGCCATTGTAGCATGGCAGCCCAGCTGGATTTTTATTTTATATATAATTTTTAAATGCCACGTGGAATTCTTTTATTTTATTATATAATTTTTTTATGAAATTATATTTAAAAATTAATTATTAAAACAATGCCTTAGGGCTTAAACTTTTGAGCTAACCCATTAATTGAACTTTTTTAATTGTGATGTATGAAAGAGGTATATAAACTCTTATTTTCAGAGAATATTTTTCAATGTGAGACTTAAAACTCTTATATAAACTCTTGTACTGCTACTCTTTCATCCTCAACTTGTAGTATAATCTGTGATAGCAATAGATATTGGTGTTGTATTTATTCAACAAACAATCAACATAAGAAATATGTCAATTGCAAACTCATAACACCAAATCATTATGGTTAACAAATAACATGTTTTTCAATGTTTAAAAGGACCTGAGACTTAGAAAAGAAAAGATATAAATTGAAAACCAACTTCTCAAAAATATGTCTCGCTACTATTCACGTAAAATCTCTTATTCATTACCTCAAAACACCACCTTCCATCACACCATAATGGCATCCTTTCCATTTTTTTTCAACCTTAAAACTTCAATACTTCCATGCACTCTTCTTCTTCATAATAAACTTCACCATATAAACAACATATCTCACCACTTCACCCAACTCAAACCTCCTCATTAACTCACATACACACATTGAACAAACTTTGAAACAACCGTTGAACAAACACAAAACAACTGGAGAATCATCATACATTCAAGAAACCATCATATATAACTAACTCTGACGGCACCATCACTGTCAACAAATTTTTTTGCTCAAGCACAAACTCACAAAAATGGATCTACACAAACTGAAGTTAGTTATTGCATCATCCATTCAGTAATGTTGGAAAGTATTTCATATTCAGAAGTTGTTGTGAAGCTTCTGATGTTGTTGTTCATAAGGAGTGTTGTTTAGAAGCAGTTGAACTTATGAGATTGTTAGTCAGAAGCTATAAACTTCTGAGACTGCTTAGTTAGAAGCAGTAGTTTGATATATTCATGAAATTGTTATTAGCCAGAAGTAGAAGCTTATGAGGTTACACCCAGAAGTATGTTTAGCTTCTGGGGTTCCGGGTTGAGTTTGTTAGCGTAGATGTTAAGTTTAGTATTTTCTAGTTTGTACCTTTTGACTTAGTCATTAAGTTTACTTTTATTATTGCCTACATGGAAATTTACTTTCTGTATAAATAGACTAGTAGTAACAATCATTTGTATCATTCTTTTCGTAAGCTTTATAGCCTTTATTACAATAACTATATTATCTCTTACCTTTTCTTCATTTATTAATCTTGTGCACCAACAAGCACCACAAACCAAATCTAACAAAACTGTGAATCACCATGCTCACGGTCCCGATCTCTCATCGCCACCACTTCTGTTGATAAATTTGTTGTGGTAGTTTCTTTGTTCTTTCCATTCTCTTTTAGCTTATTAGAAAATGTTTGTTATGGAAGAAAAACGGAACACCAAACTCACCATAAATCATATGCTCTTTCTCTCAAGCATAATTAAACATGTAGACAAGCTACATAAATTTTATGATACAAAGACAACACATATATTTCACAACTTGCAATTAAGTGGGGTTTCAATACTTGAGATTTGTAAGCACCACATCTTGTTGTATAATATGCAATGTTAGTGACTTCAAGCAAGCTCATAATGTACATAGTGTTTCTACCAATAGGAACAAGACAAGAAAGATTGTTACTGACTGATAAGTGCAAATTGTAGTTATTTTTGTATATATTTTTGTTGCACTTATCGACTCTTTAATGTTAATATCAGTTGAATAAACCTATTTTGTGTATAAATACGTTTAGTTTGTGTTTATATGTGTTTTCGTTTATAAAGTGTATCGTTTGATAGTTTTGTATTTATTTTGTAGGTATTTGAGCACTGTTGGAGCAAAAGAAATAAAAGCTTTAAGATGCATTGTTGGATCAATAAAGCAATAAAGTCACTTCTTGCACCAGGAAGAGAAATAAAGAAGTGTTGTATGTCAAGCCTCATCGAGCGAAGCCTGAGAGAAAGGATTGCGTGCCGTGCTTGTCGGGCGAGCATGTGGTGATAGTTTTGGATCATTTTCCAGTGGCTACTGACTTGGGCTTGCCAACAGCTCGTTGGGCGAGGAAACATTGTATCGTCGGGCGAAGCTTCCCTTCGCTGGGAGAAGGTGGATATTTTTCCCCAATTGCGTATGTGGCGCAACCTGGGCCTTGTAATTAACAGTCGTCGCCAGGCGACGCATGCGGACCAGATTTTTGTATATATTTCTATTTCATTTTAAAATTCCGGTATAGCAGAACCAGATGTCCTATAAGATGTCAAGACATCTGGTCTGTTACAAACAACATGACAAGGAATAAACAGTTAAAAACTGATACTGAAAAGTAAAGTGCACACAGAATTGTTAACTCAGTTCAGAATAATCTTCCTACTCTAGGGGCATACCAAGCCATGGGAAAACCCACTAATAGTAGTATCAATTCATAGACCCTATATCAAACATACCAGTTTACAGTCTAATCACTTAATCACTACCCTTGGTAGATTTCTATCTAAGACTCACCTAGATATGAGGCCTTTCTCAATCCCTCATCAATCACAGAAAGCGATTGGACAATTCTAAGACACTTAGAAAAACAAGAAGAGACACTTCCATGATGAGAAGACTCACTTCTATGACGAGAAGGAAGACACACTTTCCTCTAAACTCAGCTAAGACTCTTGACTAAGAACACCAACTTGGAGTTTCTTAAAATCTTCCTCCAAAAAAAATACCCACTCTTGCTTCACAGCTTCGAGGAGAACAAAGTGACCATCTCACAACCCGAGTGGTTCACTTGCACCAACTCTCCTAGAAAGTAGCTACAGACTAAGCTCTAATGACTACATCTTGAAAATTCACGGCCGATCATTAATCCTAGGTTATAATACTTCTATTTATAACCTAGTACCCAACTGAATTTGGGCTTCTAATCACAACAAATATGTTGTTATAAGTCTGCAAAAGATTCTGCTACACAATAGGTCTTCAACTAAATCTTCCTAATTAATCTCCATAATTAGAAATTTAATATTCTTCCTGATTCTGACTTGAATCTTCCATACCTAATAAGATAGCTCACGTATAATTGCATAATATTCCAAGAGTATTTTGCATCTGTTAAATCATAACAGAAACGTTTAATCCAGTTGTACCAGTCACGATGTTGTATCAACCTGCATAAAACATCAACATGTTGTTTTATATGATGAGACATCTCATCTCAACATGTTTCTTCATCAAATAGAACTTCAACCTGCTTTCTCCTACAAGTTACAAATCATATTTAACTTATTGTTGCTATATTAGTTTTACCAAACATAATGTCAATCCAAATAATAGAGAATTAACAATCTTCTCCTTTGGCTTATTTTGGATAAAACTAATTTACATAACCTTTGCATACAGAAGCATAAACAATACAAAGGTTTAAACAACACAACTCAACAGCAGTAAATTATAGAAGCATATCAGATCAGTCATAGTCTTTGGTCTTCAATCTTTATATGTGACAGTCTTCAGTCTTCAATCATGATGTCGTAACATCATACTTGGACTTCTTGGTAGTCCACCACCAATGTTCTCTCTCTCTCTCTCTCTCTCTCTCTCTCTCTCTCTCTCTCTCTCTCTCTCTCTCTCTCTCTCTCTTAAGGGATTTAACAGATAACATATAACTCGTGTTTTTGTCCCCCTTAAAAAGTTGCTCACTAAGAGATAATATAAACTCTTCTCCCCCTTTTTAGCCAGAATATGACAAAGGCTTTAACAAGAGGTAAGAACCATACTCAGATTGATGTCGGGATATTTTATTACACACTTGCTCGAACCAATCCACTACATCACATGAGACTCAACACCACAGACAACAACCTCAGGATAAACGGAGAAAGTCCTGAAGTCATGATGTACATGAGGAAGAAGATATCAAATAATCCCCCTCAACTTGAGAACTATGCTTTGACACAGACATGCACAACATCCTCTTTAGGAGCATAAGAGGAAACTAAAGGAAAAAACCAACACCCACTTGAACTACCCTTATACATACACAGAGGACCAGATCTCAAACTTGGGTAACTCAGAATACAAGACCTAATTGTGTTCTTAACTCAGATCACAAGACACAATAACAAACACAAAAAAAAACTCAGAATATGACATCCTATTCAATATCTTTGCAAAGAAACTGCAAAAACTGACCTCAGACTTAACAACATCTGAACACTACCCATTTTCCATATGCTTGCCAAAAATTGACAAACATAACCTTCATAGAACTAGACCCAAACAGAACTCACCCATACCCGAACAAAGGACATGAGAACTAGACAATCAACAAACACACACAAAGTGAAGGGAAGGAAAGAAACAAAAGACTCTATAAATACCTGAGAAAAAAATAACGAACCTAGACTGTAACAATTTTCTTGGTCAAGAGACGCTATTCGAGGAAGAAAAAAGCTGCATCGGGTAATAATGTGCACCGGTCAAAAATATTTGAATGCTTTTAATAAATCAGAATCGATTTTTTATGGAAATGACAGTTTCCAAAACATGCACATGCATAGTTAGAACATGTGATACACATACTCATGACACATATAAGATATACCATTCAAAATCGATCCTTGCTGGTCTCAAGGAAAAACATGTCTTGAGTTATATCCTGACATCTTGTCAGACATTGTCACACAAGCTTAAAAAAACATTCTTAGAAAGACATATCCCTAAGCTCATAAGCATAGGTACAATGTGTTTTCCTGGTCTCGAAATTTACTTCTTTCCACCTTTAAGAGTGAAACACTCAATGCTAATTCATTGGGCTCCTTCAGGTTCTGCAGAGAAAAATAAATTCTCCCAAACACCAATATAATATCTCAGAGTCCATCCTAAGAAACCTGAGACCACATGATTAAACCAATCATCTTCACATGATTTAACCACATATTCCATGTTAAGCACATAAGTAACTATCTCTACTAGCTACATGCCATGACACATTCTCTGACATCACAACCTCATAAGAGGCCCACAACTGCACTGTTGCAGCCATAGTCCATGGACGTGTACTTTACTCCCCCTGTCATGAATAGACAACGCTTCATCTAAAGATGAATACTTGAGCACCAGATGAAGACACATAAGGGACTTCATCTTATCATAGTGGAGGATAACCACTACATACTCCTGGTTAGACACACCAGCTGAGCACTTCACATATTGTAAAGTCAATCCTGACTTTCACAAATCCATATATATCAGCTCCTTGAGAATGATCTCAAGTACCCTGAGTTTTCCACCTAAACGAGGACACGTTTGAATTGGAACTTCTTACATATTCAAGAACAAACTCTTTTAGCTTCTTTGTTGTAAAAGATCCAGATTGCCACTCGCTGTCACTTGTAATGTAAGAAACTACTTCCTTAAAAGACATTCTGATCAGATCCCCCATCTGATATATTTCTCCTAACAATTATTGGATCAATTGTTGTCTTCAAGAGGCATGCCTTCACCATATACCCTTGTGGATAGGGCCAGAAGCTTCAAATCCTGCTTCTGTCATACTCAGAAATGCCACTTTCGAATACTGTGACGAACTTGTTTGACAACCACCAATAAGGATGATGTTACAACATCATCTAGTACATTAACTTCAGAAGCTAAATCAGGTTGTCACCCACAGAACACCACTGAGAGAAATAAACTCCCAGTAGTTAGTAGTTATTTTGCCCAAGCTACTTCAAATGGCCACATAGAGAAAAATAACTTCTCTACACATTTTTTGAACAAAAATGTTCAGACTACAAAATTGCATAACTCCTTAGATAAATACCTAGTCTCTCATCAAGGTGTTCACCATTGGTCTTATGCATAGTCTCCTAAGAGGATATACAAATACTCAACTCCCCGTCAGAATATTCATCACCAGTTAGATGCACCACATCCTCACACGAGGTATCACATTTTGTTTGACTATCTTCTTTTGCATACATGTGGCACATGCTGACTCTTCACCACGACATCAATCATGACAACCATCTTCAACACAAACAACTCCATAATGGGTCAGTGGCTTGACCTAGTGCTTCATTATGGACAAAACAGGCTTCCTTGGCTGAAGACCAAATAACTGAGATGATGTTCCAACATCAATCTCACACACATGAATTTGACAACTACTGTGGTTTTAGAGGTAACATCTGTAGCATTCCATGCATAACTATTGCAGGGGATACAAGATCACTCTTCAGCGGTTGATTATCCTTCATGACCAGACATCAAACACATGCAATAACATGCATGATACACACCTCTGAAACACAAGTACAAACCTCTTATCTGACTTTGAGGTGGTAGGAGTCAATCTTCTGCACCTAAAGAGGAGATTCCCTCTAACAGGTATCTGGAGCAGAAAATAGCAAGCAGGTGATAAGGCCAGCACTATACCCTAAGCACCACTGTTTCTTCAAGGCTCACTAATGCACTTCCAGCCCTAGTGCATAAACAAATGTCCCAATATATGACGACACCACATTGTTGGACTCTGAACTTGAGATGGACCTCCATAGAGTATACATACCTTGCTCCAATGAGGCATGATCAACTCCCCTTACTCAAGTAAACAAGTGAAGACTCATTCGAATAGATTGGATGATACTTCAAAGGTGCAGACGTTCTTCTCTTAACAGAACAAGAGTTCCATGCTCTCATAGACTTGACAATTATTTTAAGTTTGAGTAAACAACCTCTATCCTGTTTGTAAGAATAACCATCATCCTAGAAACTTGGATAACTACTGCCTTAAGTCCCTTTCTCTGAATTTTGGTTCCTTTGGTCAGAAGAACCAAAGATGTCAGAGGTAATGTCCTCGACATTAGGAATGAAGTTCATGAATAATCTTGTTTAGATGTCTTTTAACAAGTCTTTGAATAGAACAACATGCTCAGCTTTTTCCCTCCTACTTTCTTGGATCATGAATAAACTAACCCAGGAAGTAAACAATATGTTGCTCGTGTCCTGACCAACATATTTATCTAAGGCAAGCTCCTAGCATCTAAACTTCTTAGACACAAATGCCTCTTCTTCTAGATCAGGAGTAGGTTCCAAACATATGTGATCAACACATATTTGTTAAGCCCCTAAAGCATCTGCTACACCATTCCTTTCATTGGCAAAATTCTGCATAATCTGCTGATGAGATGTTCCAACATCATGTAGAACATCATCCAAGGAATACATCAAGAGACCTGTCATCAAAGACTTGTGGTTAGCCTTTCAGAGAAGAGAGCAAAAATAAATTGATTCCTTAAAATCTCCTATCAAGGAACTTATTCATAAGTGCCTTTATGAGTGGACTTGAGACAATCCTCAAGTATCTTTGAAAACTTTAATAAGTTGGTCGAGATTGTCCTCCATGTATCACAACACCACAAGACACACCTTCATATAGGAACCACCGGGAGTTTTCCACCAGATGCATCGAAATAAATGAAAAACTCCTCAACCAAGCTTCATGCACAACATAAGTTTGAAACTAAATCAAACCTCATAGTGGCTCACCACCAAGGCTGCTCACCTGACAGCTTCAAAATAGGATCATCATACACCCTGTCATGAGTAGTCCATCCTTCACTTCAAGGGACCATTCATACAAATATGAACTGACCGGGTTCAAACAACTTTTCAGTATAACCTCCTACCTTGCACATGACCAGAAAGTGTCTTCACAGGATCTCATCCAGAGACAGAACAAGATGTCTGCTCTAATACCAACTGAAATTCTAGTATAGCAGAACCATATGTCCTATAAGATGTCAAGACATCTGGTATGTTACAAACAACATGACAAGGAATAAACAGTTAAAAACAGATACTGAAAAGTAAAGTGCATACAAAATTGTTGACTCAGTTAGGAGCAACCTTCCTACTCTGGGGGCATACCAAGCCAGGGACAAATCCACTAATAGTAATATTAATTCATAGACCCTACAACAAACATACCAATTTAAAGTCTAATCACTTAATCACTATCCTTACTATATTTCTATCTAAGACTCACCTAGATATAAGGCCCTCCTCAATCCCTAATCAATCACAGATAACGATTGGATGATTATAAAACACTTAGAAAAACAAGGAGACACACTTCCGTGATGATAAGACTCACTTCTATAACGAGCAGGAAGACAAACTTTCCTCTAAAATCAGCCAAGACTCTTGACTAAGAACACAAACTTAGAGTTACTTAAAAACTTCCTCTAAGAACAATACTCACTCTTGCTTCATAGCTTCAAGGAGAACAAAGTGATCATCTCACAACCCGAGTGGTTCACTTACACCAACTCTTCTAGAAAGTGGCTACATACTCAGCCCTAATGACTACATCTTGATAATTCATGATCGGTCATTAATCCTAGGTTATAATGATTCTATTTATAACCTAGTACCCAACTGGATCTGGGCTTCTAATCACAACAAATATGTTGTTACAAATCTGCAGAAGATTCTGCTATAAAATAGGTTTGCAACTAACTCTTCCTAATTAATCTCCATAATTAGCAAGTTGATATTCTTCCTGATTCTGACTTGAATCTTCCAGACCTAATAACATAGCTCCACACATGATTGCGTAATATTCCAAGAATATTTTGCATCTGTTAAATCATAACATAAATGTTTAATCCAACTGTACCAGTCACGATGTCGTATCAACCTATATAGGACATCTTTTTTGACATGTTGCTCTAGATGATGAGACATCTCATCTCAACATGTTTCTTCATAAATAGAACTTCAACCTGCTTTCTCCTACAAGTTATGAATCCTATTTAACCTATTGCTACTATATTAGTTTTACCAAATATAATGCCAATTCAAATAATAGAGAATTAACACATTTCATTTGTAAAGGTTATGATTTGGGGTGTGGTTTTTGATCTCACAACTCCGTCAACCTCACTTTTTAGTAGATTAGATTATATAACAACTAAGGAGCTTGCATACGGATGATCCAGGGTGGCTTACTCTTTGATCAACGCTGACAAACCGAGAGATTTGTGGTTCATTTCTCTTTTTCTTTTTGTATTCTCTTTTAGTTGGATTTGTATATATATTTACTTTAATCTTATGTATATTTGTCGCCCATGCCGTTATATAAAACTTGATTTACAAATCTTTGTGGATTGTTATCCTTGATTTTTGCTTTGTGCTCGGGATTTGGGTGAGAGATCGTCACTGAGGTGATACAGTGGGTGTTGTGTTTGACACATGATGACATTGATGAGTCTTTTAGGTTGAGTATAACCAGTTGATAGGTTTAAGTTTGTGAGGAGTGGATTATATGCATGCTTGATAAGTCTCTTCTTCAATGAATGGATTTATTTCCTATTAATAACTTTAAATTCCTGCATTTAATTCAAACCCATTTTTACCCCAAACTCATTAACGAATGATTTTTCAAATGGCGACTTGATAACCAATCTCTGTGGACATGATACGATATAACCTATATATCACATGGTAAAATAATACTTTACTTTTTGCTTGTCACTTTATCGCTTCAGTACTGACTCAAGGAGGCAAAGTGAAGTTGCAGCTGATAAAGAAATAAGTGGATTTAATATAGCATTTTCAAAGGGTGAAAAATCTGCAGGTTATGCTAATCTTTCCAGGTCTAAAGAAACGATGAAAGATGGGAAAATGAAGTGGAGATACACGATGATAACTTGAGTTGTTATGGTGATGATAAAATAAAGAAGGAGCAACTTGCATGAGGCTTGAAGGCTTGCATATGTATTACAAAGTCCAAGTGACATTGTATCTCTGTGTATGATTGAGATTATTTCAGTTGTAGTTGTAACATGTGTCATACCCCAAATTTGTCTGCCTTATTTTCTACGGTCAAATGATTTTTAAACTTTAGTTTTATAAAAAATTTGGTTTATTTATACTAACATTTTTAACATTGATTTATTTTGCTTATTTAAAAGATATATATATATATATATATATATATATATATATATATATATATATATATATATATATATATATATATATATATATATATATATATATATATATATATATATATATATATATATATATATATATATATATATATATATATATATATATATATAATTTACTTTAAATTATTTGTATTTCTTAAATAACAAATATTTATCACCCTTTATAATTTCTAAGCAAAATATTTTTATTTTAAATAAATACAATGGCCTAGTGGGTAATGAAGTGAGGGAAAAGACCGTAAGTATGGGAGAACCTGAGCTCAAATTCCATCTTTATCACCTTAGTGCATTTTTTCTCTTTTATTTATCATTTCTTTATTGTTAACTTTTTTGTATTTTTTTCAAATCATAAAATAATAAAAATTGTACTTTTCTTTTATTTTAAATTTATTTTCGTTTTTATTATTAGGTATTTTTAATTTTTTTTTATTTAAATAATGATTTTTGTGCAGCTTTTAGACAAAAAAAAAGAATCATTATTTTAAGAAACAAATCAAAGATTGTTCTATATAATTTCACACAATAAAAATTTTGATTTGGTTTTTATTAGAATTTTAAATCTTTGATTTTCAATCTTAGATTTAATTTTATGATATTTAATTTAGTTTCTATTTTTATTTTTAATATTTGATTTTAATCTTTGATTTAGTTTCTATTTTCATCTTCAATATTTGTTTGATTTTAATTTTAAATTTTAGAATATTAGATTTTCATTTTAGTTTTATTATTGATATATTTAGAATTTATTATTATTGTTATTAATTTTTTATTTTATTATTATTAGGATTATTTTAATTTTAAATTATTTTAAAACTATTTTTTTTAAATATATTCAATTTTAATTTAGATTATGATAATATTTATTTAGATTTAGATATATTTTAATTAGTCAATTCATGAAAAGAAAATTGAAAGTGTTAGAAAATGTCTTTATTTTTTCTTTTTTAATTAGAATTTACTTTTATAAATGAATATTTTAATTTATATTTTTTTTGTTAAATCTCTAGTTTTATGCACTAATTAGTCAAAAATCTAAAAATCACATAGAAATGTCTATTTTTCATCATCAAATCAAATCTATATACAAGCCCATAGATATTGCCAAAATCATACAGACTTGGACCCCAAGACATAATTGAATCTCAATTTACAAAATCATGCCAAAAATAGATGAACCACATTTAATTTTTGACTTAAAATTTCATCTATAAATAGTCTAGAGTTTCTATACTTTTTTCCATCTACAATTCACAAATTCACTCTTCAATAGTTATTGCTTTTCACACTGAAGAGCAACAACAACTAAACCATAAGATCTCCATTCTATCATCAATCTAAAAAAAGAGGGATATTGTACCGAAAGAAAAAAAAGAAGAATCTTGCACCAAAGGAGAAATGAGTAAATCACAAAGAAAAAGAAAAGAAGGATGGAGAGAGCAACTTAATTTGGTCACAGTATTCCAGGTTAGTATTTTTTATATCTTTAAGCATGTGTATGAATATTGTATTTGATGTAGATTAGAATTTATTTTTGTTAGAGTTTTGGTTTAATTGTTTGATTGTTATTTGTTTTGTGTATGGTTTATGATATTCGTGTTTTTATTTATTTATTTATTATTTTCACCTTTTTTTTATAATAAAAAAACCTTTTCTCTAACTTTAAAAAGACATTTTTTTAACCTTAAACTTTTATTATTATTATTATAGAAAAAATCTTTCTTTTCTAACCCTAAAAATTCTTTTTTCTAACTTTAACTTTTCTTCTTATTATTAATATTAAAACAAAAATTATCTTAACTTTTTATTCATTATTAAAAATATAAAAAAAATAGAAAAATATAAAAACCCAAAAATATGCTTTTGGATTTTAGAGAAAAATATCAAATTTTACAAATCTGAAAAAATACATAGATACAATTTTTTAATCAAATTAAGCTCACATTTTTAATTCAAATAGAAGGATTTTACATCCTCGAGTAATTAATAGGCTGGCTTAACACTTACTAATTAATTATTCAAATAAAATATATTTAAAATTCGCCAAACAAATTAAATAAATTTCTTCACCTAGCGCAATTTAATTCCAATGAAGATCTACTCTTCTTTAATCTACCAAATCAAACAATTAAAATTTATGTGAAATTTTGTTTATGCCTAGAGCAATAATCAAACGCTATTGCTCAAAGCGATAAATGAACAAAGTCAAATTTCTTCGCCTCGAGTGAATTAAGTCTTATAAAGATTAAGATTATTTATCAAGACTTAATCGAATCAATTATTTCTCCTAGAGCGACTTAATTTTGATGAAGACCTGATCTTCTTCAACGATTCAAAACCCTAATTAAAACACTTAATTAAAATAACTAACCAATTACAAACATTCTTTTACTAACATAATAAAACTCAAGATATTTTCATAAAAAGGATTAAGTATGATTACTTTGAAAATTAACTGCGAACTACGTCTACGCTCACTCAACTTACAAACCATACAAGGTTCAAGGATAATTCGAAAGAAATTCTACACAATCCTATAAAAAAACACCAGCCAAACATACAAACTACAAATTTGGACTATGATTCTTCACAAGGAGATACGTAGGCACGCGGTTAAAACCAAGGCGAGTTCATCAACTAAAAAACTAAACATTTTCTCAAACATATGGAAATAATAATTGTTAAATAGGAAATCCCCTATTTACACTGAAACCTAAAAGCGTAGCCCATTGAAAACAAGGGAGATATGGGGTGTCTAACACTTTTCCTTCGTCTAATTGACTTACGAATTTAGAATCACTAAACGAATCAGGGTTATCCATTATTTCCCCATCCTTAAGATAAAAATCTAATGGTGGCGACTCTCGTATTGTTTCCGGTTATGACAACTGGCGACTCTACTGGGGATACAACCCTAGGATTTAGAGTATTTCCTATCTTTTAGGTCTAGGTTTTCTTGGATGCTTTCTATTTTTGGTATGTTTTGTTTCTATATATGTTTATCTGTTTGTTTTTATTTATTTATTCATGTTATTCATATTATCATTTTTATTTTTGTTGATTGGTGGGATCTAATTTAAAATGTAAAATAAAACCTTAGAAAGAAGGATTGTCTATTGGCCGATGGGGTAAACATCCCTACAAGATTTTGTGACGACTTCACCTAGAGTCGGTTGAATTCCAAAGAATGGATATCTTTTAGAGGTCTATACTCTCTAGAAGATAAGACTTTGAAATTTGACCAATGGCTCTTTGTATAACCCTAAAACAAAAACTCAAGGTGAGATCTTGTACGACCTATGACGAAAGTTTTGGTATACAATGAGGCTCCAATTAAGGGAGGCCCTTGTGCATTTACCCTTTGGTGTTATCCATGACACCTTTAAGGAAACCACCTTTGAGAATGGTAGAAAAATTTATAGAACAAACTTATGAACCTATGTACTAAGGAAACTATTATCATCTCATCCTGCATAGGAAGCCTTCCTGTGAGGGACATTCTTGTATAACACTAAACCTAATTAGGGTTATCTCTTATCATTATTATACCCTAAACTAGTAAGGATATTATTTTATTTAGCCCGTAGGGTTTTCTTTTGAGTCATAATCCCTAGCCTGTAGGGATTTCCCGTGGTATAGCACAATCCCTAACCTGTAGGGATTTCCTTTGTTTGTTATAACCCCTAGCCTGTAGGGAGTCCCCTTTGTCTGTCATCATCCTTAAAACCTTTATAGGATCTTATTCCCCATATGAAACCTTCCCACGAAGGACGTACTCGCTGATGCATGCCACATGGCCTCTAGAAGGCCATGGGATCTGGTGATCGTTGAACAGTCAGCATGTGCTCTCCTCCATGCTACACCCTCATCCAAACCTTCATCTCAACTGTCCACTGGTCTATCATGATTCCCTATCATGTAGGACTTCCTTTTGTCTATCACAATTCCTAGCATGTAGGAATTTTCGTCAGTCTTTCTTAATCCCTAGCCTGTAGAGATTTCATTAGGTCCACGTTATTTCTAAACCCGTTTAGATTTCCTTAGGTCTGTCATAACCCCCGAAACTAAGGTTCATCCTTCAATCCTTGTAGGGTACCCTTATGTTTACCTTCGTACTACGCCCGTGTTGCATTGCATTTCCATTTATATACATTCATACATATTCATTTCCACCTTCGCCATTGGTCACTGTCATCTGGTTAGCGGATTTCCCGATGCTCAAGAACAAATTCCAAGCATGCTTCAATAAAGTTGTGAAGGAATTCAAGAAAATCCTAGATTGGTTAAGGAGAAGTCAAACATTGGAGACTCAATTGAGCTTGGTCCCACAAAATTAAGGAGAGAAGACAACCCTTCTTCATACAAGGCAAAGACCTACATAACGCCTCAGATGCAACTATCATTGGTGATTCAAAAGCAACGATATCAATAAGAGCAATTCCCCCACATAATAGGTATTCCTAAGAAAAGTCAAGGGTCACCCTCATGTTTTGACAATTCCAAGAATCAAGAAGCATCTCTTAAAGTCAAGCGAATCAAACTAAGAAGCTCTTCCATATAATCATTAGACTTATCAATTTCAAATTGTAATTTCCTAGTTGCTAACTTGTATTTGTCATAACTTTGTATCTTTTAACTAGTAATTCAAATAAAGTGAGCATGCATATTTTCAAAGTCAATTCATTCGTATTCACTATTTTCTACGTTGTCACTTTCCGTATAAAAATTAATCAACGACTTTTCCATTTCAACTCTCCATTTTCATCTTGTAACTTTAACAAACTTTGAGGGAGAATGATGTAAACTAGATAACTAAAATTTTCTAAACTATGCTTTCAATGGTAAGACCGAGTTGACGATGTAAGACATTATTTCAGTTCCTAAACAATGGAGAAATAAGAATTTAATCCATAGTCAACCCCCTCGAGTCAGGAGTTGGAGTTTTTTTTAATTTAAAAAAAAACTTAATTTTTACTAGGGGCAGGGTATATTTCAATTAATTCAAAGGTGCATTCAAATATCATGAGAATCAAGTCAGTCTAAGCAAAGGTTCAAGCACATCCTTTTCCTCGCATCTATCATCCAAGGTTGAGGAGTAAATGAAGATAAAACTCATGACGTCTTCCTCCTCAGTACATCATTCAAGATCAAGGAAACAATAAAGATGAAGCTCACAAAGTTAACATGGCAGTCACAAATGTTCAAAATAAAAAAAATAAAAAGAAGTTCAAAAGGAGAAAGCCTGCTAAGTCAAGGAAAATCAAAAAAATTAACTTAGGCAAAAGTTAGGATATCCCGATGGACCAAAAATCAAAAGAATTGATCCATGAAAAAATATGGAATTGAAAACAAATAAATTAGAGAAAAGTCTTGTGACTTACACCTTAAGAATCATCAAGGCTTCTCATCAATTCTTGGATCTTATGAATACTTTTCATCGTTGCTTGGATCTTTACTAGTGCTTATGCTCATCATCGCGACTACGAAAATTCTCTTGCAGACTGAATACATCCATTGGATTAATCAAACTTAGGATTGGAGAACATCAAGAAGAATGAGATGGGTTTAAATAAATCTTGAGCCTTATATACTTTGTTTCTTAAACCGTGAACAAAGACCATGCTACAACCCTCAAAAGCCCTAATTGAAGCAAGGTCAACTATGAAAGCATACTCCGAAAAATTTGTGTTAAAATGACTCATATGTTTGTTAAAATCATTGCTAACCACTTCGCTTCTTCAAATCTTCATCTCTAAATCATCCATTTCTTCTTCGTGAAAAGTTCGATTTTAAAACTTGCACGTGCATCACTAAGAACTACTTTTCAAAATGTACACTTTTATATACGAATCAATACTTAGCATCAAGGAGATCTCAAAAATTGGCTTAATCAAAAGTGATCAGTTCCAGGAAGCTCCTTACTAGGGGAAAAACATCTAAAGAATAACCCTATAATCATAAGCAAGACTAATGATCGTAGGGGTATATCACATGAAGATCCTATTGACTAGGGGCAATCATTCCAAGATTCAATCAACCTGGGTCACATTTCAAAGCACCATCAATCAGGGGCATACCTTTCGAAGGGGAATTCTTTAATCAAGTTCATATCAAAACATGGTAGGACTCAGTTTCCTCTTTCGACAACTTCTCAAGGCCCTAATAATCAGGGGGCAACCTTTAGAGACTTAAATGATGGGGAAGTGCATATCAAGTTCATCCTACTACATGTAGAATCCATGTTTCCTTTCAAGCAATTTCAAGTACAAACTTTTTAAAGATTAAAATCTTGGGGCAATCTATATCAAGTTTATGGTGAGGTCCAAATTCTTTCTAAGGGTACTTCCTCCAGATTAGGGGGCATATCTTTCGAAATTCAAATGTTGGGGAAAACCATTACGAGGCTCGATCAAAAGGAGTTTATTCAAAATAGTTCATTAAAGACAAATATCTTCAAGAGTACGTTAATCAAGGGCATATTTCAAGATAGTAGGGATCATTCATATTATGATCAAACTACTTCCGAGATCATATCAAGCAGAATCTCTACACTTTAACAAATTGGGGCAAGACCCTCCACAAAGGGGAAAGTTCTTTGCGCACTTTCACAACCCCTAATGGATCCTTCTCATACAAATAAAAAAAAGAATGGAATCATTATTTTAAGAAATAAATCAAAGATTGTTCTATGTAATTTTTCACACAATAAAATTTTTGATTTCATTTTTATTATAATTTTAAATCTTTGATTTTCAATCTTAGATTTAATTTTATGATCTTTGATTTAGTTTCTATTTTTATTTTCAATATTTGATTTTAATCTTTGATTTAGTTTCTACTTCCATCTTCAATTTTGATTTGATTTTAATTTTAATTTTTATAATATTAGATTTTTATTTTAATTTTATTATTGATATATTTAGAATTTATTATTATTGTTACTAATTTTTTATTTCATTATTATTAGGACTATTTTAATTTTAAATTATTTTAACACTATTTTTTTAGTACATCTAATTTTAATTTAGATTATGATAATATTTATTTAAATTTAGATTTATTTTAATTAGTCAATTCATGAAAAGAAAACTGAAAGTGTTAGAAAATGTTTTTTTTTCTTCATTTTTTAATTAGAATTTTCTTTTATAAATAAATAAATATTTTAATTTTAATTTTTGTTAAATCTATAGGTTTATGCACTAATTAGCCAAAAATCTAAAAATCACATAGATATGTCTATTTTTCATCATCAAATCAAATTTAAATACAAGCCTATAGATACCGCCAAAATCATACAACCTTGGACTCCAAGACAGAATTGGATCTCAATTTACAAAATCATGTCAAAAATAGATGAACCACATTTAATTTTTTACCTAAAATTTCATCTATAAATAGCCTAGAGTTTCTACACTTTTTTCCATCCATAATTTATAAATTCACTCTCTAAAAGTTGTTGCTCTTCATACTGAAGAGAAACAACAATTAAACCCTAATGTCTTCATTCCATTATCAATCTGAAAAAAGAGGGATCTTGTACCGAAGGAAAAAAAATGAGAATCTTGCACTGAAGGAGAAAGGAGAAAAGCACAAAGAAAAGGAAAAGAATGATGAAGAGAGCAACTTAATTTGATCACGACATTTTAGGTTGGTATTTTTTATATCTTTAAGCATGTGTATGAATATTGTATTTGATGTAGATTATCATTTATTCTTGTTTAAGTTTTGGTTTGATTGTTTGATTGTTATTTGATGTGTGTATGATTTATGATATTCGTGTTTTTTTATCTACTTAATCTAAATTTAATATTGTCATGTTGACAACTCTAAACAAAATCCTAACTTAACTCTTACATGGCATTCTCATAACA
The DNA here is from genome assembly GCA_948472305.1 of Vicia faba. Lineage (NCBI taxonomy): Eukaryota > Viridiplantae > Streptophyta > Magnoliopsida > Fabales > Fabaceae > Vicia > Vicia faba. The sequence goes on from OX451739.1 coordinate 1,325,405,358, forward strand.
ACTTAATGCTTTTTGTGACATTTTCATAGCAATTTTCATCATAAAATAATTAATTAATTTTTAAAAATATTTTTATAATATTAAGGAGAATACTTAGATACAATTTCATAGGTGTGATTTATATTTTTCTCTAATAAAAATATGATAAATATATCTAAATATTTTTTAAGGAGTAAAAATATAAAGAAATTACATATGTGTAAGAGAAAATTATACACTTGTCATATTTTTATTAGAAAAAGCATAAACCACACCTAAAGAGAAATACACCTAAACTTTTCTTAATACTAGTAAGTAATTCACTTTTGATTATTTAATAGAATAAATACGTAAATTATATCACATAAATATTTGAAATGTTTTTTTCCTATTCTATAACTTATATGATTTGTTTATGTTCATTAACATATTTATTGTATTGATATAAATTTTAATAAATAATTTATTTACTCATTACTTTGAATGTAATATAAAATTATAATTGTCTTTGACATAATATTTTTTTGTCTTATTATTACCCTAATTTTTATTAAATAAAGATAAAAATTTGAGATATTCTAATATTGAAAAAAATGTAAATTTTATCAAATTATATATATATATTTTTCTTTTATTTATTTTTTGATTATTTTTTGTTTGATTATTATTTATGCAAGTATATTATAACTTTTACTTGATTAACATCACACATATTAAATAAATAAATTAATTAGTTTTTTAAAATAATTTTATAATACTGAAAAATAATTTACTTTTAATTATTTATGTTTAATTTTGATTTTTGAATAATTCTATACATAAAAATTTCCTAACTTTTTTTTAATTATCATCATAAATACTACATAAAATAGATAGTATTATAAGTCATCATGAAAACCTAAGACACAACCCTAACCCTAATGTTGATATGACATTATATTATACTTTTCAATTTTTATATTACTCTTTTTTTTCTAGCAATATTATACCACATTTAAATTACATGCAATTAAATTTTAAAATTTTTAAACAATCCAAAAATAATTTACTTTATAAGGAGTCATATCGGCCTCGGTCTCGCATACAAAAAAACGCATCCTTCTCTCTATAATTACAATTCGTTTCTTTTGTCGAAAACAGAATTTCTTCGAGAATTATCCCCACAAAGATTTCGTGAACCCAGACAAGAATAGGGTCGAAATACTTTGTTCGGAAAGTGTACGAACACGATTCATCGAAGTTATCCAGGATTATCACACCCTAAATTTCTAACACTATACATAAAAATTTCCTAACTTTTTTTTAATTATCATCATAAATACTACATAAAATAGATAGTATTATAAGTCATCATGAAAACCTAAGACACAACCCTAACCCTAATGTTGATATGATATTATATTATACTTTTCAATTTTTATATTACTCTTTTTTTTTTCTAGCAATACTATACCACATTTAAATTACATGCAATTAAATTTAAAATTTTTTAAACAATCCAAAAAATATTTCTATATTAAAACAAACAATTAAATAATCATAAATTAATTAAATTATTAAATATGTATAATTGTAAAAAAATTTATTCTCCCATAAAAAATTTCTCTTAGTGAAAGTTATGCCATAAAAATTATATTTAGGATATTTTTATAGGAAAAATAAATTTTGAGTGAGTTTATCATGTAAAATTAACTTTATTTAAAATAATTTTAAATAATCCTTATAAATAAATTTAATTTAAATTTAAATAAAAAATAAATTTATTTATGAGTTTATGTTTGATATTTTATTTTTTTATTAATAATTTATTTAAATAAACAACATAAATTCCAACTCATTTCCTAAAATTGTCAATTATTCATTATCTATTTTAAATAATCTTTATAAATTAATTTAATTGAAATTTAAAAAAAGAAATATATTTCTTTATGAGTTTATCTTTGATATTTTATTTTATTAATAATCCTTAAATTTATTCTATTATTTACTAATTTGACTCAACATATATAAAATAATATAGTTATAGAATACAAAACTTCTAATAATACTCATAACACACATGACCTCTCAAATGCTCACCACTATATTTAAAATAATTTTTTTGTATATATAACTGATTAAAACCATTATAATTAACAATTAATTTTAAAACAAAATTGTTATAAATTAAATTTAATCATTACAATAGTAAATTATTTAACTTATTCAAAAAATGACATAAATTCCGACTCATTACTTAAAATTGTCAATTATTCATTATTCATTTTAAATAATCCTTATAAATTAATTTAAATGAAATTTAAAAATAAAAATAATTTTTTTTTATGAGTTTATGTTTGATATTTTATTTTATTTTATTAATAATCCTTCAATTAATTTTATTATTTACTAATTTGACCCAACATATATAAAATAATATAGTTATAGAATACAAAATTTCTAATAACACTCATGACCTCTCAAATGCTCACTACTACATTTAATATAATTTTTTTGTATAAATAACTGATTAAAACCATTATAATTAACCATTTATTTTAAAACAAAATTGTTATGAATTAAATTTAATCATTACAATAATAAATTATTTAATTTATTTAAAAAACAGTATAAATTCCAACTAATTTTTTAAAATTGTCAATTATTCATTCTTTATTTTAGTTAAAAAAAATTTAAAAATTGAGATTTTATTATGAGTCAAATTATTTTTCTTTCCATAATAAAAAGATATGGAAAAACTAAGATTAAAAAAATGTTATATCAAAACTCTTATAAATTTATAATATGTTTATACAAAATTTCTCAATTAAAAATATGGAATAAAAAAATATTAAGTGAAAGAAATATATCCCTTCTATTTCTAAGTTGACTATCATTTATCAATTGTTAGTTGGTCCAGTGGTGATTGACGTTGGACTTGGTAGGGAGGACCATGGTTCAATCCTCTACAACCTCGATCAGGAGGGGGCTAGTGCGGAAATAGTTTGTGGACAGAGAGAAACTTTGCAGAAAATAATTGTCTTCTTTCTTTCATATTTTTCATTGTCATTGTGTGGTGATATAAATCTTGTTTATCAATATTGGTAGAAATTCATCATAGATTTTGGTGGATTTCCAACATCTGATATCAAGAGCTTTGGTTGAGTGATTCAAAGGAAGAACGATCAAGAACGGTCGAGGAAGAAGAAGAAGAAGATCACGATGGCAATGAATTACGCTAACGGAAAATTTCCACCAAGTCTCTCAATTATTAAAGGTGGTAACTATGAGAATTGGTGCAAACAGATGAAGGTTTTATTTTGTTTTCAATGTCTTTGGGATCTTGTGAAACATGGATTAGAACCGCTTGATGAAGATGCTTCAGAAGAAGAAGAAGAAGCAGAATACAGAGAATCGAAGAAGACGAATTATAAAGCTCTCTTTATAATTCACCAATGTGTCAGCTCAGACAATTTCGAAAAGGTTAGTGATGTTGAATCTGCAAAAGAAGCTTGGGAGATTCTGAAGAAATCGTTTGGAGGAGCTGAGAAGGTGAAAGATGTGAGGTTACAAACTCATAAAAGAACGTATGAATTGCTTCAGATGAAAGATAGAGAAAGCATATCTGATTTCTTCACTAGGGTTACGAAACTAGTGAATTAAATCAAGACTTATGGAGATACGTTAATAACAAGAGCTGTTGTTTCAAAGATCTTAAGATCTTTAGCTACGTAGTTTGACCATTGGTAGTTTCCATAAAAGAATCGAAGGACATGTCATCTTTGTCGAAGGAAAAGCTTCAAGGGACGCTTGAATCTGACGAACAAGGAATGGCTGAAAGAGTTGCAGGCAAGTCGAAGAGTGTTGTGACTTTGCAGGCTCAATCAGGAAAAGATAAAAAAGGAAAAGGAAAGTGGTTCGACAACAAAGGTAAAGGTGGCTACAACAATTCGAATGGTAGAGGAAATCAACATGAAGAAAATGTGTCGAATCAAAGAAGACCATACCAAGGCAACCAAAGAGGTGGTGTTGTGAATACATGAAGAGACGGTGGTCGAAAACCTGAGAAGAGTCACATTCAGTATTTCAATTATCAGAAGTATGGTTACTATTTGAGTGATTGTCCAGAAAAGCGAAAGAATCAAGAAAGTGGTGCAAAGTTTGCAAAGTATGAAGAAGAGGAGATGTTGTTGATGGTTATAACAAGAGATGAAGAAAAGTTGAAGGATCGATGGTACTTAGATTCAGGATGCTCATCACACATGTCTGGAAGAAAAGATTGGTTAGTCAACTTAAAACCCTCAACGAAAAACATGGTGAAATTCACAAATGATAATACTCTAGCAGCTGAAGATATTGGAGATGTTTTGATTATGAGGAAAGATGGAAAAATATTAGTAATTTCCAATATATTGTACATACCAGACATGAAGAGCAACTTGCTCAACATAGGGCAGTTGGTCGAAAATGATTACAAAGTGTTGGTCAAAGACAAGATGATGAGAGTCGTCGACGCAAATGGAAGGTTGATCTTGAAAGCTCCTATGTCTCAGAATAGAACTTTCTAGATCGAACTTAATGTGATGGAGCACTAGTGCCTTTCAACAAAGAAGCTAGAAGAAATTACTCTAAAAGAATGTTGGTCTGGTGTTAAGCCTTGCTTGAGTCATATGAAGGTATTTGGATCTATTACACATAGAAATGTGCCAGATTAATTGAGAAGAAAACTTGATGACAAGTCAAGTCAGATGATCCTAGTTGGATATCATTCGAAAGGAGGTTACAAGTTATTCGACCCAGTGAGCAAGCAGATTGTGATCAGCAGAGACGTGATTATAGATGAGCTTAAAGAATGGGATTGGACTGAAAATGTCTAGAAAGATTCAGTGAGAATCTTACTTGAAGAACTAGAAACTCAAGTCGAAAGAGAAGTTCGACAAGAGGAACCAACAATTATAGATCAACCAAGTACAAGCATACCTCAAAGAACAAGACGCATGCCTGCAATATTTCAAGATTGTGTGATTACATCAGATGATGTGATAGATAATGAAGGTGAGTTGGTACATTATGCTTTCTATGCAGATGTCAAACCCGTCAATGTAGCTGAAGCATTAAAGGATTCGAAGTGGGTGAAAGCAATGAACGAAGAAGTGAAGTCCATCAAAGACAACAATACTTGGTCACTTGTCGAATTTCCTCAAGGCAATAAGGCAATTGATGTCAAGTGGGTATACAAAATGAAGATGAATCACAAAGGGGAAGTAACTCGACACAAAGCAAGGCTTGTGGCGAAAGGATTTCTCCAGAAATAAGGAATAAACTTCGATGAAGTTTTTGCACCTGTGGCTAGAAACGAAACAATTAATTTGGTTGCTGGTATTGCAGAAATAAATAGTTAGCATATATGTCAGATGGACGTGAAGTGTGCATTCCTGAATGGAACCTTAGACGAAGAGCTTTATGTTAAACAATCAGTTGGGTTTATGAAACATATCAAAGAGTGATAGGTGTACATGCTGCATAAAGCCCTGTATGGATTGAAACAAGCTCTAAGAGCTTGGAATAAGAAGATTGGTAGTTTCCTAAGGGAGAAGGAATTTGTGAAGTGAACAACTGAACTTGGAGTATATGTAAGAAGAAGTAATAGTGAATTGCTTATACTATATCTCTATGTCGATGATTTATTGATAAGAGGTAGCTGAAAAAGTAAGATCGAAGACTTCAGATGATCTCGTCAAGGAATTCGAAATGTTTGATCTCGGTGACATTTCATATTTTCTTGGCATCAAATTTTACAAGAGTAGTAGAGGTTTGATGATGCATCAAAGAAGATATGCAGAAGAAATTCTCAAGAAATTTGAGATGGAAGAATGCAACTCGACTTCGACACCTGCAGAACCAAGACTGCAACCGTCGAAATATTTAGAAGAAGATGATGTCAACCCAACCCAATATAGAAGATTAATTGGGTCATTAAGATACTTTGTCACACAAGGCTTAACTTATCATACAATGTATATATGGTAAATAGATTCACACAGAAGCAAAAGGTATCACATCTAACAGCGGTGAAGAGGATACTAAGGTATCTCAAATGAACTCTTGACTATGACATTTTGTTTCCTGCAACCGATATAGGAAAAGAATGCAAGTTAGTGGGATAAACTGATTCGAGTTGGTGTAGTAATGCTGAGGATCGAAAATCCACAGCAGGATATGTATTTATGCTAGGTGGTGCATCAGTTGCTTGTAGATCGAGAAAGGAAGCAGTAGTGGCATTATCATTATGCGAATCAGAATACATAATTTCTTCTCTTTGTTCATGTCAAGCAACATGGATGGTGAACTTGGTCAAAGAGATAATAGGGAAAGATCATGGAGCAATTACCATGAAGATCAACATGCTAGCTATCAATCTGGTGAAGAACCCGATAGCACATGGTCGAAGCAAGCACATCAAAATGAGGTTCTACTATCTTTGAGAGCGGGTAGAAAAATGGAAGATAAACTTGGAACATTACAGAATTAAGAATCAAATTGCAAACATTATGATGAAGGGAGTGCAAGTCGAAATATTTCGAAGACTAAGAGCTTTGATGAATGTAGATAGCTTAGGCATAATGAATTAGGTGGTGTGTTGAAAGTAATTTATTGTGTCGAAGCAGTTTGCTCGATAGAGACAAGGGGATGTCGAAAAGATTTAATTTAATTTAGAAGTGTGGAAACAGTTTGTTACACACAAATTTAATTTAATTTTAGATTTAGATAGATTTGATTTAGATCTAGATAGATTTTATTTAGTTCTAAATACATATTTTGGGCTTTTATAGTTTTGGGATTTAGTTTAGGGAGGAAGCTAACCTAAATATATAAATAGAGAGAGTAACCCTATTTTTGTAATCAAGTTAATTCATTGTATTCACAGAATTTTGCAGTTGCAAAGTGAATAATAAAGTTTTTCACAGTTTGTGGGCAAAGAGAAACTCTGTAGAAAATAATTGTCTTCTTTTTTTCTTTCATATTTTTCACTGCAATTGTATGGTGATATCAATATTGTTCATCAAGATTGGTAGAAATTCATTATAGATTTTGGTGGATTTCCAACAGTTAGAACCACTTGATGCAAGAACTGACTATCATTTTTTAATGTTTTTTCTTAAATATTCGTTAAATTGTCCGTTTCGTAAAACCTCTCATTTTAGAAACTTAAACACTCTCATAAAATATTATGTTTCTTTTAATTCCTCCACACCTATAAAATTGCACATAATCTCACTTATATTATTTACCTATGCATTTGCTACACATTTCACAAATTCACCATTTTTTAATGATTTCACCATGAAAACTCCAACGAGTTTTTTTTATTTTGTTTTTATTGATATGATTTTTGTAGGTAAGTGTTGTACCCCAAAATTTGCCCTCTCATTTATCAAATATTTTCTCACAAGATCTTCTTTGGTTCAAGACTGCACAAGGTTTGAATCAGCTCAAGACACCTCCTAAAGCACCGACGACTGAAATTAGGGTTTGAGATTGCACAAGGATAATTGAACTTTTAATGCATAATATGACTTTCATGGACCATTATGGACCCCCACAATTAATCATGTCAAGTTTCAAGCCTTGGGTCACATTTTTGCCCAGTCAATTAACTAGTTGACCTAAAAATCAGTTGTATTGGAGAAAAAGTCAATTGTGGCCAATTTACAATCAAACTTCATAATTTTTGACCCATATCAACAATATGAACTCATATGTATCACTTATTCAAGTTTGGACCATAATTCTTCAAGAAATTTGACCAAATCATCAAAAGGGCAAAATGGTCAAAATTAGGATTTTGACTAAGAAAAGGCAATTTTTTTTATTTTTGACGTAGAAAATGGTTAATTGGTTTGAGGCATGATCTTAAGAGTTCAATTTCACCATTTTTACCTAATGGCATGACTCACAACATTGCTCAAGATCAATTGGATTGATAGTGAATTTTCAGTCAACTGATCAAAAGTCAACTGTACACTGAAAAGTCAAACTTTGACTTTTTGGTCAAAATCAAGTGTCAAAGATCACAATTCATCAAAACATGTCAAAATATGAAACTTATTCATCAAGAAATCAAAAAGTCAAGATTTCATTTTTGAAAAGTCAAAGTTTTCAAACTTAGAAAATTTTCTATGCGTTGAAAACTTCATGTTTTTTCACAACTTTGAGTAAAATTTTCACCATGATGCAAGATGATTCAAAAGAAACTTTCAAAATAAAAGTTGTAGATCTCCATGATACCTACAACATTTATTTACACAACTTCTCCTAGAAGTTCTTGGATTTCAAGTTATTAATTCATGAAGTTACAGCAGGATTTTGCCCTAGTTTAGGCAGGATTTTGACCTAACTTCATGGCACTTTTTCATATATTTCCAAGGTGAATTTTCAAAAGTGATTTAAAGAGGGGTTGTATAACACATTACAAGATTTCTAAAATGTCCAAGAAATCCTTGAGATCATTCTTGAGCAAGGAGAATCGAAGAGAGGAAGTTAGGGTTTCAAACTAAAATTATAGGTCATTTTGTGATGAAAGTTTCAAATTTCAAACCTATACTGCATAATCTCTACTTTACAGGCCTCGAACTTGTTAGGCAATCCATAATTAATTGCTTGCACAACTGTTAGAGGTCTCAACTCAAGCATTCAATGCAATGCCATGCTTTATATCTATTTTAGGAAGAAAGTGCACAATGCCATTTTGAAAAAGTAGCTTTATGCACAAAACTTGTTCTTAAGCCCTGCAATGGTTTTCTTCTGATCATACATGTCCTATAACTCAAGAGAAGTTTATCCCAAGCCTTACAATCACTCAGCCCATGCTTGTACTTTATCTTGGAACCATACATTCACTTTTCTTCAAAATCAAGTAACATAGCAATCAGTCTAGAACTTGTACTTCTGACCCTCTCAAGCACAAAAACCTTTTGCTTATACATACACAAGTCCTTAGCAAGAAAACACACGCATGCTTAAGCCCTAAAAACACCAAGAACTCAGAACTGCATCATATACTTCCATTCTTTCATAACCTGACCAAAATTTTAAAACTCACATCTCCCTCGTGCGTTTTCAAGCCTTTTTATTCCTAAAGCTTCTAAACATCATTTAGAACTCATCTCTCACCCTGTTACAAGACTGTAACACCATTAACACCATCCTCCATTTTCAAAAATAGAGCTTTGAACTTGGACTTCTCTAGAACTCCTCAAGCACTTTCAGCTCAAGCTAAGCATCACATTAGATTCCTGGGAACTTGAGGAAGCTAACCCAATCATTGGAACTCACTAAAAGCTGCTCAAACTTAAAACACGATACCCTCTTGTAAGGTGAGTTTTCTGACTTTTGAACTATTCATATAGGCATCATTAATGGTTCATTTGTGAATAAGAAATGTAGGTATCATTGTCCTGAAGTTAACCATGTCTTTAGATTTCATTTATATTGCTTAAGGAGTTAGAATTTTGAATCTGAACATCCTGGAAAAGTTAGGTCAGAATTTTGTACCATTCAAAATTTATGCTCATTTTTGAGAATTAGTTTAAGTTGTTTACATTTCTGGAATCGTGGTGAAATTTTACACAACTTTCATGTTTACATTTTTTGCAAATGATTGAGAAATGAACAAGTTGCAGGGCTTCTGGCTGGAGGTTGAAGATGAAGTACATTTAGGGCAAGACTTAGATTATATATTTATTGTTTTACATAAGTTAATGGGTGTATCACCACCTCAGTGGTAAAAGCGCGCGTCTGTCACCATGAGATCCTGGGTTCAAGCCCCAACGTGACCTTTTTGCATATTTTCCACATTTTTCTTCATTTTTTTGCTGAAACAGGCGCTTGGGCCTTCCTCCCTTGGGCTTGGGATTTTTGCTACACTTGCACACTTCTGACTATTTTTTAACCCCCTGACTTTATTTTTATTTTATTTTATTTTTACTTTTATTTTTATCTTTTATTTATTATTATTATTATTACTATTATTACTATTATTATTATTATTATTATTATCATTATTATTATTATTATTATTATTATTATTATTACTATTGTCATTAATAAGAAAAATCCAAAAATATTCATATTATATTTATTTAGTTTATTTTTCTTTACAAAAATAAGAGAACAAAAAACCCTAAAAAATAATTTTCTTTAAGTTAATTATTTTTACTAACTTAACCTTAATTTTATTTTTTTAATTAATTATTTTATTTTAGTTAATTAGGTTGAAAAACCCTTTTCATGAAAAAAACAAATAAAAATCATATTCCTTTTCACATTTACATTCTTGTATTTTATTTGTTCATTTTGTACATTTATTCAAAATTCAATATGGTTGTAATATTATTTAGATTTAATTTCTTGCAATATTCCCCATTTATAATTTGTATACCCCCTCCCCTAAATGATGTAATAGCATAGTAATTTTAAATTCCGCAATTTATCGCTTTATATACAAATGCTAGTAATTAGGGTTTTGTATGGAAAGACTAAAACCAACAAATAGCAAACCCTAATCAAAGATAAATCAAGCATGAAAATCAATTCACTTGCACACAAACACCCTGTTGTACCCCAAAATTTTCCCTCCCATATTTCTCAAGACCTCTCAAGAATAATCTCCAAGTGGCTCAAGATTGCTCAAGAGTTGGACAGTCAAATCATCTCCTAAGGCAGTCAACCTCAAATTAGGGTTTTGTGTTGCATCAAGGTCCTTACATCCAAATGACCTCAAGTTCTCCCCAATTTCCTAATATGTACTTAAGATCATCCATGTTAAATTTCAAGCCTTGCAGAGGAAGTTTGGTCAGTCAATTGCTTAAGAGGCCCAAAAATCGACTGTGCTAGGGCAAAAGTCAACTGTGACCTACAAACAGTCAAACCTCAAATTTTTTTGTCAACATTCTCATTTTGAATGATAATTCATCATTTTATCAAGGGTTTATCATGATTCATCAAGGATTGCTCAAGATTCATCAAGATACAAAAGTTGCTAAATTAGGGTTTTGTAGGAAAAGTCAACTCAACTTTTACCAAGCATAAATTTCTCATACTTTATAAGAAATGAACCATCCAAAGCTCATTTTGAAGAGGATTCAATTTCCTACAATCCATATTCACACCCCAAGATCAAGAAGTGCACTCACAAAAAGTTACAAATTTGGACATTATAGGTCATTTTTGAAAGTCAACAAAAACACCTTTTTTTACAAAGCTTATAACTTGAGAATGGAACATAAAAATGAGATGAGACCAAAAGGGTTGGTTAGAGGACATCTCAAGGTTTCTAAAAAGTCTAAGTACACTTCCAAAAGTTCAAAATTGAAAAAGTTATGCATTGTTGAAGTTGGGCATTTTTCCAAAATTACCAAAAGTCAACTATCCCCAAAACTCCAATTTTTGACAAAAGGGCCCACTTTTTTCCACTTGATTTGATCTTGTCACACCACACACGTGTCCTATCTTCAATTTCATGTCCAATTATTAATTTTTATATTTTATTTGATTTTTATTGATTTAATTCATTTTAAATCAATTTAAATCCAAATAAAATCCAAATCTTAATCAAATGGTATCTTTTTGATCATTACAGGTCTTTAATATCATTATGGATATGACCAAATTCGAATCAAGGCATATCATGACCAAATATTGGATTTTTTGACAAATAAGGAAGCTTGTTCATGGTGAATCATATCATATCAAAAATCTTCAATGCTCATGGATTCAAGCCCAAATTTTTAACCTAATACAACCCTTGTTATGTACACAAGCTAGACACACACAATACACGACCAGAAAGTTGCCCAAATCACAAAACCAAAACTGAAAAAAGCTTGAAAAAGTTGGAGATCGAAATCTAGTTTGGAGTCCAATTCAAGGCAAAAGCTCAACGTAGCCTTCTTGCCTGACATCCACTGGAGCTAAAGCAACCATTCACGAGACCTAAAACCACCTGAAACGCACTGTAAGTCGCTTGAAACTCCGCCCTGTACATGAAATCGTAACCTTGGATTCTTGCATCTTTTTGATAAATCATGGGCATATTCTTGATCCTTGCATAATTTCCAAGCTATCTGCAATATTTGATTTCATTTTTATGGCCTGTATTGTAATGCCCGAACCTAGGGTTTCCGTTTTTTTTAGCAGTTTGCTTTGCAGGTAAAATTAGGACTAATAATGGGTATAAACATGCTCAGGAAGGAGAGACGAACATGGTGATGGTCTTAGTTTGTATTTATCTGGCCTGGAATTCGTTTTAGGAGTGAGCCATGGATTTAGCTGCGGATAAAATCCGCAGGTAAATATCCAGGCTTTTCAACAAAGAAGACGACTAGGTGTCTTCTCCCCATTGGCCAATTCAAAATTACGCGCTTTTTTAATTTTTTTAATTCAGGCATATGACTTGTTTCCAACATATTGATTATTGTGTATTCCACTAACAATAAAATGCAGTGGTTGAGTTGGTAAATGCGTTGTTGCAAAGTCCAATGGGACCTGGGTTCGAATCCCAGGTCCCCCAATATTTGTTGCATTTTATTTCCAGGCTATCCAGTACTTGCCAAGGCCTAAGATCTACCATATGCAGTCATCCCATCAGGCGCCAGATGGCCTTCAGGCCAAATCCAAGGGCCAAGATCGAGCGTGCATCATGTTCATCAGTCAACGTGCCATGGAGGGTTGCAAAAGTCAAATGAGGCTGGCTCACAAATGGGCCTCTGACTTGCCATCTCACCTCCTAATTTGGGGCCCAAACCCCCTTTGGTTTATTTCTTTACTTTTCTATATTTCTTTTATTTAAATTGTTCTATTATTTTTATTGTTAATTAACCAATTAATATTTTTTCTCATAAAATCAAAAAACATAAAAAATATTATTTTTATTAAATTCATCATTTTTTTTATTTTTGTAAATAAATATTAATCAATTAATTTAGTTTTTTTAATTAGGTATAATTTTAATATTTGTGCAATAAATTAAAATTAATGTAGAATTAGGTTTTTACTAACTTTTAACCATTTTATTTTATTTCCTTAAATATTCAAAAACCCAAAAATATTTTAATTAATTAATTAATTTTGACCTAATTTAATTTCCATTTAATTCAAAAAATAATAAAAAAAACATGCTTTCTTTCAAAAAGGGTCAAAACCCTAAAAACTCGCCCGATTTAATTTCTCGCACGCGTATCGTTTTATCCAATATTGTAATTGCTTCCGGTATGTAATAGCTGGTAATTAGGACTTTAATTATTTATCGCTTTATTTTACTTTCCGCAATTTAAATTAAAGGGTTTGTTTTTGGCGATGTAAATACCCGACGCCTTGTAATAGTTTAGATTTAATTTCCGCAAATTTAATTTCCGCAACTATAAACTGTTAGATGTTTGATAATAGGGAATGCATGACAAGATCAAATGTATGAACTTAAAATCAACATAGCTCACCCATGACATGTACAGATAAAATTAACCGAACTAACACACTTGCACATGCTACTCTTAGGGTACACCTCACTTGGTTGCCTTCGAACGTGGTCATTGAGTATAGGAAGTTTTAGAGGTCGCCCTCTTGTCCAAAGATCATAAGTTGCCTCGGAACGGTTGCCTTGGATAAAATTATCTAAGACATTAGGGTTACCGCTAAGGCGTCCTAACATTGCTTTAGTGACCACACGTCCCTTAATCGAATTGACCCTTAAAACTCCAACGACGGTGCTACCTACTCATTCATAGTGGGATAACATTGTCTAAAGGACATTTGCACAGATTAATTCCTTTTTCGAGTAGGTAGATGGTTCTTAAGTACTTGCTCATTCTAAAACAAAACAAAACTTTTCGCACTTACACTCCTTTCAAACAAAAACTCTTTTCAAACCTACAAACACAAAGAAAAGAAATTTTTTGAAAACACAATGAGAAAGTACCTAAGAGCCTGTGGATAACCACGGATAGAAAGGGTGCTAACACCTTCCCTTTCTATAATCTACCTCCCGAACCCGAGAAACATCTCGAAAAAGGAGTTTTTCTATGCATTTTTCCTTTCCTTGTTGGATAAAATAAAAGTTGATGGCGACTCTTGCTTACCGCGACATTTTGCGAAAACAAACGCAAAACGAGAATCAGCATTCCAAAAATAGTCAGTTCTCTTCCCACCGTATCACAGAACTGGCGACTCTGCTGGGGAATGAATGTTAAGTGAGGTGTACCTTAGGATTAGATCACTGTTGTTTTCAATTGTATACTTTGTATGATTTACATTTGTGGGCTTGTATCGGAGTTACTATAGATCCTAACCCGGATCTGGGGAACACCCTTTAGGTAAGTAGCAATAAACTGTGAGGGAACTGTCCGGCGTAGACCGACACGGTTGAAGCAGTAGCTACGTTGGTGTGGCACTTTAGTCTGTACCGATATCCCTTGTGTTGGAACGAGGAGAATATGGGTCTTCTAAGGGGTCATTAAGCACCAACTGACCTTAGAACCTTAAATTGACCAACTTGGCCATAGAACAGTAGCAGTATGCTACACTCATTGAGACTAAACTCTCGCGATGATTCCGGCCGCAAGAAAAGGTTGCTAAACTGGAATTATGACCGATTGAGGGTAGTCAGTGATATTGAGATCCTCTAGAACCCGGTTACTATTTTTAGGACAGGTTTAAACCAACTGAACTGAAAGAGGGTAGTACCTAAGCTCCTTGCCAGCCTAAAATCTAAGGGCTCTCTGTGTGACTTGTGTGCCTTTACCATGTTTGCTGTTTGTGGATACTTGTGGTGTGCCTTTATCATGACATCATGACATCATAACATTGCATACATCTTGCATTGGACTAACCTATTTCAAAGACAGGAGGGATTCATCTTTGTTCTGTTTTGTAGGTCATCATGATGCCCATGCGTAAGAATACCATTCAGATCAACTTTGTCCAAGTCCCTACCTTGCTTAAAGAGTTGGTTGCCAAGATGCCTGACACTACTTCCTTCATCAGGAGGCATGGTTCTCTTCTCAGTTTGGTCACCTCCAAATTGGACGAGCAGATGATGAGTGTCCTAGTCCAGTTCTATGATCCTCTGTACCATTGTTTTACTTTTCAAGACTATCAGCTGGTTCCCACCCTAGAAGAGTTCTCTGAGCTGCTCGGTATCTCTGTTCTGGAGCAGACCCCGTTTACTGGTTGGGAGAAGACCCTTAGGCCTGAAGAGATTGCTGCAGCCCTTCATTTAACCAAAGAGGAGGTAATGGCTAATTGGGAGACTAGGAGTGGAGCAAAAGGCTTTATGACTAAGTTCTTGGTTGGGAAGGCTAACTACTTCTGGGACATCCTAGACTTTAAGGCGTTCGAGGATATTCTTGCTCTCCTGATATATGGCTTGGTATTGTTTCCGAATCCTAACACTTTTGTTGATGTGAATGCCATAAAGATCTTCATCTCTCAGAACCCTGTACCCACTCTCTTGGGTGACATCCTTCATCAGCTCTATGCTCGTTCTGCCCGAAAGCGGGGAACCTTAATATGTTGTGCTCCTTTATTGTCGAGGTGGTTTATTTCGCACCTCCCTAAGTCAGTGCTGAAGAATAAAGAAGGGACGGGCTGGGCCTATAGGGTGATGTCTCTCTCGCATAATGACATTATCTGGACTCTCAAAGGTATGGACGAGGTGACTGTTATTGATCGATGTGGGGAGTACCCCAATGTTCCCCTGATAGGAACCTATGGAGGAATTTCTTACAACCCATGCTTAGCTCTCCGTCAGTTTGGAAGAGCCATAAGAGAAGGACCTCATGAGCTGTTAATGCCTAACATCATCTTTGATTTTCAAGCGGATAGCGATGAGCAGCGTCGCAGATTCATAAGGGCTTGGGATAGAGTTCACCAATCCGATCCACATGAGCTGGGCCCAAAGACTTCACTTCTGATGGAGCCATATCTCAGATGGGTCTGTATCCGTGCCCAAAAGCTGGGTATGCCTTATGAAGCCATCCGACCTTTCACTCTTGAAGTTGCTAATGAAGAAAGGGTTCTTCCAACCATCCTCCATCCTTATATGCCCACTGACATTGGGGCACTAAAGAGATCTTGGATGCAGCTGAGGGAAGAACGAGATTCTTACCGAGAAAAGTTCAACGAGCAAGAGCAGAAGATCCAGAAGCTGACCAGGCAGTTGGAGAACGAGCGGATTCTTAATGACTATGTTCGCACTGATAAGAAGAGACCATGGGAGCATTGATGGGCCTTTGATGATTTCCTTTCCAACTTTTATTTACTTTTTAGTATTTCCATTCTTGTAACGCCCTGAGGGCATCAGTTGAACAATTTGAATTTCAAAGTTTAATCTAATAAAAGTGTGTTTCCTTTTTGTTTACAAATTTGAATCTCTCGATTGTCTTTGAAATCATAATCATACGCATTTCATCCCATGCACTCCATAACAGGTACCCATTATAGGTCTCTTACCTTCTTCGCTGTTTATTTCAGCAATCATCATGTCTCCTGAACCTTCAACTGAGCAAGCCATCAAGGCCCTCCAAGCCCAGAATGCGCAATTCCAAGAGTTGTTCATGAATCTTGCTAAGGGTCAGCAAGACCTGAAGACCCTGATTCTAAAAGAGAAGAAGAAGAAGAAGAGGACCATCCTGTTTAACACAGGGCACAAGTTTGGCAACAAGCTTTAGAATGAAGTTGATTTGACCACCTCATCTGGAGGGAAAGATAGTCAAGAAGAAAGGAGGGCTCCTAGCCCTGTGGTCTCCGACAACGAGACGGACTTCGATGAAGAACAGTATCCTCCTGCTGAGGACAGATACAAGCAACTGGAAGACCGGTTGAGTGCTATGGAAGTTCAAAAGGTGCCTGGCCTAGACTTTGGTGATCTGGGTCTATCATCTAGGGTGGTTATTCCCCACAAATTCAAGGCACCAGCCTTTGCTAAGTATGACGGAGTTTCTTGTCCGAAGCTGCACCTCCGGTCATATGTGAGGAAGATTCATCCTTACACTGCCGATAAGAACCTATGGATCCACTTCTTCCAAGACAGTCTCTCAGGGACTCAACTTGAGTGGTTCTATCAGTTGGATGGAGCCAGTATCCGCAGTTGGGAAGATTTGGCTACTGCATTCTACAGGCAGTATCAGTACAACTCCGACCTCGCTCCTACGCGTACCCAACTCCAGGGTATGTCAATGGGAACGGGTGAAGGATTTAAAGATTATGCTCAGAAGTGGAGGGACCTTGCCGGTAGAGTGCAACCACCCTTGGCTGATCGGGAGCTTGTGGACATGTTTCTGGGGACCCTGTCTGGTCCATTTTTCAACCATCTAATTGGAAGCTCTTCGTCTGGGTTTACAGAGCTTATTTTGACCGGTGAAAGGATAGAAGCTGGTATTAAGGCTAGTAAGATACAGAAGGGTGTCTCGTCAAGCACCGAGAAGAAGCCATTCAAGAAAGAGTCCAGTGCTGTCTACAGTTCAAGAAACCAGAATAGACCTGAACGCTGTCAAGTTGTGAATGTGGTTGTTATTTCAAAACCTGCTGGTGCTCCTCAGCACAACAATCAACAAAAGGATGAGAGACCTCGAAGGCAATTCACCCGTCTCAGCATGACCTTATCTCAGATTCTGCCACAGTTGCTGAAGACTAATCTGGTGGTTCTAAAGGAAGCCCCGAAGAATCCAAATACCACATCACCGAGGTATAACCCTAATGTCCGCTGTGCTTTTCACTCTGATAGCTCGGGGCATAATACAAATGATTGTTGGGTTTTGAAGAACAAGGTACAAGACTTAATTGATGCGAAGGAGATTGAGTTTGAGGTGCCTGAGAGGCCTAATGTTGTGATTGCTCCTATGCCTAAGCATGGAGTAAATGCTATAGAAGAAGATTTGTTCGTGGTTTCTGTGGATGATATTGTTACCCCTCTGTTGACTGTAAAGAAGAACCTTTTGCTAGCCGGTTTATTTACGGGCTGTGACGAAGGTTGCCACACATGTTCTGTTCTACCTACCGGTTGTCCGCTTCTGAAATCAGGTATCTAACGCCTGATGGATAGTAGAGAAATTCTGTTTGAGAAGATTGTTGTTCCCGTAGTTCATTCTGAAGAAGTTGCCATCATTACCATTTTCGACAATTCTTCCAAGGCTCCCTCGAGGAAGCCTGTTAGGATTACATCTGTTCCTAGAATCGCACCTGTGGTCATCACTATTCCGGGGCCCATCCCTTATACCTCTGATAAAGCTGTCCCTTGGCATTATGGGGCTGATGTTTATTTTCATGGAGTTAAGCAAGAGTTGGATGTTGATACTGACATCAGTAACATTGTGGGACCTGCCAAAGTCACCCACAGCGGAAGACTTTTCTCGCCTGATATCTCTCCACCAACTTCCCGAAAACCTGTTGTTATTACACCTGCCAGTGTACCTAATGGTATTCCTGTTCAAGTTCCTTTTCTTACCCCTGTTGCCGAGTCATCTGACACTCGAGGAAAAGGGATCACCACTGATGTGCCTGCCCAGACGAAGGCACCAAAGACAATTACTGTTGAAGCTTCCAAGCAAGAGATGGAAGAGATCCTGAAGATTATTAAAAAGAGTGACTACAACGTAGTTGAGCAGCTGGGGCAAACCCCATCCAAGATTTCTATGTTGTCACTGTTGTTATGTTCAAAGGCCCATGCCAAGGCTCTGATTACCTTCTTAAAGACTGCCCACGTGCGACAAGAGACATCAGCTGACCAGTTTACAGATTAATGGCCAATTTGACCGCTGATAATGGGTTGGGTTTTTCTGATGCTGATTTGACTGCTAAAGGGAAGAATCACAATGACGCCCTGCATGTCTCCATTGAATGCAGGGGCACTACTCTCGCTCATGTATTTGTGGATACTGGTTCTTCGTTGAACGTCTTGCCTAAGAAAGCTCTAGACCGGTTGGATTGCGAAGGGTTTGAGTTGAAACCAAGCAACATTGTTATTAGGGCCTTTGATGGATCTAAGAGGATGGTGCACGGAGAAGTTGATATCCCGATTAAGGTTGGTTCTCAGGTCTTCAATTCTAAATTCTATGTGATGGACATTCGGCCATCTTATTCTTGTTTGCTGGGTCGTCCATGGATCTACAAAGCCGAGGCTGTAACCTCAACGCTCCACCAAAAGCTGAAGTACCCGGTCAAAGGGAAGATTGTGACAGTACAGGGAGATGAAGAGTACATGGTTAGCCACCTTAACTCTTTCCGATATGTAGAGATAGATGGGGAGTTCATTGAGACTCCATTTCAGCATTTTAAAGAGGTTCCTTAAACACCGGCGTCAGCTGAGACTGTTGTTGAAGATTCTCCTATGAAAATGGCTTCCTTAAAGGATGCTCGGGATGTTGTTAAGAAAGGTGGGTGTGCAAATTGGGGCCGACTTCCTGATTTTACACAGAAGACTAACAAGTTTGGTTTGGGTTTCACTGCAGAAGCTCAAAGGGCTGTTCGGAACACATGAATCAGAAGACCTCCCGTGTTCATCAACAACTCGGGAGTGAATGCCATTGAAGATGATGTGGAAGAGTCTGAATTCGACAGCTGGATCTATCCTACGACCGACGGTGGACCAAGAAACTGGACAGCAAAGGACTTCATCCCTATTACTTTTGTTACCCAGTAATGAAACTTTTGTTTTGAATTTGTAACAGACAATGTTTTAAACTTTACGGCCCGGTGTCTTACCCGGGGCACTGTGGCTTCATTTGTGAGGGCTTTATGTGTGTCATTTTCATATATCATTAATAAAAGCATTGGACTTTTCTTGCATTTCAAATTTTGCGCTCCTTGTTTTTCTTTATTATATATTGCAAAACAACTATTTTACACACACTCACATATACAGGTCCACATCCACTATGGACCCTACTGGTAACGACTCTGCTACTGCCGGTTATGACTTCGAATATCCGATCAACTTAGCCGAAGACGAAGGTGAAGATGATTGCGAAGTGCTTGGTGAACTTGCAAGACTATTACTTCAAGAAGAGAGGGCCATTCAGCCACATGAAGAGCCAGTGGAAACAGTGAATCTGGGTACTGAGACAGATAAGAAAGAGGTCAAGATCGGTGCAAATCTGGAAGTTAGTGTAAAGCAACGGTTGATTCAGATGCTGCATGACTATGTTGAGATCTTTGCTTGGTCTTATGAAGATATGCCTGGTTTTGATACCGATATTGTGGTTCATCGCCTGCCTACCAAGGAAGATTGTCCTCCCGTGAAACAGAAGGTCTGCCGAATGCGCCCAGAGATGTCTGAGAAAATCAAGGCTGAAGTTATGAAACAGTTCGATGCCGGTTTTCTAGCAGTTACTTCTTACCCTCAGTGGGTGGCCAATGTGGTTCCTGTGCCGAAGAAAGATGGTAAGGTCCGAATGTGTGTTGACTACAGGGATCTGAACAGGGCTAGCCCCAAGGACGATTTCCCTCTACCTCATATCGACGTCCTGGTTGACAACACCGCTCAACACAAAGTCTTCTCCTTTATGGATGGTTTCTCTGGTTATAATCAGATTAAAATGGCTCCCGAAGACATGGAGAAGACAACCTTTGTTACTCAGTGGGGTACCTTTTGCTACAAGGTCATGCCTTTTGGACTGAAAAATGCTGGGGCAACATATCAGCGTGCCATAGTTGCTTTGTTTCATGACATGATCCATCATGAGATTGAAGTATACGTCGACGATATGATTGCAAGGTCCCAAACTGAGGAAGAACATATTGACCATCTGCAGAAGTTGTTTGACTGGCTGAAGTTGTACAAGCTGAGATTGAACCCGAACAAGTGCACCTTCGGGGTGAGATCTGGTAAACTGCTAGGTTTCATCGTAAGCGACAAAGATATTCAAGTGGATCCTACAAAAGTGAAAGCTATACAGGAGATGCCAGCTCTCAGAACAGAGAAAGAAGTCAGAGGCTTTCTGGGACGACTGAACTACATTGCCCGATTCATCTCGCACCTAACTGCTACTTGTGAGCCAATCTTCAAGTTACTGAAGAAAGATCAGGTAGTACATTGGAACGATGAATGCCGGGCCACTTTCGAAAGGATCAAAGAGTATCTCCAAGAGCCACCCATCCTAATGCCACCAGTTGAAGGGAGACCTCTGATCCTATACTTGACAGTACTCGACAACTCAATGGGGTGTGTGCTGGGGCAGCATGACGAGTCTGGCCGAAAAGGCATTCTATTTATTACCTTAGCAAAAAGTTTACCGACTGTGAGACCCGATACTCACTGCTCGAGAAAACTTGCTGCGCTTTGGCATGGGCTGCTCGCCGGCTGAGACAGTATATGTTGACTCACACCACTCTATTGATATCAAAGATGGATCCAATCAAGTATATCTTCGAAAAGCCTGCCTTGTCCGGAAGAATAGCGAGATGGCAGATGATCTTGACTGAGTATGACATCCAATATACGACCCAAAAGGCAATTATGGGAAGTGTGTTGGCAGACCATTTGGTACATCAGGCAGTGGACGATTACCAGTCTATAAACTTTGAATTTCTGGACGAGAATATCATGCTGGTAACTGATTATGAGACACCTGGACCGGATGAAGGACCCGAGGAAGGATCCCGATGGTCTATGTACTTCGATGGAGCTTCAAACGCTTTGGGTAATGGCATTGGCGCCGTGATCATATCTTCTAAAGGCTCTCATACTCCGTTTACCGCCCGACTATGTTTCAACTGCACCAACAACATGGCGGAGTATGAAGCATGCATTATGGGTCTTCGAGCAGCAATTAACCTAAGGATTAAGTTCTTGAGTGTCTTCGAAGATTCTGCTCTCGTGATCAGTCAGATCAAAGGCGAGTGGTATACGAAACACCCAAATCTTATCTCTTACAAGGAGTATGTGTTGACATTGCTTCCCCATTTCGAAGAGATACCCTTTGAACACTTCCCTAGAGAGGAGAATCAGTTGGCGGACGCGCTAGCTACGATGTCTTATATGTTCAAAGTCAATTGGGACAACGAAGCTCCCCGAATCATCATTGAAAGATTGGACGAACCTGCACATTGCTGTGATTTTGAGACTGAAGAAGTAACATAAAATCCCTGGTATTATGAGGTGAAGAGGTCTCTTGAAGCTCAAGAATACCCCGAGGGTGCATCTGTTAATGACAAGAAGTTTCTGAGGAGGTTCGCGGCAAAGTTCTTCATCAGCAATGGCATTCTTTACAAGCTTAACCATGATTCGACCTTACTGCGTTGCATGGATAAGAATGAAGCAGAAAGGATCATGGCGGAGTTACATGAAGGTACCTTCAGAACCCATTCCAGTGGACATACCATGGCAAAGAAAGTCCTACGGGCAGGATATTATTGGTCCACAATAGAAGCTGAATGTTATCAGTATTCTCGGACATGTCACAAGTGCCAGGTCTATGCTGATAAGGTGCACATACCTCCAGTTCCTCTGAATGTCTTGACAACACCTTGGCCTTTTGCAATGTGGGGCATTGATATGATCGGCGAGATCCAACCTACGGCATCCAACGGGCATCATTTCATCCTGGGAACGATCGATTACTTTACGAAGTGGGTTGAAGCGGCTTCCTTTGCTACTGTAACCAATAACGTCGTGGCACAGTTTATTCGGCACAATCTGATTTGTCGATACGGTGTACCAGAGAGGATCATTACGAACAATGGTACCAATCTCAACAACAAGATGATCACTGAGCTCTGTGAGCAATTTAAGATACAACATCACAACTCTTCTCCCTACCGGCCGAAGATGAATGGAGATGTCGAAGCGGCTAATAAGAACATCAAGAAGATTGTGCAGAAGATGACAGTAACATACAAAGACTGGCACGAGATGTTACCATTTGCTCTTCATGGGTACCGTACCTCAGCACAGACGTCAACAGGGGCAACACCCTATTCCTTGGTTTATGGCATGGAGGCAGTCTTGCCTATTGAAGTTCAGATACCCTCTCTTCGGATCATGAAGGATGCAGGTTTAAGGGAAGATGACTGGATTCAGACCCGGCTTGATCAACTGAACCTAATCGTCAAAAAGAGACTTACCGCTATTTGTCATGGTCAGACCTACCAAAAACGGATGATCAAGGTATTTAACAAGAAAGTCAGACGACAAGAGTATCAAGTTGGGGACCTGGTAATCAAGCGCATTATCCTACCTCAAGGTGATCCCAGGGGCAAATGGACCCCTACTTACGAAGGGCCATTTGTGGTTAAGAACATTTTCTCAGGAGGAGCTATGATTCTAAACACCATGGATGGTGACGACCTTCCTCACCCCGTCAATGCAGACATAGTGAAAAGATACTACGCATAATCAAAGAATCGCTAGGTTGACTGGCCTAGGCAAAAATAAGGGCTTCCCGGCGAACCAAAAGGGTTCGGGCAAAAATAAGGGATGAAAATGGAAAAATCTGTACACCCGACAAGTCGAAAACCTGAAAAGGCGGCTTGGTCAAAAAAGGGTATCCCGGTGGATTGAAAACCCGAAAGGGCGGTCCAGGCAAAAAATTAGGGATCAAAGCGTAACACTATGTCTCATTGGATCACCTTGCATCCAGATGTCGGTATCAACTATCAAGCTCGGATGGCACTAATCAATCTGATTCATCTTCAACTAGTAGCAAAGCGATGAGATGCTTGAAGACATAAAGGCAATAGCAGAGTTGGAACCCAGTGGGATTGTTCACATAGTTGTTTTGTTTTCTTTTAACAAATTGTGTAAATTTCTATTTGTTCGGAGGTGTTCTCTTACTAGGACGTCAGCCTCTTGTACAAAAACGCCTATTTACAGGCCAAACTTCAAGTCAATACAAATTCATTTCCAAAGAAATTTCAAAAAAAAAAAAAACTATTTTTCCTTTATCTGTTTTGTTTTGCAAAGAACGTCCAATGTTCATTTTTGGTATATGAATTTGACATTAATTGCTACTCATAAATATTTACATGTGAAACAAAAGATGAATCACGGGTAATATCAGAAGCAGGGGCAATAAGAATTGTCCGAACTGTCTGGTTGCTCTGTCCACCAGGTATATAGGTAGATTCAACCGAAGAATATGGCTAAGATACCTTCACTCCCCGCAGAATAAGACAATAATGGTAGCTCTCTCAGCTGAGACTCGCAACTATGAACGAATCAACAATTCTCTCCCCAAGCAGAGTTGATCTACCATCAACCCTAAAAAGGCTTGGTATTCTCAGAAGGTCTTAATATTCCCCAGCGGAGTATAGGATATTCCCCAGCAAGATATAAGAGTATCCCCGACAGTCTTAATATTCCTCAACGAAGTATAAGAATGTTCCCCGACAAAATACAAGATACCCCAGTGGAATCAATATTTCCCAGCACGATCTGAAAAAGCTTCCCCAATGAAGTTGAATCATCATCCCCACTAGACTCAGGAAGTTTATCCCCAGTGGAGTACAAAAATAAATCTCCCCAGCCAAGTTCAAAGGATCATTCCCAGCAGAATTCAAAGGGTTATCCCCACAAAAGTCTAACAGGGTTATCCCCAGCAAGTTGCAACTGAAAGATCATCCCCAGCGAAGTTCTTTCCTTTCACAAGCAGGAATTCAATCCTCAACAGATTCAATATCACCAGCAACGGTAATCCATCCCCAGCGGAGTTTATCAGCGGAATCCCCAGCGGAGTTTATCGTTAAAATCCTTAGTAGAACATCTCTCCCCCACAGAGTAATTCCCCTCAGAGTAATCTCTTCATCAGTTTATTCCCCAACGGAGTTCTTTTCTCCTGCAGGTTTATTCTCACAAATCATCTTCGTCCACCATCCCCATCGGAAACGAAGAACTCAACTCTATTCTCCAACAGCTCCGGGATTTATTTTCCCCAGCTAAAACATTATATTCCCATACATCATGATACATGCATATACGCATCATACGAATGCAATCTCATTTATTTTGAGAACATCATTGCATGATCCATATCATGCATTGCATATGACTGACCTTTACCTTTCAGGAAAGATACAGTTAAAGTTATCAGTTACGTCGAAGACCTGACCGGTTCATAAATCTCAATTGAATTATCCTCGGTTGAATTTCAGATAATTTTCTCAATCTCGACAGTTTTCCTACTTCAAAGTGTGGATGAGTGCTATAACCTCAACGGTATACTATGTTGAATACTAGTCAGTTCCTAGATCTTGATGTTTTCCTCCGTCAAAGCATGGACAAGTTCTACAATCTCAACGGTATACTACGTTGAAGACCAGACAGTTCCTAGATCTTGATGAAGATGTTTCCCTACGTCAAAGTGTGGACGAGTGCTATAACCTCAACGGTATACTATGTTGAATACTAGTCAGTTCCTAGATCTTGATGTTTTCCTCCGTCAAAGCGTGGACAAGTTCTCTAATTTCAACGGTATACTACGTTGAAGACCAGACAGTTCCTAGATCTTGATGAAGATGTTTCCCTACGTCATATTATGGACGAGTACTGTAACCTCAACGGTATACTACGTTGAATACTAGTCAGTTCATATATCTTGATGTTTTCCTCCATCAAAGTATAGACGAGTTCTCTAATTTCAACAGTATACTACGTTGAAGACCAGACAACTCCTAGATCTTGATGAATATGTTTCCCTACGTCATAGTATGGACGAGTGCTATAACCTCAACAGTATACTACGTTGAAGACTAGTCAGTTCCTAGATCTTGATGTTTTCCTCCGTCAAAGCATGGACAAGTTCTACAATCTCAACGGTATACTATGTTGAAGACCAGACAGTTCCTAGATCTTGATGAAGATGTTTCCCTATGTCAAAGTGTGGACGAGTGCTATAACCTCAACGGTATACTATGTTGAATACTAGTCAGTTCCTAGATCTTGATGTTTTCCTCCGTCAAAGTGTGGACGAGTTCTCTAATTTCAACGGTATACTACGTTGAAGACCAGACAGTTCCTAGATCTTGATGAAGATGTTTCCCTATGTCATATTGTGGACGAGTACTATAACCTCAACGGTATACTACGTTGAATACTAGTCGGTTCCTAGATCTTGATGTTTTCCTCCGTCAAAGTATGGACGAGTTCTCTAATTTCAACAGTATACTACGTTGAAGACCAGACAATTCCTAGATCTTAATGAAGATGTTTCCCTACGTCATAGTGTAGACGAGTGCTATAACCTCAACGGTATACTACGTTGAAGACTAGACAGTTCCTAAATCTTGATGTTTTCCTCCGTCACAGTGTGGATGAGTTCTGTAGTTTCAACGACATACTACATTGAAGACCAGACAATTCCTAGATCTTGATGAAGATGTTTCCCTACTTCAAAGTGTGGACGAGTGCTATAACCTCAACGGTATACTACGTTGAATACTAGTCAGTTCCTAGATATTGATGTTTTCCTCCGTCAAAGTGTGGACGAGTGCTATAACCTCAACGATATACTACGTTGAATATTAGTCAGTTCCTAGATCTTGATGAAGATGTTTCCCTACGTCAAAGCGTGGACGAGTGCTATAACCTCAACGGTATACTATGTTGAATACTAGTTAGTTCCTAGATCTTGATGTTTTCCTCTGTCAAAGTGTGGACGAGTGCTATAACCTCAAGGGTATACTACGTTGAATACTAGTCAGTTCCTAGATCTTGATGAAGATGTTTCCCTATGTCAAAGCATGGACGAGTGCTATAACCTCAACGGTATACTACGTGGAATACTAGTCAGTTCCTAGATCTTGATGTTATCCTCCGTCAAAGTGTGGACGAATTCTATAACCTCAACGGTATACTACGTTGAATACTAGTCAGTTCCTAGATCTTGATGAAGATGTTTCCATACGTCAAAGTGTGGACGAGTGCTATAATCTCAACGGTATACTACGTTGAATACTAGTCAGTTCCTAGATCTTGATGTTTTCCTCAGTCAAAAGAGACAACCCGTCAAAGAGACAAAACCATCTACCAACAATCTCCAAATGGCATCTGTAAGCCCATTCCCGACATCACAATGCTGATACCACTTCATGCGAGTGCAAATTTCTGGGCACTCTAGTGTTCAATCATCTTCCACCTTCGGATCACGAAAGTCCCGAAAGCGAATCTACATCCTCAGGTTTAAGAAGATTGAACAGGGGCAACTGTTGTACCCCAAAATTTTCCCTCCCATATTTCTCAAGACCTCTCAAGAATAATCTCCAAGTGGCTCAAGATTGCTCAAGAGTTGGATAGTCAAATCATCTCCTAAGGCAGTCAACCTCAAATTAGGGTTTTGTGTTGCATTAAGGTATTTACATCCAAATGACCTCAAGTGCTCCCCAATGTCCTAATATGTTCTTAATATCAGCCATGTCTAATTTCAAGCCTTGCAGAGGAAGTTTGGTCAGTCAATTGCTCAAGAGGCCCAAAAATCGACTGTGCTAGGGCAAAAGTCAACTGTGACCTAAAAACAGTCAAACCTCAAATTTTTTTGTCAAAATTCTCATTTTGAAGGATAATTCATCATTTTATCAAGGGTTGATCATGATTCATCAAGGATTGCTCAAGATTCATCAAGATTCAAAAGTTGCTAAATTAGGGTTTTGTAGGAAAAGTCAACTCAACTTTAACCAAGCATAACTTTCTCATACTTTATGAGAAATGACCCATCCAAAGCTCATTTTGAATAGGATGAAATTTACTACAATCCATCTTCAAACCCCAAGATCAATAAGTGCAGTCACAAAAAGTTACAAATTTGGACATTATAGGTCATTTTTGAAAGTCAACAAAAACACCTTTTTTTTCCAAAGCTTATAACTTGAGCATGGAACATCAAAATGATATGAGACCAAACGGGTTGGTTAGATGACATCTCAAGGTTTCTAAAAAGTCCAAGAAAACTTCCAAAAGTTCAAAATTGAAGAAGTTATGCATTGTTGAAGTTGGGCATTTTTCCAAAATTACCAAAAGTCAACTATCCCCAAAACTCCAATTTTTGACAAAAGGGCCCACTTTTTTCCACTTGATTTGATCTTGTCACACCACACACGTGTCCTATCTTTACTTTTATGTCCAATTATTAATTTTTCTATTTTATTTGATTTTTATTGAAATAATTCATTTTAAATCAATTTAAATCCAAATAAAATCCAAATCTTAATCAAATGGTATCTTTTTGATCATTACAGGTCTTTAATATCATTATGGATATGACCAAATTCGAATCAAGGCATATCATGACCAAATATTGGATTTTTTGACAAATAAGGAAGCTTGTTCATGGTGAATCATATCATATCCAAAATCTTTAATGCTCATGGATTCAAGCCCAAATTTTAAACCTAATACAACCCTTGTTACGTACACAAGCTAGACACACACAATACACGACCAGAAAGCTGCCCAAATCACAAAACCAAAACTGAAAAAAGCTTGAAAAAGTTGGAGATCGAAATCTTGTTTGGAGTCCAATTCAAGGCAAAAGCTCAACGTAGCCTTCTTGCCTGACATCCACTGGAGCTAAAGCAACCATTCACGAGTCCTGAAACCACCTGAAACGCACTGTAAGTCGCTTGAAACTCCGCCCTGTACATGAAATCGTAACCTTGGATTCTTGCATCTTTTTGATAAATCATGGGCATATTCTTGATCCTTGCATAATTTCCAAGCTATCTGCAATATTTGATTTCATTTTTATGGCCTGTATTATAATGCCCGAACCTAGGGTTTCCATTTTTTTAGGAGTTTGCTTTGCAGGTAAAATTAGGACTAATAATGGGTATAAACATGCTCAGGAAGGAGAGACGAACATGGTGATGGTCTTAGTTTGTATTTATCTGGCCTGGAATTCGTTTTAGGAGTGAGCCATGGATTTAGCTGCGGATAAAATCCGCAGGTAAATATCCAGGCTTTTCAACGAAGAAGACGACTAGGTGTCTTCTCCCCATTGGCCAATTCAAAATTACGCGCTTTTTTTTTTTTAATTCAGGCATATGACTTGTTTCCAACATATTGATTATTGTGTATTCCACTAACAATAAAATGCAGTGGTTGAGTTGGTAAATGCGTTGTTGCAAAGTCCAATGGGACCTGGGTTCGAATCCCAGGTCCCCCAATATTTGTTGCATTTTATTTCCAGGCTATCCAGTACTTGCCAAGGCCTAAGATCTACCATATGCAGTCATCCCATCAGGCGCCAGATGGCCTTCAGGCCAAATCCAAGGGCCAAGATCGAGCGTGCATCATGTTCATCAGTCAACGTGCCATGGAGGGTTGCAAAAGTCAAACAAGGCTGGCTCACAAATGGGCCTCTGACTTTCCATCTCACCTCCTGATTTGGGGCCCAAACCCCCTTTGGTTTATTTCTTTACTTTTCTATATTTCTTTTATTTAAATTGTTCTATTATTTTTATTGTTAATTAACCAATTAATATTTTTTCTCATAAAATCAAAAAACATAAAAAATATTATTTTTATTAAATTCATCATTTTTTTTATTTTTGTAAATAAATATTAATCAATTAATTTAGTTTTTTTAATTAGGTATAATTTTAATATTTGTGCAATAAATTAAAATTAATGTAGAATTAGGTTTTTACTAACTTTTAACCATTTTATTTTATTTCCTTAAATATTCAAAAACCCAAAAATATTTTAATTAATTAATTAATTAATTTTGACCTAATTTAATTTCCATTTAATTCAAAAAATAATAAAAAAACATGCTTTCTTTCAAAAAGGGTCAAAACCCTAAAAACTCGCCCGATTTAATTTCTCGCACGCGTATCGTTTTATCCAATATTGTAATTGCTTCCGGTATGTAATAGCTGTTAATTAGGACTTTAATTATTTATCGCTTTATTTTACTTTCCGCAATTTAAATTAAAGGGTTTGTTTTTGGCGATGTAAATACCCGACGCCTTGTAATAGTTTAGATTTAATTTCGGCAAATTTAATTTCCGCAACTATAAAATGTTAGATGTTTGATAATAGGGAATGCATGACAAGATCAAACGTATGAACTTAAAATCAACATAGCTCACCCATGACATGTACAGATAAAATTAACCGAACTAACACACTTGCACATGCCACTCTTAGGATACACCTCACTTGGTTGCCTTCGAACGTGGTCATTGAGTATAAGAAGTTTTAGAGGTCGCCCTCTTGTACAAAGATCATAAGTTGCCTCGGAACGGTTGCCTCAGATAAAATGATCTAAGACATTAGGGTTACCGTTAAGGCGTCCGAACATTGCTTTAGTGACCACACGTCCCTTAATCGAATTGACCCTTAAAACTCCAACGACAGTGCTACCTACTCATTCATAGTGGGATAGCATTGTCTAAAGGACATTTGCACAAATTAATTCCTTTTTCGAGTAGGTAGATGGTTCTTAAGTACTTGCTCATTCTAAAACAAAACAAAACTTTTCGCACTTACACTCATTTCAAACAAAAACTCTTTTCAAACCCACAAATACAAAGAAAAGCAAATTTTTGAAAACACAATGAGCAAGTGCCTAAGAGCCCGTGGATAACCACGAATAGAAAGGGTGCTAACACCTTCCCTTTCTATAATCTACCTCCCGAACCCGAGAAACATCTCGAAAAAGGAATTTTTCTGTGCTTTTTTCCTTTTATTGTTGGATAAAATAAAAGTCGGTGGCGACTCTTGCTTACCACGACATTTTGCAAAAACAAACGCAAAACGCGAACCAACATTCCAAAAACAGTCAGTTCTCTTCCCACCGTATCACACACCCCTAGGGTAAATCCACTTGGTTTCCTTACCAAAATAGACATATCATGCATGTGAGGTATCTTAGCAAAAACAAGCAAAATACAAGATCATAGTCCCTCGATGACGCTATCCATGTTGCCTTTTAAAATGATCTTAGTCCCTAAAGAAAATGATAAGATATCTTACAATATTGCTAATCATGGTTACACGATGACCAACGCCCGTTCCTTTTACATCCAAAGATAGGGTTACTTACTGTGATACGGTAGGAGAACTGACTTGAAGGTTTTGCGTTTGATTGCAAATGTTGAGGTTTAGCAAGAGTCGCCACCGACTTTTCTTTTATCCAAAAGGAAAGGTGAAAAAGCACAAGAAAGACCTTTGAGATTGTTTCTTGAGTTCGGGGGGTAGATTATGAAAAGGGAAGGTATTAGTACCCTTTTCATCCATGGTTTTCCATGGGCTCTTAGTTACTTGCTAGATCACTTGCTTTTGTTTGAAATTATGCTTTGTGTGGTTTTTTTAAAGTATTTTGTAAGGAGGCCATTGTTTAGGTAATCTTTATAATGATTCTCGTTCGTAAGAATGTATACAAAGATGTTGATCTTTTGATAATGTTTTCAATTTTGTAAGATGTTTGAAAGTGTATGTGATTGTTTTGAAAATAGCAAGGATGTTTGTTTTGAAATGGAGAAAGTAATTAGGAGCAATCTACCTACTCAAATGTCTTTCTTGTTCATTTTCTCTTCCTTTGACATTGTTGTCTTACCATTGATTTGGTAAACAACCCTATCTTTGGATGTTAACGGGACGGGCGTGGGTCATGGTATAGCCATGATTAGTAATGTTGCAAGGTATCTTAGCATTCTTTTTGAGGGACTAAGATCATTTGTAAGGCAAATTTGAATAGCGTCGTCGAGGGATTATGATATTGTATTTGTTTGATTTTGCTAAGATACCTTACATGCGTAATATGGCCACTTTGTATAAGGCAACCAAGTGGAATAACTCTAGGGGTGCTTGTGTGCAAGTGTGTCATTTTCATGCTTGTTTTTTTGTCTTGAATTAGGGTTTTCTATTTGATTGATTTTATCTTCCCATACAAACCCTAATTACTAGCATGTTATGTAAAAGTGATAAATTGCGAAATTTATAGTTACTACGCTATTACAACATTTGTGGGAGGGGGGGGGGGGGGTATACAATTTATGAATGGGGATTGCAATAATATAAACCTAATTAATATATTACAACCAAATTGAATATTATACAAATAATTGAAGAAATATATAAAGTACAAATGCAAATTGAAAGAAATGATTTTTGTGTTTGGATTTTTGTATGAAAGAGGTTTTAATCTAAACCTAATTAGAGAAAAAAATAATGAAATTAAAATAACTTAAGTTAAATAAGAAAAGAAATTAATAAGAAAAGATTTTGAATAAAACCCTAATTCTATTTAATTGATTAAAAGAAAATAAGTTTAAAGAAAAAAGTATTTTTGTCTTGAAAATAATATGTGGTGTTATGAAATATTTTTGGTCTTTTTTATATTAAAATAAATGTATTTAAATAGGTATAAAGAAATAAATAATGACCTAGTTTTAATTTAATTTACAAGATAACTAATAAAGATAAATAATGTATAATGAATAAAAATAATTTTTTTATGTGGACAAATATTTAAATTATGTCAAAATATAAATCTATTATTTTTATTTTTTTATGATTTTTAAAGTATTTTAGAAAATATATTTAAAATAAAATAAAATAAATAAATAAAAATAAAATGGGTCAAGAAGGTGTCACAAGTAAACAGTGGGGGTGAGCTAGCAAAAAACAATGCCAGGCCCAAAGGGCCCAGCGCCTGCAAAAAATGTGTTAGGAAATAAAAAAAATGAAAGAAATGCAAAAGGGGGGTTCACATTGGTTCGAGCCCTTTCCCTTTAGGTAAGAAATAACTTAGTACGCGGTCATATAATCAAAGCATAAATATATATTAGAAACTTCTTTCCGAAGGCAACTTCGTCTTCAACATCGCGCCTAGCCGGACCACCTGTATCTTCCTCATCTCTCCACAAAAATGGAAAGTTCAAACATGAAAGTTGTGGTGTTTCTTCCCACGAATTCAACCATATAACTTATGTAAGCTAAAAGTCAAAGATAAAAAATAATTTTGCTGGCCCTAAATTGAAACCTAATTTTCTCAGAAATTTCAAATCCAAAATTCTCCATACACAGTCAATATAAATGGGAACTATGAACATGGTCAGCTTTAGATCAAAGATATCTATATTTTGTTTTCACAAATCAAGATCAAATGATGCTTGTATGAAGAGATAGAAGTTTGAAAATTTTCCTCTTGCAGCTGGAGTCGTGAATGGAGTTTGAGCAATTTTTGAGAGGGCCTGAGGACCTGTTTAGCTTGCCTGGGCCTCCCTGAGTGTGTTGCAAGCCTTACTTTGTTTTGAAACCAGCTAGAACTCTCTACTCAAGTCCAACTGTAATGGAGATTTTTGAAAATGGTGGATGATGAAGATGAAGTTACAGAAGTGTAACAGGTGTTGATATGAGTTCTATATGATGTATATGAAATGTTTGGATGGTTAAAAGTGGAAACGCACGAGTGGAAATGGAGATAGGTGTTTGAAGCTCAAAAAATGGAGTTTTCGGCCAGTTCTGACTTATGAAGGCTTGAGGGTGTTTTTGGGCATCTAAAAACGTGTCCTATGTTGAAAATAGTATCCCTAAATATAAGCAAAGGGTTAGAGGTTTTGAAATGATCAGAAAACAAGAGATCACATGTTATGGATTTTGCGTTGTTTTTGAAGCAACATTGACAAGCATTGTTCTAAGGCAAGGTACAAGGCTTGGAGGGTGGCTGAAACCTTTAAACACACTTGTTCTGATTGTGTAGAGTGTGTTTGTGCAGAAAGAACAAATGCAAGGCTCAATGCAAGCTGACTTTGCATAAAGCTTGCTTTTCTAAAATGGCAATGTTGCCTTTCTTTCCAAAATAGAATTATACTTGTACAATGCATTGAATGCTTGGATTAAAGCTTCCAACAGCTGTGAAAACAATTAATTATAGAGTGAAAGTCAAGTTAGAATCCTGCAAAGTGAGATGTGTGCAATATGCTTGAAGATTGTATCCAATGTTCATCATGAAAATGTCTTGAAAAACAAGAATGGAACCCTAACTTCATCTCTTTGATTCTCCATGCTCAAAAATGATCTCAATGAGTTCTTAGACATTTTAGAAATCTTGTAACATTATCTACAACCCATCTTTGAATTGCTTTTGAATATTCCCCTTGGAACTATGTGAAAAATTGACATGAAGTTAGGTCAAAGATCTGCCTAACTAGGGCAAAATTTCACTAAGTCTTTTTAGTTCATGAGCATGTATTTACAAAATTATATCTTGAGATATAAGCATTTTTAGGAGAAGTTGTATGAAGAAAAGTTGTATATTTCATGGAGATCTACAACTTTCATGTTGGAAGTTTCTCTTGAATCATCTTGCATCATGGTGAAAATTTGGATCAAAGTTATGAAAAAACATGAAATTTCCAACACTTAGAAAAATTTCTAAGTTTAGAAATTTTGACTTTTTAAAATGAAATCTTGAATTTTTTATTTCTTGATGAATAAGTTTCACATTTTGACATTTTTTGATGAATTATGATCTTTGGCACTTGAATTTGACCAAAAAGTCAAAGTTTTACTTTTCAGTATACAGTTGACTTTTGATTAGTTGACTGCAAAATTCATCTGTCAATCTAATGGACTTGCAATGTTTTGAATCATGTCATTAGGTCAAAATGATGCAATTGGACTCTTGAGATCATGCCTTAAACCAATTGATCATTTTCTAGGTCAAAAATCAGAAATTGCCTTTTCCCAATCAAGACCCTAATTTTGACCATTTTGCCCTTTTGGAGATTTGATCAAATTTCTTGAGGAATTATGGTCCAAACTTGATCAAATGATACATATGGGTCTAAAATGTTGATGTGGATAAAAAATTATGAAGTTTTACTGTAAATTGGCTATGGTTGACTTTTCCCCCAATACAACTGATTTTCAGGTCAACTATTCAATTGACTGATCAAAAGTGTGATCCAAAGCTTGAAACTTGACATGAGTAATCTTGAGGGTCCATAATTATCATTGAAAGTCATATGAAGCATTGATATTCCAAAAAACCTTGTGCAAACTCAAACCCTAATTTTGGTCATCAGTGCATAAGGAGGTGTCTTGAGTTGATCAAACCCTAGTGCAGTCTTGAGCCCAAGGAGATCTTGTGAGAAAGTTCTTGGTAAGTGAGAGGGAAAATTTTGGGGTACAACAGCTGCCCCTGTTCAATCTGCTTAATCCTGAAGAGTTAGATTGTCGAGTTTTTCCATTCGTGACTCGAAGGTGGAAGATGGTTGGACACTAGAGTGCCTAGAAATTTGCACTCGACGAGGTGAAGGTTGAGGGAATGGGCTTAGAGGTGATAGAAAGTTGTATGAGATGGGCTTAATGATGCCATCCAAAAGTTATTGTTGAATTGTAATTTGTAAGCTAAAAGAATGAGTATCATAATGGCATCCGTGTCTGGAGCGTATCTGTACCGTATCTGGAGGCTGATTTTGAATGAGTATCAGAATGGCATCCGTGTCTAGGGCGTATCTGAATGGTATCTAAAAGTTGAATCTGAATGAGTATCAGAACAGCATCCGTGTCTGGAGCGTATTTGAACTGTATCTGAAAGTTGAATCTGAATGAGTATCAGAATGCCATCCGTGTCTGGAGCGTATCTGAAATGTATCTGAAAGTTGAATCTGAATGAGTATCAGGACGGCATCCATGTCTGGAGCATATCTGAACTGTATCTGAAATTTGACTCTGCATGAGTATCAGAATGGCATCCGTTTTTGGAGCGTATCTGTACCGTATCTGAAAGTTGAATCTGAATGAGTATCAGAATGGCATCCGTGTTTGGAGCGTATTTGTACCGTATCTGAAAGTTGAATCTGAATGAGTATCAGAACGGCATCAGTGTCTGGAGCGTATATATACTGTATCTGAAAGTTGAATCTGAATGAGTATCAGAATGGCATCCGTGTTTGGAGCGTATCTGTACTGTATCTGAAAGCTCTGAATATTGTTAATGGTAGCTATTAAAATTATCCTGAAAAGGGTAAAATGTTAGCTAAAATGCAAAGTCATGTTGTATGGAATGTATGATATAATGCATCAATGTTTATG
This sequence comes from Vicia faba, assembly GCA_948472305.1. Taxonomy (NCBI): domain Eukaryota; kingdom Viridiplantae; phylum Streptophyta; class Magnoliopsida; order Fabales; family Fabaceae; genus Vicia; species Vicia faba. Next base: position 1,325,441,344 of record OX451739.1, read on the forward strand.
ATATATGGATGCGATGTATGCGTATGCAAACTAATATGCTGCACTACTGTTGGATTGGGGAAAATAAATCCCTGACTGCTGCTGAGGATATGTAAGTCTTCATGTCTTGAAGTGTTGATGAATTTCCGTTGAGAAATAAACTCTGATGCAAGGGAAATGCTATGTATTGCTTAAAAATCTGTTTCGAGAAATTGGATGATTTCTACCGGGGATTGATAATTGGAAGCTCTGTTCCGTTGGGGATTAAACGACATACTGCGGGGGATTTCTTATGGAATAGCCTAGAGAAATTTCCCTATCCCTTCAACCTATCAGTAATTGCCTTTTTCATTTTGTTTATTTGTAAACAGTAATTATGTTCAAGTGCATATGTTCAAAAATGAATCATTGGACGTTTTTGTAAACAAAACACAAGCGTAAGGAAAAACAAATAGTTTTTGCACTTTCAAAGGGATATCTTTGTATTGATTTTGAGTAAGTATTTTGTACAATGAGACAAACACTCTAGTAGGAGAATATCTTTGTAAAAAATGAAAATTTAAATAAAAAGATAGCTATGTGTATTTATCCCACGGTGTTCCCATTCCACTATAGCCTTCGTATCTCTGAGCATCTTGTCTATTTGTTGCCTTGTCCAAAGATGATTGAATTGATCAGAATCACTGAATTTATCAGTTGAAGCCAAAGGTTATCCGCAAAGTGATCCAACGGGTCATAGTCATACACTTTAATTCCCTAGCTTTTGCCTGGATCGCCCTTTCGGGGTTTCAGTCCACCGGGAAACCCTTTTTTGCCCAAGTCGCCCGTTCGGGTTTTCAACTTGCCGAGTGCACAGAATTTGTTTTATCCCTAATTTTTGCCCGAACCTTTTTGGTTCGCCGGGATGCCCTTGTTTTTCTTAGGTATGTCAACCTAGAGGGTCTCTTATGCGTAGTATCTTTTGACTATGTCCACGTTCGCAGGATGCAGCAAGTCGTCGCCATCCATGGTGGTCAAGATCATTGTTCCACCAGAGAAGATGTTTTTGATTACAAATGGTCCTTCATAGGCAGGAGTCCATTTTCCCCTGGGATCACCTTGTGGAAATATGATGCGTTTGATCACTAGGTCCCCAACTTGATACACTTGGCGTCTGAATTTCTTGTTGAAAGCATTGATCATCCGTTTTTGATACATTTGACCATGGCAAACAACAGTAAGTCTCTTTTCATCAATCAAGGTCAATTGATCAAGTCGAGTTTGGATCCAATCGTCTTCGTTCAACCCTGCATCCTTCATAATCCTCAAAGAGGGGATCTGAACCTCAATAGGCAAGATGGTTTCCATGCCGTATACCAAAGAATAGGGTGTTACCCCAGTTGATGTGCGAGCTGTGGTATGATACCCGTGGAGAGCGAATGGTAGCATCTCATTCCAGTCTTTGTATGTGACTGTCATTTTCTGTATGATCTTTTTAATGTTCTTATTTGTAGCTTCGACAACACCATTCATCTTCATCCGGTAAGGAGAAGAATTGTGATGCTAAATCTTGAATTGCTCGCACAAGGCAATGATCATAGTGTTTTTGAGATTTGTACCATTGTCAGTGATGATCCTTTCTGGGATACCATACCGGCAAATGAGATTTTGCTTGATGAAACGGGCAACAACATTCTTGGTAACAGAGGTGAAGGAGGATGCTTCAACCCACTTTGTAAAATAGTCAATGGCCACTAGGATGAAGCGGTGTCCATTGGAGGCTGTTGGCTTGACTTCCCCAATCATATTAATCCCCATATAAAAAAGGGCCAAGGATCCGTCAAGACATTCAGAGGAACCGGAGGTACGTGCACCTTGTTAGCATAAATTTGACACTTATGGCAGGTTTGAGAGTATTGATAACAATCTGCTTCCATGGTAGACCAGTAATAGCCTGCGCGTAGGATTTTCTTTGCCATCGTATGGCCACTGGAATGGGTGCCAAAGGTGCCTTCATGCAATTCAGCGATGATCCTTTCAGCTTCAACCTTATCTACGCATCGAAGCAACGAAGAGTCATGATTGCGTTTGTACAGGATGCCATTACTAAGGAAGAATTTAGCAGAGAATCTCCTTAAGAACTTCTTATCATTTACCGAAGCTCCTTCTGGATATTCTTGAGCCTCGAGATACTTTTTGACTTCGTGAAACCAAGGTTGGTCCACTACTTCTTCAATATTAATCTCATGACAGTGTGCTGGTTCCTCCATTCGTTCAATGGTGATCTGGGGAGCTTCGTTATCCCAGTTAAGTTTAAACATAGATGACATTGTGGATAGTGCGTCGGCTAGCTGATTTTCTTCTCGCGGGAAATGCTCGAAGGTAATCTTCTCAAAATGTGGTAGCAATGTCAAAACATGTTCTTTATAAGGTATAAGGTTAGGGTGTTTGGTGTCCCATTCCCCTTTGATCTGATTGATGACGAAAGCTGAATCTCCGAATACATCCAACGATTTGATCCCCAAGTCTATGGCAGATCTGAGACCAAAGATGCATGCTTCGTATTCTGCCATGTTGTTTGTACAATTGAAACAGAGTCTTGCGATAAAAGGAGTATGACATCCTTTCGGAGATATGAGTACAACACCGATACCATTTCCAAGTGCATTGGATGCTCCATCAAAGAACAGGGTCCATCGGGATCCTTGTTCAGGTCTGTCATATGGCCTGAATTCTTCACAGTTGTCTACTGTCATGATGTCTTCATCCGGAAATTCGAATTTCATGGAATAATAGTCTTCTACAGCTTGGTGAGCAAGGTGATTGGCTAATACACTGCCCTTTATTGCTTTCTGGGTAGTATATTGTATGTCATATTCTGTCAAGATCATCTGCCATCTCGATATTCTCCCAGAAAGAGCAGGCTTCTCGAAGATGTATTTTATCGGATCCATTTTAGATATCAACAAGGTATTATGGGTCAACATATACTGTCTTAGCCGGCAAGCAGCCCATACCAGAATGCATCAAGTTTTCTCGAGCTGTGAATATCTTGTTTCACAGTCGGTAAATTTTTTGCTCAGGTAATAAATAGCGTGCTCTTTTCGGCCAGGCTCGTCATGCTGCCCCAATACACACCCCATTGAATTTTCTAAAATAGTTAGATACATGATCAATGGTCTTCCCTCGATTGGTGGCATCAACACAAGAGGCTCTTGTAAGTATTCTTTGATTTTGTCAAAAGAAACTTGGCATTCATCATTCCATTTGACTACTTGATCTTTCTTTAATAGTTTGAAGATTGGCTCACAAGTAGCTGTTAGATGAGAAATGAATCTGGCAATATAGTTCAAACGTACCAAGAATCCTCTGACTTCCTTCTCAGTACGAGGAGCAGGCATCTCTTGTATTGCTTTAACTTTGGCAGGGTCGACCTCGATACCTTTGTTGCTGACGACAAAGCCTAGGAGTTTACCAGATCGTACTCCAAATGTGCATTTGTTTGGGTTCAACCTTATCTTGTACTTCTTCAGTCTCTCAAACAGTTTTTGTAAGTGATCAAGATGCTCTTTTTCTGTTTGAGATCTGGCTATCATATCGTCCATGTAGACCTCTATTTCGTGATGCATCATGTCATGAAATAAAGCTACCATGGCACGCTGATAGGTTGCCCATGCGTTCTTTAGTCCAAATGGCATTACCTTGTAGCAGAATATGCCCCATTGTGTGACAAATGTTGTTTTCTCCATGTCCTCAAGCACCATTTTTATTTGGTTGTAACCTGAGAATCCTTCCATGAAGGAAAACACTTTGTGTTGTGCCGTATTGTCAACTAGGATATCAATGTGGGGGAGTGGAAAATCATCCTTAGGGCTCGCCCTATTCAAATCTCTGTAGTCCACACACATTTGCACTTTGCCCTCTTTTTTGGGTACGGGAACAATATTGGCAACCCATTGAGGGTAAGAGGTGACAACCAAGAATCCCGCGTTGAATTGCTTCATGACTTCGGCTTTAATCTTTTCTGACATATCAGGCCTCGTGTGGAGAACCTTTTGCTTTACTGGCGGACAATCTTCTCTTGTAGGCAAACAAAGTACCACAATGTCTGCATCAAGTCCCGACATGTCTTCATACGACCAGGAAAATACTTCAACATAGTCATGTAATAACTGAATCAGACGCTCCTTGACACTGGGTTCCAGATTGGCACCCACCTTGACCTCTTTTTTGTCTTCTTCGGTACCTATGTTGATTGTATCCACGGGTTCCTTGTGAGGTTGAGTGGTTCTCTCTTCTTGTTGTAGTGGTCTGGAAAGTTCTCCTGGTACTTCACAATCTTCCTCACCTTCGTCTTCGGCTTGGTAGATTAGATTCTCAGAGTCACAAAAGGCCATAGCAGTATCGTTACCCATGGGATCCCAAATGGATGTATACCTTCATTGTGAGTGTGGGTGTGTGTAAGGGTATATCTATCTTTGAAAGAAAATAAAAATGTAAAAGAAAAAAACATGAGCACAAAAGTTTGTATGCGAAAATGTCCATGATTCATTGATGTCATATGAAAATGAGATAATAACCCTTACAAATGGACTATTGTGCCTCGGGTAAGACACAAAGTTTTAAGAGTGCGAATTGTTTCAATATTACAGATCTAACAAAATGTAAAGACAATCTACTGTGGGATAAAAGTGATCGGGACAAAGTCTCTAGCCTCCCAATTATTGAGCCCTCCATTGACAATTGGGAAGACCCAATCCTCTAGGTTGCAACCATCTTCACCATCTTCTACCGCATTGACTTCACGGTTGCTGATCTTCAAGGGTGGTCCTCCAGCACGAGTACGACGTACAACCTTTTGAGCACTTGAAGTGAAACCTAGGCCAAACTTGTCAGACTTATATGGGATATCTGGGAGTTGTCCCCAGATAGTGCACCCTCGTTCTTCTACCACTGCTTTGGCATCCTTTAACGATGACATTCGGAGTGGAGGCCTTGTAATCCCGGGAACTTCAGACACAACCTTTGTCACAGTCACATCTTGGGGGGACCTCTTCAAAGTGTTGAAATGGAGTTTTAATAAATTCACCATCTAATTCCACATATCTGAAGGAATTGAGATGGCTAATCATGTATTCTTCCTTTCCATGAACAATGATGATCTTCCCTTGAACTGGATACTTCAGCATTTGGTGCAACATAGAAGTAACAGCGCCAGCATTGTGGATCCATGGTCGGCCTAGCAAGCAGGAGTATGAAGGGCGGATATCCATTACATAAAAAGTTGAATTGAAAGTTTGGGTTCCAACCTTTATGGGGATATCCACTTTCCCATGCACCATCCTTTTCGAGCCGTCAAAAGCCCTTACTACTATGTTGCTTGGCTTTAATGTCAGTCCCTCGCAGTCAAGTCTATCAAGAGCTTTTTTGGGTAATACATTCAGAGATGAGCCAATATCCACCAAAACATGAGCCAAGGTTGTGCCCCTACATTCAAATGAGACATGCAATGCCTCATTATGCTTCCTTCCCCTCGGCGTTAGATCAGCATCTGAAAAACCTAGGCCATTATCTGCAGTCAAGTTGGCTACGCAGTCTTGAAACTGATCGACAAATGTTTCTTGAGGTACATGGGCGGTTTCTAAGAACTTCACCAAGGCCTTTGCATGCGCCTCAGAACATAGTAGTAATGCCAGCATGGAGATTTTAGAGGGAGTATTCCCAAGTTGTTCAACTACATCGTAGTCACTTCTCTTTATATTTTTTTAGGATTTCCTCCATTTCTTTCTTGGAGGTCTCAGGGATAGTCAATGACTGAGCCTTCGTCTGGACAGGCTCAACCATAATACTTTTTCCTCGAGTCTCGGTTAATTTGAAAGCAGGAGTGTCAGTAGGAATGATAACAGGGGTTGTAATGGCTTTGTCAATAGGAGTACTTGCAGAGATGATTATGGATGTGGGAGTAACCTTGGGAACAGCCACATGGATGATTACGGGTCCAGAAACAGCCTTTAGGGGAGCAATTTCTGGAGAGAAGATCCTACCGCTTCAGGTAATCTTATTAGTCCCTGCAATATTACTGACGTCGGAATCCAATTTCTCATACTTAAATCTTCGGTGGCTGGCCAGTCTTGCTTGATACCATGGTAGTAGACATCCCCTCCATAATTCCATGGCACAGTTTTGTCTGACGCATATGGGATTGGTCCAGGCATTGTGATTATTAAAGGAGTTGCTTTCGAAACTGATGTAATTCTAATGGGTCTTTTGGTGGAGACCCTGGAAGAATTGGCGGAAATGGTAATGATAGAAACATCTTCAAAAGGAACAGGTGGAATAGGAGTCTTTTCAAACAAAATTTCTTTGTTATCTATTAGGAACTGAACGCCTACTTTCAACAAAGGACAGCTTGTTGGTGAGGACAAACAGAGATGGAAAACTTCATCACAGCCCGAGAACACACCGACACTCAACAAATTCATTTTAATAGTCAGAAGTGGGGTCATGAGTTCATCAACTGAGGTAACAAATAATCCTTCTTCAATGGCATTGGTATTGTGGCCATGTCTGAGCATAGGAGCACAAATGACATTTGACTTTTCGGGCGCATCGAACTCAATTTCTTTTGCTTCAACGAGGTCTTGTATTTTGTTTTTTAGAGCCCAACAATTATTAGTATTGTGACCGGGACTTTCAGAGTGATATGCGCAACGGGCATTGGGATGATAATGAGGAGATGTTGTATTGGGGTTTTTCGGAGCTTCTTTCAAGGTCACCAAATTGGATCTTAGTATATGCGGTAACACTTGAGACAGGGTCATGTTGATTCTGGTGAACTGCTTGACTGGCCTTTCAATCCTTGGTTGATTATTTCTTTGTTGATCAGGTGCAGGCTTAGGAATCATAACAGCCCCCACCATTGGTCGGCGTTCGGCCCTATCTTGGTTTCTTTGCGAATATACAGCAACCACCTCTTTCTTTCTGATGAAAGGCTTCCTTACAGCTGTAGAAGAAGATGTATCTTTCTGAATCTTTCCACTCTTTATATCGGCTTCTACCCTTTCTCCGGTCAATATTAGTTCAGTAAAGCTTGCAGATGAACTTCCAATTAAATGATTGAATAAAGGACCAGACAAGGTGCCCAAGAACATGTCTACCAACTCTCTCTCAGATAGAGGGGGTTGAACTCTTCTGGCCAAATCTCTCCATTTTTGCGCATAGTCCTTGAAACCCTCATTAGAAACCATGGCCATACTCTGGAGTTGAGTACGGGTAGGCGCTAGATCAACATTGTATTGGTATTGTTTGTAGAAGACTGCAGCAAGATCTTCCCATTTGTGAGTGTTGGCTCTTTCTAGTTGGGAAAACCAGTTGAGTTGAGTTCCAGACAGGCTTTCTTGGAAGAAGTGCACCCATAAGTCTTTATCAGCGGTATGGGGTTGTATTTTCCTCACATATGACCGAATATGAATTTTAGGGCATGAGACTCCATCATACTTAGTGAACACGGGTGCTTTGAATTTTGGAGGAATCACAATCCCTGACACTAAACCCAATTCCTCAAAGTCCAAGCCAGGAACTTTTTGAATTTCCATCGCACTCAACCACTCTTAGAGATGTCTATACTTGTCATCAGCTGGAGGGTATTGTTCTTTAGAGTAGTCTTCTTCTTCCTCTTCCTCTTCCAATTCTGATGGGGCAACTTTTTCCTTACCTTTCCCCTCCTGATTGTCTTTTTCACCGGATGTTGTTGCAAAGTTTAAGGTCCTTCTTGTTTGCTCATGAAATCTTCTTCCCATGTTCAGGACTCCGTTTACCTTCTTTGTCTTCTTTTTCCTCTCTTCAGCCAGCAAAGTCTTCAACTCTTCTTGTGCCTTGGCTAGGGTCAAGAGAAACTATTGAAACTGTGTATTCTGAGCTTGGAGATACTTCACTGTTTGCTCAAGATCCATCTTACTGAAATAAATAGTAGAGAGATGAGGAGACTTGTTGCAAAAGACCTACTTATGTTATGATGAATGGTATATGCATATGTAATGATTTCAAGGATTTCAAAGATTCAAATTTGTTTTAGACAAAAAAGGAAACACGCGTTATATTAATAAGTTAAAGCTTTAATACATCAATGCCTCTTGGGCAAAATAATACAAAAACTCTAAGATAAAAAGGTAGTGCGCATCCTCTTTGGTGCAATGTAGGCATTTAGAGTCTGTTCCTCATGGAGTAGCCTAGTGAGTTCCAAAACCTTCTTCTCGCTTGCGTATAATTGGGCTTCGAAAGTATCTCGCTCCCCCTTGAGTTGTATCCAATCTCTTTGTAAGTCTTCAAGATATGTGGGCATGTCAGGATGTAGGATAGTGTACGAAACATCTCCCTCCATGACAGGCTCAATGATTACCAGGAGAATGGAGGGGTAAGGCATCATAAGACTCTGAGCACGAGTTAGTACCCATTTGAGGTAAGGCTCAAGAGGGATGGAATTCTTGTGCCCTAAAGTCTTGCTATCCACCTTGTTTAACATCTTCCAAGCTCGGATAAATCTCTGGCAAAGACCTTGATGGTTGTTGTCGTAGTCAAATACCAAACCTTGAATCAGCATCTCGTGCGGGCCATCCCTTCAGCCATAACCAAACTGCCTTAAGGCTAAACAAGGGTTGTAGGTGATTCCTCCCCTAATGCCAAGTAAAGGGACATTAGGGAATTCCCCACAATGATCAACAACATTCTCTTTGGATCGGGAACACCAATGAATATCTGAATGTTTGAGCGTCATCAACCTTTGTGACCACCTTGAACCTTGCTCATTCTTTAATACATATTGGGGAAGATGAGAAATAAACCATCTTGCCAAGAGAGGAGTGCAACACATGAGGACACCTCTTTTCCTCATTGTGCGAATGTGAAAAGAGTGTAGGATATCTCCTAGTAATGTAGGCACCAGGTTGCGTGATATGAAGATTTTGACGGTGTTCACATCTATGAGTTTGTCAGGGTTTGGGAACAAAACCATCCCATAGATGAGGAGAGCCACAATTTCCTCAAAGGGTTGTAGATCCAAGAAATTCCAACAGCTTTGGGCTTTCTCAAACAGGAACTTTGCTAGGAAACCTTTGACACCACTCCTTGTTTCCCAATGAGTTATGACATCAGATGAGTGAAAGTTTAGAGCTTGATCAATCTCTTATGGCTTTGGGTCTCTTTCCATACCGTTGGAAGGTAGTTGATTGAAAATGGGAATCCTCAAGAGTTGGGAGAATTCTTCCAAAGTAGGCACAAGTTGATAGTTGGGAAATGTGAAGCAATGGTGTAAAGGTTCAAAGAAATGAAAGAGCATCTTCATCATGTCCTCATTTGTGTTGGAGGTGACCAAGTTGAGTAGACGACCATGTCTCTCGGTGAATGGAGAGTTTTCAGGAATCCTTGAAGCTAGCTCCTTAATTTGTGGAGGGATCCTTACAAGATTGACTTGAATAGTTTTCCTGCAAAGTGAATCCATATCCTACAAAATAAGAACAAAGATGAATCCCAAAATCCTTGAAATGGTTAGTGGATGTATATGATGTTCATGATGTTATGTACAAATATGCATATACAAACAAAGCAAACAAATCCTTAGTTTTAGTCTTGCATGGAGTTTTATAGGTAAGTACCCTCTTGAAGTTTAGTTGGCTTAAACCCGTCCTAGTAATAGTAACCGAGTTCTAAGGAGCTCAATATCACTGGATTGTTTCCTTGGTCATTGTTTGAGCTCAAGCCTCTTTAATGGCGACCGAAATATCCCAAGAAACCAAACCTTAATGAGTATAGTATCGAGTATCTACCAACTTCGGAATGCACCAAAGTCGGTCATCTCACTACATCCTAAAGGCCAAGTTAGTCAAGTAAAGGTTCTATAAGTTCATTAGTGCTTCATGACATCACTCAGCGGCCCCGTATTCTCTTTGATTAACTCAAAGGCTACCGGTACCCACAAATATGTCGCACTAACGTAACTATTGCTTAGACCATGTCGGTATACCCCGCACAGTTTCCACAATGTATTGCTACTTTCCTATAATGTATCAAAAATAAGAGTAGAGGATTCAAACCCAAACAAAGGACCATAATGTAAAGCATACAAGTCAAACAATGTAAGCAAATAAAGGTGATCTAGCCCTAAGGTAACCCCACTTTAAAATAATTCCCCAGCAGAGTCGCCAGTTCTGTGATTGGTGGGAGAACTGACTTGACGGTTTTGCATTTGATTGCAAATGTTGCGGTTTAGCAAGAGTCGCCACCGACTTTTCTTTTATCCAAAAGAAAAGGTGAAAAAGCACAGGAAAGACCTTTGAGATTGTTTCTTGAGTTAAGGGGGTAGATTATGAAAAGGGAAGGTATTAGCACCCTTTTCATTCATGGTTTTCCATGGTCTCTTAGTTACTTGCTAGATCACTTGCTTTTGTTGCTTGAAATTGTGTTTGGTGTGGTTTTGAAAGTATTTTGTAAAAGAGGCCATTCGTTTAGGCAATCTTTGTAATGATTCTCGTTCGTAAGAATGTATACAAAGATGTTTGTCTTTTTGAAAATGTTTTCCATGTTTGTAAGTTGTTTGGAAATGTGTGTGTGTTTGTTTTGAAAATAGAAAGTATGTTTGTTTTGAAATGGAGCAAGTAATTAGGAGCAATTTACCTACTCAAATGTCTTTCTTGTTCATTTTCTCTTCCTTTGACATTGTTGTCTTACCATTGATTTGGTAAACAACCCTATCTTTGGATGTTAATGGGACGGGCGTGGGTCATGGTATAGCCATGATTAGTAATGTTGCAAGGTATCTTAGCATTCTTTTTGAGGGACTAAGATCATTTGTAAGGCAAATTTGAATAGCGTCGTCGAGGGACTATGATATTGTATTTGTTTGATTTTGCTAAGATACCTTACATGCGTAATATGGCCACTTTGTATAAGGCAACCAAGTGGAATAACTCTAGGGGTGCTTGTGTGCAAGTGTGTCATTTTCATGCTTGTTTTTTTGTCTTGAATTAGGGTTTTCTATTTGATTGATTTTATCTTCCCATACAAACCCTAATTACTAGCATGTTATGTAAAAGCGATAAATTGCGAAATTTAATGTTACTATGCTATTACAATATTTATGGGAGGGGGGGGGGGGGGGGGGTATACAATTTATGAATGGGGATTGCAATAATATAAACCTAATTAATCTATTACAACCAAATTTAATATTGTACAAATAATTGAAGAAATATATAAAGTACAAATGCAAATTGAAAGAAATGATTTTTGTGTTTGGATTTCTATATGAAAGAGGTTTTAATCTAAACCTAATTAGAGAAAAAAATAATTAAATTAAAATAAATTAAGTTAAATAAGAAAATAAATTAATTAAGAAAAGATTTTTGAATAAAACCCTAATTCTATTTAGTTGATTAAAAGAAAATAAGTTTAAAGAAAAAAATATTTTTGTACTTTTGTCTTGAAAATAATATGTGGTGTTATGAAATATTTTTGGTCTTTTTTATATTAAAATAAATGTATTTAAATAGGTATAAAGAAATAAATAATAACCTAGTTTTAATTTAATTTACAAGATAACTAATAAAGATAAATAAAGTATAATGAATAAAAATAATTTTTTTATATGGAAAAATATTTAAATTATGTCAAAATATAAATCTATTTTTTAAATATTTTTTATGATTTTTTAGAAAATATATTTAAAAGAAAAAAAAATGGGCCAGGGAGGTGTCACAAGTAAACAGTGGGGGTGAGCTAGCAAAAAACAATGCCAGGCCCAAAGGGCCCAGCGCCTGCAAAAAATGTGTTAGGAAATAAAAAAAAGTGAAAAAACTGCAAAAGGGGGGTTCACATTGGTTCGAACCCTCGCCCATTAGGTAAGCAATGACTTAGTACGCGTGCGTTTGCCACTGGGGTGGCTGTTTCACCCGGTCATATAATCAAAGCATAAATATATATTAGAAACTGCTTTCTGAAGGCAACTTCGTCTTCAACCTCGCGCCTAGCCGGACCACCTGTATCTTCCTCATCTCTCCACAAAAATGGAAAGTTCAAACATGAAAGTTGTGGTGTTTCTTCCCACGAATTCAACCATATGACTTATGTAAGCTAAAAGTCAAAGATAAAAAATAATTTTGTTGGCCCTAAATTGAAACCTAATTTTCGCAGAAATTTCAAATCCAAAATTCTCCATACACAGTCAATATAAATGGGAACTATGAACATGGTCAGCTTTAGAGAAAAGATATCTACATTTTGTTTTCACAAATCAAGATCAAATGGTGCTTGTATGAAGAGGTAGAAGTTTGAAAATTTACCTTTTGCAGCTGGATTCGTGAATGGAGTTTGAGCAATTTTTGAGAGGGCCTGAGGATCTGTTTAGCTTGCTTGGGCCTCCCTGAGTGTGTTGCAAGCCTTACTTTATTCTGAAACCAGCTAGAACTCTCTACTCAAGTCCAACTGTAATGGAGATTTTTGAAAATGGTGGATGATGAATATGAAGTTTCAGAAGTGTAATAGGTGTTGAGATGAGTTCTATATGATGTATATGAAATGTTTGGATGGTTAAAAGTGGAAACGCACGAGTGGAAATGGAGATGGGTGTTTGAAGCTCAAAAAATGGAGTTTCTGGCCAGTTCTAACTTATGAAGGCTTGAGGGTGTTTTTGGGCTTATAAAAACATGTCCTATGTTACAAATAGTCTCCCTAAATATAAGCAAAGGGTTAGAGGTTTTGAAATGATCAGAAAACAAGAGATCACGTGTTATGGATTTTGCCTTGTTTTTGAAGCAACATTGACAAGCATTGTTCCAAGGCAAGGTACAAGGCTTGTAGGGTGGCTGAAACCTTTAAACACACTTGTTCTAATTTTGTAGAGTGTGTTTGTGCAGAAAGAACAAATGAAAGGCTCAATGCAAGCTGACTTTGCATAAAGCTTGCTTTTCTAAAATGGCAATGTTGCCTTTCTTCCCAAAATGGAATTATACTTGTACAATGCATTGAATGCTTGGATTAAAGCTTCCAACAGCTGTGAAAACACTTAATTATAGAGTGAAAGTCAATTTAGAAGCCTTCAAAGTGAGATGTGTACAACATGCTTGAAGATTGTATCCAATGTTCATCATGAAAATGGCTTGAAAAACAAGAATGGAACCCTAACTTCATCTCTTCGATTCTCCCTGCTCAAAAATGATCTCAATGAGTTCTTGGACATTTTAGAAATCTTGTAACATGCTATTCAACCCATATTTGAATTGCTTTTAAAGATTCCCCTTGTAACTATGTGAAAAATTTCCATGAAGTTAGGTAAAAAATCTGCCTAACTAGGGCAAAATTTCACTAAGTCTTTTTAGTTCATGAGCATGTATTTACAAAATTATATCTTGAGATCCAAGAATTTTTAGGAGAAGTTATGTGATGAAAAGTTGTAGATTTCATGGAGATATACAACTTTCATGTTGGAAGTTTCTCTTGAATCATCTTGCATCATGGTGAAAATTTGGATCAAATTTATGAAAAACATGAAATTTCCAACACTTAGAAAAATTTCTAAGTTTAGAAATTTTGACTTTTCAAAATGAAATCTTGACCTTTTGATTTCTTGATGAATAAGTTTCACATTTTGACATGTTTTGATGAATTATGATCTTTGGCACTTGAATTTGACCAAAAAGTCAAAGTTTGACTTTTCAGTATACAATTGACTTTTGATCAGTTGACTGCAAAATTTATCTGTCAATCCAATGGACTTGCAATGTTTTGAATCATGTCATTAGGTCAAAATGATGAAATTGGACTCTTGAGATTATGCCTTAAACCAATTGATCATTTTCTTGGTCAAAAATCAGAAATTTCCCTTTCCTAGTCAAAACCCTAATTTTGACCATTTTGCCCTTTTGGAGATTTGATCAAATTTCTTGAGGAATTGTGGTCCAAACTTGATCAAATGATACATATGGGTCTAAAATGTTGAAGTGGATTAAAAATTATGAATTTTGACTGTAAATTGGCTATGGTTGACTTTTTCCTCAATTTAGCTGATTTTTAGGTCAACTGTTCAATTGACTGATCAAAAGTGTGATCCAAAGCTTGAAACTTGATATGAGTAATCTTGGGGGTCCATAATGATCCTTGAAAGTAATATGAAGCATTTATAGTCCAAAAATCCTTGTGTAAACTCAAACCCTAATTTTGGTCATCAGTGCATAAGGAGGTGTCTTGAGCTAATCAAACCCTAGTGCAGTCTTGAGCCCAAGGAGATCTTGTGAGAAAGTTCTTGATAAGTGAAAGGGAAAATTTTGGGGTACAACACTTACCAAATCAATGGTAAGATAACAATGTCAAAGGAAAAAGGAAATGAACATGAAAGACTTTTGAGTAGGTAGAATGTTCCTAGTTACATGCTCAATTTCAAAACAAAAACATCCTTGATATTTTCAAAACAAACACCAACACTTTCAAAACATATTTCAAAAAAATTGAAAACATTTTCAAAGGATCAACACCTTTGTATACATTCTTACGAACGATAATCATTACAAAGTTTGCCTAAACATTGGCCTCTTTTCAAAATACTTTCAAAAACCACATAAAGCACATTTTCAAACAAAAGCAAGTGATCTAAAAAGTAACTAAGAGCCCATGGAAAGCCATGGATGAAAAGGGTGCTAATACCTTCCCTTTTCATAACTTATCCCCCGAACTCAAGAAAATATCTCAAATGTCTTTCCTGTGCTTTTTCACCTTTCCTTTTGGATAAAAGAAAAGTTGGTGGCGACTCTTGCTAACCGTAACATTTGAAATCAAACGCAAAACACCCAAGTTAGTTCTCCAACCGTATCACAGAACTGGCGACTCTGCTGGGGATAATTCTTAAAGTGGGGTTACCTTAGGGTTAGATCACATTTACTTGCTTTCATTGTTTGACTTGTATGCTTTACATTATGGTTCTTTGTTTGGGTTTGAATCCTCTACTGGGATTTGGGATACCTTATAGGTAAGTAGAAATATGTTGTGGAAATTGTACAGGGTATACCTACATGGTCTAAGCAATAACTATGTTAGTGCAACATATTTGTGGGTACTGGTAGCCCTTGAGTAGTCAAGGAGAATACTGGGCCGCTGATTGATGTCATGAAGCACTGATGAACTTTTAGAACCTTTACTTGACCAACTTGGCCTTTAGGACGTAGTGAGATGACCAGCTTTGGTGCAGTCCGAAGTTGGTAGATACTCGATACTACACTCATTGATGTTTGGTTTTTTGGGATATTTCGGTCGCCATTAAAGAGGTTTGCGCTGAAACAATACCCGAGAAAACAAACCAGTGATATTGAGCTCCTTAGAACCCGGATACTATTACTATGACAGGTTTGAGACAACTAAACTTCAAGAGGGTACTTACCTATGAGACTCCATGCAAGCCTAAACCTAAGGACTTGTTTGCTTTATTTATATATATATACTTGTACATAACATCATAAACATCATAACATCATACTCATATTCACTAACCATTTCAAGGATCTTGGGATTTATCTTTGTTCTGTTTTGTAGGACATGGATTCTATTCGCAGGAAAACCATTCAAGTCAATCTTGTAAGGATTCCTCCTCAACTTAAAGAGCTAGCATTAAGGATTCCTGAAAACTCTCCATTCACCGAAAGGAATGATCACCTACTAAACTTGGTTACCTCCAACACTGATAAAGACATGATGAAGGTGCTCTTCCAGTTCTTTGATCTTCTACATCATTGCTTCACATTTCCTGATTATCAACTTGTGCCAACTTTGGAAGAATTATCCCAACTCTTGAGGATTCCCATTCTCAATCAACTACCTTTCAACGGTACGATAAGAGATCTAAATCCAGAAGAGATTGCTCAAGCCCTACACTTGCAATCATCTGATATCACAACTAATTGGGAGACAAGGAGTGGTGTCAAAGGTTTCCTAACAAGGTTCTTGTTTGAGAAAGCCCAAATCTGTTGGAGCTCTTTGGATTTGCAAGCTTTTGAGGAAATTGTGGCTCTCCTCATCTATGGGATGGTTTTGTTTCCAAATCCTGACCAACTCATATATGTGAACGCCGTCAAAATCTTCATGTCTCGTAACCCGGTGCCTACTTTGCTAGGGGACATCCTACATTCTTTTCACACTTGCACTATGAGGAAAAGAGGTATCCTTATGTGTTGTACTCCCCACTTGGCAAGATGGTTTATTTCGCATCTTCCCCAATATGTATTGAAGAACAAGCAAGGTTCAAGGTGGTCACATAGGTTGATGACACTCAAACATTCAAAAATTCATTGGTGTTCCCGATCTATAAAGAATGTTTCTATTGTCGACCGTTGTGGAGAATTCCCTAATGTCCCTTTACTTGGCATTAGAGTAGGTATCACCTACAACCCATGCTTAGCCTTAAGACAGTTTGGTTACGCCCGAAGGGATGACCCACATGAGATGCTTATTCAAGGTTTGGTATTTGACTACGAGAACGACGATCAAGGTCACCGCCAAAGATTTATCCGAGCTTGGAGGATGTTGAACAAGGTAGATAGCAAGACATTGGGGCATAAGAATTCCATCCCTCTTGAACCTTACCTCAAATGGGTACAAGCTCGTGCTCAAAGTCTTATGATGCCTTACCCCTCCATTCTCCCGGTAATTATAGAGCCTGTTGTGGAAGGAGATGTTCCATACACTATCCTGCAACCTAACATGCCCACCTCTCTTGAAGACTTACAAATTGATTGGATACAAATTAAGGGGGAGCGAGACACTTTCGAGGCCCAATTCTACGCCAGCGAGAAGAAGGTTTTAGAACTCACTAAGCAGCTTGTGATACGGTGAGAGAACTGACTTGGGATTTGCGTTTGTGTTTGCAAATGTTTCAGTTTAGCAAGAGTCGCCACCGACTTTTTATTTATCCTAAGGAAAGGTCAAAAAGCACAGGAAAGACCTTTGAGATGTTTTCGTGGGTTCGGGGGGTAGATTATGAAAAGGGAAGGTGCTAGCACCCTTTTCATCCATGGTTATCCATGGGCTCTTAGTTACTTGTTTTAGATCACTTGCCTTTGTTTTTCAATTGCTTGAAATGGTGTTTTGTGTGTGTGGTTTTTAAAAATGTTTTGAAAAAGATGCCTTGTCTAAGCAACCTTTGTAACAATTCGTTTGAATGTTTTACAAAGGTGTTTGTCTTTTTGAAAAGATGTTTCAATGTTTTTGAAAGTTTGTTTTGAAATTGTGTTGAGATGTGTGTTTTAAAAATGGCAAGGATGTTTTGCAAGTTTGATCAAGTAACTAAGAGCTATCTACCCTAATTTTACTCAAAGATCTTTCTCATGTTTTTAACCCTTTTAACAGTGTTGTTTCACCATTGTGTTTGGTGAACAACCTTGCATTAGGATGTTGAACGGGACGAATATGGGACGTTTGTATAGTCATAGAAGGCAACATATGGGACGTTTTAGCAATGTCGTTTTAGGGACTAGATCGTTTATCGAAGGCAACATCGAGGGACTACAATCTTTTATCGAGGGTCTTTGCTAAAACGCCCATGCTCGAGGGACATGACTATTTTCCGAGGCAACAAGTGAGATTACCTTAAGGGTGCATGTGTGCAAAGTGTGTTTTATTGCATGCATTTGTCTTTGATTTTTAGGTTGTCTACTTGTTGGTTTTATCTTGCCATACACACCTAGTTACTAGCATTTGTACAAAGTAAATAAAATGCAGAAAGATAAAATCCTACGCTATTACAACCATATCGAAAGGAATAAAAAAATATGAAGGAAAAAATAAGATAAAAGTAAGAAAAATGAGTGTCTTTCGATTCAGGCAGGAGCACCCTTCGATTTGCATTCTGTTGGCCTCCTTCGATTGGGGCTGGCAACAGCAAAGTCATGTCTTTCGATTAGACTTTGGCACCAGTCAGGTCATGTACTTCGATTGGAGGCTAGCACCAGCATGGGAGTGCCTTTCGTCTGAGCCTGGACTTAGTGCAAGTGTGCCTCTGGCTGGGCCTTTCTGCCTTTTGCCTTCTTTAATTGGGCCAGTGAAGTCAGTGTGAGCGTGTCTCTGGCTGGGCCTGGAAGTCAGTGTGGAAACCAAAGGCTTCGTTTCATACTCCTGGTTGTCTCTTTCGTTCGACCTGGAGAAAGAGGATAGAAGCCAGAAGCTTCGTTTCCTATTTCATGTTTCCTGTTTCTTTCATTTAAAGCATTAAATGGCAACATGGCCTGAGGCCATGCTAGTATTTGTTTGGTAAACGGTTTAACAGTTAAAGCAAGTTCAGGTAAACAGAAAGCAAAAGAACGAAAGGGTTTAGCTCTGAAAACATATTAAGTAGGTGGAAACGAAAAGAACCAAAGTGTTATGTACATGTTTTGAATTGAAAGGGAAGATTATTCACATACTATGCCATGAAACGAAAGGTTCAAGGGTAAGAGTGACTTACCTTGCTTCAGGCCTTGAATGGATGTGGGTTTCGAACTTGAACTGCTACCTGGACGTTTCTGGAATTCGAAGAGTAGTCACAGGGGGTTTGCTTTTGGTTCGAAGAGTTATCACAGAAGGTTGTTTTTGAGTTTAAACAAACTTCTATGTGTGGGGTGTTCTTCAGAATCGAAAGAGATGAGTGTTTGGGATTCTGGGTTTTGATTTCTCAAGTGTTGATGAACTTGAGAGTTTTGTTGTGTTTGAGAAAATTTGGGGGATTCGTTCCTCTGGTCCAAAGATCCTTCTTTAGCTTTGCATAAATTCCTCTATTTATAGAGAAAAAGAATGGACATGTCTTCAACAGCCAGCCTTGCAAAATAATAAAATAATAGGTAACGTGAAAGTACAAGTGGGGGGGCCTATTGACAATTGGGGTGCAGGAGATGTGACTTATGCCTCTGACGTTGCTTGTGCTCAGACCAACTTCAGGTGGAAAGCTGCTTTTGTGACTAAAGTACTCTCTATGAAAGGAGAGAGCATGTAGCCTTTAACCAATAATAGTAGTATCCAAAAGGTAAAGTTTAAAACCTTTGTACAAGCTTCTGACTATATAAAGATTTGGACGCAACACAGCCTGGCAAACGAGATTTGGTCTTGAGTCGAATGCAAGAGTGAGATCGAAGCACACCTGTTTGAAGGAAGCCTTTGCCTCAGTCGAAGCTTGTGGTCGAAACAAGCTAACTCGAAGGAAGCTATTGCCCAATCGAAGCCTGGGTCGAAGCAAACATATTTCCCAATCGAAATTCCGTGTTCGAAGGAAGCAATGTTGCCCAATCGAAGCCTGGGTCGAAGCAAACATATTTCCCAATCGAAAGTCTGTGTTCGAAGGAAGCAATGTTGCCCAATCGAAGCATGTGGATCGAAACAAACATAAAGGGAGTCATTGCCTTTTAGTGTGAGGAAGGTTCCTGGCTTCTGAGTCGAAGGGTATTCCCAAGTTGCATTCGAAGGAGGCTTTTGCTCAACTGAAGTTTTCATCCAGGCACACAGAAGGTGAGTGCCCAAACGAAGACTTGCCTTGCAGGGGGTACATGTGACCAGTAGGTCATGGCCTTCGATTGCAAGCATGCAGGCAGCAAAAGACACAAACGAAACCTGCAACAAGAAGTCACATGCCCAGGCGAAAGAGGCACGCTAGCAGCCACTTTGAGAAATCGAAAGAGGCCAAGAGTCAATCGAAGGATGTAGAATCGAAGGAGACCTGTTTTCCTCCAAATTTGTCAAAATGTTATTTTTATCTATTTTCTCCCTTTTTGGCAGTTTCCTTTTAATTTTGGTACTGGAAAATCCCAATGCACTTGTGCAAGCTTGAACCTTGAGAATCCTTGTAAGAAAGGCCTCGAGAATTAAGAGGGCAAATTTTGGGGTACAACAACTGCCCCTGTTCAAATTTCTTACACCTGAAGAGTTAGATTGGTAATTCTACCATTCGTGACTTGAAGGTGGAAGATGATTGAACACTAGAGTGCCCAGAAAATTTGCACTCGAAGATGTGTTAGTTGATTATGTAGGGAATGGGCTTAAAGATGCCATTTGGAGAGATGATGGATAGTTGTTGGAGATGGGCTTAAAGATTCCATCTGGAATGTATGTTGTAGGTGAAAGAAATGAGTATCAGAAAGGTGTCCATGTTTTGGAACATCTCTGAGCTGGGGGTCTGAATAAGCAATAGATTGACATCCATGTTTGGAGAATCCGTAAATTGTTTTCAGAAGTTGAGTCTGAACAAGAGATAGATTAACATCCATATT
Organism: Vicia faba; assembly: GCA_948472305.1. Classification (NCBI taxonomy): domain Eukaryota; kingdom Viridiplantae; phylum Streptophyta; class Magnoliopsida; order Fabales; family Fabaceae; genus Vicia; species Vicia faba. The sequence continues at coordinate 1,325,461,566 of OX451739.1, forward strand.
TGGAGAACCCGTAAACTGTTTTCAGAAGTCTTGAAGTTGAATAAGCATGAGTTGCTCGAGTAGATATTTGTCCTGTCTGGTTTCAGGTATTAATCTCTGACCTAAGAAAGAAAGATAGTTTTCCTGGCTTGCTACAGGTATTAATCTTCAATTTCTTCATGTAGATAGTTTTCCTGGCTTGTTACAGGTATTAATCTACAATCAGTCGTCCACAAATAGTTTTCCTGGCTTGCTACATGTATTAATTCGGAACTTGAAAAGGTTGGCCGATGAGATAGTTGTCTTGTCTGGTTTTAGGTATTAATCTCTGACCTGAGAAAGAAAGATAATTTCCTGGCTTGTTACAGGTGTTAATCTTCAATCTCTTCATGTAGATAGTTTTCCTGGCTTGTTACAGGTATTAATCTACAATCAATCGTTCACAGATAGTTTTCCTGGCTTGCTACAGGTATTAATCCAGAACTTGAAAAGGTTGGCCGATGAGATAGTTGTCCTGTATAGTTTCAGGTATTAATCTCTGACCTGAGAAAGAAAGATAGTTTCCTGGCTTGTTACAGGTGTTAATCTTCAATCTCTTCCTGTAGATAGTTTTCCTGGCTGGTTTCAGGTATTAATCTACAATCAGTCGTCCACAGATAGTTTTCCTATCTTGCTATAGGTATTAATCCGGAACTTGAAAAGGTTGGCCGATGAGATAGTTGTCCTGTCTGGTTTCATGTATTAATCTCTGACCTGAGAAAGAAAGATAGTTTTCCTGGCTTGCTACAGGTATTAATCTTCAATCTCTTCATGTAGATAGTTTTCCTGGCTTGTTACAGGTATTAATCTACAATCAATCGTCCACAAATAGTTTTCCTGGCTTGCTACAGGTATTAATCTGGAACTTGAAAAGGTTGGTCGATGAGATAGTTGTCCTGTCTGGTTTCAGGTATTAATCTCTGACCTGAGAAAGAAAGATAGTTTTCCTGGCTTGCTACAGGTATTAATCTTCAATCTCTTCATGTAGATAGTTTTCCTGACTTGCTACATGTATTAATCTACAATCAATCGTCCACAGATAGTTTTCCTGGCTTGCTACAGGTATTAATCTGGAACTTGAAAAGGTTGATGGTAGCCATCTATCGATTGACCTTTTCCTGAAAAGGTAAAACGTTAGCTGTATGCAATGTCAAGATGTATCAAATGCATAATGTCATGATGTTCTCAAAAGTAAATGAGATTGTGTTGTATGCACTTATCATGTATGTAAATAGGATGTATGAAATGTGAAATGTTAATGAATGTATTTTTGTCTGGGAAAATAAATCCTTGACAAAAGCTGGGGAGTCATTAAATCCTGGACTGCTGTTGAAGAGTATGTGTGTCTTCAAACTTTGCTTAGAATATTTCCAATGGATTCCTGTTTTGTAGTTTGAGGAGAACTCCGCTGGGGAAGTTGAAAACTCTGTGGGGAGTATGTTTATTTCTGCTTGGAAAAGGAGTTTAAGAGTCTTAGTCGTCCGTTGCTCTACTGGGGAGTCGAAGTTGAACTGATATCTGGTCGGGTCCAGGTTTCATAGTAACTTGCTGGGGATTGTAGAGTAGTCTAATGGGGAAGAGGAGTTGTGGTCCTTTGATTTGTAGTAGTCGGAGAGGCAAACTCAAGCTGTGGAATCCTGGTGTTGTTGGGGAAATAAACCCTGTCGCTGGTCTGTTAGAGAGGTGACGACTTCGTTGGGGGAAAGTCTTTGAGGATTCTTGAGGTTTTCCCAGCCGGGGGAAGGTTTTCAAAGATTAAACTCTTGCTGGGAGTCATTCTATGAGAAGGATTTTTGGGATATTTGTCATTGCCCATAGTAGCAAGTGTTTGTGACATTGCCAGAAAAAGTTTGACTGTATGTAACCCTTTGTTGGGGTTGATGTTCAATGCCCCAAGTGACGGAGATGGAGACTTGCCCCTGGTTACTCTGCACTTCTTCAGAGATTTCTAGAAATCTTGACTGGACTGCCACAGGTGTGCTGGATAGTGACATGTCATGCCCCCTTGTTTATAGGAGATTTGTCGTTGGAAGTTTCATCCCACTTGAAGTGATTTTGTTCACTGGGAGAGCTTTCGTTCATTGGATAATCATTGTGTGAATTTCTCCGCTGTTAAACAAATAGCCATATGCAAACAATGATATTCAAGTAATGAAAAAAGTTTATGTTTGTCTTGAAGTTTTTTGAAAATGCGTTTTAGCGAGTAAAGAAATTTTGCTAAGAAAATTCAAACTCAGGATTTAGAGCAAAGCCTTACAGGAGTCAGGATACCTTTTGTAACAATATGCTTTCGAACTAACCCATGCTTCAATTAGGAATTTTTAAGGGTTGTAACGTGGCTTGGTTCACGGTTTAAGAAACAAAGGATAAAGGCTCAAAGTATATTTGTTCCCACCCGCTCTTCGTGATGTCCTTCAGTCCTTAACTCAGTTAATTTGTGCGTCAAACTCTATTCGAGTTTGGAACGACATTTGGGTGATGGTTCACCAGTTGAATTTATTGGGAAGGCAGTCATCATTTTTGCAACATTTTTCATGTCGTTGAGGATTTGTAATGACCTCTTTCTTTTGATTCGTTATCCCTAACTTTTGCCCGACTGTTCCTGTTTTCGAGATTACAGTCAGCGGGATGTCCCAGCTTTCTTAAGCCTCCTTTATAGGTTTTGGCTCAGTGGGATTTTCTTTTTTGAGAGATTGACTGCCCATGAGATAAGGAACCATCACTGTCTTTTGGTTCCAAAGGGAAGTTTTTTGATGTTATTCGTTGTATTACGAACTGAGAGTTTGCGACTTCAATGCGCATCTTTTTTTTTGAATTAACTGAGAGACTACCCTGCCCCAGGTTTAAATCAAGGGTTTCAATTTTATGTTTAAAACAGAAAACTCCTACTTCTTTGGCTCGAAGAGGTTGACTAGGGATTATCTTTCTTATAACTCCGGTGTTTAGGATTTGAAAGAAATGCATGTACATCATCAGCAAGGTCTGTTCAAAAGCATACTGTATGAGATTATGGCATTGTTTTCGTCATCCTCCCTCTAAAGGCTTGTAACTTTTAGCAAGAGTTGAAAGTCATAAAGGCAGTATAAGAATAGTGAAAACGTATGGATGAATTCAAGACAAACATATGCAATGCATTAATGAAACAAAGTTTGACATTAATAGATAATTGTTTGAATACAAAAGAAATTATAACTTGAAAATTCAAATGGAACAAAAGTCTCCCAGTTCGAGCTTTGTCATTTCAAGTGGAGGACCTTCATTATGGCTATCTCAGTTTGTAGCCACTCCAACTGGTCATCTCTGTCGTCCCCAGGATTTCCCATGATCATGCCCCTGGTGAGGAGCGCCTTGACCTCTTCTTGTCCCTTGGGTAGGTTCAAGAACATCTCTTGAAGTTGAGAGTTTTGAGCCTGGATGTCCTTGATAGTCTGCTCTAGAGCCATCTCTACTGAAATAAACAGTACGAAGATAAGGAGACCTGGAAAAGGAAAAACCTATTATGATGCAATGCATGATATGTGGATGTATGTTTCCAAGAATATCGCGGGGTAAACACAAGAAAATGTTAAAGATTGAACTTTGATCAACAAATTTGATTGGAGAACCTTGTATCGGTGGATGTCTTTCCACGAGAATCAAGCTCACCATGTTAAGTGGGTCATAGCCCCCAATTCAAGTTGTTGCACTTGATCTTTGACGATGTTCGTTTAGAGGAAAATGAATCCTCTTGCCCTTTGGTAGACGTCTGGTTCAACGTGACCCTGCATCAAAGACCCTCGAGATCCTTGAAATGGTTTTTGAAAATGCTATGGTATGATGTTATGATGTTATGTACATGTATGCAAAAGTGAGAAAGTGTATATACAGGTGATCATATTCACACAGAACAAACAAGTCCTTAGGTTTAGGCTTGCATGGGGTTTGTAGGTAAGTACCCTCTTGAAGTTAGTTGGCTCAACCTGTCCTAAAATAGAAACTAGGTTCTAAGGAGCTCAATATCATTGGATTATTTTCTGTGTTCATTGTTTTGGTTTAGCCACTTGACTGGCGACCAAAATATTCCAAGAAAACAATCCTCAATGAGTGTAGTATCGAGTATCTACCAACTTCGGACTGCACCAAAGTCGGTCACCTCACTACCCCTAAAAAAAGCCAAGATGGTCAAGTAAGGTTCTAAGAGTTCATTAGTGCTTCATGACATCACTCAGCGGCCCCGTATTCTCCTTGACTACTCAAGGGCTACCGGTAGCCACAAATATGTCACACTAACATAGCTACTGCTTCAACCATGTCGGTATACCCCGCACAGTTTCCTCACAGTTTATTGCTACTTACCTAAAAAGGTGCCCCCAAATCCGGGTGTAGGATTTACAACAAACCCAAACAAGGAACCCAAGAAGTAAAACAATCAAAGCAATCAAAGTAAGCATGTATAGGTGATCTAAAACCCTAAGGTAACCCCACTTTTAGAAATACTCCCCAGCAGAGTCGCCAGTTCTGTGATACGGTGGGAGAACTGACTTGGGATTTGAGTTTGTGTTCGCAAATGTTTCGGTTTAGCAAGAGTCGCCACCGACTTTTTATTTATCCTAAGGAAAGGTCAAAAAGCACAGGAAAGACCTTTGGGATGTTTTCGTGGGTTCGGGGGGTAGATTATGAAAAGGGAAGGTGCTAGCACCCTTTTCATCCATGGTTATCCATGGGCTCTTAGTTACTTGTTTTAGATCACTTGCCTTTGTTTTTCAATTGCTTGAAATGGTGTTTTGTGTGTGTGGTTTTTGAAAATGTTTTGAAAAAGATGCCTTGTCTAGGCAACCTTTGTAACAATTCGTTTGAATGTTTTACAAAGGTGTTTATCTTTTTGAAAAGATGTTTCAATGTTTTTGAAAGTTTGTTTTGAAATTGTGTTGAGATGTGTGTTTGAAAAATGGAAAGGATGTTTTGCAAGTTTGATCAAGTAACTAAGAGCTATCTACCCTAATTTTACTCAAAGATCTTTCTCATGTTTTTAACCCTTTTAACAGTGTTGTTTCACCATTGTGTTTGGTGAACAACCTTGCGTTAGGATGTTGAACGGGACGGATATGGGACGTTTGTATAGTCATAGAAGGCAACATATGGTACGTTTTAGCAATGTCGTTTTAGGGACTACATCGTTTACCGAAGGCAACATCGAGGGCCATCGAGGGACTACAATCTTTTATCGAGGGTCTTTGCTAAAACGCCCATGCTCGAGGGACATGACTATTTTCCGAGGCAACAAGTGAGATTACCCTAAGGGTGCATGTGTGCAAAGTGTGTTTTATTGCATGCATTTGTCTTTGATTTTTAGGTTGTCTACTTGTTGGTTTTATCTTGCCATACACACCTAGTTACTAGCATTTATACAAAGTAAATAAAATGCAAAAAGATAAAATCCTACGCTATTACAACCATATCGAAAGGCATAAAAAATATGAAGGAAAAAAATAAGATAAAAGTAAGAAAAATGAGTGTCTTTCGATTCAGGCAGGAGCACCCTTCGATTTGCATTCTGTTGGCCTCCTTCGATTGGGGCTGGCAACAGCAAAGTCACGTCTTTCGATTAGGCTTTGGCACCAGTCAGGTCATGTACTTCGATTGGAGGCTGGCACCAGCATGGGAGTGCCTTTCGTCTGAGCCTGGACTTAGTGCAAGTGTGCCTCTGGCTGGGCCTTTCTGCCTTGTTGCCTTCTTCGATTGGGCCAGTGAAATCAGTGTGAGCGTGTCTCTGGCTGGGCCTAGAAGTCAGTGTGGAAACCAAAGGCTTCGTTTCATACTCCTAGTTGTCTCTTTCGTTCGACCTGGAGAAAGAGGATAGAAGCCAGAAACTTCATTTCCTATTTTCTGTTTCCTGTTTCTTTCATTTAAAGCATTAAATGGCAACATGGCCTGAGGCCATGCTAGTATTTGTTTGGTAAACAGTTTAACAGTTAAAGCAAGTTCAGGTAAACAGAAAGCAAAAGAACAAAAGGGTTTAGCTCTGAAAACATATTAAGTAGGTGGAAACGAAAAGAACCAAAGTGTTATGTACATGTTTTGAAATGAAAGGGAAGATTATTCACATACTATGCCATGAAACGAAAGGTTCAAGGGTAAGAGTGACTTACCTTGCTTCAGGCCTTGAATGGATGTGGGTTTCGAACTTGAACTGCTACCTGGACGTTTCTGGAATTCGTAGAGTAGTCACAGGGGGTTTGCTTTTGGTTCGAAGAGTTGTCACAGAAGGTTGTTTTTGAGTTTGAACAAACTTCTATGTGTGGGGTGTTCTTCAGAATTGAAAGAGATGAGTGTTTAGGATTCTGGGTTTTGATTTCTCAAGTGTTGATGAACTTGAGAGTTTTGTTGTGTTTGAGAAAATTTGGGGGATTCGTTCCTCTGGTCCAAAGATACTTCTTTAGCTTTGCATAAATTCCTCTATTTATAGAGAAAAAGAATGGACATGTCTTCAACATCCAGCCTTGCAAAATAATAAAATAATAGGTAACGTGAAAGTACAAGTGGGGGGCCTGTTGACAGTTCGGGTGCAGGAGATGTGACTTATGCCTCTGACGTTGCTTGTGCTCAGACCAACTTCAGGTGGAAAGCTGCTTTTGTGACTAAAGTACTCTCTATGAAAGGAGAGAGCATGTAGCCTTTAACCAATAATAGTAGTGTCCAAAAGGTAAAGTTTAAAACATTTGTACAAGCTTCTGACTATATAAAGATTTGGACACAACACAGCCTGGCAAACGAGATTTGGTCTTGAGTCGAATGCAAGAGTGAGATTGAAGCACACCTGTTTGAAGGAAGCCTTTGCCTCAGTCGAAGCTTGTGGTCGAAACAAGCTAACTCGAAGGAAGCTATTGCCCAATCGAAGCCTGGGTCGAAGCAAACATATTTCCCAATCGAAAGTCCGTGTTCGAAGGAAGCAATGTTGCCCAATCGAAGCCTGGGTCGAAGCAAACATATTTCCCAATCGAAAGTTTGTGTTCGAAGGAAGCAATTTTCCCAATCGAAGCATGTGGATCGAAACAAACATAAAGGGAGTCATTGCCTTTTAGCGTGAGGGAGGTTCCTGGCTTCTGAGTCGAAGGGTATTCCCAAGTTGCATTCGAAGGAGGCTCCTGCTCAACTGAAGTTTTCATCCAGGCACACAGAAGGTGAGTGCCCAAACGAAGACTTGCCTTGCAGGGGGTACATGTGACTAGTAGGTCATGGCCTTCGATTGCAAGCATGCAGGCAGCAAAAGACACAAACGAAACCTGCAACAAGAAGTCACATGCCCAGGCGAAAGAGGCACGCTAGCAGCCACTTTGAGAAATCGAAAGAGGCCAAGAGTCAATCGAAGGATGTAGAATCGAAGGAGACCTGTTTTCCTCCAAATTTGTCAAAATGTTATTTTTATCTATTTTCTCCCTTTTTGGCAGTTTCCTTTTAATTTTGGTACTGGAAAATCCTAATGCACTTGTGCAAGCTTGAACCTTGAGAATCCTTGTAAGAAAGGCCTCGAGAATTGAGAGGGCAAATTTTGGGGTACAACACAACTTCATGAGGAGCGAAGCCTGACGCCTACATCGCACCAAAGAGGATGCGTACAACTTTTTTATCTTAGATTTTTTGTATTTCTTTGTAAGCCCAAAAGAGGCATGATGTACTCAAGCTTTGATTTATTAATATAACATGTGTTCCTTTTTGGTCTAAAGCAAATTTAAATCTCTAATTTCCTTGAAATCATTGCATATGCATCTACCATTCATCATAACATAAGCAGGTTTCTTACAACAAGCCTCCTCATCTTTCTACTGTTTATTTCAGTAAGATGGATCTCGAGTAGACAGTAAAATACCTCCAGGCGCAGAATGCTCAGTTTCAACAAATGTTCTTGACTCTAGCCAAAGGACAAGATGATTTGAAGACATTGTTGGTTGAAGAAAAGAAGAAGAAAGCAAAGAAAATAACCGGAGTTCTGAATATGGGAAGAAGGTTCCAAGGACAAGCCAGACGGACCCTAGACTTTGGAACGTCATCTGGTAAAAAGGATAATCAAGAAGTGAAAGGCAAGGAAGCGGTTGCCCAACCAAAATCTGAAGAGGAAGAAGAGGAGGATTACTCTGAAGAGCAGTATCCCCCGACCGACGAAAAATACAAATATCTGGAAGAACGACTAAGTGCAATGGAGATTCAGAAAGTGCCCGAGCTAGACTTTGAAGAACTGGGTTTGGTGTCTGGGATTGTTATTCCACCAAAATTCAAGGCACCAGTATTTTCTAAGTACGGCAGAGTTTCGTGTCCCAAGATGCATCTCCGATCTTATGTGAGGAAAATACAGCCTCACACTACTGACAGAGATTTGTGGGTACACTTCTTTCAAGACAGTCTATCCGAGACTAAGCTAGATTGGTTCTACCAACTGGAAAGGGCCAATATCCATAATTGGGAAGACCTTGCCGCTGCTTTCTATAAACAATATCAGTACAATGCAGATCTTTCTCCCACCCGTACTCAACTCCAGAATATGGCTATGGTTTCAAGTGAAGGTTTCAAAGACTACGCTCAGAAATGGAGGGACTTAGCAGGAAGAGTCTAGCCTCCCCTTTCTGAAAGAGAGTTAGTAGACATGTTTCTGGGTACCCTGTCTGGTCCTTTCTTTAGTCACTTAATTATAAGTTCCTCCACAGGCTTTACTGAATTAATCTTGACCGGAGAAAGAGTGGAAGCTGGGATTAAGAGTGGGAAGATTCAAAAAGACGCATCCTCTGCTGCTGTAAGAAAACCATTTATCGGTAAGAAAGAAGTTGGTGTTGTGTATCCTCAAACTAATCAAGAAATAACTGAACACCGTCCAATGGTGGGGGCTGTCATGATCCCAAAACCTGCACCTACTCAACAAAGAAGAAATCAACCCATAACAGAAAGACCGGTAAGACAATTTACCCGAATTAACATGACACTATCTCAAGTCCTGCCATATTTGTTGAGATCTAATCTGGTAACTTTGGAGGAAGCTCCGAAGAATCCTAACACAACCTCTCCTTACTATCATCCTAATGCTCGCTATGCTTACCATTCAGAAAGTCCAGGCCATGATACCAACAACTGTTGGGCTTTGAAAAACAAGGTGCAAGACCTTCTTGAAGAAAAAAAATTGAATTTGATTCTCCTGAAATCCCAAATGTTATCATCGCTCCTATGTCCAAGCATGTCTGTGATGTTAACTTTGTTGAAGATGATATTTTTGTTACTATTGTTGATGAACTTGTTACTCCTTTCCTAACTGTCAAGAAGAATCTATTAAGGGCCGGTATATTTCCGGGATGTGACAAAAGCTGCCACCTCTGCTTATCCCTACCAACTGGCTGTCATTTATTGAAAGCATGTGTTCAACGCCTAATGGATGACAAAGATATTTTGTTTGAAAAGACTCTCGTTCCAACCGTTTCTTACAATGATGTTTCAATAGTAACCATTTCCGCTAATCCTTCCAGGGTCTCCACCAAAAGACCCGTTAGGATTACATCAGTTCCTAAAGTGGCTCCGCTGATAATTATTATGCATGGACCAATCCCGTACTCATTAGATAAAACTGACCCATGGAACTATAGGGGAGACGTCTACTATCACGACGTTAAACAATATTGGCTAGCAGACGAAGACTCAATTTTTGAGAAGGCTGACCCCGACATCAGCAACATCGCGAGAACCAGCAAGATAACCCAAAGTGGAATAATATTCTTCCCAGAGATTGCTCCTCCGAAAACTGTTATCGGTCCTGTGATCATCCTTGTTTCTGTTCCTGTTGACACTACTACTACTACTACAATCCATATGGTTACCCCTACTGACACTCCTACCACCGAGTCGACCGAGACTCGGGGCAAAGGCATCCTGGTTGAGCCTGTCCGTATGAAGGCGCAATTAGTATCTATCCATGAGGCCTCCCAAAAGGAGATGGAAGAAATTCTGAAAATTATAAAGAGAAGCGACAACTACGTAGTCGAACAGCTAGGGCAGATTCCATTAAAGATTTCCATGCTGGCTTTATTGTTGTGCTCCGAGGCTCATGCAAAGGCCTTGGTGAAATTTCTTAAAACTGCCCATGTACCACAAGAAACCTCTGTTGATCAGTTCCAAGACTGCGTGGCCAGTCTAATCACTGGCAATGGTTTAGGGTTTTCTGATGCTGACTTGACACCTAGAGGGAGGAAGCACAACGAGGCATTGCATGTCTCTGTCGAATGCAGGGGCACAACTTTGGCCCATGTCTTGGTTGATACCGGTTCGTCTTTGAATGTGCTGCCTAAGAAGGCTCTTGATAGACTCGACTGTGAAGGTTTGACCTTAAAACCCAACAATATAGTAGTAAGGGCCTTCGACGATTCAAAGAGAATGGTGCATGGGGAGGTGGACATCCCCATAAAAGTTGGAACTCAAACCTTTGATTCAAATTTTTACGTGATGGACATTTGCCCTTCATATTCCTGCTTATTGGGCCGACCATGGTTTCACAACGCTGGTGCCTTTACCTCTACATTACATCAAATGTTGAAATATCCAACCGAGGGGAAAATCATTATTATCCATGGAGAAGAGGAATATATGGTCAGTCACTTGAACTCCTTCAGATACATGGAATTGGATGGTGAATTCATTGAAACTCCATTTCAACACTTCGAGGAAGTCTCATAAATTGTGGAAGTAACCAAGACTGTTTCCCAAGTCCCGAAGATTACAAGACCTCCGCTAAAGATGTGTTCATTAAAAAATGCCAAGGCCGTGATCGAAGAAGGTAGGTGTACTATTTGGGGCCAGCTCCTGGATATCCCATACAAATCTCACAAATTTGGTTTGGGTTTCACTTCAGGAGCCCAAAAAGTTGTACGCCGTGCTTGTGCCGGGGGACCACCCATGAAGATCAGCAACCACAGAGTCAACGTAGTAGAGGATAATGAGGACAACTACGACCTGGAGGAATGGATTTTCCCAACTGTCAATGGAGGACTCAACAACTGGGAAGCTAAAGATTTTGTCCCAATTACTTTTATCCAACAGTAATTGTCTTTAAATTTTGTCGGACCTGTAATAATTAAATAATTCAGTCTTTTAAAACCTTGTGTCTTACCTGAGGCACAACGGTCCATTTGTAGGAGTTGTTACCTCATTTTCACATGTCATCAATGAATCATGGACGTTTTTGCATACAAACTTTGTGCTCTTTGTCTTTCTTTTTACATTTTTATTTCTTTCAAAGATAACTATACTCTTACACACACTCACATTCAAAATGAAGATCTACATCCATTCGGGATTCCATGGGTAATGATTCTGCTATGGCTTTCTGTGACTCTGAAAATCTAATCTACCAAGCCGAAGACGAAGGTGAGGAAGATTGTGAAGTGCCAGGGGAACTTACTAGGTTACTACAACAAGAAGAGAGGACCATACAGCCCCACGAAGAACCAGTGGACCCAGTGAACCTAGGTACCGAAGAGGACAAGAAAGAATCCAAGGTGGGTGCCAATTTGGAACCCAGTGTCAAGAAGCGTCTGACTCAGGTGCTAAATGATTATGTCGAGGTCTTTTCCTGGTCGTACAAAGACATTCCAGGATTGGATGCTGATATTGTGGTCCATCGTCTACCAACAAAAGAAGAATGCCCTCTGGTAAAGCAGAAAGTCCGTCGCATGCGACCAGACATGTTAGAGAAGATCAAAGTGGAAGTTATGAAACAATTCAATGCTGGATTCTTAGTCGTTACCTCCTATCCACAATGGGTCGCCAATGTTACCCCCGTTCCTAAAAAGGACGGCAAAGTACGCATGTGCATGGATTACAAAGATTTGAATAGGGCAAGCCCTAAGGATGATTTCCCACTTCCTCACATTGATATTTTGGTCGACAATACCGCGCATCATAAAGTGTTCTAATTTATGGATGGTTTCTCAGGATACAACCAAATCAAAATGGCGCCTGAGGACATGGAGAAAACAACCTTCGTCATACAATGGGGCACATTCTGTTATAAGGTTATGCCATTCGGGTTGAAGAACGCTGGGGTAACCTATCAGCATTCCATGGTAGCTCTATGTCACGACATGATACATCACAAAATAGAGGTCTATATGGATGACATGATAGCCAGATCTCAAACTGAAGAGGAACATCTTGACCATTTACAGAAACTCTTTGAGAGACTAAAGAAATACAAGCTGAGGTTGAACCCGAATAAATGCACATTTGGGGTGAGGTCCAGTAAACTCCTAGGCTTTGTCATCAGCTGTAAAGGTATCAAAGTAGACCATGCCAAGGTGAAAGCGATACAAGAAATGCTTACTCCTCGTACCGAGAAGGAAGTCAGAGGATTCTTGGGACGTTTAAACTACATTTCCAGATTCATTTCTCACCTGACAACTACTTGTGAACTAATCTTCAAATTACTGAAGAAAGATCAAGTAGTCAATGGAATGATGAGTGCCAAACTGCCTTCGACAAGATCAAAGAATATCTACTAGAGCCTCCTGTTTTGATGCCGCCAGTCGAGGGAAGACCCTTGATCATGTATATAACTATCTTGGAAAATTCAATGGGGTGTGTGCTGGGGCAGTATGACAAGTCTGGCCAAAAAGAGCATGTTATTTATTACCTGAGCAAAAAGTTTACCGACTATGAAATAAGATATTCACTGCTCAAGAAAACTTGTTGTGCTCTGGCATGGGCTGCTCGCCGGCTAAGACAGTATATGCTGACCCATACTACCTTATTAATATCCAAGATGGATCCAATAAAATACATATTCGAGAAGCCTGGCCTCTCTGGGAGAATAACAAGATGGAAGGTGATCCTGACGAAATATGACATTCAGTACACTACCCAAAAAGCAATAAAGCGCAGTGTGCTAGCCGATTGCCTTGCTCATCAAGCTGTTGATGACTACCAGTCCATGAAGTTCAAATTCCTGGATAAAGACATCATGATGGTAAACAATTGTGAAGAATCCAGACCATATGACGGACATGAACAAGGATCCCGGTGGACCCTGGTTTTTGATGGGGCATCCAATGCACTCGGCAATGGTGTTGGCATTGTACTCATATCCCCTGAAGGATGTCACACTCCCTTCACTGCAAGACTTTGTTTCAACTGTACAAATAACATGGCAGAGTACGAAGTATGCATTTTTGGCCTCAAAGCTTCCATAGATTTGAGGATCAAGTCCTTAAGTGTATTTGGAGATTCGGCCTTAGTCATCAGACAGATCAAAGGATAATGGGACATGAAGCACCCTAACCTTATCCCCTACAAAGAACATGTGTTGACAATAATCCCACATTTTGAGAAGATTACCTTCGAGCATTTCCCGCGAGAAGAAAATCAACTAGCAGATGTACTAGCCACAATGTCATCCATGTTTAAACTCAAATGGGATAACGAGGCTCCCCAGATCACCATTGAACGAATGGATGAGCCAGCTCACTGTCACGAGATCAATACTGAAGAAGTAGTGGACCGACCTTGGTTCCACGAAGTCAAGAGGTATCTCGAGGCCCAAGAGTATCTAGAAGAAGCTTCAGTTAATGATAAGAAGTTCTTAAGGAGATTCTCTGCTAAGTTCTTCCTTAGTAATGGCATTCTCTACAAGCGCAACCATGACTCTGTTTTGCTTCATTGCATAGACAAGGCTGAGCCAGAAAAGATCATGGCTGATCTACATGAAGGCACTTTTGGAACCCATTCCAAAGGGCATATGATGGCAAAGAAGATCCTACGGGCAGGTTATTACTGGTCTACCATGGAAGCAGATTGCTATCAACATTCACGAACCTGTCATAAGTGTCAGATCTATGCTGACAAAGTGCATGTACCTCCAGCTCCTCTGAATGTCCTGACTGCTCCCTGGCCATTCGCGATGTGGGGCATCGATATGATTGGAGAAATCAAACCTACGACTTCTAATGGGCATCACTTCATCTTAGTGGCCATTGACTACTTCACAAAGTGGGTTGAGGCAGCTTCTTTCGCTTCCGTCACCAAGAATGTTATCAGTCGGTTCATCAAACAGAATCTCATCTGTCGGTACGGAATCCCGGAGAGGTTCATCATAGACAATGGTATGAATCTCAACAATACTATGATCATCACACTATGCGCATAATTCAAGATCCAGCACCATAATTCTTCTCCTTAACGACCAAAGATGAATGGTGTTGTCGAAGCCGCAAATAAGAACATCAAAAAGATCATACAAAAAATGATAGTAACCTACAAAGACTAGCATGAGATGCTACCATTATCTCTCCACGGTTACCGTACCACGGCGCACACATCAACCGAGGTAACACCTTACTCTTTGGTATACGGCATGGAAGTTGTCCTGCCTATTAAGGTCCAGATCCCTTCTCTGAGAATCATGAAGGATGAAGGGCTAAACGAAGATGATTGGATCCAAACTCGACTTGATCAATTGAACTTGATTGATGAGAAAAGGCTTACTGCTGCCTGCCATGGTCAAATGTATCAAAAACGGATGATCAAGGCTTTCAACAAAAAGGTCAGACGTTAGGTGTATCAATTCGGGGATCTGGTGATCGAGCGCATCATACTGCCGCAAGGTGATCCCAGAGGCAAATGGACTCCTACATACGAAGGACCATTTGTAATCAAAAACATATTCTCTGGTGGAGCAATGATCTTAATCACTATGGATGGTGAAGACCTTCCACACCCTGTGAACGCAGATATAGTCAAAAGATACTACACATAAGAGACCCGCTAGGTTGACACACATAGGCAAAACAAAGGCATCCCGGCGAACCAAAAAGGTTCGGAAAAAAATTAGGGATAAAATAAAAAAATCTGTACACCCGGTGTGATACGGTGGGAGAACTGACTTGGGTGTTTTGCGTTTGATCATAAGTGTTGCGGTTAGCAAGAGTCTCCACCCACTTTTCTTTTATCCAAAAGGAAAGGTGAAAAAGCACAAGAAAGACCTTTGAGATTATTTCTTGAGTTCGGGGGGTAGATTATGAAAAGGGAAGGTATTAGCACCCTTTTCATCCATGTTTTTCCATGGGGTCTTAGTTACTTACTAGATCACTTGTTTTTGTTTGAAAAATGTGCTTTGTGTGGTTTTTGAAAGTATTTTGAAAAGGCGCCATCATTTAGGCAAACTTTGTAATGATTCTCGTTCGTAAGAATGTATACAAAGTGTTGATCTTTTGTAAATGTTTTCAAGTTTGAAAGATGTTTTTTGAAAGTGTTAGTGTTTGTTTTGAAAATAGCAAGGATTTTTTGTTTTGAAATTGAGCAAGTAACTAGGAACATTCTACCCACTCAAAAGTCTTTCATGTTCATTTCCTCTTTCCTTTGACATTGTTATCTTACCATTGGTTTGGTAAGTAACCCTATCTTTGGACGTAAACGGGACATGCATGGGTCATCGTATAACCATGATTAACAATGTTGCAAGGTATCTTAGCATCTTTTTTTAGGGACTAAGACCATTTTGAAAAGGCAACATAGATAGCGTCATCGAGGGATTATGATCTTGTATTTTTCGCTTGTTTTTGCTAAGATACCTCACATGCATAACATGGCCATTTTGTAAGGCAACCAAGTGGATTTACCCTAAGGGGTGCTTGTGTTTAAGTGCATTATTTTTCATGCTTGGTTTTGTCTTTGATTAGGGTTTTCTAATTGATTGGTTTTAGTCTTTCCATACAAAACCCTAATTACTAGCATTTTGTATATAAAACAATAAATTGCGGAATTTAAAATTACTATGCTATTACAATACTTGTGGAAGGGGGTGTACAAATTACAAATGGGGATTACAAGAAAATAAATCTAATTATCTACTACAACCATATTGAATTTGAATAACTAATGTATAAAAATGAATAAATATACAAGAATGTAAATGTAAAGAAAATTGACATTTTGTTTGGATTTTTTTAGGAAAGGGTTTAGTTTTAAACTAATTAACTAAAAGCAAATAATTAATTAAATTAGTAAAATTAAACTTAAATTAATTAGGAAAAGAAAATTACATAAAACCGTAATCTAAATATTAATTGATTAAGAGAGAAAAAGAAATTAAGTTTGTAAGAAAAATATTTTTAATGTCTTTTTTTCTTGAAAATAATGTATGGTATTGTAAAATATTTTTGGTCTTTTTTGGTTTTAAAAGAATGTTTTTTAATTGTAAAAGAAATAATTAAAACCCTAGTTTCTAATTAAATTTACAAATTAATTAGTAAAATAGATAAAGTATGATTAAATAAAAATAATTTTTATTGTAAAAAATAAATAAACTATATCAAAATATAAATCTAATGTTTTTATATTTTTTTTTTCTAATATTAAATAAAATATTAAAGAAAACAAATAAATAAAAAAAGAGAAAAAGGAAAATAAAATGGGCCAGGGGTGTGAATAGTGAGCAGGGAGTATGAAATGAGCAAAAATACTAGGCCCAACACAGGGGCCCAACGCTGCAAACAAACACAAAAAGTGAAAGAAAAAAATGAGAAAATAAGCAAAAGGGTACCACTGGGGCTCAAACCCAGGTCCCAAAGGTTAACAGGCGTGCGCTTTACCAATAGGGTGGCTATACATCCGTTCATATAAACAAAACAATAAATATATATTAGAAATCAAGTCCATGGCCTGAACTTCATCTTCAACCTCACGCCCAGCCATAGTACCTGCATCTTGTTCATTTCTCATCCATTTGCAAAAGTGTAAACATGAATCTTGTGGCAAATTTCCTCACGATTTCAGAAATGTAAAGCAATAAAATTATAGATCAAAGACAAGCATGAATTTTAATGGCCCTAATCTGAACCCTAAAAATTTCAGAAACTTCAATCTTAAAATTCTCTAAGCTTAAGCAACATAAATGAAAACTATGGACATGGTTAGCTTTAGGGAAATGATATCTACATTTTTCATTCACAAATAAACCATTAATGATACTTGTATGAAGAGTTCAAAGTTAAGGAAATTTACCTAAAAACTAGAAATCGTATTCCGAGTTTGAGCACTCCTCAAGGTGTTGTGATGATCCGAATAGCTCCACTGAGGTCATAGGAAGCTAATGCAATGATTAGCTTGGTTGGAGAATGGCTGAAATGGTCTGGAGAAGTCCACTTGCAATGCTCTGTTTTTGAACTTGGAAATGGAAGAAGATGGTGTTACAGAACTATAATAGGGTATGAGATTGTTTATGTATGATGCTTGGAAGCTTTTGGAAGCAAGAAGCCAAGAAACGCACAAGTAGTTTTTGGTTTTGGGATTTCTGGCCAGAATATGCAACAATGGAGGTGTGAGATGCAAATCTGAGTTCTTGCTCTTTTCAGGGCTCAAGTATGCGTGTGATTTATGGAAAATGACTTGTAAATAAGTAATGAGAAGGTTTTTTTTGCTTGAGAGGGTCAGCAGTACAAGACCTAGGCTGATTGCTATGTTACTTGATTTTGAAGAAAAGTGGGAAGTATGGTTCCAAGAGGAAGTACAAGCATGGGCTGAGTGATCGTAAGTGTTTAGACAAACTTCTATTGAGTTATAGGACATGTATGATTAGAATAAAACAATTGCAAGGCTCAAGAACAAGTTTTGTGTCAAAAGCTACTTTATTAAAATGGCATTGTGCACTTTCTTCCTAAAATGGATATAAAGCATGGCTTTGCATTGAATGCTTGAATTGAAACCTCTAACAGCTGTGAAAGCAATTAATTATGGAGTTCCTAAGAATTTTGAGGCCTGTAAAGTTGATATTATGCAGCATAGGTTTGAAATTTGAATCTTGTTCATCACAAAATGACTTGTATTTCAAGTGTGAAAACCCTAACTTCATCTCTTCAATTCTCCCTGCTCAAGAATGATCTCAAGGAGTTATTTGACATTTTGGAAAGCTTTCAATGTGCTATGCAACTCCTAGTTGAATCACTTTTGAAAATTCCCCTTGAAACTATATGAAAAAGTTCCATGAAGTTAGGTCAAAATCCTGACCAAAACTAGGGCAAAATTTCACTAAGTGTCCATTTTCAAGACCATGACTTTAGGAATTAATAACTTGAGATCAAAGAACTTTTAGAAGAAGTTGTGTAAAGAAATGTTGTAGATATCATGGAGATCTACAAATTTTATGTTTAAAGTTTCTTCTGAATCTTCTTGCATCATGGTGAAAATTTGGCTTAAAGTTATGAAAAAAACATGAAGTTTTAATCACTTAGAAAAATTTCTTAGTTATAAAACTTTGACTTTTCAAAATGAAATCTTGAATTTTTGATTTCTTGATGAATAAGTTTCATATTTTGACATGTTTTGATGAATTATGATCTTTGACATTGAATTTTGACCAAAAAGTCAAAGTTTGACTTTTCAGTGTACATTTGACTTTTTGATCAGTTGACTGGAAATTCACTATCAATTCAATTGATCTTGAGCAATGTTATAGGTCATGCCATTAGGTCAAAATGATACAATTGAACTCTTGAAATCATGCTTCAAACAAATTGATCATTTGCTAGGCCAAAAATCAGAAATTGCCTTTTCTCAGTCAAAACCCTAATTTTGACCATTTTGCCCTTTTGATGATCTGGTTAAATTTCTTGAAGAATTGTGGTCCAAACTTGATCAAATGATACATATGAGTTTATAATGTTGATATGGATAAAAAATTATGAAGTTTTACTGTAAATTGGCCATAATTGACTTTTTTCTCAATACAGCTAATTTTTAGGTCAATTGCTCAATTGACTGAGCAAAAGTGTGATCCAAGGCTTTAAACTTGACATGAGTAATCTTGAGGATCCATAATGATCCATGAAAGTCATATGAAGCATTGAAAGTTCAAATATCCTTGTGCAATCTCAAACCCTAATTTTGGTCATGAGTGCTTAAGGAGGTGTCTTGAGCTGATCAACCCTAGTGCAGTCTTGAACCAAGAGAGATCTTTGTGAGAAAATATTTGATAAATGAGAGGAAAAATTTTGGGGTACAACACCCGACAAGCTGAAAGCCCGAAAGGGCGGCCTGGGCAAAAAAGGGTATCCCGGTGGACTGAAAACCCGAAAGGGCGGTCCAGGCAAAAGTTAGGGAATTAAAGCGTATGATTATGTCCCGTTGGATCACCTTACAGAAAACCTTTAGCTTCGTCTGACAAACTCAGCAGTTCTGATCAATCCAATCAAATTCAGACAAGGCAGCAAGTGGACAAGACGCTCAGAGATACAAAAGTTATAGCAGAATAGGAACCTCATGGGATTATTGCACATAGCTATCTTTTCTTTGCATCAAATTGTCATTTTTTACAATGACATTCTCTTACTAGAATGTTCGTCTCATTGCACAAAAAAAATACTTATTCAAGTTAATACAAAGATACCCCTTTGAAAGTGCAAAGCTATCTATTTTCTCTCTCTTTATTTATGTATTTTGTTTACAAAAACGTCCAATCATTTTTTTTGAACATATGCATTTGAACATAACTATTGTTTACAAATGAACAAAAAGAAACAGAAAATAGAAAGACAATCACTAATGGCTTTAAGAAATAGGATAATATCTTTAGACTATTCCATAAAATCCCCCACAATGTGCAGCTTAATGATATCAAGTTATCTCACATCCCCGGCGGAACAAAACTTCCAGTTATCACTCCCCAATAGGAGTCGCCCAATTTCTCAGGATTCCCCAACAGGATTTCACAAGTAATACAAGGTGTTTCACTTACAACATAGTTTATTTCTCTAACAAATAGAAACTCATCAGCGCTTTAAAACATGAAGACTTACACTCCATGTCCCCAACAACAATCAGGGATTTAGTTTCCCTAATCCAACAGTATTATAGCAACATAGCTTACATGCCCACACATCACATCCATATGTCATTAACAACACGATTACATACAACATAATCTCATTCATTTTTTTGAGAACATCATTGTACAATGCATTTCATACATCATGACATTGCATACAACTAATCCTTCATCTCTTCAGGAAAGACCAGTCAGCAGACGGCTATCATCAATAATTTGCAAAAGGACAAAGATTAATACATGAAACAAGCCAGGAAAATTATCTACACGACCACCTGAAGCAATCCTGCATGGGTTTCTTCTCGTTCAGTTTTCAGATACAGTTTAAATATGCTCTTGATATGGACGCCATTCGGATAGTCATTCAGATTCAACTTTCAGAAAAAGTTCGGATATGCTCCAGATACGGATGCCATTATGATACTCATTCAGATCCATCTTTCAGATACAGTTCAGATACGCTCCAGATATGGACGCTATTCTGATACTCATTTAGATTCAACTTTCAGATACAGTTCAGATACGCTCCAGATACGGACGCCATTCTGATACTCATTCAGATTCATCTTTCAGATACAATTCAGATACGCTCCATATATAAACGCCATTCTGATACTCATTCAGATTCAGCTTCCAGATACAGTTCATATATGCTCCGGATATAGACTCTATTCTAATACTCATTCAGATTCAGCTTTCAGATACAGTTCATATACGCTCCAGGTACGGACGCCATTCTGATACTCATTCAGATTCATCTTTCATATACAGTTTAGATACGCTCCAGCTTTCAAATACGAGTCAAATACAATCCATTTATGGATATTATTCTAGTACTTAACCCAACATATCCACTATTTCAATATAAATCAACCAGAGATTTATTCTGACACTTCTTCCATTCCTGCCAACAATCATTTTTGGATGGCATCTGTAAGCCCATCTCCAACAAATTTCCATCGTCTCTCCAAATGGCATCTTTAAGCCCATTCCCTACATCATCAACCACCACATCATCGAGTGCAAAATTTTGGGCACTCTAGTGTCCAATCATCTTTCACCTTCAAGTCATGAATGGCGGATCCGCCAATCTAACTCTTCAGGTTTAAGAATATTGAACAGGGGAAGCTGTTTTACCCCAAAATTTTCCCTCTCATTTATCAATTTTTTTCTCACAAGATCTCATTTGGTCCAAGACTGCACAAGGTTTGAATCAGCTCAAGACACCTCCTTAAGCACTGATGACTGAAATTAGGGTTTGAGATTGCACAAGGATAATTGAACTTCCAATGCCTCATATGACTTTCATGGACCATTATGGACCCCCAAGATTACTCATGTCAAGTTTCAAGCCTTGGATCACATTTTGGCCCAGTCAATTGACTAGTTGACCTAAAAAGCAACTGTATTGAGGAAAAAGTCAATTGTGGCCAATTTACAGTCAAACTTCATAATATTTTACCCATATCAACAATATGAACTCATATGTATCACTTGATCAAGTTTGGACCACAATTCCTCAAGAAATTTGACCAAATCATCAAAAGGGCAAAATAGTCAAAATTAGGATTTTGACTAAGAAAAGGCAATTTTTGATTTTTGACCTAGCAAATGGTTAATTGGTTTGAGGCATGATCTTAAGAGTTAAATTGCACCATTTTGACCTAATGGCATGACTCACAACATTGCTCAAGATCAATTGGATTGATAGTGAATTTTCAGTCAACTCATCAAAAGTCAACTGTACACTGAAAAGTCAAACTTTGACTTTTTGGTCAAAATCAAGTGTCAAAGATCACAATTCATCAAAATATGTAAAAATATGAAACTTATTCATCAAGAAATCAAAAAGTCAAGATTTCATTTTTGAAAAGTCAAAGTTTTCAAACTTAGAAGTCAAAGTTTTCAAACTTAGAAATTTTTCTAAGTGTTGAAAACTTCATGTTTTTTCACAACTTTGAGCAAATTTTTCACCATGATGCAAGATGATTCAAAAGAAACTTTCAACATGAAAGTTATAGATCTCCATGATATCTACAATATTTCTTTACACAACTTCTCCTAGAAGTGCTTGGATTTCAAGTTATTAATTCATGAAGTCATGGTCTTGAAATTAAACACTTAGTGAAATTTTGCCCTAGTTTAGGCAGGATTTTGACCTAACTTCATGGCACTTTTTCATATAGTTCCAAGGATAATTTTTAAAAGTGATTCAAATAGGGGTTGTATAGAATATTACAAGCTTTCTAAAATGTCCAAGAACTCCTTGAGATCATTTTTGAGCAAGGAGAATCGAGGAGAGGAAGTTAGGGTTTCAAACTAAAATTATAGGTCATTTTGTGATGAACAAAGTTTCAAATTTCAAACCTATGCTGCATAATCTCTACTTTACAGGCCTCAAACTTGTTAAGAACTCCATAATTAATTGCTTGCACAGCTGTTAGAGGTCTAAACTCAAGCATTCAATGCAATGTCATGCTTTATATCCATTTTAGGAAGAAAGTGCACATGGCCAATTTGAAAAAGTAGCTTTATGCAAAAAACTTGTTCTTGAGCCTTGCAATGGTTTTCTTCTGATCATACACGTCCTATAACTAAAGAGAAGTTTGTATAAAGCCTTACAATCACTCATCCCATGCTTGTACTTCATCTTGGAACCATACATTCACTTTTCTTCAAAATCAAGTAACATAACAACCAGTCTAGAACTTGTACTTCTGACCCTCTCAAGCACAAAAAACTTTTTCTTATAAATAAACAAGTCCTTAGCAAGAAAACACACACATGCTTAAACCCTAAAAACACCAAGAACTCAGAATTGCATCATATACTTCCATTCTTGCATAACCTGACCAAAAGTTTGAAACTCACATCTCCCTCGTGCGTTTTCAAGACTTTTTGTTCCTAAAGCTTCTAAACATCATCTAGAACTCATCCCTCACCCTGTTACAAGACTGTAACACCATCCTCTATTTTCAAAAACAGAGCTTTGCACTTGGACTTCTCCAGAACTCCTCAAGCACTTTCAGCTCAAGCTAAGCATCACATTAGCTTCCTGGGAACTTGAGGAAGCTAACCCAATCATTGGAACTCACTAAAAGCTGCTCAAACTTAAAACACGATACCCTATTGCAAGGTGAGTTTTCTGAATTTTGAACTCTTCATACATGCATCATTAATGGTTCATTTGTGAATAAGAAATGTAGGCATCATTGTCCTGAAGCTAACCATGTCTTTAGATTTCATTTATATTGCTTAAGGAGTTAGAATTTTGAATCTGAACATCCTGGAATAGTTAGGTCAGAATTTGGTACCATTCAAAATTCATGCTCATTTTTGAGAATTAGTTTAAGTTGTTTACATTTCTGGAATCGTGGTGAAATTTTACACAACTTTCATGTTTACATTTTTGCAAATGGTTGAGAAATGAACAAGTTGTAGGGCTTCTGGATGGAGGTTGAAGATGAAGTACATTTAGGGCAAGACTTAGATTATATATTTAATTTTTTACATAAGTTAATGGATGTATCACCACCCTAGTGGTTAAAGCGCGCGTCTGTCACCATGAGATCCTGGGTTCAAGCCCCTACGTGACCTTTTTGCAAAATTTTCACATTTTCTTCATTTTTTTTGTTGAAACAAGCGCTTGGGCCTTCCTCTCTTGGGCTTGGGATTTTTGCTACACTTGCACACTCCTGACTATTTTTTAACCCCCTGACTTTATTTTTATTTTATTTTTACTTTTTTTTATCTTTTATTTATTATTATTATTAATACTATTATTATTATTATTATTATTATTATTATTATTATTATTATTATTATTATTATTATTATTATTATTATTATTATTATTATTACTATTGTCATTAATAAGAAAAATCCAAAAATATTCATATTTTATTTATTTAGTTTATTTTTCTTTACAAAAATAAGAGAACAAAAAACCCTAAAAAATAATTTTCTTTAAGTTAATTATTTTTACTAACTTAACCTTAATTTTCTTTTTTTTAATTAATTATTTTATTTTAGTTAATTAGGTTGAAAAACCCTTTTCATGAAAAAAACAAATAAAAATCATATTCTTTTTCATATTTACATTCTTGTATTTTATTTATTCATTTTGTACATTTATTCAAAATTCAATATGGTTGTAATATTATTTAGATTTAATTTCTTGCAATATTCCCCATTTATAATTTATATACCCCCTCGGACCCTCCCCTAAATGATATAATAGCATAGTAATTTTAAATTCCATAATTTATTGCTATATATACAAATGCTAGTAATTAGGATTTTGTATGGAAAGACTAAAACTAACAAATAGCAAACCCTAATCAAAGATAAATCAAGCATGAAAATCAATCCACTTGCACACAAACACCCCTAGGGTAAATCCACTTGGTTGTCATACCAAAATAGCCATATTATACATGTGAGGTATCTTAGCAAAAACAAGCAAAATA
The DNA here is from genome assembly GCA_948472305.1 of Vicia faba. Lineage (NCBI taxonomy): Eukaryota > Viridiplantae > Streptophyta > Magnoliopsida > Fabales > Fabaceae > Vicia > Vicia faba. The sequence goes on from OX451739.1 coordinate 1,325,485,875, forward strand.
CAAGATCATAGTCTCTCGATGACGCTATCCATGTTGCCTTTCAAAATGATCTTAGTCCCTAAAGAAAATGCTAAGATATCTTACAACATTGTTAATCATGATTACACGATGACCCACGCCCGTCCCTTTTACATTCAAAGATAGGATTACTTACCAAATTAATGGTAAGATAACAATGTCAAAGGAAAAAGGAAATAAACATGAAAGACTTTTGAGTAGGTAGAATGTTCCTAGTTACTTGCTCAATTTCAAAACAAAAACATCCTTTCTATTTTCAAAACAAACACCAACACTTTCAAAAAACTTGAAAACATTTTCAAAGGATCAACACCTTTGTATACATTCTTACAAACGAGAATCATTACAAAGTTTACCTAAACATTGACCTCTTTTCAAAATACTTTCAAAAACCACACAAAGCACATTTTCAAACAAAAGCAAGTGATTTAGCAAATAACAAAGAGCCCATGAAAAACCATGGATGAAAAGGGTGCTAATACCTTCCCTTTTCATAACCTATCCCCCGAACTCAAGAAAACATCTCAAAGGTCTTTCCTGTGCTTTTTCACCTTTCCTTTTGGATAAAAGAAAAGTCAGTGGCGACTCTTGTTAACCGCAACATTTGCGATCAAACGCAAAATACCCAAATCAGTTCTCCCACTGTATCACAGCAAGTTTATTTTTATTATTGAATCACAATATTTTTGTTCATTGTGACTATAAATATGTGAGTTTAGTTTGAGATCTTCACCTTTTTAGTACTCTTTAAAATTGTATGATAGTTTTTTTTATTTCTTACTTTATACACATGTCTTGATTATTTATTTGTTTTTGTAGCCAGATAAAAGACTATTCATTTGTTATCTATGTCAATATAGCTCAAGTTACTATTACATCGAAAAATCAAATATTCAAGTTCTATTTCTTTAATGATGTTAATATATTTTATAAGTTTTAGATTGAGAAATAAAACCGGCTATTTTTATTTTATAAAAATATATGTTTTCATGTGCACCGATATTAAAAAAAATGTACATTATTCTTTATGAAATATGTTAAAGGTAAAATGAATTATTTATAAATTAAAATATATTTATGATATATCTTTATCTTATTTTATTTTTTTATTTATTTTTTCCTTAGTTTTTTTTTTAGATAGGATAGTTTTTTGGTCGTTAAAAAACTTAATTTAAAAAAAAATTTCAAAATTTTACTGAAAAGGGAATAACTTTAATATAAAATAAAAAGAATTATTTTTAAACATGTCTTTTAATAGAAATTTAAAAGTACGTTACATTTTACATTATTATAATAAATTTTAATTTTAATTGATGCATTCATAATTTTAATTTATCAAAATAAACTTATATTGATATTTTTTATCAATATAAATTTTTTATATTCTTTACTAATAATATCTAATTTTAAATTTTAAAATAATTATTTTTTCGATATTATATTATTTTTTTAATGACAATTTTATAATAACTAGGACCTCATGTTCTTCACCTTTAACTTATGCATCATATATTCTAATTATCCCTAAAAGAGATTTAATAAATTTTATTTATTTAGTATTATATAAATAATATTTTAATATCATTATTTATTGATGTTTATCAGTTATTATATTTCTATTAATTAATAGAATATTACTTTTTATTATTTTTTGCCATAATAATAATATTAATAATAGTATAAAACAATAACAAAATATTATGTATTTTTGTATTCTTATTCACTTTTATAGCCACTCTTAATTCTACCTATTTTTTCTACCTATTTTACCTATTTATTATTTTCTAAGATTTTTCACAATATTTTCTATTGATTACAACTTAAAATGGTAAGAGGTTTTTCTTCTAATAACTATTTGCATATTTGTTTATCTTATTAAATTTCATACTCAAATATTCTATATTCATGTAAAATACATAATATATATTTATATGCTTTATAAACATATATAATATATTGCGAGCATAAATAATAATTATTATATTTATCTGTTCGAATACTATCACATTTTGTTATGAAGAATTTCTTAATAACCATTTAACCTCCCAAATTTAGATTTTTCCTATTTTTAATTTTTTTTCTTTTATTTTTATTATTTATTTTATTTATTCTTTCATTTGTTAATTTAGTGGATTTGGTCTTGTCCTTCAATTATTACAATTTTCTTCTTTTTTTTTCTTCTGTTAATTATGTATTTTGTTGATAAGATACGATTGAATTTATTATTAATTTAAATCTAATTGAGGAAAAACAATGAGTCATTAAAATATTGATATAGTGTTGTTAGTTCTCTTTTTTAGGATTGACTTAATTTTTGTAAAACAAATAATAGCAGCAATAATGTAATGTATAATGGGATAAGAAGAACAGGTACAACAAGAAGTCCTATTACAATGTCAGAACATGTTGTGTTGAACTTTTTCAACAACTGGAACAACATGTCGAAGAAGATGTCTTGATATTGCGCCTACTGAGCTGGATTAATGAGATTCAGTTTGTTCTTAACATAGGTAGAATATTCAGGAGAATATTATGCATCCTATGTGGCACATATTTAAAGGTCTAGAAAATTAAATCAGAAATCAAGGAGAATGAAGACTTTCTAAATAAGGAGATTAATTAGAAAAGTAAAGATTGAAGACCTTTCTTGGGGCAAAAGTTTTTGCAGTTTGTTACAACTGATTTGATGTGATTGAAGGCTCACAACCAGTTGGGTAACAGGTTATAAATAGAAGGGTTTGTAACTTAGAAAAGATACAGCTCAAGATGTAGAAGTCTAGGGTTTTGTCAAGGTAAACCTCCTGGGTTGTGGGGAGGTTATCAAGTTCATCTTGAAGCCTGTAGGTAAGAGGTGTATTATTCTTGTAGGAAGCTTTGAAGCAACTTCGGGATGTGTTCTTAGTTAGGAGTAGAGCTAACAAACATTAGATTTTGGGTTGGAGACTTAGCTAGGTTGTCATGGAAGTTTGTCTTCCAAACTGTGTCTGTATGATCATAATCTTGGTGAAGGGTCGTCTATGCAGTAACTAAGGTGTTAACTTCTAGACATTATTGCGATGATTAGAAGTGGGATGAGGATATTCCATATCTAGGGAGGACCTAGGTAGAAGGGTCATTTGGTAGTGATTAAGCGCATAGATCATCAACGATGTTGTTGACTGTAGGGTATGCAAATTGATACTGCTGATAGTAGACTTCATTCCTAGCTTGGTAGCCCCCAGAGTAGGTGTTGTTGTACACCGAACTGGGTAAACAATTCTGGCATGTTCTTTATCTTTTCAGTACTGTTTTATCTTTCCTGTATGTTTATGTCAGATCAGATGTCTCGACATTCTTGTAGGACATCTGAGTCTGTTGTACCAGAATATCAATTGGTATCAGAGCAGGCATCCTGTCCTGCTCTGGTAAGATCCTGGGAAGGTACTTTCTGGTCATGGGCAAGGAAGAAAGTATTTACTGAAAAGAGGTATAAACTTGGACAATTCATACTATTGTGTGGATGATCTCTTGGCAAAGAACATTGGTTATATGTGACAAGTATTGTTCCTGGCTGTTGCCGTCAGGCCTGCAACTTAGTGGGAAGCTGCTGTGTGTAGGGTTTATTTTTTCAATCCTAGGTTGCCATGCTTGTACTTGGATAGTGGTGTAAGCATTGTGTCTGAATATTGTTGAGGAGTTCGCTGTATGATTTCTGATATAACCTTGAAAGTATAGGAAGGATACTAGGGTTGTTACCCTCAATAGAATATATGCTGACATTTTCAACCGTATTAAAAGTGTCAAAGATACTTGAGATTCTCCTCAAGTCCGCTCATAAATAAATTTATCAATAAGGTTGATGAGAATCAATTGATCAATGATGATCATATACATCTGCATATTGACCTCGAAGACTGTCAAGGATAGTGTATTCCAAGAAGAAGGAACTTATGTTCTATGGGATGTTAGAACATTATTTCAGCAGGTATGTAACTACCAGTTGAAGAACATATGCTTTGGGTGCTGAACAAAAATGTTATGAATACTTTTTGTTTGGAACCTACTCCTGATCTGGAAGAAGAGGCATCTGGTTTGTGCAAGTTGATTAGGAAACGATCAACAGTTTATCTATTCCATGTGTCAGTTTATTTTTGACCAATCTTATGGGAGTATAGAGGTTGAGCTCCATGTTCTTAAGAAGAACCCATAAAGGAATCTCCATCAGATCCTTTATGTATATGAGATGAGCTCGTATCTGGAAGATCCTTCTAATCAAAGGTACCTGATTCATGGAATCCTATTTGTGACCATAGAACATATTATGTTTGAAGAGGAGTATTGTGATCCAACCACAGTATTTGATGCTCCTAAGTATTGTTTTGATTTCCCTTGAGGAAGAAAATTTGTGATTCTCTTTGTGTACCTTCAGAAGTTGTTGAAAAAGATCCCCTTGTCAAGGGTTGATATGATGTCAGACAGAATGTCGTGATATCTTTGAAGATGTTCTGATTTGAAGGGCATTATTTTTGAAGAATCAAGGGAACATATGCTTTTGAAAAGTCTGTATTTTTTAGTGCCATGCCTAGCAGAGTCTGTTCCAGAGACCTAATAGAGGGAATTTCCTCTGTAGGTACAGACAATGGCATCCATCATCTCAAAGTCATACATGAGTTCTAAAGAAAAGCTTATTGAGATGTGGCTTGTGCAATCCCCTGCATATGTTGGTAGTTTGATCCTGAAGATTGATCAGTTGTTGTTGGTTTGTTTCCTTGTGTTAACCCCCACAAGAGTTGATTATAAGGTTACCCCCAGAGCCATAGTAAGAATGGATGATGTTGTATCTAATGTCGGGACATCATCTCTAGGTGTGTGCTTCCTCTAAAAAGGAAGTTGTTGTGTAGATCATGATGTGAGTATTATTGTTCACCAATGGAGTTCAAAGTTGGAATGTTTGATCATGATAGAGCTGAAGACCTGTCTCTGACCAAGTCTGGAATGTCGAAAGGATCCTTTTATGTTGAACGATAAAGAAGAAGGATGTCAATTCAAGTGCTATAACATTTATTGAAAAGGAGTATCATCTGCAGTTGTGTGTGTGGGGAAGTTTTTTCCTTTGATAACAAATACCCTGTAGGGAGCTGAGTACTTATCTGAGGTGGCTGTATCAACCTGAATGAGTCGCAGAAGATGTAATCTTTTGTGATCTTCTCCTAAACAGACTATCAAGCTTAATAATCTCCTTGGTTGATAAATCAAGAACTGAATTATTGGGATCTGTGAAGAAAGGTTGATGTCCTGAATGATGTTGTAACATCATTTTGTAAAGGAAGGTTTGGGATTATGATTATGAAAGATTGAGGATCAACATGGTTGTCAAAATAAGGAGTTACGACTTTGTGGATTAGAAGATGCAGATCCTGATTCTGTCTTTAGTAGTATGCTTGGTGACTGCATAACTACTATGTTGAAGACTTCACTAGTACCAATAATTTCTAGTCATTGTTTGAGCAAAGGAATATGAAGAAGGTGGTTTTCCTCTGTTGCAAGTATGCTTTGTTAGACAGTGTGGTAAGTGATCGAGAGGGGGGGGGGGGGGTGAATAGATCACTTCTTCTTTTTCAAGGATTTAAAGTTTGTTTTATCAAAGAGAGTTGAAAGCAGCGAAAATCAATGTCCTGAATCAATTCCATCTACTTTGAACTGACTACTAGAAAACTTGATATGTGAAAACTTTGCTGGATTTTTATTGAATGGAATGGATGAATGTACAACTCAGAAATCTTGACGTTTCAATGCACTTATCATAAAACAAAATTTCCAATGAATTTAGAAATATGATAGGAATTTTGTCAAACAATTGGCGTATGCTTGTATAATGATTTAATAGTGGTGGTTTGGTGAAAATGTTTGAGCCACTATGTTTATCATTAGACTATAAAATTTAGCACGCCAATTGAATTACAAAATTATAGAATATGTAAAATTGTAAAGAGAAAGAAAGAGAGAACGATACACAGGCAGTTTGGTAAGGAAGTTCCCCACTGTCGTCCTCGCGTGTGTGTACGTCTCCCTTTCAATTTCACAATAGAAACTGAGAAATTTTATATCAATATGCTGAATGTTTGATAGCAAGGTTACACTACACAGAAAGACAAAAATCCATATGATCTTCTTCTTCTTGTAAGAACCACCACTTGATAAGAGTTGTATCAAGATTCCCTGCAAAGTCACCGAACGATCCTCCGCTTCCATGACCTGTTTGTTCAAAATCCTTCAGATTTCCAAACCCCTCGCTATGGCTGAATCCGACTCGCGCGACCGTGACTGATAAAACCCTCAAGAACACACCCGTTCTTGAAGGACAAACCCTCTGGTTTATTTCTTGAAGCTTCCTCTTCAACCTTCAACTCAGCTAGACTTCTTCAATACTCAGCTGAACGTTATCTCAAACGGCTTGATTCAATTCAACAAGGATGTTTGATTTTCTTTGTTGTTGTTGAATGTAAGATGGTTAAGAAGATGATGAAGATGAAGGAATCAAAAGCTTCTGGTTGCTCACAATTATTTTGCACACAATCTTCTATATTGTTGTGTGTTCTATTCTAAAGAAAATGCTTGCTTATATTTATAACATAAAATGGTTAGTCAAAAAAGAAAGTGCATGAGTCGATGCATGTTGGTCATGTGTCGACTCATGTTAGTTACATGTAACAGGATAAGTCGATACATTATGTTTTGAGTCGATACAAAAACCTGTTATAGCGTTTTACAAAACCAACACTTTTATACCCGTCGACACATAATGCGTATGTGTCGATACATACTGATTGTAGATTTAAAATTTGAATTTAAAACATAGTATGCGTCGACACATGATATTATGTATCGATACATATAAGTTTCAAAACATTTTACAGAATCATCAGAATGTTTTGTGTCGATACATGATGCGTATGTGTCAATACATACTGATTGTAAATTTAACTTTTGAATTTAAAACATAGTATGAGTCGACACATGATATTATGTATCGATACATATAAGTTTCAAAACATTTTCCAGGGTCATCAGAATGTTTTGTGTCGATACATAAGGTTTTGTGTCGATTCATACAAGTATTACAGGGGCATCAAAATATTATGTGTCGATGCATGAAATTTATGTATCGATGCATGCAGTTTTTAGATTTACATTCCAGGATCATCAAAGAGTTATGTATCGACTCATAAGCTTTTGTATCGATACATAATAGTTTTGAGATACAATTCCAGGGACTTCAGAAAGCTATGTATCGATACAAAACTTGATGTGTCGACTCATAATGATACATTATGAGAGAAATGTAATTTTGGCTTATTCAAACATGTTATATTATATTTGCAATCATTTAAAATCAATCTATGAAGGGGTTGCTCTCAAACTCCCCCTTTTTGATGATGGCAAATATCTGATGATGTGTTGTGAATGAAAAAAAAGCTCGCTCCCCCCGAGTTTGTGTTTCTTCTTCCTAATACAAGCACAATCTTCACTGACACACTCTTCTTCTCCCCCTTTGACCATATCAAAAAGAGAATAAGCAAAATTTTCAAGAAACTCAGCACATAGGAAAATTTATATACAATTTCAGCAGTTAATGGACTTGGCATTCACACAGAATGTCAGGCATAAAGTTATCAATAAGTGAGTAAATAACAGAGTAAACATAAAGTAATAACGTTAAGAGTAATGCATTGGCAGATAAGAAAGTTAGATTATATAAGCACAATTTATGTAAAAGAGATATACGAAGACATTTTCAGTGAACATTTAGATCAACTTATAGGTGATTGAGGGTGAAGATAGGAAGGATATTACCTTGTTTGATTTGATAAGTGAACACACGTACTAAAGCTCTATATTTCTTGACATCGACACTCTTACCGTGTTCATCCTTGTCTAAGTTTCCGTTGGTAGGCATGGGAGTATCAATTGGTTTAGAGTTGTTCATCCCAAATCATTTAAGCAACTCTTGGCAATATTTTGTTTGACATATAATTGTGCCTTCATTGAGCTGCTTTATTTGGAGACCGAGAAAGTAGTTTAGTTCCCCCATGAGGCTCATCTCAAATTCACCCTGCATGATTTTGGAAAATTCCTCGACCAAGTGTAGATTAGTTGAACCAAAAATAATGTCATCTACGTATATTTGAACTAAAAGGATGTGCTTTCCTTTACGTTTAATGAAAAGAGTAGTGTCCACTTGACCTCTTGAATAGCCATGATCAAGTAGAAATTTACTAAGTCTTTCATACCATACCGGAGGAGCCTGTTTAAGACCATATAAAGCTCGTTTTAATTTAAATACATGATCTAGATATTCGTTATTTTCAAAACCGGGAGGTTGTGAGACATATACTTCTTCATTTACGACTCCGTTAAGAAAGGCACTCTTTACATCCATTTGATAAAGCTTAAAATCTTTTGCACACGCATAAGCGAGCAAAAGACGTATAGCCTCAAGGCGAGCAACTGGAGCATAAGTCTCCTCATAATCAATGCCCTCCTCTTGGTTATACCCTTGTGCTACCAAGTGTGCTTTATTGCGGGTTATCATTCCGTTTTCATCAAGTTTATTTCTAAAAACCCATTTAGTGCCTATGATATGATGGTATCGCGGACGAGGGACAAGTTCCCAAACGTCATTTCTTTTAAACTGATTTAGCTCATCTTGCATGGCCATTAGCCAAAATTCATCAATCAAGGCCTCTTTAACATTCTTAGGTTCTACTTGTGAAACGAAAGCAAAATGATAACAAAAATTACTTATCTTGGAGTGAGTCATTACTCCTTTTGAGATGTCTCCCAATATGTTGTCAATGGGATGGTCTTTAGAGGACTTCCAAGCTAGTGGAAGATCATTTGCTTCCATTTTCTCTTCTTCCTCATCTTTTGAAGGGCTTGTATCTTTTTCTTCCTTATCATCAACTGTTTTGGATTGAACATTTTCTTCAACAGTTTCTTTGAGTATATTTTCAGTAGATACACCTGCACCATAAAGAGAAATACCTTTTCCGACATGTTTCAGATAAGATTCATCAAAAGAGACATGAACTGACTCCTCAACTGTAAGTAGACGTTTATTGTATACTCAATATGCCCTTAAACACAATATCTTTTTCAGTATTTTCAATTATGCAGCAAGTATTTGTGAAGGTAACTTTATAACCTTTGTCACATAATTGACTAACACTGAGCAAATTGTGTTTAAGCCCCTCTACTAAATGGACATTAGAAATAGTAGTGATAGACAGATTACCTACACTACCTTTACCGAGTATATATCCTTTGTTATTGTCTCCATAGGTAACAAATCCTTTCTTCTTTGCCTTGAAGTCAATGAAGAGCGATATGTCACCAGTCATATGCCTTGAACACCCGCTGTCTAAAAAACCATCTTCCATCCATGGGTGTGAGGCATTTTTCCTGCAATATCAAAAGAGAGAGGTAGGTACCCAATTTTTATTGGGTCCATGTGGTAAGTGGTAACATGGTTGCCTTTAGACCTCTATTGGTAAATGCCTTTAGGAACAAGGAACCTCCTAAACTTGCATTTTTAAATGGTATGTCCAAAGTGACAACAATAATGGCATAAACCATGATGATGATATATTGTTTTACTTCTGCTCATTGTATCCTTTGGTTTTTAACAAAAGAGTATTCTGAATACGGTGGATTTAATGTTTTCTTAAAAAATTTAGGATCGATTGCAAAAGTAACTTTGGGCTGTAAAGCTTTTTCTAATTTGGCATTAAGAGTCCTAACCTCTTGCTGCCAAATATGACAAACTTCACATTCCCTTCTGGGAATACATCCTGTAACATCCTTATCTTTTAAACTTTCTGCAATACTAGCTTTTAGACTTTTTAAGTCTTTTTCAGCTTTATAGACTTTGCTCTCGAGAAATGAAAATATTTGTTTATCGGAGGATAATCTCTTAAAGGCATCTTCAGCTTTGTATTGCAGTTTTTCAAAAGCTAACTTTAGTTCAGAAAAGGTCATAGAAGAAAAGTTTTTAGGATATTCTTGTCTTACTTGTTTGTTATGGTTGTCTTTCTTGTTGTAGAATTGACTTTTTGTATGTGCCATCAGACATAAATTTGCACTTTCATCACTACAACTTGAACTGTCATCGTTTGATGAATCGCTATCGCTTTCCCATGCAATATAAGCTCTTCTTTGTTTGTTGAACTTCTTTGGTGGAGCTTTTTCCTTATCCTTTTTCATCTTTGGACAGTCTGGTTTGTAGTGTCCAACTTTACCACAATTGTAACAAGGTCCTTTACCTCTTTGCTTTTTATTTTCTTCTTGCCTTGGTTCTTTGGATTGTTTTCGAAAGCCTTTGAGATTCTTATCGGAGTGCTTGATTCCATTCTTTCGGATAAATCTATTGTATCTCCGAACAAAAAGTCTCATTTCTTCATCATCAGAATCTTCATCACTAGTTGAGCCATTTTCATCCTGCTCTTTGGTTGAGGACTTAGAGCTAGAAGTCATTAGAGCTATTGACTTCTTCTCACCCTCCCTGTCTTTGTTCCTTTCTTTCTTACTCTTATTTTCGTATTTTTCAAGACTTTGCAATTCTTGTTGATGTTCTTCCAGCTTTCCAAACAGAGTTGTAATGGTAAGCGTAGTGAGGTCATTTGCTTCCTTGATAGCTGTTACTTTAGGTTGCCATTCCCTGCTAAGACATCTCAGAATTTTATTAGTAGCAATTTCATTGGAAACAAGTTTTCCAAGTGCATTTAAACGACTCACAAGATGTACGAATCTCTTCTACATGCCAGAGATAGATTCTCCTTGCTTCATGCGAAAGAGCTCAAACTCTTGATTGAGTGTATTAATGCGGGATTGTTTAACTTCAGTTGTGCCTTCATGGGAAATTTCTAAAGCGTCCCACATTTCTTTAGCGGACGTGCAATGAGACACCCTATAATACTCATCAACACCAAGTGCTGAGATCATCATATTTATGGTTCTCCAATCGCACGACCATTTCTTTTCATCCATTTCATTCCATTGATCCTCAGGTTTAGGTACTACTGCACCTGCATCATTCCTCATGGTGATTTGAAAAGGACCATTTTGAATGGCAGTCCATACATTCCTGTCAATGGAATTTATGTGTACTCGCATGCACTCTTTCCAGTAGCCATAGTTTTCACCATTGAAAACAGGAGCTCTATTATACGCCCCATTTGGTTCAAAGGCCATAGCGTTACGAGTAGATACAAAGCACCAGCTAACCGGTGCTCTGATACCACTTGTTAGACGGTGTGGCAAGTGATCGAGAGGGGGGGGGGGGTGAATAGATCACTTCTTCTTTTTCAAGGATTTAAAAATTGTTTTATCAAAGAGAGTTGAAAGCAGCGAAAATCAATGTCCTGAATCAATTCCGTCTACTTTGAACCGACTACTAGAAAACTTGACATGTGAAAACTTTGCTGGATTTTTATTGAATGGAATGGATGAATGTACAACTCAGAAATCTTGACGTTTCAATGCACTTATCATAAAACAGAATTTCCAATGAATTTAGAAATATGATAGGAATTTTGTCAAACAATTGGCGTATGCTTGTATAATGATTTAATAGTGGTGGTTTGGTGAAAATGTTTGAGCCACTATGTTTATCATTAGACTGTAAAACTTAGCACACCAATTGAATTACAAAATTATAGAATATGTAAAATTGTAAAGATAAATAAAGAGAGAACGATACACAGGCAGTTTGGTAAGGAAGTTCCCCACTGTCGTCCTCGCGTGTGGGTACGTCTCCCTCTCAATTTCATAATAGAAACTGAGAACTTTTATATAAATATGCTGAATGTTTGATAGCAAGGTTACACTACACAGAAAGACAGAAATCCCTATGATCTTCTTCTTCTTGTAAGAACCACCACTTGATAAGAGTTGTATCAAGATTCCCTGCAAAGTCACCAAACGATCCTCCGCTTCCACGACCTGTTTGTTCAAAATCCTTCCAATTTCCAAACCCCTCGCTACAGCTGAATCCGAATCGCATGACCGTGACTGACAAAACCCTCAAGAACACACTCGTTCTTGAAGGTCAAACCCTCTGGTTTATTTCTTGAAGCTTCCTCTTCAACCTTCAACTCAGCTAGACTTCTTTAATACTCAGCTGAACGTTATCTCAAACGGCTTGATTCAATTCAACAAAGATGTTTGATTTTCTTTGTTGTTGTTGAATGTAAGATGGTTGAGAAGATGATGAAGATGAAGGAATCAAAAGCTTCTGGTTGCTCACAATTGTTTTGCACACAATCTTCTATATTGATGTGTGTTCTATTCTGAAGAAAATGCTTGCTTATATTTATAACAGAAAACGGTTAGTCAAAAAAGAAAGTGCATGAGTCGATGCATGTTGGTCATGTGTCGACTCATGTTAGTTACATGTAACAGGATGAGTCGATACATTATGTTTTGAGTCGATACAAAAACCTGTTATAGCGTTTTATAGAACCAACACTTTTATACCCGTCGACACATAATGCGTATGTGTCGATACATACTGATTGCAGATTTAAATTTTGAATTTAAAACATAGTATGCGTCGACACATGATATTATGTATCGATACATATAAGTTTCAAAACATTTTACAGAATCATCATAATGTTTTGTGTCGATACATAATGCGTATGTGTCGATACATACTGATTATAAATTTAACTTTTGAATTTAAAACATAGTATGAGTCGACACATGATATTATGTAAAGATACATATAAGTTTTAAAGCATTTTCCAGGGTCATCAGAATGTTTTATGTCGATACATAAGGTTTTGTGTCGATTCATACAAGTATTACAGGGGGCATCAAAATATTATGTATCGATGCATGAAATTTATGTATCGATGCATGCAGTTTTTAGATTTACATTCCAGGATTATCAAAGAGTTATGTATCGACTCATAAGCTTTTGTATCGATACATAATAGTTTTGAGATACAATTCCAGGGACTTCAGAAAGCTATGTATCGATACAAAACTTGACGTGTCGACTCATAATGATGCATTATGAGAGAAATGTAATTTTGGCTTATTCAAACATGTTATATTATATTTGCAATCATTCAAAATCAATCTATGAAGGGGTTGCTCACATGCTTAAAACAAGCTATTTGAGGGCTTGTGTTTGTATGATATCTAAGTATGTATTCACGATATCTTGGCTATCCAAAGAGGTATGGATATTTGTGTGGTTATGTAGGGCCATGCATCAGACATGACCTTGTAAAAGTCTGAATACGTGGAGTTGGTATATCAGATTCAGGATGAGTTATTTTCACAAGAGTGTTGATATGTCCAGTGAGTGCATGGAGTCTCTTGTTTGTCTTCTGGTGTCCAAGTGTTCATCCTTAGCAGAAGCCTTGTTTGTCCATGATAGGGGGAGCTTAGAACCTATTTATGGTTATTGTTATAGTAGTTATGGAGATTGCGTGTAATTCAAGCTTGTGAAGATTACAGGCAACATGTTGTGACTTGTGGCTACTAGGTGTAGCTGTTTATGCCCCTGTTGGGTCTATGTGGTTCTAGTCAGGAGAAGCTAGTATATTCTGTTTTCTCCAAGGGTTAAGCTTAAGGTCAATTCACTGACCTAACCTAGAATGTTTTGGCTGCCATGATTGGATGTATTGTCGAAGATTCAACAAGTATCACAAGTGTGAAGAAGAAAGCTGGCAGTTTAACCTAATGTGAGAAGCTTACTACAGAATATAGTGAGAGGATATTTCTGTTGTATGGTTAATCTGAAGATGAGACCTTGTGAGATCCTCTTGTGAGAATGGGGAGTTTGTTAAAGGGAATGGATGTAAATAAGTCCCTTGGATGATGATTCTAGAACCAAAGCAGATAAGCTCTATGGTAATGTTGTTGATGTCTCAAATGATGTTGGAACATCATTTTTTATGATATTCTATTAAAGATACTCTGAACTATGAATCTCAATATTCAAACTCCACACTCATTAGTGGCAGTTCTGTCTACGGTGTTTGTTATACCCCAAAATTTGCTCTCCCATTTTTACTCAAGACATGCTCATTGAGGTCTTCAATTTCTCAAGATTGACCAAAGAATAGATCAGACAAATTCTCCTCCTAAGCAATGAACCTCCAACTAGGGTTTCACTTTTCACCAAGATGTTTGGTTTGCAGAAGCTTCGAGCGATTTCCATGGCACCCTATACGCCTCAGCATAATGGCTTAGCTGAAAGAAAGAAAAGAAGTGTACAGAACATGACGAGGTGTATGTGGAAAGCTAAGAATATTTCTAAGAGATTTTAGGCTGAAGCAGCTTCGACAGCGGTATGCATTCTAATTTGATTCCCAATGAAGCAGATGGTCGAAAAAGGCACCATATGAGGCTTGGACAGGGTCGAAGCCAAATATAAGTCATCTTAGAGTTTTTGGATCAATATGTTTCAAGCATAGTGAGGAAGAGGTGATACTTCGATTGGTCGAATTGAAGGAAAGGAGATCGAAAAGAACAAAACGAACTTTAACAAGTTAAAAGGAAGAGGTGATACTTCGATTGGTCGAATTGAAGGAATGGAGATCGAAAAGAACAGGACGAAGCTTCGACAAGTCAAAAGGAAGAGGTGATAATTCGATTGGTCGAATTGAAGGAAAGGAGACCGAAAATAACAGAACAAAGCTTCAATAAGTCAAAAGGAAGAGGTGATACTTCGATTGGTCGAATTGAAGGAAATGAGATCGAAAAGAACAGAACGAAGCTTCGACAAGTCAAGATGAAGATGTGATACTTCGATTGGTCGAATTGAAGGAAAGGAGATCAAAAGGAACAAGAACTGAGTTCGACTAGGCTGATTGGATATGATGGGTTTCCAGATTACACAATCGATGTAGATGGTGACTAAGTCTAAGAAGCCATGATGATGAAGCCTTGAGCAATTAGAATTGGAACTCAGAGCTATCTAAAAGACAAAGCTTGGGAGCTTGTCGAAAGAATCAATTGATGTGAAATGGAGATGCAAGTCGAAACGAAAACCTAATGGGATGAAGCTTGTTGGGCTTGGACTGATTAGCTCGAAGCCCAAATTCATGCAAAACACCAACCATAACCTGTCCAGGTTCACTCAAAGTTCAAAATGGCATGAAATATCTCAAAATGACAACTTTTCAAATCTGATGATTTTGCTTTCAAAGCCACCACCGTTAATGGTTGATTAATGCCACATTTGTTCATCACTACACCCCTATATAAATACAAGACAAAATCAGAAGGGACACAAAAAAAACAGATGGCCTATCAAAGCTCCACAAAATTGTAAAAGATTCAACAAAATTGTCAAACTCGAAACAACCTTTGCATGCCTTCTCCATCCAGACCAAGCATCCTATCCTTCTCCTGAAGATTCCAGGAGACATTCTCAATCCTTAAGCAGTTCCAACCCGCACGTAAGCTCCCTCACCCGATCTCACCGTTTTTGGTAAAAATTCCTCGATCTCAAACTCATAGAATACATGATTTAAATTCACATTGATCATATATGAAATTCTGGCAGCAGATACTCAATGTCACAGTGAATGTTATGACACCGTATCTGACTTTCTACAAGACAATAAATCTAAAAGCAGTAAAGAACACAGTCAATTGTTTACCCAGTTCAGTGTGTAACAACACCTACTCTGGGGGCTACCAAGCCAGGGAGGAAATTCACTATAAGAGATATTAATTCAGGAATAAACCAACCAGCTTATCTCCTTCACTTAAGTCCTACCCAATGCAACTTCAATCTAAGTTTAACTTCAACCTGAGTTCCTACACACTCCCCCTCAATCACAGCAGTGATACTAAACAATTGACTAACTAAATTATGAAGACACTCTTCAGAACATACACTTGATTATGCTTCACAACTTTTAATCAACTAACACAAACACTTGTGCTTCAAAGCTTTGAGTGATACATAACCTAACTTGACTTTGCTTCAAAGCTTTAATCAAGTGACACAAACACTCGTGCTTAAAAGCTTTGAGTGATACACAACCCTTACAATCAAATCCTACTCCAAGTCACTTATCACAATCATAATTGCTTGGATTACAGTAGTTAAAACTATACAGCCCCTTATTGATCTTCTGTCAAAAAGTTCTCTTCACCAACAGTCGTCCTGTTGAATATATAGGCCGTTGTTCTTCAGTTAGGGCTTCCACGAAAATAGCTAGGGTTAATTAACCTCAAGACTTGGTCACATGACTTTATCAACCAGATTAGGGTTAAGCCAAGTTAACCTAAAGTCCACGTGAGACTTTGTACTGGACTGTGTAAACCAGTTTCCTAAAAAATCTCAGAATTAACAAAACTGTACAACTGTTAGATCAGTACAGGATGTCTTAACATTGGTTATGACAACAAGAATTCTGTTTACTGATTTTGGTAGAATGTAATAAATATGATCATTGCATGATGATCAGCTAAACACTCAATTTAAGCAGCTTATGTATGACATCCTTTTTCTGCAGAATGTACCTAGTAACCCAGAATGTTATGACATCAGTCATGACATTCACACACCTGGTTTTACCAAAAAACATGCCAAAAACCAAACACTTACAAACTCCCCCTTTGGCAAATTTTTGGCTAAAACCCATAAATAATCAGAGATTAGAAAGCAGCATAATTAATATGTCTGCAGAAAGAAATAATGTCTACCAAGTCTAATTAACACAAAAACTTACCAAGTCTAATTAACACAAAAACTTCTCCCCCTCTTTAGCCATAAATAGTCCAAAGATACATATACTTTTAGGATATACAGTCATCCAAAAATAAAAACACAGATAAAAATTCTAAAAAACACTTGCAGCAACAGGTACCAGCAGCAAGGTTGTCATCTACTTCAAGCACTGTCATCTTCAGAGGAGGCACTATCTTCAGCATTAAGCTGATCTTCAGCAGCATCCTCTTCCCTTCTTCGTCCTTCAGTCTCCTCCTGTTCTAGTCTAGCAATCAGGTCCTCAAGAGTCCTTTTCCTTGTATCCAGCTCTTTGCAGGTTTCCTTCAGCACAACTATAACATCGGTTCTCTTGGACTGAGTTTTGACAGTTGATGTCTCAGCTAATGTCATGACAATGTCAGGAACATGAGTTCCCTGAAATAGCTTGTAGTGCAACCCAAGAGCAGGGGCTCTTTTGCATACAGTATCTTTTTCAACTAGAATGTCAGGATACTGAGCAAGGACTATACCACATAGGAGGGAGGGAAAGGCAATAGGGCCTTTAACAGCATAGCTTCCAACATGTTTTAAAGTTTGATCAAAGATATACTTGCCATAGTCAAATTTTGTCCTGCTTCCAACATCATAAATGAATCTTCCTAGTCCTGTGGAGATGGTTGATTTATGGTTGGTGGGAACCCAGTTGGCTGCACCAATTTTGTGCAGAATGGCAAATTTCATGCTCAGCTTGCTTGCATTCAGCTTCCCTTTTAAGGGCCAGCTCTTGACTTGATTTGCAGTGATGGTTTGGCATACTTGGTTGTCAGTAACCTCTAGCTCAGGGCAAGCATCATCTGGTCTTCCTAGGAATTTGTTTATTTCAGAGGGAGAGAAATTTACCTTTCTTCCTCTCACATTGACACATTTAAAGTCAGCTGACCTTCCATCAGCACACCCATCAGATAAATTCACTATGAATTCTTTGACAAGAACTTCATAGCAGTTGGTAAACTTTACCATAATATTTATTAGACCAATAGTTTTGATTAGGTCTATGATCTCCTTACATTCCATGGTACCCTTGTTCAGTTCTTTTTCCAAGGCTATCCTTTTCAAACAAACATACTTCCACCTGTTTGCATTCTCAGGAAGGTGAAAGGAAACATTGTCAGTGGGGACTTCAGGGACTTTAGACATTTTGCTTGATGGGAGTTTCCTTTTGAGAGGTATGTCTTCAGCATCGAATTCAATTTCTGATTCCTCATCAAAATCATAGGGTTCAGGCTCTTTCCTTTTCTTAGCTATTAGTTGTCTCACAGGCTTTGAGAGACTACCAGCAGGTACTCGAGTTTTCACCTTCCCTTTTGACAATCCAGCCTTCACAGTTTCTACTATAACATCAGCAGTCTTCTCTTTGGACATACATTTGGTAGCATCCTGCTTTCCCTTTCTGTTCATCATTCTTATAGCTATGCTAGGGTTGATATTTGCAATTAGGTCATTGTCAGAGTATTCTTCATCAACATCAATAACCGGGGTTTCAACATCCTTCTCAGAAGGGTTCTGGTGATCATCAATATTTTCAGATGATTTCCTAATGTTGTCATCCGGTGTCTCAACATTCTGAGTGACATCTGGATTCATTTCAACATTTGGACTAGCAGCTTCTTGATTCAAAGGTACAAAAATGCCAGGTACCGAGTGATTCTCATTTAGAATCCTTGTAACAAGTCTAGCTATTGCTTGATGAACATAAGCTGAGCATTCCCTATTTGATATTTCTGAGGGAACATAGGGTGTTTGAGAGGGATTACCAGATGAAGAAGCTTGAGACCTTCTTGCATGTCTTGTTCTCAGCTTTTTAACCTTAGAGGCGTCAGCTACCAGTTCACGAAGAGGAGTTATCTCCAGAACATCAGAATCCATGCAGTTTGTGATTGCCCTAGGTTCTCGATCAGAGGATGCGGAAGAAGCAGTCGTCTTTGAAGAGGATGATGTCATGGATAGTTGAGACATGTTGAGCGTCTTAGAAAACCAGTAACAACGAGAGTAAAATCTTTGATTGAGAGAATGAAGATTGTTGCAGAGTCGAGAGAGGAAGGAGATAAATGAGAGTCTATTCAACTTCTTAACAATTGTGAAAGAAATAGGGAAACAGATGATTAACCCAATCAAAATAAACTTAACAAAAAAATCTCCTTCATCCCTTGTCTTAAGCAAAATTAATTGCCACATTTCCTCATGTTGGAAAATACCCAACTTGCCCCTCAAATTTTCAAATTGATTTGCATCAAGTGCCTTGGTAAATATGTCAGCCAGTTGTAGTTCAGTGGCAACATGTTCCAGTTTAATCGTCTTCTCCTCTACAAGATCTCTGATGAAGTGATGTCTAATGTCAATGTGCTTGGTCCTACTATGCTGAATAGGATTCTTGGAAATGTTGATAGTGCTCAGATTGTCACAGTACAATGTCATAACATCTTGTGTGACATTATACTCAGTAAGCATTTGTTTCATCCAGATCATTTGAGAACAGTTACTACCAGCTGTTATGTATTCAGCTTCAGCAGTAGAGAGAGACACATAGTTCTGTTTCTTGCTGAACCAGGAGACAAGATTATTTCCTAAGAAGAAACATCCTCCAGAGGTGCTCTTTCTATCATCAGCACTTCCAGCCCAATCAGCATCACAGTAACCAGTTAGAGTTGGTTCACATCCATGAGAGTACATCAAGCCATAGTTGTAGGTTCCACTTACATACTTCAAAATTCTCTTCACTTGGTTGATATGACTTACTTTGGGATCAGCTTGGTATCTTGCACATACTCCAACTGCAAAAGCAATGTCACGTCTGCTGGCTGTTAAGTATAGCAGACTTCCTATCATGCTTCTGTACAGGCTTTGGTCCACCTTAACCCCACTTGAATCTTTGGATAGCTTTAAATGAGTAGGTGCAGGAGTCCTTTTGTGACTGGCATTCTCCATTCCAAACTTCTTGACAATGTTCTTTGCATACTTGCTTTGAGACAGAAAAATTGAGTCTTCCATCTGTGTGACTTGCAGTCCAAGAAAGTAGGTCAATTCTCCCATGAGGCTCATTTCGGATTCAGCCTGCATCAGGTCAGCAAAATGTTTAACCATTTTATCTGAAATTCCCCCAAACACTATGTTATCAACATAGATTTGAGCTACCATCATCTTTCCTCCTTCATTTTTGACAAAAAGGGTTTTATCCAAGCCTCCTTTTCTGTATCTATTGTCAGAGAGAAATTTTGTCAGCCTGTCATACCATGCTCTAGGAGCTTGTTTCAGGCCATACAAAGCTTTCCTCAATTTGTAGACATGATCAGGGTAGTTTGGATCCATAAATCCTTTAGGCTGTTCCACATAAACTTCCTCATTTAAGTACCCATTTATGAAGGCACTTTTTACATCCATCTGAAATAACTTGAACTTAAGAAGACAAGCAATTCCCAACAGGAGTCTGATTGATTCCAGTCTGGCTACAGGAGCAAAAGTCTCATCAAAATCAACCCCTTCAACTTGAGTGTATCCTTGAGCAACAAGTCTTGCCTTATTCCTGGTGACAACTCCTTCAGCATCTGATTTGTTCTTATAGATCCATTTTATGCCAATGATGTTTGTTCCTTCTGGTCTAGGAACTAACTCCCATACTTCATGTTGCTTGAATTGGTTCAATTCATCTTGCATTGCTCCAATCCAGTATTCATCAGTTAAAGCCTCCTTAACATTTCTTGGTTCAATTTTAGATACAAAGCAAGAGTTTGAGATGATTTCTCTAGATCTTGTAATGACTCCACTGTTAGGATCCCCTATGATGAGTTCCTTAGGATGATCTTTCTGAATTCTGATGGAAGGGTCTTTGTTAGCTTCCTTTGATTCAGAATCTGAAGCAGTAGTGTTAGGTAGATCATCCTGTTGAGTTGAAGTCTCAAAGAATGTCTCAACATCACAAGGGACATCTGTTTCCTCATGATAATCATCAACTATGACATTTATTGATTCCATCATAACTTTGGTCCTGGAATTGAATACCCTATAAGCTCTGCTGTTGGTAGAGTATCCTAGGAATATTCCTTCATCACTTTTAGGGTCCATCTTTCTCCTTTGTTCACGATCTGTCAGAATATAGCATTTGCTTCCAAATATATGGAAGTACTTCACTGTAGGCTTTCTTCCTTTCCAGAGTTCATAAATGGTGGATGATGTTCCCTTTCTCAAGGTGACCATGTTATGGACATAACAGACTGTATTCATAGCTTCAGCCCAAAAATGAATAGGAAGTCTTTTGGCATGTATCATTGCTCTGGCAGATTCCTGTATAGTTCTGTTTTTCCTTTTACAACTCCATTTTGTTGAGGAGTTATAGGTGAAGAGAATTCATGATTAATTCCTTCTGAGGAACAGAACTCATCAAACTTACTGTTTTCAAATTCCTTGCCATGATCACTTCTGATTCTGACAATGCACCCTTCTTTTCTCTTTGAATTCTTTTGCACAGTTCTTTAAACACTTCAAATACATCAGATTTTTCCCTAATGAAGTTAATCCAGGTGAATCTGGAAAAATCATCCACAACAACATAGGCATATCTTTTTCCACCAAGACTTTCCACCTGCATTGGTCCCATCAGATCCATATGTAGAAGTTCTAGTACCTTAGAGGTGGTCAAATGTCTTGACTTTGGATGTGACATCCTAGTCTGCTTCCCAACCTGACATTCACCATAGACTCTCCCTTCATCAATTTGCAGTCTTGGAATCCCTCTGACTGCCTCCATGGATATAATCCTTTTCATTCCTCTTAGATGTAGATGACCAAGTTTTTGGTGCCACAGTTTCACTTCTTTTTCTTCTTTGGCAATAGAACACACAGAAGAGTAATTAGTGCTCTCAGGCTCCCACAAGTAGCAGTTGTCTTTAGATCTGAATCCTCTCATTACAACTTATTGTTTCTCATTAGTTACAAGACATTCAGACTTGATGAAGTTGACCTTGAATCCTAGGTCACATAATTGGCTTATACTTATGAGATTAGCAGTCAAGCCTTTTACCAGCAATACTTCATTTAGGTTTGGAACTCCATGACAGCCCAAGTTTCCAACTCCTTTGATTTATCCTCTAGCATCATCTCCAAAGGTCACATAACTAGTAGTGTGAGGTTTAACATTATTGAGAAGATTCTTGATTCCAGTCATGTGTTTAGAGCATCCACTGTCAAAGTACCAGTCTTCCTTTGCAGAGACTCTAAGGGAGGTGTGAGATATCAAGGCAGTAGCCTTTTTCTTCCACTGTTGAGTATATGGTACCTTGTTAGACTTAGTTTTGACAACAGGGGTCTGATTAGGATATCCATATAATCTGAAGCAGAATGGCTTTATGTGACCAAACCTCCCACAATAATGACATCTCCATCTTTGATACTTTTTCTTCATATTTCTCTATTCTCGATGTTGAGTTCTATGTTGTGACATCTGCTTTGACATTTGTTTATCAAGCCTGATCTTCTTCTTGTCAATAGCAGATTTCTTTGCTGCCACAAATCCTAGACCAGACTTGTTTCCCACATTTTGTCCAATCTGAAGGATTTCTTCTAATTTGTCAGTTCCATTTGTCAGCATCTTGACAGATTTGGTCATCTGGCCCAGTTTTGAGTTTAGCATTTGAACTTCCCCTTCTAGATGACTTATAGTATCAATGCCTGCCTTTTTCTCAGCCTCCAACTTTATTATGAGTTTTGTTTGTCTCTCATTTTGCTGACAGACTTCAGCACTTCTGATACATAACTTCTTGTAGGAATCAGCCAGTTCTTCAAATGTCACTTCCTCATCACTAGAGTCACTATCAGAGTTACAAATACCAATTAGTGCAATAACTAGTTTGGCAGATTCTTCTTCAGAAATACTTTCTGAATCACAGTCAAACCAAGTAACAGACATTCCTTTCTTTTGTTTCTTAAGAAAGGTAGGACATTCAGCTCGAATGTGCCCATATCCTTCACATCCATGGCATTGAATTCCTTTGCTTTGATTTCCCTTCTCTTCAGACTTTATTCTTCTGCTGGAGTCATAGGATCCGTCAATGTCATAAGGAATGTTCTCAACATTTGACCTTGACTTTGGATCCATTCTCTTGATGAGTTTGTTGAATTGTCTTCCAAGCATGGCTATAGCTTCTGAAATATTTTCTTCTTCATCCTCCTTGTTTTCATCTTCAGTATTAGATACAAGTGCTATGCTCTTGTTTTTCTTGTCGAAATTGTCACTGATCCCCATCTCAAAGGTCTGAAGTGACCCAATGAGTTCATCCACCTTCAAATTGCAGATATCCTGAGCTTCCTCTATAGCAGTCACCTTCATTGCAAATCTTTTAGGCGAGGATCTGAGAATCTTTCTCACCAGCTTTTCTTCTGACATCTTTTCTCCCAATGCTCCTGAGGTGTTGGCAATCTCCAAGATGTTCATGTGAAACTCATGAATGGTCTCATCTTCCATCATCCTTAGGTTCTCAAATTTGGTAGTCAGCATCTGAAGCCTTGACATTTTTACTTTGGATGTGCCCTCATGAGTAGTTTTGAGAGTGTCCCAAACTTCCTTGGCTAGTTCACGTTAATGTACTAGTCTGAATATGTTTCTATCAATTCCATTGAACAAAGCATTTAAGGCTTTGGAATTACCCAGGGCTAACTCATCTTCTTCTTTGCTCCATTCTTCCTCAGGTTTCAGACTGATTGTCCCATCTTTCTCAGTTATGGTGGGATGGTTCCATCCTTTGTCAGCAACTCTCCAAGCCTTTTTGTCCAGTGATTTTAAGAAGGCAATCATACGAGGTTTCTAATAGTCATAATTTAATCCATCCAGAATGGGTGGTCTGTTTCCAAAAACTCCTTTTTTGTCCATAGCGCCAGAAAATAATATCCCTAGATCTCACCCAGTAAGACAGGCAGGGTGTCTGCTCTGATGCCAATTGAAATTCTGGCAGCAGATACTCAATGTCACAGTGAATGTTATGACACCGTATCTGACTTTCTACAAGACAGTAAATCTAAAAGCAGTAAAGAACACAGTCAATTATTTACCCAGTTCAGTGTGTAACAACACCTACTCTGGGGGCTACCAAGCCAGGGAGGAAATTCACTATAAGAGATATTAATTCAGGAATAAACCAACCAGTTTATCTCCTTCACTTAAGACCTACCCAATGCAACTTCAATCTAAGTTCAACTTAAACTTGAGTTCCTACTCACTCCCCCTCAATCACAGCAGTGATACTAAATAATTGACTAACGAAATTATGAAGACACTCTTCAGAACATACACTTGATTATGCTTCACAGCTTTTAATCAACTAACACAAAAACTCGTGCTTCAAAGCTTTGAGTGATATATAACCTAACTTGACTTTGCTTCAAAGCTTTAATCAAGTGACACAAACACTCGTGCTTCAAAGCTTTGAGTGATACACAACCCTTACAATCAAATCCTACTCCAAGTCACTTATCACAATGATAATTGCTTGGATTATAGTAGTTAAAACTATACAGCCCCTTATTGATCTTCTGTCAAAAAGTTCTCTTCACCAACAGTCGTCCTGTTGAATATATAGGCCGCTGTTCTTCAGTTAGGGCTTCCACGAAAATAGCTAGGGTTAATTAACCTCAAGACTTGGTCACAAGACTTTATCAACCAGATTATGGTTAAGCCAAGTTAACCTAAAGTCCACGTGAGACTTTATACTGGACTGTGTAAACCAGTTTCCTGAAAAATCTCAGAATTAACAAAACTGTACAACTGTTAGATCAGTACAGGATGTCTTAACATTGGTTATATCAACAAGAATCCTGTTTACTGATTTTGGTAGAATGTAATAAATATGATCATTGCATGATGATCAACTAAACACTCAATTTAAGCAGCTTCTGTATGACATCCTTTTTCTGCAGAATGTACCTAGTAACCCAGAATGTTATGACATCAGTCATGACATTCACACACCTGGTTTTACCAAAAAACATGCCAACAACCAAACACTTACAATATATACTATTGCTGCCGATGTTTATGTTTGATTGAATGTGTTACATGAGAGATTAGATGCAGAATTAGGGATTTACCAGGTTCAGGACACAATCTAGATTGTGCCTCAAAATGGATGATATGGCCACGATCTGTCGAATCCAAGACATGATTCGACCCAGATCTGGGATTTTGTTTTTTTCTTTCTAACGAGTTTCCTGCAGATCTAGTGTTCCCAGATCGAAGGAGTACACCATACACTATCATTCCCTTGCTTCCAGATGCTGGCCAATCCAGATCCAGTGCCTTTGACGTGCAGTCCGTCGTGCATTTTCGAAAACCTCCCTCATTGGATTGAAAGGCAACCTGGGCCTCTTTTCAATTCGGGCCTGCGTTCCACAAATTACACCCCGTGTTTACTAGTCAGCCTGACCCATTTACTTGTTTTTTTTTATTTCTTTTAGTTTATTAATTCCAAGCTTTTTTTCTTATTTAATTATAAAATCAGGTAAAAATCACAAAAATATTAGGTTAGCATTTTCTCAAATATATTAATTTTGTGAATTAATTGATTAATTATTTTAACCTCTTTTTAATTTAAAACTAAATAGACTTAGGATTTTAAATTAAATTTCTTTCCATGGTAAAAAAAACAAAAATATTTTTCCTTTTTTAAGTTTTAGACGTTACTTTCATTTCGCGTGCATTATTTCCTTTCACAATTTTTTTCATATTATTGTACCTGCTTCCTGGTTGTAATAGTTTAAAGTACACTTTTATATTTACTGCTTTATTTCCCTCCCAGTTTTGGACATGTAATTAACCCCCATCCCCGAAGCCTTGTAATAGTTAGAATTTTATATTTCCGGACTTTTAAGTACTGCAAACTATTAACTGTTTAGATGCATGCTAACTAGGATTGTATGGCAAGAATAACAAACAAACGCTAGCAAATCTAACACAAGATAAAAATAACTGAATACTACACAATTGCACATATACACCTCTAGGGTATCCCCATTTGGTTGCCTTCGGAAAATAGTCACAACTCTCGAAATGTGAGAGATTTTAGTGGATACCCTCCGATTTAAAGATCATATGTCCCTCGATGACCCTCTCGACATTGCCTCGGTAAAGGGATCTTAAAACCCTAGGGTAGTTACTAAAGTTTCTTGCCCAGTTTCCTTTGTGACTGTATAAACGTCCCTTCAAATGCCCCTCAAACATCCAACAACTAGGGATACCTACTCACTAATAGTAGGATAGCACTGCCTAAAGGAAAAGTGGAAAAGAACACCCTTTCGAGTAAAAGTAAATAGTTCCTAGATGTTATGCTCAAAACAAAAAACTTCTCACATACACTTCTTTCAAAAACATTTTTCAAAACACTTTGTATACGTTCTCTACCATTCCGAGAAACATTACAAGGTTCGCCGCACTAAGGCGCTTTCAAAAATACTTTTTAAAACACACAAAGCACAAGGTATTTCAAAATGTGCTAAGCATCTAAGAGCCCGTAGATAACTACGGATGGAAAGGGTACTAACACCTTCCCTTTCCATAATCTACCCCCCTTACTCAGAAAACTCTCGAAAGGTCTTTTTCTGTTCTTTTCACCCTTCCTTTGTTGGATAAAAGAAAAGCCGGTGGCGACTCTTGCTTACTGCAACATTTGTGAATACAAACGCAAAACCAGTATAACAGTCGATTCTGCCACCGTATCATAGAACTAGCGACTCTGCTGGGGAATAGTTATAGAGTGGGGTTACCTTTGAGTTTAGTTCATTTTTAAATTACTTTACATTGTGTGTTTTGTATGCTTTACTTTTGAGGGCTTGTTTGGTTTGTTACTAAAAGATCCTACACCCAGATCTGGGGCACCTTTTTAGGTAAGTAGCAATAAATCACGGAGGTTGTATGGTGTAGACCGATATGGACGAAGTGATAGCTACGTTAGCGTGATACTCTGGCTTGTACTAATGTTCCTTGAGTCAGTCAAGGATAACATTAGGCTTCCTTATAGTGTCATTAAGCGCTAACTGACCTTTAGAACCTTTAATTGACTCATCCCAAACCATTAGAAAGTAGTGAGATGGCCGACTTTGGTTTCGACCGAAGATTGGTTGATACTCGATGCTACACTCATTGAGATTGGACTTTTGGGATATTTTGGCTGCAATATTTCGGTGCTTGAGCTAAAACAATTCCTAAAAGAAATGTCAGTGATATGAGACTCCTTAGAACCCGGTTACTTTTCTAAGACAGGTTGAACCAACTAAACTTCAAGAGGGTACTTGCCTATAAACCCCATGCAAACCTAAACCTAAGGTCTTGTGTGTTTTTCTTGTGTGTGATTAAATTGTTCAAACATAACATCATGCATCATAACATTCATTCTCATTTCACTAACCATATCAAGGATCTCTAGGGCCTGTGATGCAGGTTATGATGAACCAGATGTCTAACAAAGGGCAATGGGATTTATTTTCCTCTAGCCAAAGTTGTGAAAAGACCATAGTACAATAACTTGAGTCAGAGGCTATGACCCACTCGACATGGTGAGCTTGATTCTCGTAGAAGGACATTCAACGATACGAAGTTCTTCGATCAAAGTTGCCATCAAAATTCAAACATTTTCTTGTGTTTACCCCGTGAGATTCTTGAAAACATCGCATAAACATGGCATACATATCATTACAGGTATTTCAAGGACAAGTTTCTTATCTTTTCGCTGTTTATTTCAGCAAAAAGAAATGGCTCTCGAACAGAATATTAAAGACCTTCAAACCCAGAATGCTCAATTCCAGCAGATGTTCCTGGCTCTGGCTAAGGGACAAGAGGACCTGAAGGCTCTCATTCTCAAAGACAAGAAGAAAAAGGCCAAGAAACTAGTGGGTGTCCTGAATACAGGAAGGAGACTCAGAGGACCGACCAAGCGAGCTCTAGAATTCGCAACTCCGTCAAGCGAGGGAGACAATCAGGAAGAGAAGCCAAAAGAAGAAGACCACAACCCAGATACTGATGAAGAAGAGGCTGATTACATGGAAGAACAATATCCTCCTACTGATGACAAATACAAGCAACTGGAGGATCGTCTAACCGCCATGGAAATTCATAGGGTACTTGGTCTGTATTTTGAAGAATTAGGGCTGGTTTCTGGAGTGGTCATCCCACCAAAGTTCAAGATTCCTGCTTTTTCTAAATATGACGGAGTTTCATGTATGTGATACGGTTGCAGAACCGAATGTTAATACTGGTTTGCATTTTTTGTTTGCAAATGTTGCGATAAGCAAGAGTCGCCACCGACTTTTATCTCATCCAATAAAGGAAAAGGAAAAAGAACAGAAAAAACCTTTTTTCGAGATGTTTTTGAGTACGGGGGGTAAATTATAGAAAGGGAAGGTGTTAGCACCCTTTCTATCCGTGGTTTTCCACGGGCTCTTAGGTACTTGCTCATTTTTAAATTGCTTGTGCGTGCTTGTTCTGAAAAGTTTTTTTTACTTCGTGATAACCCTTGTATCGGTCCTCAAGAGTGTGACGAAGTTGTTTTAAAAACTATTTTTGGAAAAGTGTTTGTGTGAAAAGTTTTTGTTTTGAGCAAGTACTTAAGAGTTTTCTACCTACTCGAAAAAAGTCTGTTCATTTTCGTTTCCTTTAGACAGTGCTATCGTACTATTAAGGAGTAGGTAGCTCTGTCGTTGGATTTGTAAAGGGACATTCGAAAGGGACGAAATGGTTTTTGAAGGCAACAAGTAAAGATACCTTAGCATTTCGAAGGGACTATCGTCATAAGATCAATTCGTAGGCAACTCGAGGGACAAGTAGGGACTGTGATCTTTATGACGAATTTGAATCGCGAGTCATTGCCAAAGTATCCCTATGTTCAAGGGACAAGACCATTATTTCCGAGGCAACCAAGTGGGGCAAACCCTAGGAGTGAGCATGTACAAGTGTGTTTTTTCCAGTTAATTATCTTTGCATAATTAGGGTTGTCTACCATTTTAATTTGATTTATCTTTCGCATGCAATCCTAATGTCCATACATCTAACAGTTTATTAGTTGCGGAAATTAAAAACGAGAAATAAAAACCCTAACTATTACAAGGCTTTGGGGAGGGGATTACATAATCAAAAACCGGGGAAAAGTGATAAACGCGAAATAGTAAACCTAATTAACTATTACAACTTGGGAACAATTACAATAATTAATAAGAATAAAGAAAGTAAAGACGCGCGCGAAAGTTAAACCGAGAATAAATTAGAACCTAAGTGTAAGTGTTTAGTTATTTGCATGTATTTTTGGTAAAACCAGGTGTGTAAATGTCATGACTGATGTCATAACATTCTGGATTATTAGGTTCTTTATGCAGAAAAAGTATGGCATACAGTAGCTACTGTGTATGAGTGTGTATCTGAGCATTTTGCAAAAGATCACATTTATTGCCTTCTACCTAAATCAGTAAACAGGAATTCTGATGTCATAACAAATGTTAAGACATCCTGTACTGATCTAACAGTAGTGCAGTTTGGTTAATTCTGAGATTTTTCAGGAAGTTGGCTCATTCCTTCCAGAACAGAATCTCCCGTGGTCTTTGGGTTAACCTAGCTCAACCCTAAACTGGTTGATAAAGTCTTGTGACCAAGTCTTATGGTTAAACCTAATTAACCCTAGCTTTTTGTGGAAACCCTAACTGAAGAAACAGCTGCTATATATTCAACAGGATTGCTGTTTGGAAAATATCTCTTTTGGACTGAAGATCAATTAGGAGCTGTATAGTTTTAACTGCTGTAATCCAAGCAAGTATCATTGTGATAAGTGACTTGGAATAGGTTTTGATTGTAAGGGTTTTTGTATCACTCAAAGCTTTGAAGCAAGAGTGTTTGTGTCTCTTGACTAAAGCTGTGAAGCAAAGTCAAGTTAGGTTTATGTATCACTCAAAGCTGTGAAGCAAGAGTGTTTGTGTTACTTGATTAAAAAGTTGTGAAGCATAATCAAGTGTATGTTCTGAAGAGTGTCTTCATTAATTCATTAGTCAATTGTTTTAAGTATCACTGCTGTGATTGAGGGGGAGTGAGTAGGAACTCAGGTTTAAGTAGAACTTAGATTGAAGTTGCATTGGGTAGATCTTAAGTGAAGGAGATAAATTAGTTGGTTTATTCCTGAATTAATATCTCTTATAGTGGATTTCCTCCCTGGCTTGGTAGCCCCCAGAGTAGGTGTTGTTTCACACTGAACTGGGTAAACAATTGACTTTGTTCTTTACTGATTTTTATTTACTGTCTTATAGAAAGTCAGATACGGTGTTATAACATTCACTGTGACATTGAGTATCTGCTGCCAGAATTTCAATTGGCATCAGAGCAGGCACCCTGCCTGTATTACTGGGTGAGATCTAGGGATATCATTTTCTGGCACTATGGACAAAGAAGGAGTTTTTGGAAATAGACCACCCATTCTGGATGGAACAAATTATGACTACTGGAAACCTCGTATGATTGCCTTCTTAAAATCTCTGGACAAAAAGGCTTGGAGAGCTGTTGACAAAGGATGGAACCATCCCACCATAACTGAGAAAGATGGGACAATCAGTCTGAAGCCTGAGGAAGAATGGAGCAAAGAAGAAGATGAGTTAGCCCTGGGAAATTCCAAAGCTTTAAATGCCTTGTTCAATGGAATTGATAGAAACATTTTCAGACTAGTACATCAATGTGAACTGGCCAAGGAAGTGTGGGACACTTTCAAAACTACCCATGAAGGCACATCCAAAGTAAAAATGTCAAGGCTTCAGATGCTGACTACAAAGTTTGAGAACCTAAGGATGAAGGAAGATGAAACCATTCATGAGTTTCACATGAACATATTGGAGATTGCCAACACCTCAGGAGCATTGGGTGAAAAGATGTCTGAAGAAAAACTGGTGAGAAAGATTCTCAGATCCATGCCTAAAAGATTTGCAATGAAGGTAACTGCTATAGAGGAAGCCCAAGACATCAGCAACTTGAAGGTGGATGAACTCATTGGGTCTCTTCAGACTTTTGAGATGGGGATCAGTGACAATGTTGACAAGAAAAATAAGAGCATAGCACTTGTATCCAACACTAAAGATGAAAACAAGGAGGATGAAGAAGAAAACATTTCAGAAGCTATAACCATGCTTGGAAGACAATTCAACAAACTCATCAAGAGAATGGATCCAAAGTCAAGGTCAAATGTTGAGAACATCCCCTCTGACATTAACAGACCTTATGACTCCAGCAGAAGACCAAGGTCTGAAGAGAAGGGAAATCAAGGCAGAGGAATTCAATGCCATGGTTGTGAAGGATATGGGCATATTCGAGCTGAATGTCCTACCTTTCTTAAGAAACAAAAGAAAGGTATGACTGTTACCTGGTCTGACTGTGATTCAGAAAGTAATTCTGAAGAAGAATCTACCAAACTAGTTACTGCACTAACTGGTGTTTGTACCTCTGAAAGTGACACTAGTGATGAGGAAGTGACATTTGAAGAACTGGCTGATACTTACAAGAAATTGTGTATCAGAAATGCTAAAGTCTGTGTACAAAATGAGAGACAAACAAAACTCATAATAAAGTTGGAGGCTGAAAAAAGGGCAGACCTTGAAACTATAAGTCATCTAGAAGGGGAAGTTCAAATGCTGAACTCAAAATTGAACCAGATGACCAAATCTGTCAAGATGCTGACAAATGGAACTGACAAATTGGAAGAAATCCTTCAGGTTGGACAAAATGTGGGAAACAAGTCTTGACTAGGATTTGTGGAAGCAAAGAAATCTGGTGCAGACAAGAAGATCAGGTCTGATAAACAAATGTCAAAGCAGATGTCACAACATAACACTCAACATCGGGAACAGAGAAATATGAAGAAAAAGTACCAAAGATGGAGATGTCATCATTGTGGGAGGTTTGGTCACATAAAACCTTTCTGCTTCAGATTGTATGGATACCCTAATCAGAACCCAGGTGTCAAACCTAAGGCTAACAGGATACCACATACTCCTCAATGGAAGAAAAAGGCTACTGCCCTGATAGCCCACACTTCCCTGAGAGTCTCTGCAAAGGAAGACTGGTACTTTGACAGTGGGTGTTCTAAGCACATGACTGGAATCAAGAACATTCTCAATAATGTTAAACCGCACACCACTAGTTATGTGACCTTTGGAGATGGTGCCATAGGTGAAATCAAAGGAGTTGGTAATTTGGACTGCCCTGGAGTTCCAAATCTGAATGAAGTACTATTGGTAAAAGGCCTGAATGCTAATCTCATTAGTATCAGTCAATTATGTGATCTAGGATTCAAGGTCAACTTCTCAAAATCTGAATGTCTTGTAATTAATGAAAAACAAGAAGTTGTAATGAAAGGAGTCAGATCTAAAGATAACTGTTACTTGTGGGAGCCTGAGAACACTAATAACTCCACTGTGTGTTCTATTGCCAAAGAAGAAAAAGAGGTGAAACTGTGGCACTAAAAACTTGGCCATCTTCATCTAAGAGGAATGAAAAGGATTATCTCCATGGAGGTAGTCAGAGGGATTCCAAGACTGCAAATTGATGAAAGGAGAGTTTGTGGAAAATGTCAGGTTGGTAAGCAGACTAGGATGTCACACCCAAAGTCAAGACACCTGACCACCTCTAAGGTTCTAGATCTGCTTCATATGGGACCAATACAGGTGAAAAGTCTTGGTGGAAAGAGATATGCCTATGTTGTGGTGAATGACTTTGAAGTTTTTAAAGAACTGTGCAAAAGAATTCAAAGAGAAGGGTGTATTGTCAGAATCAGAAGTGATCATGACAAGGAATTTGAAAACAGCAAGTTTAATAAGTTCTGTTCCTCAGAAGAAATTAGTCATGAATTCTCTTCTCCTATAACTCCTCAACAAAATGGAGTTGACGAGAGGAAAAATAGGATCATACAGGAATTTGCCAGAGCTATGATACATGCCAAAAGACTCCCCATTCATTTTTGTGCTGAGGCTGAATACATTGCATCTGGTAGTAGCTGGATAAAACAGATGCTCACTGAGTATAATGTCTCACAAGATGTTGTGACATTGTACTGTGACAATCTGAGTTCAATCGATATTTCCAAGAACCCTATTCAGCATAGCAGGACCAAGCACATTGACCTTAAACATTACTTTATCAGAGACCTTGTAGAGGAGAAGACAATTAAACTGGAACATGTTGCCATTAAGCTACAGCTGACTGACATTTTTACCAAGGCTCTTGATGCAAATCAACTTGAAAACTTGAGGGGTAAGTTGGGTATTTGCCAACATGAGAAATTGTAGCAATTAATTTTGCTCAAAACAAGGGTTGAATGAGTTATTTTTGTTAAGTCTATTTTAAGTGGGTTAATCATATATTTCCCCAATTCTTTCAAAACTATTAAGAAGTTGAATAGACACACATTTGCCTCCTTCCTCTCTCGACTTTGCAACAACTCCAAATCTCTCAATCAAAGTTTTCTCTCTAGTTGGTACTGGTTTTCTAAGACTATCAAAATGTCTCAAACATCATCCTCATCCAAGACTACCGTTTCATCTTCATCATCTGATCAAGATTCTCGGGCAATCACCTCATGCATGGATTCTAAAGTCCTGGAGATTACTCCCCTTAGAGAAATGGCAACTAACCCTTCCAAGGTCAAAAAGCTGAGAATAAGGCATGCAGGAAGGTCTCAGGCTACTTCATCCGGTAATCCCTCTCAACCTTCATCTTCTGTACCAAATAGGGAAGGGTCAACTTATGTACATCAAGCGATAGCTAGGCTTGTTACAAGAATCCTGAGTGAGAACCACTCTGTACCGGGGATTTCTGTTCCATTAAATCAAGAATCAGCAAGCCCAAATGTTGAAGCAAATCCAGATGTCTCTGAGAATGTTGAGACACCAAATGACAACATTCAAAAATCATTTGAAAACCTTGATGATATTCAGAACCCCTCAGAAAAGAATGTTGAACCACCTGTTATTGATGTGGATGAGGAATACTCAGATAATGACCTGATTGCAAATATCAACCCTAGCATAGCTAGGAGAATGATGAACATGAAGGGTAATCAAGATGCTGCGAAATGTCTGAACAAAGAGAAACCTGTTGATAAGAAAACCAGGTCTGAAGGCAAGACTGGTACTGTGAAGACTGGACTGTCCAAAGGGAAGGTGAAAGCCCAAGTGCATACTGGGAGTCTCTCAAAGCCTGCAAGACAACCAATAACAAAGAAGAGAAAAGAACCTGAGCCTACTGATTCTGATGAGGAATCAGAATTTGAAATTGATGCTGAAGACATTCCTCTCAGAAGGAAACTCCCTTCCAGCAAAATGGCTAGAGTTCCTGAAGTCCCCACTGACAACATTTCATTTCACCACCCTGAAAATGCCAACAGATGGAAGTATGTTTGCTTGAAGAGAATAGCCTTGGAAAGAGAACTAAATAATGGTGCCATGGATTGCAAGGAAATCATGGACCTGATCAAAGCTGCTGGACTAATGAAGACTGTGGTAAAATTTTCCAAATGCTATGAAAATTTGGTCAAGGAATTCATAGTGAATTTGTCTGATGAATGTGCTGATGGAAGGTCAGCTGACTTTGAATGTGTATATGTGAGAGGAAGAAGGGTTAATTTCTCTCCATCTGAAATTAACAAATTTCTTGGAAGATCAAATGAGGCTTGCCCTGAACTGGAAGTTACTGACAATGAAGTTTGCCAAACCATCACAGCAAGACAAGTCAAGTGCTGGCCCTCAAAAGGCAAGCTAAATGCTAGCAAGCTAAGCATAAAATTTGCCATCCTGCACAAGAATGGTGCAGCCAACTGGGTCCCTACAAACCATAAATCAACCATCTCTACAGGATTGGGGAGATTCATTTATGCTGTTGGTACCAGGACTGAATTTGACTATGGCAGGTACATTTTTGATCAAACTTTAAAACATGCTGGTAGCTATGCTGTTAAAGGCCCAATTGCCTTTCCCTCCATCCTATGTGGAATCATCCTTGCTCAGTACCCTGATATCCTGGTGGAAAGAGACACTGCTTGCAAAAGAGCTCCTGCTCTTGGGTTGCACTACAAGCTGTTTCAGGGATCTCATGTTCCTGACATTGTCATAACATCAGCTGAGACATCATCTGCAAAAACTCAGTCCAAGACATCTGATGTTATAGCTGTATTGAAAGAGACCTGCAAAGAGCTGGATACAAGGAAAAAGACTCTAGAAAACCTAATT
The DNA here is from genome assembly GCA_948472305.1 of Vicia faba. Classification (NCBI taxonomy): domain Eukaryota; kingdom Viridiplantae; phylum Streptophyta; class Magnoliopsida; order Fabales; family Fabaceae; genus Vicia; species Vicia faba. The sequence continues at coordinate 1,325,520,892 of OX451739.1, forward strand.
GCCAAATTAGAACAGGAGGAGACTGAAGGAAACAGAAGGGAAAAGGGTGCTGCTGAAGATCAGCTAAATGCTGAAGAAAGTAGCTCCTCTGAAGGTGACAGTGCTTAAAGTTTGGTGGAATTGACAAGCCTGATGCTGATGCTGTTGATGCAAGTGTCTTCAGATTTTATTTGTTGTTTTTATTATCTATTTTGGATAACTGTATAACTTTTAAGTACATGTATCTTTGGCCCATTTGTGGCTAAAGAGGTGGATATATTTTTTGTGTTAATTACTTGGTAGACATTATATTTTTCTGCAGTCATATTCATTCTGCTGCTCTATATTCTCTGATTGCTTAGGGGTTTTAGCCAAAAATCTGCCAAAGGGGGAGTTTGTAAGTGTTTAGTTATTGGCATGTATTTTTGGTAAAACCAGGTGTGTAAATGTCATGACTGATGTCATAACATTCTGGATTATTAGGTTCTTTATGCAGAAAAAGTATGGCATACAGTAGCTACTGTGTATGAGTGTGTATCTGAGCATTTTACAAAAGATCACATTTATTGCCTTCTACCTAAATCAGTAAACAGGAATTCTGATGTCATAACAAATGTTAAGACATCCTGTACTGATCTAACAGTAGTGTAGTTTGGTTAATTCTGAGTTTTTTCAGGAAGTTGGCTCATTCCTTCCAGAACAGAATCTCCCGTGGTCTTTGGGTTAACCTAGCTCAACCCTAAACTGGTTGATAAAGTCTTGTGACCAAGTCTTATGGTTAAACCTAATTAACCCTAGCTTTTTGTGGAAACCCTAACTGAAGAAACAACTGCTATATATTCAACAGGATTGCTGTTTGGAAAATATCTCTTTTGAACTGAAGATCAATTAGGAGCTGTATAGTTTTAACTGCTGTAATCCAAGCAAGTATCATTGTGATAAGTGACTTGGAATAGGTTTTGATTGTAAGGGTTTTTGTATCACTCAAAGCTTTGAAGCAAGAGTGTTTGTGTCTCTTGACTAAAGCTGTGAAGCAAAGTCAAGTTAGGTTTATGTATCACTCAAAGCTGTAAAGCAAGAGTGTTTGTGTTACTTGATTAAAAAGCTGTGAAGCATAATCAAGTGTATGTTCTGAAGAGTGTCTTCATTAATTCATTAGTCAATTGTTTTAAGTATCACTGCTGTGATTGAGGGGGAGTGAGTAGGAACTCAGGTTTACATAGAACTTAGATTGAAGTTGCATTGGGTAGATCTTAAGTGAAGGAGATAAACTGGTTGGTTTATTCCTGAATTAATATCTCTTATAGTGGATTTCCTCCCTGGCTTGGTAGCCCCCAGAGTAGGTGTTGTTTCACACTGAACTGGGTAAACAATTGACTGTGTTCTTTACTGTTTTTTATTTACTGTCTTATAGAAAGTCAGATACGGTGTCATAACATTCACCGTGACATTGAGTATCTGCTGCCAGAATTTCACTAAGAAATCTAATTAATTAAAAATGTTTTTGTATATTTTTTTTTATTGAGAGAAAAATAATTACAAATTGCAAAACCTAATTTACTAATTAATTTTATTTAGCAAAATAACCAATGTTGAAACAATTAAAAATAATTCTTTTTTTAAAATTAATTTCAATTATAAAAACATACCTAATTCTATTTAACTTTAATTATGGAAGAAAAACAAAGTAATTAAACTCACCTAATTTCTATTAAATTTTAATTACAAAAATGTTTAAGTTAATCTAATTAAATTAATTAATAAAGTGCAAATAAATATTTTATGAAAAAAAGACTAAACCTAATATTTTGTAGTTTTCTGATTTTATGATTTAATAATAAAAAATATTTTTTTGTAAAAAAAAACAATTAAAACAAATAATAAAGTAAAAGAAATGAAAAAAGAAAGGAAAAGATTTGGGCCTGATTGTGAGAAACAGATTAGGGGGGTATGAATTGGAATTTTCAAGCCCAGATTCCCTTGCAAGCCCATCCTGCGTTTGGATCCAGTGATGGCCATGTTTGAGGGTGCATCATAGACTTCTCCCCACTGGACGTTACATCTGGATCTGAGGACGATCCACTGGCTAGATTTGGAAGGTGTATGGTGTAATACCCCAAATTTGTCCTACCCTTTTACTTCCTATCTGGCTTACGCATTTTTGCATTTTTCTCACATATATAATTTCCATTAGGTCATCTAACACATCATGCATCATTAATCGATAAATTGGCATAAGATCATGGATTTCGAGGAATAAGGGTTGGTGTATAGCTTTAAGGCTCCCATCTTCGCACAAGCTTGTTTCGGTTGATTTCTCCATTAATAATTTGTTTGAAGCTAGGTTTTCATTTCATGGACCTTATCATCATCAAGCTACGAGGCTATTCTTTTCTTCTCAATGTCAAGTTGCAAGGTTTTATGAGACGAAGCTAAAAATTAGGGTTTATACATTTTCATACTTGAGCTTGTCAGCATTCTACCTGAGGTTCATTCCATATCAAGGTATTCGCATGTCTCATCTTTCATATTCATCTGCAAAGAATCCCTCAGGGCATAGTCATTATCATCTATTGAGAAGGGGTCCAAAACGTTGTTATTCTAGTGCTCATATAGTCGGGATATGGTACAAGATGTTGATTGTGATCAAGGTGTCATTATTTCAAATGCTTGTTGCTTGACACACAAGTTTGGTTTATACTGAGGAATTGAATTGAATTAGGGATTCATTGAAGTTGTAATTTGATCGAAACTCGTTCATTAAGATTTGAAGAGGATTTGGAGTGAATAAAAGTTCTTAAATATGTGTGTGGGATTTCTTAGAATAAAAAGGCATGTATCAAACTCATTTGTTTCATCCAACAATCAAAAGTGTTATCCAAACAGTCATTCAAGAACTCATTAAAGATTCAAGTCTCTTCGTGATTACCTTGCAAAAATATTTTGGATCCATACCATGATTATTTGAATTCATACAAAAGCCATTTCATTATGTGGAAATAAAAGTCAACATACATGCCAATGTGTATTCAAATACATACAAGTCAAAATTCCATTACAATTATACATAACATCTATACATTTTTACCAAAACCTATCCTAATTTTCAATCATTCTTCATGTTTCAAACTTCAAGCTTCCAAAACTTCGTGTTATGCGTCTTTGTTCCAACTTCATATCATCTCCAAACTCATTCAAATCCTCACTTGGTGTTTTCCTTTTGCCTTTGATTCCCAATAGCCCTGATATGAACCAAACCTGCAAAAATATTGGATAAACTGTCATAAGCATGAACCGCTTACACTACCGCTAGTACACAAACTTGCAACGTCAAGCCAATATCAAACTAATTTCAAAAAATCCAAACATATTCCATTTATAAGCCACAGCCCGACATTTGACAGAAAAGTGAGTCCATAGAGCATACAAAACTGAATCTCTAAAACAACAGACCATTTTGCCACTTCCAGTTAATTGAGAACGGTATTAAATTAGGAAATAAGAAGAAAAAGGACAGAAGGAATAAATCAGAAAATGGATGAGATTTAAAAATCAGCAGAAGAAAGTTTGTCAGAAAAATCAGGGGGAAACTGTGGAAAATAGATTTACAGTTCAGCATAGCAATTCACATAACAGAAATTCAAAAGCAAAACTGACTTCTAACTAACAGCTAACCAATCTCTAAACCTCTCCTTAACCATAACAAACTAACAGTAATTCCTAACAGTCCTTTTCTAACTCATTCCTAGTTATAATCCAAAACCATATCTCAATTAACCAAAACCAATTCCATAACCAGAAAATAGAAACAGCCCTGTAACTAACTTAACCAACCCAAAACAGTTACAACATAACTAACATTCAGTAACCAACTGCATAAGAAACTCATCTCTAACCAACTAACAGTCCAACAAACCCCTAACCAATTTTCCCAACAAACTCTGTAGAAAATATATAATAGAGCTCACAGCATATACAAAAGAGAGATGGACAGAATAGGGAGATAGATACGATTTCAACACAGAAAAAAGATTATTACCTTTCATTCTCACTTCCTCCATTCACACTTCTTCAATATCTGCAGAAGAACCACAAAAAACTCCTCTCAATTATTTATGCCCTCTCTCTCTGCAGAATCATAAAAAATCTTCATCTTCAACAATCGACAAGAACTTCAGCACTTTAGCCATAACAACATTTAATTCGTACACGCATATTCATTATCCAATATTCATCTTCAACCTGCATCAAACTACAATGCATCAACATACCTGCAACCGCTTCGTACAGAACAACGAAAAACGCAACGCACACTTTAGCATCAATACAAAATGCAAGAACAACAACTCATAGAAATCAGTGACAGGTAGAACGCATGTGAATGTTAGCGGAGGAATCACCGGTGAATACAAGAAGAGGCGTGGCTGCATAATCAGAGAAAGGTGTATGTGTAGCGCTGCAATCAGAAGATGAACCAAGGAAAGCGGACGAAATCAAAATAAAGAAGAAGAAATCACCGCCTTCGTTTCACCGCTGTAGCCACCGGAGGAGAAGACCGTTTCGCGATGGAGGAAGCTCGGAAATAAGAGTCGCACCATGAGAGAAGAATCGCGATGGTGAAGGTGAAGAGGTTTCCGCCGCCGCGAGAGAGGAGGGTCGGTCTTGGTTTGTGGCGGCGATATTGGATGAAGGAGAGAAGGGAAGGTATGCGCCGCGAAGAAGAACGGGAAGCATATGTCAATTCCTAAACCTAAATCCCTTTTTTAATTTCCTTCAGTTTCCTTTTTTTACTTTCTTTTTATTTGTTTTAATTTTTTATTCAATAAGAGTCCAAAAATATATAATAAAACTAGTATGCTAAGGATTATAGATTAATTAGAAATATGTTGGTGTTGTTGATTGGTATGGGTCGGATTACACCCATTCTCTTGGGCCTGCATTTTTTTTTGAAGCAAACCATTACTATGCTATTGGATTCAAGTATTTTGGGCCTAGTGCATGTTTTCCATATCACATCACTGAATTCAGCTCATACCCCCTGACTCTTCTAATTTTTTCTTTTCTTTTATTTTAGTTTTTCTTTTAGTTTAATTTTTTTCCTTCTCTCAATTGGTAATAAAATGATACAAAATAGAATATTTTAGAATTCTTAATTTCTTTTTAGAATTTCGATTAGAATTTTTTACTATTTTATGATTCATATTTGGTAATCATTTTTATTGCCTTTTTTTTAGTCAAGATTTTTGTGATAGCATTGATATAACTCTTGCAATGTGGAATGCTCGAGGTTAATTCTTCAATCACTCGCCCAAGGGAACTTTGATAGAATTTTCTTACCGCTTGCACAATTTTGAAGAGGCAACGGACCTTCTCCGTTCGGTATCGTCACAACCCTATTTTATTCTTCATTTCGGCACTTTATCGCAAACCATATGCGTGCTAACATTTGGTAGAATTCCCTCATTCATTCTAACTTTAGGTCTAGCAATACATAATAACATCAAGTTTAGAAATAGGCTAATTCCCCTTTAACTTTTCTTCTCCTTTTGCATACGCATCTAAAACAAAAACTTCTTTTTCTTTCAAAATTCAAAACACTTAAAAAACTACTGATGAGAATCATGCTTTTGCTTAGTACGAGAAATGATAAGCGAGTCTCTTCTCGATCTTATTGTTCTTCATCTCAAGCCTAGGTGTGGTTCAATTCTCAAAGACTCCTTTCATGTCTAAGTAGAAAAATGACTAATATCTCTCTCTTGAGGTCGACTAGTCATTATCTGCAACAAAAATACAAAAAAACAAATTCAAATCTTTTGTGCTCTCGCGCACGTTTCTCTAAAACCCTTTTCAGGTAAGGACACGATTAATTTACTTCTGTGCCAACGCATAAGTCTCCAAAGGTCGAGCTGCGGCAGAAGGCGGAATTAACTTCGTCCATAAAAAACACAAACAAATAAAAACATATGAGCCGAACTACGGTAGCTCTGATTCCTCAAAAAGGATACGTAGGCATTGGGGTAGGGCCCAGGCGAGCACAATTTTATTTTCCCTACATTCTTTTCTCTTTTCTCTTGTATGCATTTTCCCTTAGCAATAATGAACAGTAAGCGTAGATTAGACACACCCATAAGATAGATAACAAGAGTGGATACCGTAGAGTACTACAGGCGTGTGGGGTGCTAATACCTTCCCCTCGCGTAACAAACTCCCTTACCCGATCTCTCGGTCGCAAGACCGTGACTTCTCCCTCATCGGGTTTTCTCGATGTTTACCTTTCCCTACATGTGGGATAAAAGACGTTCGATGGCGACTTCATTGTTTTGATGATTTTCAGCCGGTTGTTTCATATGGTAGATACGCTGGAGTCCAAGGCATAGGATCTGCAAGCAAATATTACGGAAAATAAAATGTAGGAGGTAGCTATCGAACCCCTGACTTCCTACACATGAACGCCTCAAGACCATTCGCTTCACCAACTGAGCCAGCTTCCTATTTGTTAACATAAATACACAATAAACAATATATTGAATGATGGCCAGTAATTGTAACCAAAACGCGTGCAAAGTTCAAACTTCCCACTCAGGCTGTGACACACATTCGTCTTCTCTAGGGGATTATCATCTTGGGTCCAGAGCTTTTACCCACGGACATTGGCCATAGCTACAAACCTGCAATCCTCAAGTATCTTATCCAAGAAACATAAATTAGATTCAAGATCATGGTTCGATTGGGTTTGATCCTCTGATCATGATAGTATCCATCTTGAGATCCAATTATTCCTGCATTTGATAGCCCTAAAACGGCCTTGTAAACCCTAGCAATGGCATTTCATCCAACAGGCACCAAAACATGCAATTAAGTATGCAAAAACATTCTAAAGGATGATATAAACATGAACATATACTTATAACTCATTTATCATGCGTGAATTGTAAAAACCAATTTAAAAAATATGAACAAACCGTGTTATGGCTAGCGCTCATTTCTTGATGCTTCAGGCCTTGATGATGCTTGCTATCACCTCAATGACCGCCCAGGAACAAGATTTGACCTTCAGAACGTCTTGAACTAGCCTGTGGAAGTTACACTTTTGGAAAAAAAATTGAGTTTTGTTTCTTGCTTTGGAGGCAGGCTGCACACCAAAATTCTCTTCCTCTAGGGTTAGAATGATCTTGTATATATGTGAGAATCAAATTAGGTCCATAAAATTGGAATGAATCCAAAGAATAATGAATTTCAATTATTGCACCCAATCTTTCCAAATATATAGATTTCTTCTCTTTTCAATCTTGCACGTTTTTCTTGGCTATTGACAGCATATAAGATCTTCATTCAATACAAAAATTATTCCTAAAACAAATTATATGATTTATTTGGATTTATTTGATTTTATTTGAGTTTTAAATGAATAAAAATCAAAATAAATTAAATAAACAAATAAATAAATCATGGAGGGTCCCATAGGTCGTGGACCATGCTAGGACTGAGATTCAATCTTGAAAAGATGGGCCCATGTGGAAAAAAAGCAATTTTGGGCATTGTTGACCTTGTGCAAATTTCCAAAAATGGCCAACTTTGACAATGCATATCTCTCTCAATTTTGACCCTAAAAGGGTGTTCTTGGACTTTTTAGAAAACTTAGGATGTCCCCTAAGCAACTTCATTAGTTTCATCTTAATTGGATCTTCCATGTTCATGTAAGGAGCTTTGACCTAAAAGGTGTTTTTGTTGACTTTTTGGAATGACCTATAATGTCTGAGTTCATATCTTTCCATGAGTGCATTTCTTGAACTTGATGACTCAATATGAGTTGTAAGGAATTTAATTCCCTTCAAAATGAGCCTTGGATGGGAAATTTATGATAAAGCATGAGAAAGTTATGCTTAGTCAACGTTTGGTTGACTTTTCCTGAGAAACCCTAATTTAGCAATTTTTGAGTTTTGATGAATTAGGAGCATTCCTTGGGGAATCATGGTCAACCCTTGATGAAATGATGGATGTCACTTCAAAATGTTGATGTTGACCAAAAATCTTGAAGTTTGACTGTATGTGGGCCACCGTTGACTTTTGACCTAGTATAGTTGATTTTCCAACACTTGAGCAATTGATTGTGCAAACTTCTTGTGCAAGGCATAAAACTTGGCATGAATGGTCTTGAGAACATCTTAGGACTATGGAGAGCATATGAGTCCCTTGGGACTCAACCATCTTGATGAAAATGGAAACCCTAGTTAGAGGTTCATTGCTTTAGGAGAGAGTTTGTCTGGTTAACTCTTGGGCATCTTTGAGCAAGTTGAGTATCTTAATAAACATATGTTGAGTAAAATAAGAGGGAAAATTTTGGGGTGCAACAGCTGCCCCTGTTAAATCTTCTTAAGCCTGAGGATGTAGATTGGCTGGTCTGCCTTTCGTGATCTGAAGGTGGAAGATGATTGAACACTAGAGTGCCCAGAAATTTGTACTCGCCTGAAGTAGCACTGGTTGGTGATATCGGGAATGGGCTTACAGATTCATTTGGAGGTCGATAGAGAATCGTCGAAGATTGGCTTAAAGATGCCATCCATAAAAGATATCGTTTGTATAAGAGATTCCTTTGCGAGAATTCTTGTACCTGCCGTTGAGGAGGACTTCACCGGGGAATGTTGATTTACGCCTCGGAAAACAGAGTATAGGAACTTTGGTTGTCCATTATCCTACTAGGGAGTTAACTCCTAATTGAGGAGGTGGAAGTGAACTACATATCTGGTCAGGGTCCAGGTTGTACAGTGGCTTACTGGGGAATTGTGAAATTGACCGTATCTGGTCGGGTCCGGGTCTTACAGTGCTGTAAACTATTGTTTGGAGATAAAAGAGAAGGAACCTGGATAGTAGGGTTACTTCGAAATGAAAGCCTGGATAGTAGGTCTATGAGAAGGAACCTGGGTCATAAGGTTACCTCGAGATGGAAGACTAGATAGTAGGGTTACTTCGGGATGAAAGCCTGGATAGTAGGGTGATGAGAAGGAACCTGGATAGTAAGGTTACTTCGGGATGAAAGCCTGGATAGTAGGGCGATGAGAAGGAACCTGGATAGTAGGGTTACTTCGAGATAAAAGCCTGGATAGTAGGGCTATGAGAAGGAACCTGGATAGTAGGGTTACTTCGGGATGAAAGCCTGGATAGTAGGGCGATAAGAAGGAACCTGGATAGTAGGGTTACTTCGAGATGAAAGCCTGGATAGTAGGGCTATGAGAAGGAACCTGGATAGTAGGGTTACTTTGGGATGAAAGCCTGGATAGTAGGGCGATGAGAAGGAACCTGGATAGTAGGGTTACTTCGAGATGAAAGCCTGGATAGTAGGGCGATGAGAAGGGACCCAGATGGTAGGGTTACTTCAAGATGAAAGCCTGGATAGTAGGGCTATGAGAAGGAACCTGGATAAGAGGGTTACTTCAAGATGAAAGCCTGGATAGTAGGGCTGTGAGAAGGAACCTGGGTCGTAGGGTTACTTTCGAGATGAGAGCCTGGATAGTAGGGCTATGAGAAGGAACCTGCATAGTAGGGTTACTTCATTTGGTTATGCAGATTAGTTGACCCGTTTGATCTTCGGGAACTGATTTTCCACTAGTTGTATGTATAACTACTGGAATTGTTGGTGATAATTGTCTTTCCTGAAAATGTAACAGGGTTAATTATATGTGTGATGCATGAAATGCCTTGTGAGATGATGTTCTCAACATAAATGAGATTATGCTGTATATGATGTGTATGCGCATGTCATGATGTATGTACATGAAATGCTATTGGGGACATGTCAGAGTCTGGGAAAATAAATCCCTGACTGCTACTAGAGAGTATAGGATTCCTGATTGTTGTATAGGATTGTGGTTATTCTAATTTTGCTGGGAATGGTGAATGGAAATGATTGTGCTGAAGATTTACTCTTTGTTGTTTGTGAATATTCCGTCAGGGAGAGACTCTGTTTAAGAGTAGCTCTGCGAGGAATAATTTGGAAGGTGAATTTCCGTAGTTGAAGTAATAAACTCTGTTGGGGATTGAGCTTCTATATTCGTAGAAATAAACTCTGCTTGGGCGATAAAATTTATGACCCGCTCGCGATTTATGGAGTTCGGTTGGGGGTACAGCTGTCAGGTTTCTGAAAGACCCTGGCTGGGGAGATTACTTCCTGTTTTGGGAAAGCTGATATCAAATGCCTTGATTGCTTTTACTCTATGGGGAGTGTAGATGTCACGAGGTCGTATCTACTGATGACTGTACTTCAAAGTTGTTTGTGCCCCAGTACCTGCTGGACATAGTAACTGTCGAGTTTGAAATTCTTTTGCTTTTGTTTTGCCCATGTTTCTTAAGTTACGAGCAATTGTCTTTCCGTTTCTTATGTGAATGTGAATATTTGTGAACAACAATCATATTCAAATGCATATGTCAAGAATAAACCATTGGACGTTCTTGCAAAACAAAACAGAAAAAGAAAAAACACATATTTTTTGTAAAAATGATTTGTATTGATTTTCGAAGTTGGCCTATAATAGGCGTTCTTGTACAAGGAAGTCGACGCTCTAGTAAGAGAATGCCGCCGTAAAAATGGAAGTTATACAATATTGTGTAAAGAAGAAAACAACTATGTACAACAATCCCACTGGGTTCTAATTCTGCTATTGGCCCTATGTCTTCGAGCGTCTCATCACTTTGCTACTTGTCCGAAGTTAATTAGATTGAGTGGTGCCATTCGAGCTTGACAGTTGATACTGAGGTCTGGTTGCAAGGTGTTCCAATGGGACATAGTGATACGCTTTACATCCCTAAATTTTGCCTGGACTGCCCTTTCGGGTTTTCAGTCCACCGGGATACCCCTTTTTTCCCAAGTCGCCTTTTCAGGTTTTCGACTTACCGGGTGTACAGATTTTTTTGTTTTCATCCCTTACTTTTTCCCAAACCCTTTTGGTTCGTCGGGAAGCCCTTATTTTTGCCTAGGCCAGTCAACCTAGCGGGTCTTTTATCATGCGTAATATCTTTTCACTATGTCCGCATTGACAGGGTGATGAAGGTCGTCACCGTCCATGGTGGTTAGAATCATAACTCCACCCAAGAAAATGTTTTTAACTACAAATGGTCCTTCGTATGTGGGATTCCATTTTCCCCTGGGATCACCTTGCGGCAGTATGATGCGCTTGATTACCAGATCCCCGACTTGATATTCTTGACGTCTGACTTTCTTGTTAAAAGCCTTGATCATTCGCTTTTGATATGGCTGACCATGATAAATAGCAGTAAGTCTCTTTTTGTTGATCAAATTTAGTTGATCAAGTCGGGTCTGGATCCATTCGTCTTCACTCAAACCCGCATCTTTCATAATCCTGAGAGCAGGTATCTTGACCTCGATGGGTAGGACTGCCTCCATGCCATATACCAGAGAGTATGGTATTGCCTCTGTCGACGTCTGTATTGAGGTACGGTATCCATGAAGAGCGAATGGTAACATCTCATGCCAGTCTTTGTATGTTACCGTCATCTTCTATATAATCTTCTTGATGTTCTTGTTAGCCGTTTCAACAACGCCATTCATCTTCGGCTGGTAGGGAGAAGAGTTATGATGTTGTATCTTGAATTGCTTACAGAGCTAGGTGATCATCATGTTGTTGAGATTCATACCATTGTCAGTAATAATTCTCTCTGGCACACCATACCGACAGATTAGATTATGTCGGATAAACTGCGCTACGACGTTCTTGGTAACAGTAGCAAAGGAGGCTGCCTCAACCCATTTCGTGAAGTAATCAATGACCACTAAGATGAAGCGATATCCATTGGAAGCAGTAGGCCTGATTTCTCAGATCATGTTAATTACCCACATTGCAAAGGGCCACAGAGCCGTCAAGATGTTCAAAGGAACCGGAGGCACATGCACCTTATCAGCATATATTTGGCACTTATGACAAGTTCGGGAGTGTTGATAACAATCTGCTTCCATAGTGGACCAATAGTATCCTGCCCGTAGGATCTTCTTAGCCATGGTATGTCCACTGGAATGGGTTTCGAAGGTACCTTCATGTAGATATGTCATAATCCTCTCTGCTTCGCTCTTGTCTACACACTGCAGTAAGGTAGAGTCATGGTTGCGCTTGTAGAGGATTCCATTACTGAGGAAGAATTTCACAGTGAACCTTCTCAGAAACTTGTTATCATTGATAGATGCCCCTTCGGGATACTCTTAAGTCTCAAGGTACTTCTTCACTTCATGAAACCAGGGTTTGACTGCCACCACTTCAACATTAATCTCACAACGGTGCACTGGTTCATCCAACCTCTCAATGGTGATTCGGGGAGCTTCGTTGTCCCACTTGACTTTGAACATGGAAGACATGGTAGCTAGCGCGTCTGCTAACTGATTCTCCTCTCGTGGAAACTTTTCAAAGGTTACATCCTCAAAGCATGGGAGAAATGTCAGTATGTCCTCTTTGTATGTGATGAGATTCAGATGCTTTGTATCCCATTCGCCTTTGATCTGACTTATCACTAAAGCTGAATCCCCGAAAACGTCCAAGAACTTAATCCTGAGGTCAATAGTGGCTTTGAGACCCATGATGCAGGCTTCATACTTCGCCATGTTGTTACTGCAGTTGAAACATAGCCGAGCAGTGAAAGGAGTATGACAACCCTCAGGAGATATAATTACTATGCCAATGCCGTTATCGAGTGCGTTTGAAGCTCCGTCAAAATCCATAGTCCATCGGGATCCCTCCTCGGGTCCTTCATCCGGTCCAGGTTCTTCATAGTCAGTCAGCAGCATAATATTCTCATCCGGGAACTCAAAATTCATGGACTGGTAGTCATCCACGGCCTGATGAGCCAAATGATAAGCTAATACACTTCCCTTGATTGCTTTCTGGGTTGTATATTGTATATTGTATTCAGTTAAGATCGTTTTCCATCTTGCTATTCTTCCGGAGAGATCGGGCTTCTCGAAGATGTATTTGATTGGATCCATCTTAGATATCAACAAAGTAGTGTGGGTCAACATGTACTATCTTAGTCGGCGAGCAGCCCATGCCAAAGCGTAGCAAGTTTTCTCAAGCAGTGAGTATCGTGTCTCACAGTCAGTAAACTTTTTGCTAAGGTAGTATATTGCGTGCTCTTTTCGACCAGACTCGTCATGCTGCCCCAGCACACACCCCATTGAATTGCCTAGCACTGTTAAGTATAGTATCAAAGGTCTTCCTTCAACTGGAGGCATCAGAGGCGGTTCTTAGAGATATTCTTTGATCCTTTCGAAGGCTATCTGGCACTCGCCGTTCCATTTTACCACTTGATCTTTTTTCAGAAGCTTGAAGATGGGTTCACAAGTAGCAGTCAGATGTGAAATGAACCTGGCAATATAATTTAAACGTCCCAAGAAACCTCTAACTTCCTTCTCTATGTAGGGAGTCGACATCTCTTGTATGGCCTTTACTTTTGCAGGGTCTACCTGAATACCTTTGTCACTGACGATGAAACCCAGAAGCTTTCCAGACCTTACCCCGAAGGTGCACTTGTTCGGATTCAGCCTCAGCTGGTATATCTTCAACCTGTCGAACAACTTTTGTAGATGATCCAGGTGTTCCTCTTCAGTTTGAGACCTGGCTATCATGTCATCAACATAAACCTCTATCTCATGGTGAATCATATCATGGAACAAGGCGACCATGGATCGCTGATAAGTCGCCCCAATATTCTTCAACCCAAAAGGCATCACCTTGTAACAGAAGGTTCCCCACTGTGTGACGAAGGTTGTCTTCTCCATGTCTTCAGGAGCCATCTTGATCTGGTTGTATCCAGAGAAACCATCCATGAAGGAGAAGATTTTATGCTGAGTGGTGTTGTCAACCATAACATCAATGTGGGGAAGCGGGAAGTCATCCTTGGGGCTTGCCCTGTTCAGATCTCTGTAGTCCACACACATCCGTACCTTACCGTCTTTCTTTGGCACCGGAATAACATTAACAACCCACTGTGGATAGGAGGTGACAACTAAGAACCCTGCGTCGAACTGTTTCATGACCTCTGCCTTGATCTTCTCGGACATTTCAGGGTGCATACGGCGGACCTTTTGTTTAACCGGAGGACAGTGTTCCTTGGTTGGCAGATGATGTACCACAATATCAGTGTCTAAACCGGCCATGTCTTCATATGACCAGGAGAAGATCTCAACATAGTCGTGCAACATCTATATCAACCGCTGTTTGATCTTAGCTTCCAGATTTGCACCGATATTGACTTCTATTCTTTCCTCCTCCGCGCCCAAGTTTATCGTCTCAACTAGCTCTTCATGAGGCTGTATAGCCCTCTCTTCCTGCTGTAACAGTCTACCAAGTTCTCCAGGCACCTCACAATCGTCCTCGGCTTGGTTGATCGGATTTTCGAAATCATAACCGGAAGTAGTAGAACTGTTATCAATGGGATCCATAATGGATATGGATATGCAGTATGGTACGTGAGTGTGTGTAAGAGCATAGCTTTTTTGATAAAGTGAAAGCAAAAAAGAAAAATAGAGAGCACAAAATTTGTATGCAAGGAACGTCCAATGTTTTATTGATGATATATGAAATGACACATAATAGCCCTCATAAACAAAACCAATGTGCCTCGGGAAAGACACAAGGTTGTAGAGTTTAAATTGTTTATTACAAATTCAGAAAACAAGTGAGACAATTACTGAGGAATAAAAGAAACCAGTATAAAATCCCTAGACGTCCAGTTATTCGGTCATCGTTGGTAGTTGGGTAGATCCAGCTGTCAATGTCAGATTCTTCCTCACTGTCTTCAATGGCATTAATTCCCTGATTGCTGATGTGTAGGGGAGGTCCTCTAGCTCGAGCGCGTCGAACAACCCTTTGAGCTCCTGAAGTAAAGCCCAAACCAAACTTGTCAGTTTTTTGAGTAAAATCAGGGAGCTGTTCCCAGTTGGTATACCCACCTTCTTCAACCACTACCCAGGCGTCTTTGAGAGAAGCCATCTTTAGAGGAGGTTTGGTGCCGGTAGTAATCTCAGTTGATGCCAAGATCTGGGAAACCTCTTCAAAGTTTTGGCAAGGAGTCTCTATGAAATCCCCGTCCATCTCTACGTGCCTGAAGGAGTTGAGGTGGCTTATCATATACTCCTCTTTGCCATGTATAGTGACAATCTTCCCCTTCACTGGATACTTCAGCATTTGGTGCAGTGTAAAAGTAACAGCCCCAACTTTATGGATCCAAGGACGACCCAACAAACAAGAGTATGACGGCCGGATGTTCATTACATAGTAAGTGGACTCAAAGGTCTGAGAACCTACCTTGACATGGATGTCCACCTCCCCATGCACCATTCTCTTTTACCCGTCAAAATCCCTTACCATAATGTTACTAGGCTTTAAGGTCAAGCTCTCACAATCTAGTCGGTTGAGAGCCTTCTTCGGAAGGACATTCAGTGAAGACCCAATATCTACCAGCACATGAGCCCTAGTGGTGCCCCTGCATTCAATCGAGACATGCAGAGCATCATTATGCTTCCTCCCTTTCGATGTCAAATCGGAATCTGAAAAACCCAGCCCATTGTCAGCAGTCAGGCTGGCCACACAGTCTTTGAATTGATAAGTCGAGGTCTCTTGCGACACGTGCGCAGTCTTGAGGAATGCGATCAAAGCCTTCGTATGGGCCTCTGAACACAACATTAGAGACAACATGGATATCCTTGAGGGGGTCTGACCCAGCTGCTCGACCATATTGTAGTCACTCTTTTAATTATTTTTAATATTTCCTCTATCTCTTGCTTAGAGGTTTCTACGATAATTTTTCTAGGTGCCTCCGTCTGGGAAGGATCACCTATAGCTTCTTTGCCTCGGGTACCAGATGACTCGAAGATAGGGGTAACAATTGGAGTAAGAACAGGAGTAGCAGTTGAAGCACCAATAGGAATAACGGGAGAAATAACGACATGCTTATTGATAGTATTTGGGGAAATCTCGGGAGAGAAAATCCTTCCACTTTTGGTGATCTTACTGGTCCCGACAATGTTACTGACATCGGGATCAGCCTCTTTATTCTTCAGGTCTTGTTTAATACCATGATAGTAGACATCAAGGCCATAATGCCAAGGGACAGCTTTGTCCGAGGCGTATGGGACAGGACCAGGAAGGGTGATTATTAACGGAGCGACTCTTGGAGCAGATGTAATCCTAACAGGTATTCTCGAGGAGACCTTGGAAGGATTTGCGGAAATGGTTATAATTGCAATATCTTCACATGGAACAGTTGGAATCAAAGTTTTCTCGAACAAAATTTCTATGTTGTCCATCAAGCGTTGGACACCTGTTTTCAGCAAATGGAAACCAGAGGGAAAAGATGAACACACGTGGCAACCTTCACCACAACCCGGAAATAAACTGGCCAACAACAAATTCTTCTTAATAGTCATAAGAGGAGTAGAAACTTCATCAACTGAGGTCACAAACAGATCGGTATCAACAACGTTAACTCCACGATTGTGCTTAGGCATGGGAGCAGTTATGACATTGAGCTTCTCCGGAGCATCGAACTCAATCTCTTTGGCTTCAATTTGATCTTGTACCTTATTTCTCAAAGCCCAGCAGTCATTTGTATCGTGGCCAGGACTCTCAGAATAGTAGGCACACCGAGCGTTTGGATTGTACCGAGGAGATGTAGTATTTGGATTTTTGGGAGCCTCTTTCAAGGTTTCCAAGTTGGATCTTAGTAGATGAGGTAGAACCTCTGTCAATGTCATGTTAATCTGGGTAAACTGCCTTTGTGGTCTTTCTACCCTTTGTTGATTGTGGCATTGTGGAGCAGCTGCAGGCCTAGGTATCATTACAGTACTTACCGTCGGACGGTGTTCAACTCTACTTTGGCCTATCGGGCTATATATGGCATTGGCTTCCTTCTTACCAGTGAAAGGCTTCTTTACCGAACTCGAAGAGGTATCTTTCTATATCTTACCACTCCGAGTCCCAGCTTCTACCCTTTCTCCAATTAATATCAGACAACTTCTACCCTTGAACTCGTGTTTATTTGAAGAGATGTTTCTATTTCTCTTATTTGAATTGTATGTTGAGAGTTTATGTTGAGTGGCCTCAGTGCCTAATGATTTTAGATCCATGACTTGTTATGAGAATTTATGATTATAGTATAGGATGTAATTGTTGTACCCCAAAATTTTCCCTCCCATATTTCTCAAAAAACATTTCAAGAAAGATCCCCAAGTTGCTCAAGGTAGTCCAAGGGTTGGCCAGACAAGCTCTCTCCTAAAGCAATCTACCTCAAATTAGGGTTTCATGTTGCATCAAGATACTTGAGTTCAAGGGATCCCAAATGCTCACCAATTTCTTAATATTTTATCAAGATCATCCATGTCAATTTTCAAGCCTTGCAGAGGAAGTTTGCTCAGTCAATTGCTCAAAGGCCTGAAAATCGACTGTGCTAGGGCAAAAGTCAATTGTGGCCCACATACAGTCAAACTTCAAGATTTTTAGTCAAAATTCTCATTATGAAGGATATTTCATCATTTTATCAAGGGTTGATCATGACTCATCAAGGATTGCTCATAATTCATCAAAACTCAAAAGTTGTTAAATTAGGGTTTTGTAGGAAAAGTCAACTCAACTTTGACCAAGCATAACTTTCTCATAATTTATGAGAAATGACCCATCCAAAGCTCATTTTTCAGAGGATGAAATTCTCTACAATCCATCTTCAGCTCCCAAGTTCAAAATATGCACTCACAAGAAGTTATGAATTTGGACATTATAGGTCATTTTGGAAAGTCAACAAAAACACCTTTTTTTGTCAAAGATTCATACATGAGCATGGAATATCAAATTGAGATGAGACCAAACGAGTTGATTACAGGACATCTCAAGCTTTATAAAAAGTCTAAGAACACCTCCAAAGAGTCAAAATTGAGGAATTTATGCATTGGTGAAGTTGACCTTTTTTCAAAATTGCCAAAAGTCAAATATGCCTAAAACTTCAAATTTTGCCAAATGGGCCCAATCTTTTTCACTTGTTTTGAGTTGGCAACATAGTCCACGAGCTCTAGCCCTTTCCACTTGTCATTATCATGTTTTTATTATTTATTTTGATTTTTATTTGATTTAAATCAATTTTAATCAAAATAAATCATGAGAAAATCCAAAATATTGAAAACAAAAGATTTTGTGCTTGTTTCAGGTTTTAATTACAGCTAGCATCAAATCAAACTCGTGCAAGGCATTAGGGTGGACAAAAAGATTAATTTTAGGCCAATTTTGGAATGATATTCAAGAGAATCAAATTACAATCAAATTCAATAATGGAAGAAGATTGAGTACATTCTATCAACCCTAATCCATACCTTGATACATATAGAAGCGAGGCAGACCAAAAGAAGCTAGAGAAGGAGGCGCAACATCAAGAACACAAACTTGAAAAATCAAGAAAAAGTGAAAACACGAATTCCCATTTATAGGTAATTTCAGGATCTTTGAACCATTCCAATCGTTTCCTGAGTTCATCAGCAAGCCAAAGCAATCCCAAGCAAGCGCTTCCAGGCCTTATATCGCACTGTAAGTCACCCACGACATGGCTTATTTTTTGAAATCAAATAGCATTATTCTTGCACTTATAGCATAAAATAATTGTACATTCTTGATCACCATCATGTTTGCAATGTTTCTATAATACCCAATTGCATTTTCATGGACTGAATCGTGAACTGCCATTGTTAGGTTTTTGGATTCCGTTTTAGGGTTTTTGCTTGCAGGTAAAATTAGCATTCATGAATGGTACCATCATGTTCAGGAGGACAAGACAAATCCAACCACGGCATTAGATGTCATTTATATGGCTCATGGAGGATTTTGGAACGAGCTCTGTTTATAGTGATGGACAAACGTCCGTAGGTAAAAGTGTTTCACTTTTAGCAACGGTGCAAGGTTGAAGATGCCTGCATGTCACCTCCCCATTGGCATATTTGAATCCTGGCGCGCATTTTCGTTGTTTTCCATTGACTCACTTTATTTTTGCATATCATTATTATTGCTTATTTCATGTACAACAAAGAACAAGTGGCGTAGCGGCAATGGAGTGTATGGTAATTGCTTCAGGACCTGGGTTCGAATCCCAGGTCCCCCAACTTCTCCATGTTATTTTTCTTTTTAGGATCCAACGTGTTTACAAGCCAAGGGACTACCATAGACTCTCAAGATCTAGCCCTTAGATCTCCAGATGGCCAAATCTGATGGCCATCATCTGAAGATGCATCATGAGGCCCAGTAAATGCATGGCAGAAAATCATAAAAGTCAAACATGGACTTCAAATTATTGGGCCCAAGACTGCTTCTCACACCCCCCCAAACTGCTAAATTCAGCCCCAAATCCTTTTCTCTATTCTTTTTTTATTTGTTTTATTTAATTTTAATTTATTTTACTAACCAAATAATTATTTTCTTTTATAAAAAAATCACAAAAATATTACTTTTCATAAATTAGGTCTAGATTTTATTTTTATTAAAAATTAATTAATTAAATTAGGTTTGTTAATTTAGATAACTTTAATTTCTTTTTTGTACATAATTAAAATTAATTAGAACAAATAGGTTTTATTTCTAATTTAAATTACATTTTCTTTTTTAAAATAACCAAAAAAAAACCAAAAAAAGGTTATTTTATTATTTTTATTAATTAAGTTAACTAAGATAATTATTTGTATATTTAATTTTAAAACCTAAATTCTTTTCTTAAAAAAAAAATTAAAAACAACAAAAACATTTTTCTTTTCGTTAGGATATAAGGGTCAAAGCCCTAATTTCTTCCCGATCTAATTTTCTTCGCGCGCGCTTTTATTATTATTTTTACCCTATTATTGTAACTGCTCACAAGGTTGTAATAGTTTAAATTATGACTTTATTTTCATTTACCGCTTTACTTTTCAAGGGTTTGTTTTTGGCTATGTAAATACCTGAAGCCTTGTAATAGCGTAGTTTAATTTCCGCACTTTAAATTTCGCAAAATATTGAACTGTTAGATGTATGATATTAGGATGCATGACAAGTATGTATGAAAACTTTAAAATAGTTAGATAACCCTAACATGTGCAAAGATAAATAATCTGAAAATGAATCACTCGCACATGCGCACTCTTAGGGTACACTCCCACTTGGTTGCCTTCGGTAAACGGTCATTGAGTATAGGATGCTTTAGTGGTCGTCCTTTTGTCCAAAGATCAAAGTTGCCTTGGAAAGGTTGCCTCGGATATCGTTGCCTCGGATAATTGATCTAAGACATTAGGGTTATTACTAAAACGTCCTAACATTTCTTTAGTGACCGAACGTCCCTTTCGAATTGACCCTCAAAACTCCAACGACGGTGCTACCTACTCACGAATAGTGGGATAACATTGTCTAAAGGAAACGAATACAAAACGATTCTTTTTTCGAGTAAGTAGATTAGTTCTTAAGTACTTGCTCAATCAAAACAAACTTTTTTCACACTTACACTCCTTGACAAAAAAAGTTTTTAAAACACTTCATTACACTCTTGAAGACAGAAGCAAGCGTTAAATCGAAGTCAAAACAAAAACTTTTCAAAGCACATAAACACAAAGAAAACAATTTTGAAAATGATGAGTAAGTATCTAAGAGCCCGTAGATAACTACAGATAGAAAGGGTGCTAATACCTTCCCTTTCTATAATCTACCCCCCGTACTCAGAAATATCTCGAAAAAGGAATTTTTCTGTGCTTTTTTCCTTTCCTTGTTGGATAAAATAAAATTTGGTGGCGACTCTTGCTTACCGCGACATTTTGCAAACACAAACGCAGAACGCAAACCAGCAATTCCTTAAAAAGGGAAACACGTCCCGGTTCTGGCCACCGTATCACAGAACTGGCGACTCTGCTGGGGAGTTAATAAGTGGGGTGTACCTTAAGATTAGTTCATCATATTGTTTTCAATTGTTTAATTTGATTGCTTTATTTTTGTGGGCTTTGAATCAGAGTTACTATAGATCCTAACCCAGATCTGGGGATATCTTTTAGGTAAGTAGCAATAGACTCTGAGGGAACTGTACAGCGTAGACCGATACGGTTGAAGCAGTAGCTACGTTGATGTGGCACATTAGTTGGTACCAATATCCCTTGTGGAGGAACAAGAAGAGTATGGGGCTGCTAATGGGTCATTAAGCATCAACTGACCTTAGAACCTATAATTGACCAACTTGGCCATAGAAAAGTAGCAGAATGCTACACTCATTGAGACCATACACTCGCGATGGTTCCGGCCGCAAGAAAAGATTGCTAAACTGAAACTATGACTGATCGAGGATGGTCAGTGATATTGAGAAACTCTAGAACCCGATTACTATTACTAGGACAGGTTGAACCAAATAAACTGCAAGAGGGTAGTACCTAAACTCCATGCCAGCCTGAAATCTAAGGGCTATTGTGTGACTTGTTTTCCCTTACCATTGCTATCTGTGATACCTGTAGTGTGTTTTTATCATGACATCATGCATCATGACATCGCATACATATTTCATTAGACTAACCATTTCAAAGACTGAGGGGATTCATCTTTGTTCTGTTTTGCAGATCATGGCTTCTATGCACATAAATACCATTCGAGTCAACTTCGTGCAGACCCCTGCTCAGCTTAGAGAGTTGGTTTCAAAGGTTCCTGATACTTCTTCCTTTGTTAGAATACATGGTCATCTCCTTACCTTGGTCACTTCTAAGTTGGATGAGCAAATGATGGGTGTGTTGTTCCAGTTCTTTGACCCGTTGCATCACTGTTTCACCTTCCCGGACTATCAGCTAGTCCCTACTTTGGAGGAGTTTTCTGATTTACTTGGCATATCTATTCTAGAGCAGACCCCCTTTACAGGTTTGGAGATAGCTCCTAGGCCAGAGGATATTGCTTCAGCCCTACATCTAACAATGGCTAATGTAGTATCTAATTGGGAGATTCAGAGTGGGGTTAAAGGCTTCTTGGCTAAGTTCTTGATTGATCAAGCTCAACAGTTTTGGGATAGTTTGGACTTTCAAGCATTTGAAGACATCCTGGCTCTCCTCATTTACGACTTGGTTCTGTTCCCAAATTCAGATTCTTTTGTCGATATAAAGGCAGTCAAGATCTTCATGTCTTGTAACCCAGTGCCTACTCTTCTAGGTGACATTCTGCATGCTCTCTATACCCGTACTGTTCGGAGAAGGGGAACTCTCATGTGCTGTACACCGCTGCTGGCGAGGTGGTTTATTTCTCACCTCCCCAAATCTGTATTGAAGAATGAGGAAGGTATGAGTTGGGCTTACAGAATCACGTCCCTTGCTCATACGGACATCCTTTGGAGTACTAAAGATATGGAAAAAGTAGTTGTCATTGATCGGTGTGGGGAATACCCCAATGTTCCATTGCTTGGAATTAGAGGAGGAATAACCTATAATCCTGGTTTGGCCTTACGATAGTTTGGACGAGCTCGAAGGGACGGTCCTCATGAGCTGCTGCTTCCAGACACTGTCTTTGACTTCAAGGGGAATGTTGAGGGACATCGCCGCAGGTTTATATGAGATTGGGACGGGGTGAACAGGTCTGGTCCATATGATCTAGGAATGAATACTTCTCTCCCGATGCAACCATATCTCCAGTGGGTTCGAGCCCGTGCTCAAAAGCTGGGGATGCCATATGAAGCTGTTTTGCTGGTGATTGTGGAGCATACTGATGAAGAAGGTGTTCCTTATACGATCCTCCGTCCCTATATGCTTACTGATCTGGGGAAATTGAAGAGGTCTTGGATCCAGTTAAGGGAAGAAAGGGATACCTACAGAGAGAAGTATCATGAGCAGGAACGGAAGATCCTGAAGCTCACAAGGCAGCTAGAGACTGAGAGGACAATCAACGATTATGTCAGCATGTAAGGAAAACGACCATGGGAGTTCTGATGTCTTTTATTGTTTCTAGTTTAGATTTGCTTTTCAGTATTTCTTTTGTAACGCCTTAAAGGAATTTGTTAAACATTGTTTCAAGTTTTAATCTAATAAAGTGTGTTTTATTTTGGTTTACAAATTTGAATCTCCCTAAGTCTTTGAAATCATTTCATACGCATTCCATTCCCATGCACCTCATTACAGGTACCATTACAGGTTTCTCATCTTCTTCGCTGTTTATTTCAGCACAACATGTCTTCTGAAACACCTACTGATCAAGCAATTAAGGCTCTTCAAGCTCAGAATGCTCAGTTCCAAGAGATGTTCTTGAACTTGTCTAAGAGTCAACAAGATTTGAAGACTCTCATCTTAAAGGACAAGAAGAAGAATAAGAAGAAGAAGGTGGTCCTCCTGAATATGGGTCACAGATTTGGGAACAGGTTAAGACAGGAAGTTGATATATCTCATTCATCTGGAGGAGGAGAGAATCAAGAGGAAAGGAAGGGTCCTAGCCCTGTGGTTTCTGACAATGACACTGACTTTGATGAAGACCAGTATCCTCCGGTTGAGGATAGGTATAAGCAACTTGAAGACCGGTTGAGCGTAATGAAGATCCAGAATATACCTGGGTTAGACTTCAGAGATTTGGGTCTGGCATCTGGGATTATGATCCCCCCCAAGTTTAAAGCGCCTGTCTTTGCTAAGTACGATGAAGTATCTTATCAGAAGCTACACCTCCGCTCGTATGTCAGAAAGATTCAACCATATACTGCTGATAGGAACCTGTGGTTTCATTTCTTTCAAGATAGTCTGTCAGGGACTCAACTTGAATGGTTCTACCAATTGGAAGGAGCTAACATCCGTAATTGAGAGGACCTTGCTGCTGCTTTTTAAAAGCAATACCAGTATAATGCCGACCTTGCTCCCATGCGTACCCAACTTCAGGGTATGTCTATGGGTGCGAGCTAAGGTTTTAAGGACTACGCTTAGAAGTGGAGAGATATGGAAGGAAGAGTACAACCCCCTCTGGCTGATAGGGAGTTGGTGGATATGTTTCTTGGGACTTTGTCTGGTCCATATTTCAATCATTTGATCGGTAGTTTATCGTCTGGGTTCACTGAATTGATTATGACTAGGGAGACAGTTAAGGCCGGTATCAAGAGCGATAAGATATAGAAAGAGGCTTCATCAAGTATAGAGAAGAAGCCTTTCAAGAAGGAGTCTAGTGCAGTTTACAGCTCGAGAAGCCAAAATCGACCCGAACGCCGCCAAGCAGTTAATGCGATAGTTATATCAAGACCTGATGTTTCCCCACAATGCAACAATCAGCAAAGAGTGGAGAGACCACAAAGGCAGTATACTCGGCTCAGTATAACTCTATCTCAAATTCTGCTGCAACTGTTGAAAACCAACTTGGTGATTCTGAAGGAGGCTCCAAAGAATCCCAGTACTACATCACCGTTGTATAATCCGAACGCCCGTTGTGCTTATCACTCTGATAGCCCGGGGCATGATACCAATAACTGTTGGGCTTTGAAGAATAAAGTGCAGGATCTGATTGATGCTAAGGAGATTGAGTTTGAAGCGCCAGAAAAGCCTAATGTCATGACTGCTCCTATGCCCAAGCATGGAGTAAGTGTTGTGGACGATAATTCATTTGAAACTTCTGTGGAAGACGTTTCTACTCTGTTGTTGACCGTTAAGAAGAACTTATTGTTGGCCGATTTATTTCCGAGTTGTGGCGAAGGTTGCCACCTATGTTCCATCCTGCCTGCTGGTTGTCATCTATTGAAGTCATGTGTCCAATGCGTGATGGATAACAAAGAAATCTTGTTTGAGAAAAATTTGGTTCCATTGATTCCTGTTGAAGATGTTTCTATAATCACCATTTCCGCCAATCCTTCCAAGGCTTCCTCGAGAAAGCCTGTTAGGATTACATCTGTTCCGAGAGTTTCTCCATTGATCATTGCTATTCCTGGTCCTATCCCTTACACTTCGGATAAGGCCGTCCTGTGGCATTATGGGGCCGATGTGTATTATCATGGGATTAAACAAGACTTGAAGGTTGAAGAGGCTGATACTGATGTCAGCAATATTGTCGGGTCTAGCAAGGTCACCCGAAGCGGAAGACTTTTCTCTCCTGAAATTTCCCCACCAACTGTTCGGAAACCTGTTGCTATTTCACCTGCCAGTACATCTGTTACTGTCCCTGTTCATGTTCCAATCATTACCCCTGTCGCCAAGTCATCTGAAGCTCGTGGCAAAGAGATCACCGGTGAGCCTGCCTGGACAGAGGCACCGAAGAAGATTATTGTTGAAACCTCTAGGCAGGAGATAGAGGAAATTTTAAAGATCATTAAAAAGAGAGACTACAACGTAGTCGAACAGCTGGGGAAAACCCCGTCAAAGATCTCCATGTTATCTTTATTGTTGTGCTCAGAAGCCCATGCAAAGGCTTTAATTGCTTTCCTAAAAACTGCGCATGTGCCACAAGAGACATCTGCTGACCAGTTCAAAGACTGTGTGGCTAGTTTGACAGCTGACAACGGGTTGGGTTTGTCCGACGCAGACTTGACTGCCAAAGGAAAGAATCACAATGATGCTCTGCATGTTTTAATCGAGTGTAGGGGCACTACTTTGGCCCATGTGCTGGTGGATACTGGTTCCTCGTTAAATGTTTTACCCAAGAAAGCGTTTGACCGGTTGGACTGTGAAGGGTTTGTGCTAAAGCCGAGTAATATTGTGGTTAGGGCCTTTGACGGGTCCAAAAGGATGGTGCACGGGGAGGTGGATGTCCCTGTTAAAGTCGGTTCTTAGACTTTTGCATCTACATTCTATATGATGGACATCCGACCATCCTATTCTTGTTTGTTGGGTCGCCCGTGGATTCATAAGGCTGAGGCAGTAACTTCTATGCTCTATCAGATGTTAAAGTATCCAGTGAAGGGGAAAATTGTTACGGTACGAGGAGAGGAGGAGTACATGGTGAGCCACCTTAACTCTTTTCGGTATGTGGAGATGGATGGGGAGTTCATTGAAAACCCGTGCCAGAACTTTGAAGAAGTCCCCCAGACTTTGGCGTCGACTGAAACTATTGCTGAAGATCCTCCAATGAAGATGGCTTCCTTCAAGGATGCCCGGGCTGTTATTGAGAAAGGTGGGTGTGCGAATTGGGGCCAACTCCCTGACTTTGTACACAAGACTGACAAGTTTGGTTTGGGTTTTACTGCAGAAGCTCAAAGGGCTGTTCGGCGTGCGCGGATTGGAAGACCTCCCCTGCGTATCAGTAATCCGGAAGTGAATGCAATTGAAGATGATGATGAAGAGTCTGAGTTTGACAGCTGGATTTACCCGACTACCGACGGTGGATTAAGCAATTGGACGGAAAAGGACTTAGTGCCCATTTCTTTTATTACACAGTAATAAGACTTTTGTTTTGAGATTTATAACAAACAGTTTTAAACTTTATGGCCCGGTGTCTTACCCGAGGCACCGTGGCTTTGTTTGTGAGGGCTTAATATTTGTCATTTCCATATATCATCAATAAAAGCATTGGACATTTTTCTTGCATTACAAATCTTGCGCTCCTTGTTTTTCCCTTTTTGTACTTTATCAAAACAACTATTTGTCTTACACACACTCACATATACAGGTCCACATCCACTCTGGATCCCACTGATAACGACTCTGCTACTGCCAATTATGACTTTGAAAGTCCGATCAACCAAGCCGAGGATAAAGGTGAGGATGATTGTGAAGTTCCTGGGGAACTTGCTAGACTGTTACTTCAGGAAGAGAGGGTCATTTAGCCGCATGAAGAGTCAGTGGAAACGGTAAATCTGGGTACAGAGGTAGACAAGAAAGAGGTCCAGATCGGTGAAAATCTGGAGTCTAGTGTCAAGCGACGGTTGATTCAAATGCTGCGTGATTATGTTGAGATCTTTGCCTGGTCTTATGAAGATATGCCTGGGTTGGATACCGATATCGTGGTTCACCGCCTGCCTACTAAAGAGGACTATCCTCCAGTGAAGCAGAAAGTTCGTCGAATGTGCCCAGAGATGTCTGAGAAAATCAAGGCTGAGGTTATGAAACAGTTCGATGCCGGTTTTCTAGAAGTTACTTCTTACCCGCAGTGGGTTGCCAACGTGGTTCCAGTGCCGAAGAAAGATGGTAAGGTTCGAATGTGCATTGACTATATGGATCTGAACAGGGCGAGCCTCAAAGATGATTTCCCCCTGCCTCATATCGATGTTCTGGTTGATAACACCGCACAACATAAGGTCTTCTCCTTTATGGATGGTTTTTCCGGTTACAATCAGATTAAGATGGATCCCAAAGACATGGAGAAGACAACCTTCGTCACGCAGTGGGGTACCTTTTGCTACAAAGTTATGCCTTTCGGATTGAAGAATGCTGGGGCAACGTATCAGCACGCCATAGTCGCTTTGTTCCATGACATGATTCATCATGAGATTGAGGTGTACGCTGACGACATGATTGCGAGGTCCCAGACTGAAGAAGAACATCTTGACCACCTTCAGAAGTTATTTGACAGATTGAAGTTGTACAAGCTGAGGCTAAATCCGAATAAGTGCACCTTCAGGGTGAGATCTGGTAAGCTGCTGGGTTTCGTCGTTAGTGATAAAGGTATTCAAGTGGATCCGGAAAAGGTGAAGGCTATACAGGAGATTCCAGTTCCCCGAACAGAAAGAGAAGTCAGAGGCTTTTTGGGACGGTTGAATTACATTGCCCGATTCATTTCACATTTGACTGCTACTTGCGAGCCAATCTTCAATTTACTGAAGAAAGATCAAGTGGTAAGATGGAACAATGAATGTCAAGCCGCTTTCGAAAGGATCAAAGAATATATCCAAGAGCCACCTATTCTGATGCCTCCAGTTGAAGGGAGACCTTTGATCTTATACTTGACAGTACTCAACAATTCAATGGGGTGCGTGTTGGGGCAGCATGACGAGTCTGGCCGAAAAGAGCATGCTATTTATTACCTTAGCAAAAAGTTTACCAACTGCGAGACCCGATACTCGTTGCTTGAGAAAACTTGCTGCGCTTTGGCATGGGTTGCTCGCCGGCTGAGACAATACATGCTGACTCACACTACTTTATTGATATCAAAGATGGATCCTATCAAGTATATCTTCGAAAAGCCTGCCTTGTCCAGAATAATAGCAAGATGGCAGATGATCTTGACTGAGTATGACATCCAATACATGACCCAAAAGGCAATTAAAGGAAGTGTGTTGGCAGATCATCTGGCACATCAGGTAGTGGATAATTACCAGTCTATGAACTTCGAGTTCCCGGATGAGAATATCATGTTGGTGACTGACTGTGAGACACCTGGACCGGATGAAGGACTTGAGGAGGGATCTCGATGGTCTATGTACTTTGATGGAGCTTTAAACACTTTGGGTAATGGCATTGGCACCGTGATCATATCTCCTGAAGGCTCTCATACTCCATTCACCGCCCGACTATGTTTCAACTGCACCAACAGTATGGCGGAGTATGAAGCGTGCATCATGGGTCTTCGAGCAGCAATTGACCTAAGGATTAAGTTCTTAAGTGTATTCGGAGATTCCGCTCTCGTTATCAGTCAGATCAAAGGAGAGTGGGATACGAAACACCCAAACCTTATTCCTTACAAAGAGTATGTATTGACGTTGCTTCCATACTTTGAGGAGATAACCTTTGAACACTTCCCAAGAGAGGAGAATCAGTTAGCGAACGCGCTAGCTACGATGTCTTCTATGTTCAAGGTCAGGTGGGACAATGAGGCTCCCCAGATTACCATTGAAAGGTTGGAAGAACCCGCACATTGCTATGACATTGAGACTGAAGAGGTAGAAGATAAACCCTGGTTTCACGAGGTAAAGAGGTATCTTAAGGCTCAAGAGTACCCCGAGGGTGCATCTGTTAATGATAAGAAGTTTCTGAGGAGGTTCGCCGAGAAGTTCTTCATCAGTAATGGTATCCTTTACAAGCGTAACCATGATTCGACCTTACTGCGATGTATGGATAAGAGCGAGGCAGAAAGGATTATGGAAGAGCTACACGAAGGTACTTTCGGAACTCATTCCAGTGGACACACCATGGCAAAGAAGATCCTACGGGCAGGATATTATTGGTCCACCATGGAAGCCGACTGTTATCAACATTCTCGGACCTGTCATAAGTTCCAAGTCTATGTTGATAAGGTGCATATACCTCTAGTTCCTCTGAACGTTTTGACAGCTTTGTGGCCTTTTGCAATGTGGGGCATCAACATGATTGGTGAGATCAGACCTACTGCGTCTAACGGGCATCGTTTCATCCTGGTAGCAATTGATTACTTTACAAAGTGGGTTGAGGCAACTTCCTTTGCTACTGTAACCAAGAATGTCGTGGCACAGTTCATTCGGCACAATCTGATATGTCGATATGGTGTGCCAGAGAGAATCATTACAGACAATGGTACAAATCTCAACAATAAGATGATCACCGAGCTCTACAAACAGTTCAAGATACAGCATCACAATTCTTCTCCCTACCGGTCGAAGATGAATGGGGCCGTTTAAGCGGCCAATAAGAACATCAAGAAGATTGTGCAGAAGATGACGGTGACATACAAAGACTGGCGCGAGATGTTACCATTTGCTCTTCAAGGGTACCGTACCTCAGCGCGGACGTCAACAGGGGAAACACCCTATTCCTTGGTATATGGTATGGAGGCCGTATTGCCCATTGAAGATCAGATACCCTCTCTTCGGATTATGAAGGATGCAGGTTTGAGCGAAGATGACTGGATTGAGACCCGGCTTGATCAGCTGAACTTAATCGATGAAAAGAGACTTACTGCTATTTGTCATGGTCAAACGTATCAAAAGCGGATGATCAAGGCATTTATCAAGAAAGTTAAACGACAAGAATATCAAGTCGGGGATCTGGTCATCAAGCGCATCATATTACCTCAAGGTGATCCCAGGGGAAAATGGACCCCTACGTACGAAGGGCCATTTGTGGTTAAGAACATTTTCTCGGGAGGAGCTATGATTCTAACCACCATGGATGGTGACGACCTTCCTCACCCCGTAAATGCAGACATAGTGAAAAGATACTACGCATAATCAAAGACCCGCTAGGTCGACTGGCCTAGGCAAAAATAAGGGATGAAAATGAAAAAATCTGTACACCCGGTAAGTCGAAAACCTGAAAAGGCGGCTTGGGAAAAAAGGGGTATCCCGGTGGACTGAAAACCCGAAAGGGCGGTCCAAAAAAAAATTAGGGATTAAGGCGTAACACTATGTCTCATTGGATCACCTTGCAACCAGACTTCAGTATCGACTATCAAGCTCGGACGACACCAATCAATCTGATCTACCTTCAACCAAGTAGTAAAGTGATGAGATGCTCGAAGATATAAAGGCAATAGTAGAGTTGGAACTCAGTGGGATTGTTCACATAACTGTTTTTTTTTCTTTGTTTTTCACAAATTGTATAAATTCTATTGTCCGGCGGCGTTCTCTTACTAGGACGTCAGCCTCTTGTACAAAAGACGCCTGTTTACAGGCCAAACTTTAGAGTTAATACAATTCATTTTCACAAATAAATTTCAAATGGTTTTCATTTTTCTGTTTTGTTTTGCAAGAAAGTCCAATGGTTCATTTTTGATATATGCATTTGACAATAATTGCTGCTCATAAATATTTACATACGAAACGAAGGATGATTACTCGTAATATTAGAAACAGGGGCAAACAAGAAATATCCAAGCCTTACAGTTGATTTATTCACCAGGTGTAGGGATAGACCTAGTTGGAGAAAACCATTAAAGGTATATTCACTCCCCGCAGAGTAAGAGAAAGACAGTAGTGTTAATTCTCCCCAGCTGAGGCTCGCAACCGCGAATGAGTCGGTAAAATTCTCCCCAAGTAGAGTTTATCTATCATCAGCACTGGAAAATTATCCCCAATGGAGTTTGGAGAATTATCCCTAGTAGAGGCTGGAGGATTGTCCCCAGTAGAGCCTAAAAGGTTATCCCCAGTAAAGTCGCAACTGGAAAATCATCCCCAGCGGAGTTCATTCCTTTCACAAACAGAAATTTAATCCTCAACAGGTTTCATTATCACCAGCAATGATAATTCATCCCCGGCTGAGGTTATTATTCCAAATCAACAGGTCCTCTAGCAGAGTATGTCCTCCCCACAGAGTCATTTCCTCATCAGTTTGTTCCCCAGCGGAGTTATCCTCTCCCGCAGGCTTATTCTCACAATCATCTTCATTCATTATCCCCAGCGGAAACGAAGAATTCAACTCTTTTCTCCAACAGCTATCCGGGATTTATTTTCCCCAGCTAAAAACATCACATTTCCATACATCATGGCATGAATACGCATCATACAACACAGTCTCATTTATTTTGAGAACATCATTGTCTGATACATATTATGCATTACATACAGCTAACCTTTACCTTTCAGGAAAGATACAATCAAATTCTCACAAAATTCAAGCTGTGAAGCCCGAGTGCAAATGGATAATAGTTTAATCCCCAATTGAATAATGGACGACCGAAGCTCCTAAAATTCAACTTTCCTCTTTAATAGAGATGATTCCTCAGTAGAATACGGACGACTGAAGCTCCTAAAATTCAACTTTCCTCTTCAATAAAGATGATTCCTCAGTAGAATACGGACGACCGAAGTTCCTAAAATTCAACAGAGATGATTCCTCAGTAGAATACGGATGACCGAAGTTCCTAAAATTCAACAGAGATGATTCCTCAATAAGAATACAGACAGCCGGAGTTCCTAAAATTCAACAGAGATGATTCCTCAGTAGAATACGAACGACCGAAGTTCCTAAAATTCAACAGAGATGATTCCTTAGTAGAATACGGACGACCGAAGTTCCTAAAATTCAAACAAAGACGACTCACCAGTAGAATAACGGACGATCGAAGCTCCTAAAATTCTACTTCTTTCAACAAAGATCAGCCTTCCCTAGCGGAATCTTCCTCAAACGACAGGTATACAAGCTCTCGCTAAGGAATCTCTTCTGCGATCGACATTCCTTCGGATGGAATCTTTAAGCCCATCTCCCGTCATCAGTCTCCAAATGGAATCAATAAGCCCATTCCCGACATCACAAGACAATTACCACTTCATGCGAGTGCAAATTTCTGGACACTCTGGTGTTCAATCATCTTCCACCTTCAGATCACGAAAGGCAGACAAGTCAATCTAAATCTTCAGGTTTAAGAAAATTGAACAGGGGCAGCTGTTGTACCCCAAAATTTTCCCTCCCGTATTTCTCAAAAAACATTTCAAGAAAGATCCCCAAGTTGCTCAAGGTAGTCCAAGGGTTGTCTAGACAAGCTCTCTCCTAAGGCAATCTACCTCAAATTAGGGTTTCATGTTGCATCAAGATGCTTGAGTCCAAGGGATCCCAAATACTCACCAATATCTTAATATGTTATCAAGATCATCCATGTCAAGTTTCAAGCCTTGCAGAGGAATTTTTCTCAGTCAATTGCTCAAAGGTCTGAAAATCGACTATGCTGGGCCAAAAGTCAACTGTGGTCCACATACAGTCAAACTTCAAGAATTTTAGTCAAAATTCTCATTATGAAGGATATTTCATCATTTGATCAAGGGTTGATCATGATTTATCAAGGATTGCTCATAATTCATCAAAACTCAAAAGTTGCTAAGTTAGGGTTTTGTAGGAAAAGTCAACTTAACTTTGACCAAGCATAACTTTATAATAATTTATGAGAAATGACCCATCCAAAGCTGGTTTTGAATAGGATTCAATTATATATAACCCATCTTCATCTCCCAAGTTCAAAATATGCACTCACAAGAAGTTATGAATTTGGTCATTATAGGTCATTTTGGAAAGTCAACAAAAACACCTTTTTTGTCAAAGCTTCATACATGAGCATGGAATATCAAATTTAGATGAGACCAAAAGGGTTGATTAGAGGACAGCTCAAGATTTATAAAAAGTCCAAGAACACCTCTAAAGAGTCAAAATTGAGGAAGTTATGCATTGGTGAAGTTGACCTTTTTTTGCAAAATTTCCAAAAGTCAACTCTGCCAAAAACTTCAAATTTTGCCAAATGGGCCCAATCTTTTTCACTTGTTTTGAGTTGGAAACATATTCCACGAGCTCTAGACCTTTCCACTTGTCATTATCATGTTTTTATTATTTATTTTTATTTTTAATTGATTTAAATCAATTTTAATCAAAATAAATCATGAGAAAATCCAAAATATTGAAAACAAAAGATTTTGTGCTTGTTTCAGGTTTTAATTACAGCTAGCATCAAATCAAACTCGTGCAAGGCATTAGGGTGGACAAAAAGATTGATTTTAGGCCAATTTTGGAATGATATTCAAGAGACTCAAACGATCTTCCAACTGCTTGTATCTATCCTCAGTGGGAGGATACTGCTCATCATTGTAGTTCGTATCATTGTCAGAAACTTCAGTATTGGGGTCCTTTTCCCTTGTCTCCCTTTCTTGATTCTCCCCTTCCTTGGATGAGGAGGTTAGATCGACTGGATGCTTTAACGCCCCCTTGAACCTTCTGCCCATATTCAGAATACCAGAGACCTTCTTCTTTTTCTTCTTCTTCTTCTTCAGGATGAGGGATTTCAGATCCTCCTGCCCCTTCGCCAGAGTTATGAACATCTATTGAAATTGGGCATTTTGTGCCTGAAGATCTTTGATGCTTTGTTCAGAAGAGATTTCTGCTGAAGTAATCAACGAAGAAGATGAGAAGCTTGTAGTGTTACCTGTATATGCATTGTTTATGGATGGGATACGTATGCAATGATTTCAAGGACTTTGGGAAAATTAAATTTGCGAACCAAAATGAAACAAAGATTTTATTAGTAGAATTCAAAGTTCAATTGGGTTT
This sequence comes from Vicia faba, assembly GCA_948472305.1. Taxonomy (NCBI): domain Eukaryota; kingdom Viridiplantae; phylum Streptophyta; class Magnoliopsida; order Fabales; family Fabaceae; genus Vicia; species Vicia faba. The sequence goes on from OX451739.1 coordinate 1,325,554,718, forward strand.
TAGGTGTTACAATTAAAAACAATTCTAAAAAACTAGAAAAAAAATAAAATTTCCCATGGATGCTTCCTCTTCGTGCCGAGATAGACATTAAGGCTTCTTTCCTCATGAGGATGCTTTGTGAGCTCTAAAACCATCCTCTCTTGGGCATAGAACTGATCCCTATAAGTATCCCGCTCTTTCTTCAACTGAATCCAAGACCTCTGTAGTTCTTAAAGATCAGTGGGCATATCAGTATGGAGAACCGTGTAAGGAATACCCCTTTCAGTAGTGGGTTCCACAATCACTGGTAAAACGGCCATGTAGGGCATCATAAGTTTCTGGGCGCGAGCTCGTACCCATTGGAGATAAGGTTCCATAGGAATGGAAACCTTAGGCCCCAAAGCCTTGGTGTCAGATCTATTTACTATGCTCCAAGCTCGTATGAACCTCTGGCGATACCCTTGAACATCATCCTCATAGTTAAATATAATGCCCTTGATAAGTAACTCATGAGGACCATCCCTTCGAGCATAACCAAATTGTCGCAGAGCCAAGCAATGATTGTAAGTTATGCCTCCTCTAATGCCAAGTAATAGGACATTAGGGTATTCCCCGCAGCGGTCAATAATAGCAGTATCTCTCATAGCTCGGGAATACCAGAGAATATCCATGTGAGCGAGTGACATTATCCTTTGTAACCAACCCAAACCTCATTCATTCATTAGTACGGACTTAGGGAGGTGAGAAATAAACCACCTCGACAGCAATGGCATGCAGCACATAAGAACCCCTCTTCTCTTCATGGTACGAGTATGGAGAACGTGCAAGATATCTTCGAGCAAGGTAGGCACGTGGTTGTGAGAGAGGAAGATCTTGATAGCATTCACATCTATGAGAAAGTATAGATTAGGGAACAGTACTAACCCATAGATTAGAAGGGCCAAGACCTCATCAAAAGCCTGAAAGTTCATATCATCCCAAAACAATTGGGCCTTGTCTATTAGGAACTTGGCTAGAAAACCCTTGACTCCTCTTCTTGTTTCCTAATTGGATACCACTTCGGCCTGTTTCAGATGCAAGGTTGAGGCAATGGCTTCCGGCTTAGGAACCTCTTCTAAACTTGTGAAAGGAAACTGTTCAAGAATGGTTATATTTAATAACTGAGAGAACTCTTCCAAGGTAGGAACCAACTGATAGTCTGGGAAGGTGAAGTAGTGGTGCTTGGGATCAAATAATTGAAAGAGTACGCCCATCATCTTTTCATCAAAGTTTGAAGTAACCAGGTTGAGAAGTCGACCATGTCTCTTAGTGAACGCAGAAGTTTCAAGAACCCTTGATACTAGCTCCTTGAGTTGGGGGGTATTCTCACAAAGCTAATTCGGATAGTGTTTCTACGAGCGGAGGCCATGATCTGGAAAACAGAACAAAGATAAATTCCCTTGGTCCTTGAAATTATTAGTGTAATAAGAATGGATGCTATGTTATGATGCATGATGTTAGGTTCAAACAGAATAAATCACACACAAGCAAAACACACAATAAAACTTAGGTTCAAAGGCTTGCATGAGGTTAAAGGTAAGTACCCTCTTGAAGTTTAGTTGGTTTCAAACCTATCTTAGAAAAGTAACCGGGTTCTAAATATTCTCAATATCACTGATCATCCTTTATCGGGCATTGTTTCAGCTCAGGAAATCTTTTCTTGCAGCTGAAATATCCCGAAAGTATGACCTCAATGAGTGTAGCATCGAGTATCAACCAATCCTCAGCTTTATACCGAGGCCGGATATCTCACTACTTTCTAATGGCTAAGTTTTTTCAACTAAGGTTCTAAGGTTCGTTAGTGCTTCACGACACCATGCAGCGGCCCTGTATTCTCCTCGTTTCCACACGAAGGATACCGGTACCAACCAAAGTGTCACACCAACACAACCATCGCTTAAACCATATCGGTCTACGCTGTATAGTCTCCATGATCTATTGCTGTTTACCTAAAAAGTGTCCCCATATCCGGGTGTAGGATCTTCAATAATACCCAAGCAAAACCCTTAAAGATAAACCAGGCAAAGCATACAAGAAAGCAATCAAAATGACCTAGATCCTAAGGTGTACCCCACTTATTATTAAGTCCCTAGCAGAGTCTCCAATTATGTGATACGGTGGCAGAACCGACTGTTAATACTGGTTTGCATTTTTTGTTCGCAAATGTCGTGGTAAGCAAGAGTCGCCACCGACTTTTATTTCATCCAACAAAGGAAAAGGAAAAAGAACAGAAAAAACCTTTTTTCGAGATGTTTTTGAGTACGGGGGGGGTAGATTATAGAAAGGGAAGGTGTTAGCACCCTTTCTATTCGTGGTTTTTCACGTGCTCTTAGGTACTTGCTCATTTTTAAATTGCTTGTGTGTTCTTGTTTTGAAAATTTTTGTTTACTTCGTGATAACCCTTGTATCAGTCCTCAAGAGTGTGACAAAGTTGTTTTGAAAACTATTTTTTGAAAAGTGTTTGTATGAAAAGTTTTTGTTTTGAGCAAGTACTTAAGAGTTTTCTACCTACTCGAAAAGAGTCTGTTCATTTTCGTTTCCTTTAGACGGTGCTATCCTACTATTAAGGAGTAGGTAGCTGCGTCGTTGGATTTGTAAAGGGACGTTCGAAAGGGACGAAATGGTCTCTGAAGGCAACAAGTAAAGATACCTTAGCATTTCGATGGGACTATCGTCATAAGATCAATTCGTAGGCAACTCGAGGGATAAGTAGGGACTGTGATCTTTATGACGACTTTGAATTGCAGGTCATTGCCAAGGTATCCATATGTTCGAGGGATACGACCATTATTTCCGAGGCAACCAAGTGGGGCAAACCCTAGGAGTGAGCATCTGCAAGTGTGTTTTTTTCTAGTTAATTATCTTTGCACAATTATGATTGTCTACCATTTTAATTTGATTTATCTTTCGCACGCAATCCTAATGTCCATACATCTAGTAGTTTAATAGTTACGGAAATTAAAAGCGAGAAATAAAAACCCTAACTATTACAAGGCTTTGGGGAGGGGATTACATAATTAAAAACCGGGGAAAAGTGATAAACGCGAAATAGTAAACCTAATTAACTATTACAACTTGGGAACAATTACAATAATTAATAATAATAATAAAGAAAGTAAAGACGCGCGTGAAAGTTAAAATAGGAACAAATTAGAACCTAAGAAATCTAATTAATTAAAAACTTTTTTGTATTTTTTTATTGAGAGAAAAATAATTACAAATTGCAAAACATAATTTACTAATTAATTTTATTTAGCAAAATAACCAATGTTGAAACAATTAAAAATGATTCATTTTTTAAAATTAATTTCAATTATAAAAACAAACCTAATTCTATTTAACTTTAATTATGGAAGAAAAACAAAGTAATTGAATTAACCTAATTTCTATTAAATTTTAATTACAAAAATGTTTAAGTTAATCTAATTAAATTAATTAATAAAGTGTAAATAAATATTTTATGAAAAAAAAGACTAAACCTAATATTTTTGTAGTTTTCTGATTTTATGATTTAATAATAAAAATGAATTTTTTGTAAAAAAAAAACAATTAAAACAAATAATAAAATAAAAGAATTGAAAAAAGAAAGGAAAATATTTGGGCCTGATTGTGAGAAACGAATTAGGGGGGTATGAACTGGAATTTTCAAGCCCAGATTCCCTTGTAAGCCCATCATGCGTTTGGATCCAGTGCTGGCCATGTTTGAGGGTGCATCATTGACTTCTCCCCATTGGACGTTAGATCCGGATCTGAGGACGATCCACTAGCTAGATTTGGAAGGTGTATGGTAGACATACTGGAGTCCAAGGCACAGGATCTGCAAGCAAATATTATGGAAAATAAAATGTAGGAGGTAGGGATTGAACCCCTGACCTCCTACACATGAATGCCTCAAGGCCATTCGCTTCACCAACTGAGCCAGCTTCCTATTTGTTAACATAAACACACAATAAATAATATATTGAATGATGGTCAGTAATTGTAACCAAAACATGCACAAAGTTCAAATTGCCCACTCAGGCTGTGACACACATTCGTCTTCTCCAGGGGACTGTCGTCTTGGGTCCAGAGCTTTTACCCACGGACATTGGTCATAGCTACAAACCTGTAATCCTCAAGTATCTTGTCCAAGCAACATAAATTAGATTCAAGATCATGGGTTGATTGGGTTTGATCCTCTGATCATGATAGTATCCATCTTGAGATCCAATTATTCCTGCATTTGAAAGCCCTAAAACGGCCTTGTAAACCCTAGCAATGTCATTTCATCCAACAGGAACCAAAACATGCAATTAAGTATGCAATAACATTCTAAAGGATGATATAAACATGAACATATACTTATAACTCATTTATCATGCGTGAATTGTAAAAACCAATTTCAAAAATATGAATAAACCGTGTTATGGCTAGCGCTCGTTTCTTGATGCTTCAGGCCTTGATGATGCATGCTATCGCCCTAATGACCGCCCAGGAACAAGATTTGACCTTCAGAACATCTTGAACTAGCCTGTGGAAGTTGCACTTTTGGACAAAAATTTTGAGTTTTGTTTCTTGCTTTGGAGGCAGGCTGCGCACCAAAATTCTCTTCCTCTAGGGTTAGAATGATCTTGTATATATGTGAGAATCAAATTAGGTCCATAAAATTGGAATGAATCCAAAGAATAATGAATTTCAATTCTTGCATCCAATCTTTCCAAATATAGAGATTTCTTCTCTTTTCAATCTTGCACGTTTTTCTTGGCTATTGACATCATATAAGATCTTCATTCAATACAAAAGTCATTCCTAAAATAAATTATATGATTTATTTGGATTTATTTGATTTTATTTGAGTTTTAAATGAATAAAAATAAAAATAAATTAAACAAACAAATAAATAAATCACGGAGGGTCCCATAGGTCGTGGACCATGCTAGGACTGAGATTCAATCTTGAAAAGATGGGCCCATGTGAAAAAAAAATGCAATTTTGGGCATTGTTGACCTTGTGCAAATTTCCAAAAATGGCCAACTTTGACAATGCACATCTCTCTAAATTTTGACCCTAAGAGGGTGTTCTTTGACTTTTTAGAAAGCTTAGGATGTCCCCTAAGCAACCTCTTTGGTTTCATCTCAATTGGATCTTCCATATTCATGTAAGGAACTTTGACCTAAAAGGTGTTTTTGTTGACTTTTTGGAATGACGTATAATGTCTGAGGTCATGTCTTTCCATGAGTGCATTTCTTGAACTTGACGACTGAAGATGAGTTGTAAGGAATTGAATTACCTTCAAAATGAGCCTTGGATGGGAAATTTATGATAAAGTATGAGAAAGTTATGTTTGGTCAAAGTTTGGTTGACTTTTCCTAAGAAACCCTAATTTAGCAATTTTTGAGTTTTGATGAATTAGGAGCATTCCTTGGGGAATCATGGTCAACCCTTGATCAAATGATGGATATCACTTCAAAATGTTGATGTTGACCAAAAATCTTAAATTTTGACTGTATGTGGGCCACAATTGACTTTTGACCTAATATAGTTGATTTTCCAACACTTGAGCAATTGATTGAGCAAACTTCTTGTGCAAGGCACAAAACTTGGCATGAATGGTCTTGAGAACATCTTAGGACTATGGAGAGAATATGAGGCCCTTTGGAATCAACCATCTTGGTGAAAATGGAAAGCCTGGTTTGAGGTTCATTGCTTTAGGAGAGAGTTTTTCTGGTCAACTCTTGGGCATCTTTGAGCAAGTTGAGTATCTTAATGAACATATGTTGAGTAAAATGAGACAGCAAATTTTGGGGTACAACAATGTCCTAAACAACATCTGAGGTCTTATTTCAGGAAGATCCAACCTCACACCGCCGATAGGAATTTGTGGGTGCATTTCTTCCAAGAAATTTTATCAGAGACTCAATTGGAATGGTTCTATCAGCTGGAGGGAACCAACATCCGCACCTGGGAGGATATGGCTGCTGCTTTCTACAGGAAGTACCAATACAAATATTGACCTCGCTCCAACCCGTACACAACTTCAAAGCATGTCTATGGTTTGTGATGAGGGCTTCAAAGATTATGCCCAGAAATAGAGAGATCTTGCAGGAAGAGTCCAGCCTCCTCTATCTGATAGAGAGCTGATAAATATGTTCTTAGGCACTCTGTCTGGTCCATTTTTCAACCACTTGATTGGAAGTTATTCAGTTGGGTTCACCAAGCTGATATTGACAGATGAAAGAGTAGAAGCCTATATCAAGAGCGGTAAGATTCAAAGGGATGCATCTTCAAGTACAATGAAGAAACCCTTCACTGGGAAGAAAGAGGTCAGTGTTGCTTATGACCAGAGAAACCAGGGAAATACTGAACACCGTCCAACGGTGGGAGCGGTGTTAATTTCTAATCCTACACCTATTCAACAATAATAGGGCAATAGGCATAGGATAAAGTTTCAAGAAAGGCAGTACACTAAGATTAATATGCCATTGTGTCAAGCGTTACAACATTTTCCTAAAACGAAACTGATTACACTAAGGGATCCTCCTCAAAACTCTGATACCTCCTCTCCTAAGTAAAATCTGAATGCGAAATGTGCCTACCATTCTAATAGTCTTCGGCACGACACTGATAGCTGTTGGTCTTTGAAAAACAAGATTCAAGATTTTATTGACAACAAGGAGATTTAATTTGACTCTCCAAGGCTCCCAATGTGATCACTGCTCCCATGTCGAATCGTGGCCAAGATTGAGAGTGTTTATTTCATTTGAGTTCTCAAATTGTAATTTTTTTTATTGTTCGAACACTTATTTTATTTCAAACTTTGTGATTCCATTAATGCATTGCATATGTTTGTCTTGAATTAATCCATTCGCTTTCACTATATTGAAACTATGCTTTTACTTCCTTTTTGTGATATTCAACTCTCGTTAAAAGTTGTAAGCCTTTAGAGGAAGGATGACGAAAAAGATACCATAATCTCTACAATATGCTTTTGAATAGACCTTGTTGCTGATGTACATGCGTTGTTTCAAATCCTAAATAGTGGAGTTATAAGGAAGATAATCCCTAGTCAACCCCTTTGAGACTAAGAAGTAGGAGTTTTCTTTTTCACGCAAATTGAAACCCTTAATCATAACCTGGGGCAGGGTAGTTTCTCAGTTAATTCAATAGTGCATTTAATCGCAAGCTTTCCCTTCGTACGCGATGAGTATTATTGTAGGTATTCTTCCAAAACAAAAGATGGTGATGGTTCCACATAATCATTAAAATAGGCAGTCATTATCTCTCAAAAGAAAAGCCCGCTAAGTCAAAACCTATGAAGGAGACTAAAAGAAACTGGGGCATCCCACTGACTGTAATCACAAAAGAAACAGTTGAGGCAAAAGGTAGGGATAATAAAATCAAAAAAGGGGTCGCTATGAATCCTCCACAAAAAAATATTACAAAAAAATGATGTCTGCCTCCTCAAAATAAACTTTCAGTATTTGAACCATCACTGGAATATCAAGGCCAAGATTCCATAACTCAATTGGTATCTAAACGCATAATTAATTAAGTGTAGGACTGGAGAACATTACGGAGAATGGGTTGGGTACAAATAAATTTTGAGCCTTTATCATTTGTTTCTTAAACCGTGAACCAGGCCATGTTACAACCCCTAAAAGTCCTAGATGAAGCATGGGTTAGTTCGAAAGTATATTGTTACAAAAAGGTATCCTGACTCCTGTAAGGTTTGCTATAAATCCTGAGTTGATATCACATTCTTGCAAATTTTGTTTTACTAAAAAGTAAATTTTCAAAAACTTCAAGACAGACATAAGCTTTGCATTTTTAATACCACTGTTTTCATATAACTAATTATTCGACAACAGAGAAATTCGCACGATGAAAACTCAATGAACAGAAATCCTCTTAATGGACAAAATCACCTCAGTTAGAAATACATTTCTAGTAATTGGACTTTCATAATCAAGGGGAATGACATGGTGCCTAACTGATATGGGGGCAGTCAAGTCAAGATTCAAGGAATCTCTCAAAAGTACCGAATAGCCAAGGGCAGATCTCCATCTGAATCACTTGGGGCATTGAACAGGAAGGGCCACGCGTGATCAATAAAACATTTTCTGGCAGTGTTGCAACACTTACTACTATAGACAGTAACAATTTTCCACACCCTGTGAACGTGGACATAGTCAAAAGATACTACGCATGAAAAAAGACCCGCTAGGTTGACTGGCCTAGGCAAAAGTAAGGACATCCCGACGAACCAAAGGAGTTTGGGAAAAAATTAGGGATATAAATAAAATTGTACACCCAGTAAGTCGAAAACCTGAAAAGGCGGATTGGGCAAAAAAAGGGTATTCCGATAGACTGAAAATCTGAAAGGACAGTCCAGGAAAAAGTTAGGGATTAAAGTGTATGATTATATCCCGTCATCTCGTCACCTATCTATTAGTAGAAGACTTATCACCCTGATCAGTAGTCACCAAGGGCTCTAGAAGTTGAGGTATGTTCAAGTCTCCACGGACCTCCACAGAGCCACTTCCATGAGATTATCCCTACAAGGTAATCTTCACGAAGTCATACATTACCTACAATTTCCCCAGCAGATCGCTCTGGCAGATAAAGGAGTATGATCTTCTTCCTGGCAATATCACTAACCTATGGAGTTTCAACGTTACATTCCAAGGGAATTCCTCTCCCCAGCTGATTTTTCAAAACTATAAAAGCCCCTCCAGACTACTTCACTCCAATAGAGCTCATTCCTCCATCGCCAGGTTTTATTTCCCCAATAGGGTTTATTTCCCCAATAGGGTTTATTTCCCCAATAGGATTTATCTCCCCAACTTGAATCTATTACTCAGATGATAATGAGTCACCGAAAAAACTTCCCTTCCCTAGTGAAGTCATCACTATCCCCAGGGAGTTACTACAGAACTTGAAACCGGACCAGATGTCAATCAACTTTATCCTCCCCAGGCAAGTCGGAAGGAATATTCATCTTTTTTATCCCAAGTCAGGATATAAACTCCCCAGTAGAGTAATAAACAACCAACATTCTTAAATTCTTCTCCCCAAGAAGGAATTAACACTCTCCAACAGAGTTTCCTCAAGTAAAAAGCAAGAAATCAATGTTCCCCAGTGGAGTTTCCTCAAACAAGAAAGTAGGGTTCCCCAGCAGAAACAATCCCCAAAAGATTGAAGATATACATACTCTTCATACCCAACAACAATCAGGGATTTATTTTTCCCAGACTAAGATGTTGCTCAAATTTGTGAATGCACTTCAATAAAATTTCACATTCACCATCATTTACCAATATCATAGCATATGCATACAAAACGCATATAGAACAATCTCATTTATTTTGAGAATGTCATTACACAATGAACTACATACATCATGACATTGCACACAACTAACCCTTTATCTTTTTAGGTAAAGTCTATAAGTAGACAAATATTATCAACTATCTACATGACCAGACAAATTTCTTCAGAAACTAAATTCTGACAAGTACTTCCCTAAAAAACTTTCCCCAGAAAGTCATTCTGAAAAATATCTCTTCTAGATGAAGTCAGGTGTTGACATCTTCTAGTGCATCATTCAGACGAAATCAAGCGCAAATTCCTTTCAGTGCCCTGTTGAAGTAGTATTCGTCCAAGATTCCTTCATTACCTATTGAAGTAGTAGTCGTCCAAGATTCCTTCATTACCTGTTGAAGTAGTAGTCGCCAGGTTCCTTCATTACTTGTTGAAGTAGTAGTCGTCCAAGATTCCTTCATTACCTGTTGAAATAGTAGTAGTCAAATTCCTTCATTACTTATTGAAGTAGCAGTCGTCAAAGATTCCTTCATTACCTGTTGAAGTAGTAGTCGTAAGATTCCTTCATTTCCTGTTGAAGTAGTAGTCGTCCAAGATTCCTTCATTGCATGTTGAAGTAGTAGTAGTAAGATTCCTTCATTGCCTGTTGAAGTAGTAGTTGTCCAAGATTCCTTCATTTCCTGTTGAAGTAGTAGTCATCAAAGATTCCTTCATTGCCTGTTAAAGTCGTAGTCATCAAAGATTCCTTCATTACTTGTTGAAGTAGTAGTCGTAAGATTCCTTCATTTCCTATTGAAGTAGTAGTCGTCCAAGATTCCTTCATTGCTTGTTGAAGTAGTAGTCGTCAGATTCCTTCATTACCAGTTAAAGTAGTAGTCGTCCAAGATTCCTTCATTGCATGTTGAAGTAGTAGTCGCCAGATTCCTTCATTACCTGTTGAAGTAGTAGTCTTCCAAGATTCCTTCATTTCCTGTTGAAGTAGCAGTCGTAATATTCCTTCATTACCTGTTGAAGTAGTAGTCGTCAGATTCCTTCATTACTTATCGAAGTAGTAGTCGTAAGATTCCTTCATTACTTATTGAAGTAGTAGTCGTAAGATTCCTTCATTACCTGTTGAAGTAGTAGTCGTAAGATTCCTTCATTACCTGTTGAAGTAGTAGTCGTAAGATTCCTTCATTACCTATCGAAGTAGTATTTGTAAGATTCCTTTATTACCTATCGAAGTAGTAGTCATCCAAGATTCCTTCATTATACGTCGCAGTCAAGCTTTATACTTACCAGCAGTCACTTTTGATGGCATCTATAAGCCCATCTCCGATAGCTCTTTATCACCCCTCTAAATGGCATCTGTAAGCCCATTTCCGATATCACCAACCAGCAGTGTTACTTCATTTATATGTGAGTGAAAATTTCTGGGCACTCTAGTGTTCAATCATCTTCCACCTTCATATTAACGAAAGGAAGACAAGCCAATCTTAATCCTCAAGTTTAAGAAGATTGAACAGGGGCAGCTGTTGTACCCCAAAATTTTCCCTCCCATTTTTACTCAAGACATGCTCATTGAGGCCTTAAATTGCTCAATATTTATCAAATAATCGATCAGACAAATTCTCCTCCTAAGTAATGAACCTCCAACTAGGGTTTCACTTTTCACCAAGGTGTTTGGTTTGCAAAAGCTTTGAGGGATTTCCATGGCACCCTATATGCCTCAGCGTAATGGCTTAGCTGAAAGAAAGAAAAGAAGTGTACGGAACATGACGAGGTGTATGTTGAAAGCTAAGAATATGTCTAAGAGATTTTGGGCTGAAGCTGCTTCGATAGTGGTATGCAGTCTAATTTGATGCCCAATGAAGGAGATGGTTGAAAAAGGCACCATATGATGCTTGGACAGGGGCGAAGCCAAACATAAGTCATCTTAGAGTTTTTGGATCAATATGTTTCAGGAATAGTGAGGAAGAGGTGATACTTCGATTGGTCGAATTGAAGGAAAGGAGATCGAAAAGAACAAAACGAAGCTTCTACAAGTCAAAAGGAAGAGGTGATACTTCGGTTGGTTGAATTGAAGGAAAGGATATCAAAAAGAACAGAACGAAGCTTCGACATGTCAAAAGGAAGAGGTGATACTTCGATTGGTCTAATTGAAGGAAAGGAGATCGAAAAGAATAGAACAAAGCTTCGACAAGTCAAAAGGAAGAGGTGATACTTCGATTGGTCGAATTGAAGGAAGGGAGATAAAAAAGAACAGAACGAAGCTTCGACAAGTCAAGATGAAGATTTGATACTTCGATTGGTCGAATTGAAGGAAAGGAGATCGAAAGGAACAACAACTGAGTTCGACTAGGCTGATTAGATATGAGGGGTTTCCATATTACACAATTGATGCAGATGGTGATTGAGTCGAAGAAGCCATGATGATGAAGCCTTGAGCAATTTGAATTGGAACTCAGAGCCATTGAAAAGAACAAAGCTTGGGAGCTTGTCGAAAGAATCAATTGATGTGAAATTGAGATGCAAGTCGAAACGAAAACCTAATGGGATGAAGCTTGTTGGGCTTGGACTGATTAGCTCGAAGCCCAAATTCGTGCAAAACACCAACCATAACCTGTCTAGGTTCACTCAAAGTTCAAAATGGCATGAAATATCTCAAAATGGAAACTTTTCAAATCTGATGATTTTGCTTTCAAAGCCATAGTTAATGGTTGATTCATGCCATATTTGTTCATCACTACACCCCTATATAAATACAAGACCAAATCAAAAGGGACACAAAAAAAAAAAACAGATGGCCTATCAAAGCTCCACAAAATTGTAAAAGATTCAACAAAATTGTCAAACTCGAAACAACCTTTGCAGGCCTTCTCCATCCAGACCTAGCATCCTATCCTTCTCCTGAATATTCCAGGGGACATTCTCAGTCCTTAAGCAGTTCCAACCCGCACAAAAGCTCCCTCACATGATCTCACCATTTTTGGTAAAAATTCCTCGATCTTAAACTCATAGAATACATGATTTAAATTCACATTGATCATATATACTATTGCTTATGATGTTTATGTTTGATTAAATGTGTTACATGAGAGATTATATGCAGAATTAGGGATTTACCAGGTTCAAGACACAATCTGGATCGTGGCTCGAAATGGATGATATGGCCACAATCTGTCGAATCCAAGACATGATTCGACCCAGATCTAAGATTTTGTTTTTTTTCTAACGAGTTTCCTGCAGATCTAGTGTTCCCAGATCGAAGGAGTACACCATACACCATCATTCCCTTGCTGCCAGATGCTGGCCAACCTAGATCCAGTGCCTTCAACATGCAGTCCGCCGTGCATTTTCGGCAACTTCCCTCATTGGATCAAAAGGCAACCTGGGCCTCATTTCGATTCGGGCCTGTGTTCTGCAAATTACACCCCCTGTTTACTAGTCAGCCTGACCCATTTACTTGTTTTTTTATTTCTTTTATTTATTAATTCCAAGCTTTTTTTTCTATTATTTAATTATAAAATCAGGTAAAAATCACAAAAATATTAGGTTAGCATTTTCTCAAATAAATTAATTTTGTAAGTGAATTGATTAATTATTTTAACCCTTTTTAAATTTAAAACTAAATAGACTTAGGATTGTAAATTAAAATTCTTTCCATTATCAAAAACAAACAAAAATATTTTTCCTTTTTAAGTTTTAGACGTTATTTTTGAAATTCTGGCAACAGATACTCAATGTCACAGTGAATGTTATGACACCGTATCTGACACACTTCAAGACAGTAATTTTAAAAGCAGTAAAGAACACAATCAATTGTTTACCCAGTTCAGTGTTTAACAACACCTACTCTGGGGGCTACCAAGCCAGGGAGGAAATGCACTATAAGAGATATTAATTTAGGAATAAACCAACCAGTTTATCTCCTTCACTTAAGACCTACCCAATGGAACTTCAATCTAAGTTCAACTTAAACCTGAGTTCCTGCTCACTCCCCCTCAATCACAACAGTGATACTAAACTATTGATTAATGAAATTATGAACATACTCTTCAGTACACACACTTGATTTTGCTTCACAACTTTAATCAAGTGACAAACACGGTTGCTTCAAAGCTTTGAGTGATACACAACCCTTACAATCAAATCCTACTCCAAGTCACTTATCACAATGATAATTGCTTGGCTCACAGTAGTTACAACTATACAATCCCTTATTGATCTTCTGTCAAAAAGTGTCCTTCACCAACAGTCTTCATGAGGAATATATAGGCAGCTATTCTTCAGTTAGGGTTTCCACGAAAATAGCTAGGGTTAATTAGAGTTAACCTCAAGACTTAGTCATAGGTCTTTAACAACCAGATTAGGGTTAAGCAGAGTTAACCTAATGTCCACGTGAGTATCTGATCTGGACTGTATAAACCAAATTCCTGAAAATTCTCAGGAATAACAAATCTGCACAAATGTTATATCAGTACAGGATGTCTTAACATTGTTTATGACAACAAGAATCATGTTCACTAATTTTGGTAGAATGCAATAAATATGATCATTGCTTAATGATCAGCTAGACACTCATATTGAGTAGCTTCTGTATGACATTATTTTTCTGCAGAATGTACCTTGTATCCCAGAATGTTATGACATTAGTCATGACATTCACAAAACTGGTTTTACCAAAAAAATGCCAACAACCAAACACTTACAAACTCCCCCTTTGGCAAATTTTTGGCTAAAACCCCCAAACAATCAGAGATTAGAAAGCAGCAGAATTTTTTAATAACATCTACCAAGTCTAATTCTACCAAAATTATCACAAAATCTTCTCCCCCTCTTTAGCCATAAATAGGCCAAAGATACTTGTACTTTTAAGTTATACAGTCATCCAAAAACAATAATAAAAACATAGAGAAAAATCAAAATTCATTTGGCAGAAATAGCTACCAGCAGCAAACTTTTCAACAACACTAATCTTCAAGCACTGTCATCTTCCGAGGAGGCACTATCTTCAGCATTATGCTGTTCTTCATCAGCATCCTCTTCCCTTCTTTGTCCTTCATTCTCCTCCTGTTCTAGTCTAGCAATCAGGTCCTCAAGAGTCATTTTCCTTGTATCAAGCTCTTTGTAGGTTTCCTTCAGCACATCTATAACATCAGTTTTCTTGGAATGAGATTTGACAGTTGATGTCTCAGTAGATGTCATAACAATGTCAGGGACATGTGTTCCCTGAAACAGCTTATAGTGCAAACCAAGAGCAGGGGCTCTTTTGCATACATAATCTTTTTCAACTAGAATATTAGGATACTGAGCAATGACTATACCACACAGGAGAGAGGGAAAGGCAATAGGGCCTTTAATAGCACAGCTTCCAGCATGTTTCAATGTTTGATCAAAGATATACTTGCCATAGTCAAAGTTATCCTGGTTCCAACAGCATAAATAAATCTTCCCAAGCCTGTGGAAATGGTTAATTTATGGTTGGTGGGAACCCAGTTAGCTGCACCAATTTTGTGCAGAATGGCAAACTTCATGCTCAACTTGCTTGCATTCAGCTTCCCTTTTAAAGGCCAGCTCTTGACTTGATTTGCAATGATGGTTTGACAAACTTGGTTGTCAGTAACTTCAATCTCAGGGAAAGCATCATCAGGTCTTCCTAGGAATTTGTTTATTTCAGAGGGAGAGAAATTTACCTTCCTTCCTCTCACATACACACTCTTAAAATCAGCTGACTTTCCATCAGCACACCCATCAGATAAATTTACTATGAATTCTTTGAAAAGAATCTCATAGCAGTTGGTAAACTTTATCACAGTTTTCATTAGACCAGCAGTCTTGATTAGATCCATGATCTCCTTACATTCAATGGCACTGTTGTTCAGCTCTCTTTCCAAAGCAATCCTTTTCAGAAATACATACTTCCACCTATTTGCATTTTCTGGATGGTGAAAGGAGATGTTGTCAATGGAAACTTCAGGGACTTTAGGCATTTTTCTCGAAGAGAGTTTCTTTCTGAGAGGAATGTCTGGAACATGGCTCTCAACATCAAACTCAAATTTTGATTCCTCATCAGATTCAGAGGGTTCAGGGTCCTTCCTTTTCTTGGCTATTGGTTGTCTCAAAGGTTTTGAGAGACTACCAACAGGTACTCTAGTTTTCACCTTCCCCTTCTCTTTTGACAATCCAACCTTCTCAGCTTCTACTCCAGTCTTGTTCTCAGACCTGGTTTTCTTATGAACAACTTCAGTAGCCTTCTCTTTGGAGAGGCTTTTGGCAGCATCCTGCTTTCCTTTTCTGTTCATCATCCTTCTAGCTATGCTAGGGTTGATATTGGCAATTAAATCATTGTCAGAGTATTCTTCATCAACATCAATAACCGGGGGTTCAACATCCCTGTCAGTAGGGTTCTGGTGATCATCATGATTTTCAGGAGATTTCCTAATGTTGTTATCATGTGTCTCAACATTCTGAGTGACATCTGGATTCATTTCAACATTTGGACTAGCAGATTCTTGGTTCAAAGGTACAGAAATGCCAGGTACAGAGTGATTCTCATTTAGAATCCTAGTGACTAGTCTAGCTATAGCTTGATGAACATAAACAAAACCTTCCCTATTTTCTATTTCTGGAGGAACAGAAGATGATGGTTGAGAAGATTTACCAGATGGAAAGGCTTGTGATCTTCTTGCATGTATGGTTCGCAGCTTCTTGACCTTAGTGGGGTCAACTTCCAGTTCACGAAGAGGAGTTATCTCCAGAACATCAGAATCCATGCAGTTTGTGATTGCCCTAGGTTCGCGATCAGAGGATGCAGAAGAAGCAGTCGCCTTTGAAGAGGATGATGACATGGATAGTTGAGAAATTTTGAGTGATTTTGAAAACAGGTAACAACGATAGTGAAATCTTCGTTTGAGATATTGGAGATTGTTGCAGAAACGTGAGAGAAGGGAGATATATGAATGTCTATTCAACTTCTTAAAAATTTGGAAAGAAATAGAGAAACTGATGATTAGCCCAATCCGAGTAGACTTAACTAAAATATCTCTTTCATCCCTTGTTTTAAGAAAAATTAATTGCTATATTTCTTCATGTTGGCAAATACCCAGCTTGCCCCTCAAATTTTCAAATTGACTAGCATCAAGTGCCTTGGTAAAAATGTCAGCCAATTGTAGTTCAGTGGCAACATGTTCCAGTTTAATCGCCTTTTCCTCCACAAGATCTCTGATGAAGTGATGTCTAATGTCAATATGCTTGGTCCTGCTATGCTGAATAGGATTCTTGGAAATGTTGATAGTACTCAGATTGTCACAGTACAATGTCATGACATCTTGTGTGACATTATACTCAGTAAGCATTTGTTTCATCCAGATCATTTGAGAACAACTACTACCAGCTGCTATGTATTCAGCTTCAGCAGTAGATAGAGACACATAGTTCTGTTTCTTGCTGAACCAAGAGACAAGATTATTTCCCAAGAAGAAACATCCTCCATAGGTGCTCTTTCTATCATCAGCACTTCCAGCCCAATCAGTATCATAGTAACCAGACAAAGTTGGTTCACATCCATGAGAGTACAGTAAGCCATAGTTGTAAGTTCCACTCACATACTTCAGAATTCTTTTCACTTGGTTGACATGACTTACTTTGGGTTCAGCCTGGTATCTTGCACATACTCCAACTGCAAAAGCAATGTCAGGTCTGTTGGTTGTTAAGTATAGCAGACTTCCTATCATGCTTCTGTACAAGCTTTGATCCATATTAACTCCACTTGAATCTTTGGTCAGCTTTAAATGAGTAGGTGCAGGAGTCCTTTTGTGATTGGAATTCTCCATTCCAAACTTCTTGACAATGTTCTTTGCATACTTGCTTTGAGACAGAAAAATTGAGTCTTCCATCTGGGTGACTTGCAGTCCAAGAAAGTAGGTCAATTCTCCCATGAGGCTCATTTCAAATTCAGCTTGCATCTGGTCAGCAAAATGTTTAACCATTTTATCTGACATTCCCCCAAACACTATGTCATCAACATAGATTTGAGCTACCATTATCTTTCCTCCTTCATTTTTGACAAAAAGAGTTTTATCCAAGCCTCCTTTCCTGTATCCTTTGTCAGAGAGGAATTTTGTCAACCTGTCATACCAGGCTCTAGGAGCTTGTTTCAGGCCATATAAAGCTTTCCTCAATTTGTAGACATGATCAGGGTAGTTTGGATCCACAAATCCTTTAGGTTGTTCCACATATACTTCCTCATTTAAGTACCCATTAAGGAAGGCACTCTTTACATCCATCTGAAATAGCTTGAACTTAAGGAGACAAGTAATTCCCAATAGTAGTCTGATTGATTCCAGTCTGGCTACAGGAGCAAAAGTCTCATCAAAATCAACCCCTTCAACTTGGGTGTATCCTTGAGCAACAAGTCTTGCCTTATTCCTGGTGACAACTCCTTCAGCATCTGATTTGTTCTTGTAGATCCATTTTGTGCCAATGATGTTTGTTCCTCCTGGTCTAGGAACTAACTCCCATACTTCATGTAGCTTGAATTGGTTCAATCCATCTTGCATTGCTCCAATCCAGTATTCATCAGTTAAAGCCTCCTTAACATTTCTTGGTTCAATCTTAGATACAAAGTAAGAGTTTGTGATGGTTTCTCTAGATCTTGTAATGACCCCACTGTTAAGATCTCCTATGATGAGTTCCTTAGGATAACCTTTCTGAATTCTGATGGAAGGGTCTTTGTTAGCTTCCTTTGATTCTGACTCTGATGAAGTAGTTTTAGGAACATCATCCTTTTGAGTTGAGGTCTCAAAGAATGTCTCAACATCATATGGGACATTTGTTTCCTCATGGTAATCATCAACTATGACATTTATAGATTCCATCATAACTTTGGTCCTGGAATTGAATACCCTATATGCTCTGCTGTTGGTAGAGTATCCTAGGAATATTACTTCATCACTTTTAGGGTCCATCTTTCTCCTTTGTTCACGATCTGTCAGAATATAACATTTGCTTCCAAAGACATGGAAGTACTTCACTGTAGGCTTTCTTCCTTTCCAGAGTTCATAAATGGTGGAAGATGTTCCCTTTATCAAGGTGACCCTATTATGGACATAACAGGCTGTGTTCATAGCTTCAGCCCAAAAATGAATAGGAAGTCTTTTGGCATGTATCATTGCTCTGGAAGATTCCTGTATAGTCCTGTTTTTCCTTTCCACAACTCCATTTTGTTGAGGAGTTATGGGTGAAGAGAATTCATGATTAATTCCTTATGAGGAGCAGAACTCATCAAACTTACTGTTTTCAAATTCCTTGCCATGATCACTTCTGATTCTGACAATGCATCCTTCTTTTTCTCTTTGAATTCTTTTGCACAGTTCCTTAAATACTTCAAATACATCAGACTTTTCCCTAATGAAGTTAATCCAGGTGAATCTGGAAAAATCATCCACAACAACATAGGCATATCTTTTTCCACCAAGACTTTCCACCTGCATTGGTCCCATCAGATCCATATGTAGAAGTTCTAGCACCTTAGAGGTGGTCAAATGTCTTGTCTTTGGATGTGACATTCTAGTTTGCTTTCCAACCTGACATTCACCACAGACTCTCCCTTCATCAATTTGCAGCCTTGGAATCCCTCTAACTGCCTCCATGGATATAATCCTTTTCATTCCTCTTAGATGTAAATGACCAAGTTTTTGGTGCCACAGTTTCACTTCTTTTTCTTCTTTGGCAATAGAGCACACAGAAGAATAATTAGTGTTCTCAGACTCCCATAAGTTACAGTTGTATTTAGATCTGACTCCTCTCATTACAACTTCTTGTTTTTCATTAGTTACAAGACATTCAGACTTGGTGAAGTTGACCTTGAATCCTAGATCACATAATTGACTGATACTTATGAGATTAGCAGTCAAGCCTTTTACCAACAGCACTTCATTTAGGTTTGGAACTCCAGGGCAGTCCAAGTTTCCAACTCCTTTGATTTCTCCTCTTGCACCATCTCCAAAAGTCACATAACTAGTAGTATGAGGTTTAAAATTATTGAGAAGATTCTTGATTCCAGTCATGTGTTTAGAGCATCCACTGTCAAAGTACCAGTCTTCCTTTGCAGAGAATCTAAGGGAGGTGTGAGCTATCAGGGCTGCAGACTTTTTCTTCCACTGTTGAGTATATGGTGTCTTGTTAGACTTAGGTTTGACAACTGGGGTCTGATTAGGATATCCATATAATCTGAAGCAGAATGGCTTTATGTGACCAAACCTCCCACAATGACGACATCTCCATCTTTGATACTTTTTCTTCATATTTCTCTGTTCTCGATGTTGAGTGCTATGTTGTGACATCTTCTTTAACATTTGTTTATCAGGCCTGATCTTCTTCTTGTCCACAATAGATTTCTTTGCTGCCACAAATCCTAGACCAGACTTGTTTCCCACATTTTGTCCAACCTGAAGGATTTCTTCTAATTTGTCAGTTCCATTTGTCAGCATCTTGACAGATTTGGTCATCTGGTCAAGTTTTGAGTTTAGCATTTGAACTTCACCTTCGAGATGACTTATAGTATCAATGCCTGCCTTCTTCTCAGCCTCCAACTTTACTATGAGTTTTTTTTGTCTCTCATTTTGCTGACAGACTTCAGCACTTCTGATACATAACTTCTTGTAGGAGTCAGTCAGTTCTTCAAATGTCACTTCCTCATCACTAGAGTCACTATCAGAGTTACAAATACCAGTTAGTGCAGTAACTAGTTTGGCAGATTCTTCTTCAGAATTACTTTCTGAGTCACAATCAGACCAAGTAACAGACATTCCTTTCTTTTGTTTCTTAAGAAAGGTAGGACATTCAGCTCGAATGTGCCCATATCCTTCACATCCATGGCATTGGATTCCTTTTCTTTGATTTCCCTTCTCTTCAGACTTTGGTCTTCTGCTGGAGTCATAAGATCTGTTAATGTCAGAGGAAATGTTCTTGACATTTGACCTTGACTTTGGGTCCATTCTCTTGATGAGTTTGTTGAACTGTCTTCCAAGCATGGCTATAGCTTCTGAAATATTTTCTTCTTCATCCTCCTTGGTTTCATCTTCAGTATTAGATACAAGTGCTATGCTCTTGTTTTTCTTGTCGACATTGTCACTGATCCCCATCTAAAAGGTCTGAAGTGACCCAATGAGTTCATCAACCTTCAAGTTGCAGATATCCTGAGCTTCCTCTATAGTAGTCACCTTCATTGCAAATCTTTTAGGCAAGGATCTGAGAATCTTTCTCACCAGCTTTTCTTCTGACATCTTTTCTCCCAATGCTCCTGAGGTGTTGGTAATTTCCAAGATGTTCATGTGAAACTCATGAATGGTCTCATCTTCCATCATCCTTAGGTTCTCAAATTTGGTAGTCAGCATCTGAAGCCTTGACATTTTTACTTTGGATGTGCCCTCATGGGTAGTTTTGAGAGTGTCCCAAACCTCCTTGGCCAGTTCACATTGATGCACTAGTCTGAATATATTTCTATCAATTCCATTGAACAAGGCATTTAATGCTTTGGAGTTACCCAGGGCTAACTCATCTTCTTCTTTGCTCCATTCTTCCTCAGGTTTCAGACTGGTTGTCCCATCTTTCCCAGTTATGGTGGGATGGTTCCACCCTTTGTCAGCAGCTCTCCAAGCCTTTTTGTCCAGTGATTTTAAGAAGGCAATCATACGAGGTTTCTAGTAGTCATAATTTGATCCATCCAGAATGGGTGGTCTGTTCCCAAGTCCTCCTTCTTTGTCCATAGCGCCAAAAAATAATATCCCTAGATCTCACCCAGTAAGACAGGCAGGGTGCCTGCTCTGATACCAATTGAAATTCTGGAAACAGATACTCAATGTAACAGTGAATGTTATGACACCATATCTGACACACTTTAAGACAGTAATTTTAAAAGCAGTAAAGAACACAATCAATTGTTTACCCAGTTCAGTGTGTAACAACACCTACTCTGGGGGCTACCAAGTCAGGGAGGAAATGCACTATAAGAGATATTAATTTAGGAATAAACCAACCAGTTTATCTCCTTCACTTAAGACCTACCCAATGCAACTTCAATCTAAGTTCAACTTAAACCTGAGTTCCTGCTCACTCCCCCTCAATCATAGCAGTGATACTAAACTATTGATTAATGAAATTATGAAGATACTCTTCAATACACACACTTGATTTTGCTTCACAACTTTAATCAAGTGACAAACACTCTTGCTTCAAAGCTTTGAGTGATACACAACCCTTACAATCAAATCCTACTCCAAGTCACTTATCACAATGATAATTGCTTGGCTCACAGTAGTTACAACTATACAATCCCTTATTGATCTTCTGTCAAAAAGTGTCCTTCACCAACAGTCTTCATGAGGAATATATAGGCAGCTATTCTTCAGTTAGGGTTTCCATGAAAATATCTAGGGTTAATTAGAGTTAACCTCAAGACTTGGTCATAGGTCTTTAACAACCAGATTAGGGTTAAGCAGAGTTAACCTAATGTCCACGTGAGTATCTGATCTGGACTGTATAAACCAAATTCCTGAAAATTCTCAGGAATAACAAATCTGCATAAATGTTAGATCAGTACAGGATGTCTTAACATTGTTTATGACAATAAGAATCCTGTTCACTGATTTTTGTAGAATGCAATAAATATGATCATTGCTTAATGATCACCTAGACACTCATATTGAGTAGCTTCTGTATGACATTCTTTTTCTGCAGAATGTACCTTGTATCCCAGAATGTTATGACATTAGTCATGACATTCACAAAACTGGTTTTACCAAAAAAATGCCAACAACCAAACACTTACAATTTTCATTTCGCGCGCGTTATTTCCTTTCACACTTTTTTCATATTATTGTATCTGCTTCCTGGTCGTAATAGTTTAAAATAGGCTTTTACATTTACTGCTTTATTTCCCTCCTAGTTTTGGGCATGTAATTAACCCCCCCCCCCCAAAGCCTTGTAATAGTTAGGATTTTATATTTCAGCACTTTTAATTACTGCAAACTATTAACTGTTTAGATGCATGCTAACTAGGATTGTATGGCAAGAATAACAAACAAACGCTAGCAAACCTAACACAAGACAAAAATAACTGAATACAACACAATTGCACATATACACCTTTAGGGTATCCCACTTTGGTTGCCTTCGGAAAATAGTCATAACTCTCGAAACGTGAGAGATTTTAGTGGCTACCCTCCGGTTTAAAGATCATATGTCCCTCGATGACCCTCTCGATGTTGCCTCGGTAAAGTGATCTTAAAACCCTAGGGTAGTTACTAAATTTTCTTCCACAGTCGCCTTTGTGACTGTACAAATGTCCCTTCGAATATCCCTCAAACATCCAACGACTAGGGCTACCTACTCACTAATAGTAGGATAGCACTGTCTAAAGGGAAAGAGGAAAAGAACACCCTTTCGAGTAAAAGTAGATAGTTCCTAGATGCTATGCTCAAAAAAAAAATCTCACATATACTTCTTTCAAAAACATTTTTCAAAACACTTTGTATACGTTCTCTACCATTCCAAGAAACATTACAAAGTTCGCCGCACTAAGGCGCTTTCAAGAATACTTCTCAAAACAGACAAAGCATAAGGTATTTCAAAATGAGCTAAGCATCTAAGAGCCCGTAGATAACTACGGATGGAAAGGGTATTAACACCTTCCCTTTCCATAATCTACCCCTTACTCAGAAAACTCTCGAAAGGACTTTTTCTGTTCTTTTCACCCTTTCCTTTGTTGGATAAAAGAAAAGTCGATGGCGACTCTTGCTTACCGCGACATTTGCGAATACAAACACAAAACCAGTATAACAGTCGGTTTTGCCACCGTATCACAATGTTGAATAAGGAGATTCTGATTGAAGGAGAAGTGTGCTCAAGTAATGTATAACTACTATCTTGGTTTGAAGACTTTACTAGTGTCAGCAAATACTAGTAATATGCAGAAGGAGGATTTAATAAGCACATTGGTTAAGGGGTACTCCTTCTGTTGGAGAGTCTGAATCTTAGTAAATCTTTTAAGCACACTAAGAAATGGTTGGAATTTGGTTTCAGACTATGGTTGCATGACATCTTAGCCATCCAAAGAGTCATGAAAATATGTGTGGAGGTGCAAGGGAATGAATTAGGTGTCCTTATACTTGGAGTTATTTCCAGTGAACTAGTGTGTGTTTAGTGTTATGTTTTCTCCATAATGAAATTTTTGATTGTCCATGAAAGGAGGAGTCAATGGACTAATTAGTTTGTCTGGAGCTTGTGATGTTCAAGTGTATAGAGTTATTGTCCTTCTAATAGGAGGATGTTGGATAACATGCTAAGACGTGTTGCTACAAAATGTAGCTGTTTATGCACTTATGAGTCTCTGAAGACTCTAGCCAGATGTTGCTAGAGTATACCATCCTTCTCCAAGAGGATGTGCTGGTTCTGCGAGAATTTATTTTTCTCTGCAGTAGTGAATGGGATAAAAAAGACTATCCTGCTGGTTGTTAGAAGATGTTAACTCTGGTTATGATGTCGAAGGTGATGACCAGGACATCTCTCCTTTGAAGAAGTCTGCAAGCAAGAAGCTTTCTGTCAGGGTGCCTGATGCTCCTCTTGACAACATTTCCTTCCATTCTATTGGCAATGCTGAAAAGTGGAAATTTGTGTCTCAAAGAAGAGTTTCCCTTGAAAGATAATTGGGAGGAGGTGCATTGGAGTGCAAAGAGATTATGAAGCTGATTTCTTTTGCTGGCTTGTGATGATCACAGAAGTAAGGAATATAGGAAGGTGTTTAGGTTGAATTTTTCCTTGCTGTCATCAATAGTTATGTGGGCAGGTCTGAAGATGATTATTGTGAGTTAGATGTGACTGATAATCAGGTGTGCAAAGCCATTACTGCAAACCAAACTATAAAACATGCAGGAACATGTGCACCAGCTGTATGTTCTAATGGGAGCTTCTTAAAGGATTTCTATGCACAATGAGTCCTTTAAATGATTGAGAACCATTTTGATTAGGTTCTGTATTATGAACTTGATGTACCACATGATATCTTAACATCATGATTGTTAACGGTTGTTTTGTTTAATGCTTGGGTTTGTTCATGTGAAGTTGGATGCTTAAGCATTATTGTGAGAAATGGCATTTCTGACTATGTGGATTAGAATATGGAGAGTCTAATCCTGTCTACAGTAGCATGCTTGATGAATGCATGACTATTTTGTTGAAGACTCCACTAGTATCAGCAACTACTAGTGGATATAACAGCAGAAGGTTGCTAACATATACTTAAGTGGTATTTTTTTTATGCAAGTCACTCTAGAAAAGGTTTGGTGATCTGGAGAAACTAAGAGTTTTTGGAGTTTGTGAGTGACTTCACACCTAGTATGCATGACATCTTGCCTATTCAAAAGGTCATGATACACAGTGTGGTTATGATAAGACAATGATCAAATGTGTCCTTGTGTTGTGAAGAAGTCAAGGTTCCTGGTAGTATTCTCAAGGAGTGAGAATATCTGACTCTGGTTTGACTCTACTGAGGGAGTCAAGGTTCAGCATATGCAGGAAGTACTTAAGCTTCTCATCTAGTGCACAAGTCTTCATCTTCAGCTGGAGCATTAGTTACTCATAACAAAGGGAGTCATGTGTAAATTGTTGCTGCAATGATACATGTATTGTCAAGCCAGAATATTGTTCACTTTTGTAAAGGTTCTATGAGGAAATGATGTCTAAACCACATGTTGTGACATTATGAAGTTATGGATAAACTTAACAAGACATGGTTGTTTCTAACTATGAGAAGCTTGGTGAAGATCAGAAGTTCACATATCTCTTAAAAGTTTAATGGGAAGTCTGGGAGAATTTATTTTTCTCTATAGATTTCAAAAAGACTCCTTGAGGGTCTATATTATGAAGATGTGTCACAAATGTGATATTTTGATATCTTAGTGTATGTCACTAAGTCTAAGTGAAAGAATAACACTTAGAATCTAGTATGAACAGGTAGATAATCTGGTGAAGCATCCCTAATTGGTGGGAGAAAATGTGTTGATTACTGAAATAAGAAGATAATGTCTGACTAAGTGTCAGGACATTATTCAGGACATGTTCCTACATGGTCAACATAGGGTGGAGTGGCCTATGTGTTCAACCACGTGGATGTCTGACTATGCATGTGTAGGAAGTAGATATAGCATTCAAAGCCATTATGGGCAGTGCACATTGATATTTGAAGTTTCCTCCTCAAATATCATTTCTTTTGACCAAGATTGGTGCTACAATCTAGGATCATTATTTTCCAAGTAAAAATCACATTTATTTATAGAGAGTTCTCCATATCTCAGTAACCCCATGAGCTTCTTGAGTCCATAATTCTTATGGCTTTTATTCGAGTTTGGGTAAGTTGTGTTTGGGTCTGGTATTATGAAGGTCTCTTTTGCCAAGTTTTGGCTATAAAGGGGGAGAAAGGTGAATTAGCTCTGATGCTGCTGCTTTTACAGGTGGTTATTATTAATGTTCTCAGATGTCAAAATATGATGTTCGATCCTATTTCTGTGACATATGTTTATGACTTGTGGTCTGAGTTATGAACACAATTGTGAACTGTGTTCTGAGTTATTAGGAGCGGTGATTAATTTGGACTTAGGGAGTTATTGAGAGTTCTCTTATTCCACCATTGGTCTTCTATGTTTAGAAGATGTTCCTGCATTGAGGGGGAGTATAAGTTGTCTTCTTCTATCTTCTTCCTCGTGTGGATCAAGCAAACTTCAGGACTTTCCTTCCTTTTATCCTGAAGCTGATGTTCATTGGTGCTGATGCAATTGAGTTCTTCAGAGTGCTGCAAAGAAGATGTCGTACAAGATGTTGAGACATTATTTTCAATTGAAGATCTATTATTGTATGCAGTAGCTTATGAACATTACTGTTGAGGGTTATATTTCTATATTGGTGTAATCTCCTAGAATTCAATTGTTTTTAGATTATTTATTTTAGACAAAATTTGTCAAAGGGGGAGATTGTTAGTTCTCTTTTTTAAGATTGGCTTAATTTTTGTAAAACAAATAATAGCAGCAATAATGTGATGTAGAATAGGATAAGAAGAACAGGTACAACAAGAAGTCCTATTACAGTGTCAAAACATGTTATGTTGAAAATTTTCAACAACTGGAATAACATGTCAAAGAAGATGTCTTGATATCGCGCCTGCTGAGCTTGATTAATGAGACTCAGTTTGTTCTTAACATACGCAGAATATTCAGGAGAATATTATGAATCCTATGTGGCGCATATTTTAAGGTCCAGAAAATTCAATCATAAATCAAGGAGAATGAAGACTTTCTAAATAAGGAGATTATTTAGGAAAGTAAAGATTGAAGACCTTTCTTGGGGTAGAAGTTTCTGCAGTTTTTTACAGCTGATTTGCTGTGATTGAAGGCCCAAAATTAGCTGGGTAACATGTTATAAATAGAAGGGTTTTTAACCTATAAAAGATACAGCTCAAGATGTAGAAGTCTAGGGTTTTGTCAAGGTAAACCTCATGGGTTGTGGGACGGTTATCAAGTTCACCTTGAAGTCTGTAGGTAAGAGGTGTATTGTTCTTCGAGGAAGCTTTAAAGTAACTCCAGGATGTGTTCTTAGTTAGGAGAAGAGCTAACAAATAGTGGAGTTTGGCTTGGAGACTTAGCTAGATTGTCATGGAAGTGTATCTTCTAAAATGTCTCTCTGTGTGATCAGAATCTTGGTGAAGGGCCGTCTATGCAGTGACTGAGGTGTTGACTGCTAGACATCATTGTGATGATTAGAAGTGGGACGGGGATATTCCATATCTAGGGAGGACCTAGGTAGAAGGGTCATTGGATAGTGATTAAGTGTGTAGATCGTCAATGGGTGTGTTGACTGTAGGGTCTGCAAATTGATATTGTTGATAGTGGACTTCATTCTTGGCTTGGTAGATCCCATAGTAGGTGTTGTTGTAGACCTAACTGGGTAAACAATGTTGGTGTGTTCTTTACCTTTTCAATACTGTTTTATCTTGCTTGTGTGTTTATGTCAGATCAGATGTCTCGACATCCTTGTAGGACATCTGAGTCTGCTGTACCAGAATTTCAAGTGTAAATCAATTTAATGATTAAAAAAAGGGATTTGTCTGTTTTGTATTCAATATTATGGACCAAATAGATATTGTTGTAGATTTATAGGTATGTCCGGTGAAAGATAAGTGGTATAAGAAGAATGATATCTTTTTATCATGTCAATTGTTACTATAATAAATTCATAGTATTGAATATTTTTATATTATACCATATTATAAATAAATATTTTTATTCACTTTTTAACTTAATGGTAATGAATATAGTTATAAAATACATATTATTATAAGTGGTAAATCATTTAATATTTTTGAATTTTTATATATAAAATAAAATTTAAAAAATATTAATAAAAATATCTTCTATATTTATCTAAATAAATATTTATTGATGATAATTTATAAAAATGGCTGCGCATC
This sequence comes from Vicia faba, assembly GCA_948472305.1. NCBI lineage: Eukaryota > Viridiplantae > Streptophyta > Magnoliopsida > Fabales > Fabaceae > Vicia > Vicia faba. Next base: position 1,325,582,535 of record OX451739.1, read on the forward strand.
ACGCAGGTAAACGTCTAGTTATTATTATTTTCACCTTTTTTTTATGAAAAAACATTTTCTCTAACCCTAAAAAGATATTTCTTTTTAACATTAAGCTTTTTTTATTATTATTATAGAAAAACCCTTTTTTTCTAACCCTAAAAATGAGTTTTTTCTAACTTTAACTTTTCTTCTTATTATTATTATTATTAAAAAAAGAACTTTTTTATCTTAACTTTTTATTCATTATTAAAAATACAAAAAAAATCCAAAAATCCCAAAATATGCACTTGGTTTTTAGAGAAAAATACCAAACTTTACAAATCCGAAAAAATACATAAAAATCAAACTTTTTAATCAAATTAATCTCACATTTTTAAATGCAAATAGAAGGATTTTACATCCTTGAGTAATTAATAGGTCGGCTTAACGCTTATAATTAATTATTCAAATAAAATACATTTAAAATTCACCAAACAAATTAAATAAATTTCTTGGTCTAGCGCGATTTAATTCCAATGAAGATCAACTCTTCTTTAATCCACCAAATCAAATAATTAAAATTCATGCGAAATTTGGTTTATGCCTAGAGCAATAATCAAATGTTGTCTCTCAAAGCAATAAATGAACAAAGTCAAATTTCTTCACCTCGAGCGAATTAATTCTTATAAAGATTAACATTCTTTATCAAGACTTAATCGAATCAACTACTTCGCCTAGAGTGACTTAATTTTGATGAAGACCCGATCTTCTTCAACGATTCAAAACCCTAATTAAAACACTTAATTAAAACAGTTAATCAATTACAAACATTTTTTTACTAACATAATAAAACTCATGGTATTTTCATAAAAAAAGATTAAGTAGGATTACTTTCAAAATTAACTGCGAACTACATTCACGCTCACTCAACTTACAAATTAGACAAGGTTCAAGGATAATTCAAAAGCAACTCTACGCAATCCTATAAAAAACACCAACCAAATATACGAACTATGAATTTGGACTCTGATTCTTTGCAAGGAGATACGTAGGCACACTGTTAAAACCAAGGCGAGTCTCTCTACTAAAAAAGTAAAATTTTTCTTAAACATATGGAAACAATAAATGTTAAATAGTAAATCCTCATTTACCCTGAAACCTAAAAGCGAACCCCTTGAGAACAAGAGAGATGAATGGTGCCCAACATCTTCCCTTTATCTAATTGACTTACGAATTTAGAAGCTCTAAACAAATTAAAGTTATCCGTTATTTTCCCATCCTTAGGATAAAAATTAATGGTGATGACTCTCGTATTTTTTTCGGTTACCACAACATGTAGTCCCACATCAAAAGTTTTAGATAAAATACAAATATTTATATACATCATTTATACCATGACTTTCAAATCTTTAAGTGTTGGACTGGTCTTATAAGAAAATGGACTTTAGGTATTAATTAATATAATATTTTAATAATTAATTTATAATATAAATAAATTAGTTAATTAGAAGTTAGAAACATTTATGTATAAAAAAAGTTAATACAAAATTAAATTAAAAAAGCCATGTAGATTTAAAAAAATTAATAAAAAATTAAATTAAAAAAGCCATGTGGATTTAAATAATTAATTAAAAATAAAAAATATCACGTAGGATATATATGGAGAATCTTCACGAAAACCCTTTATATTTTTCTTTATATATCTCTCAACCTTAAATTGAAACTCTTCACTTAAATAAGTAAGACAAATAAACTATTTATATTTGAGTCTTTCTCCACACCGTATTTACTATAGACTAACATAGTTTTGGTCTATAGTAATTTTTACCTCTAATTATAGATTGACGTGTAACTTTACATTTTTACATGCAATTGTGGATTAACATTGTTCTGGACTGGGCTGACACTTGCCCCACCGTTAGGGAGACCCAATCCAGTGCCTTTATCGAAGGCCCAAAAGCATGCAACCCAATCTAAGAACCGTTGGGCATTTCTCCACGTGTCCGCTAGAAGGATATTGCCCACGTGTCCATATCATTATCATCATCCTTCCCTCCAGGAATAACGAGTTCAACTTCTGCTTTCTCGGGGTAGTTGACCAGGGATAAGGCCACGTGTTGGACTATATATACACGTAAACCCTGGCAGTCTTTGTTGTTAGGCCTCACTGTGGCCAATCATTGAAGACCTTGACCCAGTGCTGGGGGCTATAAATACCCTCTCACTTGAGAGGCTCAGATATTCATATTCGTACTCACTTACTCTCATACTTGCTAGCACTCATTCTGAAACTTACTTTGGCATCGGAGTGTCTTGCAGGTACCCCCCCCATTTCACATTTAATTGATGCTCGACTCAAAGCTGGAAAGTTTTGACAATCCCTTATGGTCAGGTAAGATTAGTGGCGCCGTATATGGGAAACAACTTCTCTGTCTTCTTCTCAAGAACAAAGAAACTTTTTAAACTGTATGATTGTCATGGCTGATAGAATTGTCGATAATAACCGAAACACTCCCCTCGCCGACCCAACAACAACAATGTCGGCGACAATAGTGTCAGCAACAACAACAACACCGACAACAACATCAACATGCCCGATCCCTAGAAAAACTACATAGACAGACTGACCGCCTCTTCATCATCCTGCTCGCAACCGCGTGAGGACGACTATCATCCTCCCCAAAACTATGAACCAAATGTATTTTAGGAGGTCCCCGTTCCAGCTGGTGCAGATGCCACGAACATAGCCCTATTCGTGGCCATCAACCAAACCAACTACCTGATCTTCTCATAGGGTGAGCGGTTGAGTTAGCTCGAGAAAACTCGTTGGGCCCTAAGAAGGAACGGAAGACCCGACATTCCTCCTCCCCGGCACAATGAAGACTTTCCCCAATCTCCCCAGCGGAGACGCAGGTGGGATATCTCGCGCATCCCTTCTCCGTGATGAGCTGGTCAACGTCCTGCGTTGAAGAGGATCCAGCCCGAAGCTACGGGAAAGCGTGATCACACTCCACCGCTCAGGGAGCGACGATCCCCTAGAAATAACAGAAACAAGGGAAACGAAGGAAAACCTCGGCCAAGGGATCCTCCCCATGGCCAAGGCCATCACAACGACCGCCATTACAATCGGTCCCCTTCCTTCTCTCTAGACAGAAGTGACGAAGATGACCCCCGCTGTCCATTGTTCCAAGCAATCATAGAGGCTCCCATTCCTAGAGGAATGAAGAAGCCTCCCCCTACTAAATGAGTACGACAACATTGTAGACCCTGTCGACCATATCTACAGGTTTAAAGAAAAGCTCCATTACCACAATGTCGGGGGGCCAATTAAATGTCAGCTATTCCCCACGACCTTGAGAAAGACAACCATGGACTGGTACAAGAACCTCTCTTCTGGGTCGATCACCTCCTGGAGGAGCCTCAAGAACCAGCTCACCAGCCCCTTCACCGCGTCTCATCGACATCCGAAGACAAAGGTCGTCCTTGAGGCAATCATCCAAAGAAGGGAAAAGACCCTCAAGGAATACATCGATCGATTCAACCACGAGGCCATTCAGGTCCCGTACGCTGATTACATGAAAAGGTACCTTCTAGAAAGAGGACTCCTTCCGGGCACCGAATTCAGGAAGGCCGTCGGTATTGAGCCCCTCAGGTATTTCGACGCTCTCCTAGAAAAGGCCTGGGCATACATGGATTATGAGGAGAAAAAAGCGGCCGATAAAGCCCATGAGTAGAGGAATCGCGGACCAACTAACATTCTGCGACACCAAGACGTGGGCCCTTCTCGATGGACCGAGGAGAAGAGAAGGGAGGAGAAACTGCATGATCCCCGCGATCATAGAGGACCAGCAGGATGGTTCATAGAGTACACCCCCCTGACCACTTCTCGCGAGCGTATCCTTGCAAAGTGCTCTAATACCAAGTTCAATGACGGTAGCGTCAGACGTCCTCGACCCGCTCTTGCAAAGCCCAGGGCTGACGGAATAAAATACTGCAAGTACCATCGTAGCCACGGGTACTTGACGGATGAATGCGTCCACCTTAAGGTTGCCATCGAGACTCTCATCAAGGGTGGGAGACTCGTACAATATAGACGCAACAATGCCCCTCACCGAGACACCCACGAGGCAAAAAAAGTCAAGGAAGAAACCCGATCATCCGATGAATCGGGCCCTGTCCAAGTGGCTTTCTCCGTGACAAGGCCATAAGACTTCCACGTCCCCGACAGATACAAGGACAAACCCTTGTCCGTGCACAACAGATGGGATAAATTCCCCTCTGTCATGGTCATATCTGGCGAGGGATTCAACGACATTATAGTGAACTCGGCAAAGAAGAATATCGATAAGTTGGTGAATGAAACCTTGACCCAGGCTATAATGCTCGAAAGGTTCAAAGTAAAATATGAACTAATCACTTTTTACCTGGAGGAGTTGCCTGTCGAAGCCCCGAACTCGAGCATTCCTATGTTGGTGAGGGAAATGATGGGCAACATTGACGTACATTGTAATTTGGTTGACGAGGGGAGTTTCGTCGACATCATGTACCATCATTTGCTGAAAACCCTGCAGCTCGATGGTGCCCACCTGTCACCATATGTGGGGTCCAACCTGCAAGGATTCAATGGCTCGACCTCCAAGTTGTGGGGCTACGTGGATCTCTTTGTCACCTTCGGGGAAGAAACCGCATTTTGATAAGTCAATATGCGATTTTTGGTGATCGACTTCCCATCTTTCTACAACTGCATCTTGGGGAGGCCGACATTAGCCGAGATTACCGCTGTACCCTCCACCATCCATCTGAAAATGAAGTTCTACACCAGGAGTGGACACGTCGCCACCATCCATAGAGACATCTCATAAGCCAAGAGATGTTTTCATGCAGCCTCCAAAGGACATAAAATGGTCGACACTGGAGCGTGACCTACCAAAAAAGCAACCATTACTCGACCTGCATCGAAGCCTTCTCAGATTGAAGAACAAAAGGCTCCACCAAAGGTCAACTCCATCTCCCTCGACACTCGCTTTGACAAAGATGAAGTCGAATCCTCCAATGGAGAATGGGATCCTCTCTGACCCATCCCAAACGAAAACTTCTAGTTCGCCCCCCTCGATGAAGAGCCTCACAAAGGCGTGAAGATTGGCATTGGACTCCTCGACCTGGCAAAGAAGCAACTCAAAGCTTGCTTAAGGGAGAACACATAATTATTCACATGGAGTGTTGCGAAGATGCCCAAACTCGATCCTGAGGTCACGTATCACCGACTCACCGTTGATCCATCCGCTAGGGAAGTAGTACAACATAGGCGTATGCACTCTCCCCAAAAAGCAGAGGCTGCTGAAAAAGCTTTAAAAGACCTCCTAGAGGCAAATTTTATTTCTTAGGCCTGATATTCAACATTGCTCTTAAACGTTGTACTTGTCAAAAAGAATAATGGAAAATGGAGAATATGTGTTGATTATACTGATTTTAATTGGGCATGTCCCAAAGATGCTTTTCCTTTACCTAACATTAATATGTTGGTCGACAATCCGGTCAGCTACAAAAGTTTATCATTTATGGATGCCTACTCGGGCTATAACTAAATTCCAATGACGATGAGTGACAAACATTGCACCGCCTTCATGACCGGCTCAGGCAATTACTACTACAACGTAATGCTCTTCGACTTAAAAAATGCAGGGGCAACATACCAGCAGATGATGAACAAAGTCTTCTGCGACGAGATCAGTGACATGCTCGAGGTGTATATGGACGACATGATCGTCAAATCTTGAACAAAATTCGACCATGTTGCCCATCTCAAAAGAGTCTTCGCCCAGGCAAGGAAATGCAAAATGAGGTTCAACCTAGAGAAATGAACCTTTGGGGTTAAGGCGGGCAAATTCCTCGATTTCTATCTGACCGAATGAGGAATCAAAGCCAACCCCGATAAATTTCGAGCATTGTCCGAGCTCTCCACGCCAAGCTCGAAAAAATACATACAAGTCTTAAATGGTATGCTCACCTCACTTTCCCGTTTTGTGGCAAAATCTGCGCCCTACCATTTTTCAAACTCCTGCGCAAAGAAGCGGATTTCGAGTGGACAGAGGAATGCGAGCAAGCACTCATCCACCTCAAGCAAAGCCTTTCAAAACCGTCTGTATTGTCACAACTAGAGAATAGAGAGAAATTGTTCCTTTACCTGGCCGTCTCTGCTGAGGCCATAAAAGTAACTCTCATTCGCAAGACACCAGACGGGCATAAACAAATGTATTTTACGAGCAAAGTGATACAAGGCCCCAAGGTTAGGTACCAACAGACTGAAAAAGTAGAATTAGCCCTCGTCAATGCAGCGAGGAGACTTAGAGATTACTTCCTCGTGCATACAGTCATCGTGCGAATAGACCAAAATGTGGTACAGCTCCTAGGTCGACCAAATATGGTTGATTGAATGCTAAAATGGCCCTTGGAGCTCTCGGAGTTCGACATTCAGTACGAGAGCAGAAAATACCTTAAAGCCAAAGCGTTGGCCGACTTCGTCGCAGAAATGACCACTCACAATCCCCCCATATGGAAAAAATATAAGTGGACCATCTTTGTAGATGGAGCTTCCAGCTCGACAAGGAGCGGAGCGAGAATCCTCCTAAAGAATAGAGAAGGTGTTGTGATCGAACATTCCCTCACCCTGTCATTTCCCATGTCGAACAACCAAGCTAAATATGAGGCCCTACTCGCAGGATTAAGGTTGGGCGGGGATCAGGGTTCCCGAGAGATACAAATATTCACGGATTCCCAACTCGTCGCTTCTCAAGTACAATGAGATATCAGGATAAGAATAACATCCTCATCGAATATCTGGACCTGGTCAAAGAGAGAATGAAACTGTTTGACTGGGAAGAAATCAAACACGTACCACACGAACAAAACACACATGCAGATTGTGATACGGTGGCAGAATCGACTATTAATATTGGTTTGCATTTTGTATTCGCAAATGTCGCGGTAAGCAAGAGTCGCCACCGACTTTTATTTCATCTAACCAAGGAAAAGGAAAAAGAACAGAAAAAACCTTTTTCGAGAATGTTTCTGAGTACAGGGGGTAGATTATAGAAAGGGAAGGTGCTAGCACCCTTTCTATCCGTGGTTTTCCACGGGCTCTTAGGTACTTTGCTCTTTTTTTTTAAATTGCTTGTGTGTGCTTGTTTTGAAAAAAGTTTTACTTCGTGATAACCCTTGTATCAGTCCTCAAGAGTGTGACGAAGTTGTTTGAAAATTGTTTTGAAAAGTGTTTGTGTGAAAAGTTTTGTTTGAGCAAGTAACTAAGAACTAATCTACCTACTCAAAAAAAGGGCTCTTAGTTTTCCTTTAGACAGCGCTATCCTATTATTAAGGAATAGGTAGGACCGTCGTTGGAGTTTAAAAGGGATGTTCGAAGGGACGGAATGGTCTCTGAAGGCAACAAGTAAAGATACCTTAGCATTTCAAAGGGACTATCATCATAAGATCAATTTGTAGGCAACTCAAGGGACAAGTAGGGACTATGATCTTTATGACGATTTTGAATCGCGGGTCATTGCAAAGCGCAACAAGTTTTCTCGAGCAGTGAGTATCTTGTCTCACAGTTGGTAAACTTTTTGCTAAGGTAGTATATTACGTGCTCTTTTCGACCAGACTCGTCATGCTGCCCCAACACACACCCTATTGAATTGTCTAGCACTGTTAAGTACAATATCAAAGGTCTTCCTTCAATAGGAGGCATCAGAATTGGAGGTTCTTGGAGGTATTCTTTGATTCTTTCGAAAGCGGTCTGGAATTCATCATTCCACCTTACCACTTGATCTTTCTTTAAAAGCTTGAAGATGGGCTCACAAGTAGCAGTCATATGTGAAATGAACCTGGCGATATAATTCAAGTGTCCTAAGAAACCTATAACTTCCTTCTCTGTACGGGGACCTGGAATTTCTTGTATGGCCTTTAACTTTGCAGGATCTACTTGGATGCCTTTGTCGCTAACAATGAAACCCAGAAGTTTACCAGACCTTACCCCAAAGGTGCACTTGTTCGGATTCAACCTCATCTTGTATATCTTCAATCTGTCAAACAACTTTTGTAGATGATCAAGGTTCTCTTCCTCAGTATGAGACCTGGCTATCATGTCATCAACATAAACTTCGATCTCGTGATGAATCATATCGTGGAACAAAGCGACCATGGCGCACTGATAAGTTGCCCCAACATTCTTAAACCCGAAAGGCATCACCTTGTAACAGAAGGTGCCCCACTGTGTGATGAAGGTTGTCTTCTGCATGTCTTTAGGAGCCATCTTGATCTGGTTGTAGCCAGAGAAACCGTCCATGAAGGAAAAGATTTTGTGTTGCATGGTGTTGTCAACCAGAACGTCAATGTGAGGAAGTGGGAAGTCATCCTTAGGGCTTTCCCTGTTTGGATCTCTGTAATCCACACACATCCGCACCTTACCATATTTCTTAGGTACCGGAAAAATGTTACTAACGTACTGTGGATAGGAGGTGACAGCTAAGAACCCTGTGTCGAACTGCTTCATGACCTCTGTCTTGATCTTCTCTGACATTTCAGGGCACATACGACGGACCTTCTGTTTAACCGGAGGAAAGTCTTCTTTGGTCGGCAGACGATGAACCACAATATCAGTGTCTAAACCTGGCATGTCTTCATATGACTAGGCAAAGATCTCAACGTAGTCGTGCAACATTTGTATCAACCGCTGTTTGACCTTAACTTCCAAATTTGCACCAATCTTGACCTCCTTTCTGTCTATCTCCGTGCCCAGGTTTATCAACTCAACCGGATCTTCATAAGGCTGTATAGCCCTTTCTTCCTGCTGTAATAGTCTAACAAGTTCTCCAGGAACCTCACAATCATCCTCACCTTCGTCTTCGGCTTGGTTGATCGGATTTTTGAAGTCATAACGGATAGTAGCAGAGCTGTTATCAATGGGATCCAGAGTGGATATAGATCTACAGTATGATACATGAGTGTGTGTAAGAGCATAGCTGTTTTGATAAAGTGAAAACAAAAAAGAAAAACAAAGAGCACAAAATTTGTATGCAAGGAACGTCCAATGTTTTATTGACGATATATGAAATGACAAATAATATCCCTCACAAACAAAGCCAATGTGCCTCGGGCAAGGCACAAGGCTGTAGAGTTTTAAATTGTTTATTACAAATCTCAAAACAAGTAAGACAATTACTGCGGAATAAAAGAAACTGGTATAAAGTCCCTAGCTGTCCAGTTACTCGGTCCACCATTGGTAGTTGGGTAGATCCAACTGTCGATGTCTGAGTCTTCCTCGCTGTCTTCAATGGCATTAATTCCCCGATTACTGATGCGTAGGGGAGGTCCTCTAACCCGAGTGTATCGAACAACCCTTTGAGCTCCTGAAGTAAAGCCCAAACCAAACTTGTCAGTTTTATGAGTAAAATCAGGGAGCTGTCTCCAGTTGGTACACCCACCTTCTTCAACCACGACTCTGGCATCTTTGAGAGAAGCCATCTTCAGAGGAGGATTGTTGGTAGTAGTTTCATATGATGCCAAGATTTGGGGAACCTCTTCAAAGTTATGGAAAGGAGTCTCTATGAATTCCCCGTCCATCTCTACATACCTGAAGGAATTGAGGTGGTTCACCATATACTCCTCCTCACCACGCACAGTGACAATCTTCCCTTTTACTGTATACTTCAGCCTTTGGTGCAGTGTAGAAGTAATTTCCCCAGCCTCATGGATCCAAGGACGACCCAACAACCAAGAGTACGACGGCCATATGTCCATCACATATAAAGTGGACTCAAAAGTCTGGGAACTTACTTTGACGGGGATGTCCACTTCCCCATGCACCATTCTCTTTGACCCATCAAAATCCCTTACCACAATGTTACTAGGCTTTAAGGTCAATCCCTCGCAATCCAACCGATCCAATGCCTTCTTAGGCAGAACATTCAGCAAAGACCCATTATCTACCAGCACATGAGCTATAATGGTGCCCCTACATTCAATCGAGACATGCAGAGCATCATTATGCTTCCTCCCCTTTGATGTTATGTCTGCATCTGAAAAATCCAGCCCATTGTCAGCAGTCAGGCTAGCCACATAATCTTTGAATTGATCAGCTGAGGTCTCTTGCGGCACATGCGCAGTCTTGAGGAATGCAATTAAAGCCTTCGCATGGGCCTCAGAGCATAATAGCAGGGACAACATGGATATCTTGGAGGGGGTCTGCCCCAGCTGCTCAACCACATTGTAGTCGCTCTTTTTGATTATTTTCAGTATTTCCTCTATCTCTTGCTTAGAGGCTTCCACAACAATTTTTCTAGGTGCCTCCGTCCGGGAAGGCTCACTTATAACTTCTTTGCCTTGGGTCCCAGATGAATCGATGGCGGGAGTGACAATTGGAGTAAGCACATGAGTAGTAGTTGATGTACCAACATGAGAGCAGACGGAATAACAATAGGCCTATTGACAATCTTCGGCGAAATCTCGGGAGAGAAAACCCTTCCACTTCGGGTAACCTTGCTGGTCTCGACAATGTTACTGACATTAGGATCAACCTCTTCATTTTTAGGATCTTGTTTTATGCCATGATAGTACAAATCGGCACCATAATGCCAGGGGACAGCTTTGTCCGAGACATATGGGACAGGACCAGGAACGGTATTTATTAGCGGAGCGACTCTTGGAACAGATGTAATCCCAACTGGTCTTCTCGAGGAGACCTTGGAAGGATTGGCAGAAATGGTTATAATAGCAACATATTCAAATGGAACGACGAGAATCAAAGTTTTCTTGAACAAAATTTCTTTGCTATCCATCAGGCGCTGAACACCCGACTTCAGCAAATGGCAACCAGAAGGCAGAAATGAACACATGTGGCAACCTTCACCATAACCCGAAAATAAACTGACCGACAACAAATTCTTCTTAACCGTCATAAGAGGAGTAGAAACTTCATCTACTAAGGTCACAAATAGATCGGTATCCACAACATTAACTCCACGACCGTGCTTAGGCATGGGAGCAGTTATGACGTTAGGCTTTTCTGGAGCATCAAACTCAATCTCCTTGGCTTCGATCAGATCCTATACCTTATTTCTCAGAGCCCAGCAGTCGTTGGTGTCATGGCCAGGACTCTCAGAATGATAGGCACACCGAGCATTTGGATTATATCAGGGAGATATGGTGTTCAGATTCTTGAGAGCCTCTTTCAAGGTCGTCAAGTTGGATCTCAACAGGTGGGGTAGCACTTCAGCCAACGTCATGTTGATCCGGGTAAACTGCCGTTGTGGTCTTTCCGCCCTTTGTTGATTTTTGCATTGTGGAGCAACTGCAGGCCTAGGTATCATCACGACACTTACTATCTGACGGTGTTTAGCTCTGCTTTGGCCTCTCGGGCTATAGATGGCACTGGCTTCCTTCTTACCAGTAAAAGGCTTCTTTACCGAACTCGAAGAGGCATCCTTCTGTATTTTACCTCTCTGAATTCCATCTTCTACTCTCTCTAGTTAGAATCAGCTCGGTGAAACCAGCTGACGAGCTGCCGATCAAATGATTAAAGAATGGACCAGATAACATCCCCAGAAACATATCGACCAACTCCCTATCAGACAACGAGGGTTAAACTCTTCCAGCCAAGTCTCTCCACTTCTAGGCATAGTCCTTAAAGCATTCACTTGCACCCATGGACATACTCTAGAGTTGAGTACGAGTAGGAGCAAGGTCGGCGTTATATTGATACTGCTTATAAAAAGCATCAGCCAGATCTTCCCAATTTTGGACATTGGCTCTCTCTAGTTGGTAGAACCATTCAAGTTGAGTCCCTAACAGACTATCTTGAAAGAAGTGAACCCACAAGTTTCTATCAACAGTGTGGGGCTGGATCTTTCTGACGTAGGAACGAATATGGAGCTTTGGGCAAGACACCCCATCGTACTTAGCAAAAATTGGAGCCTTGAACTTCTGCGGGATGACCACTCCCGACACCAATCCCAATTCTTCGAAATCCAACCCAAGTATCCTCTAGACCTCCATAGCACTCAGACGGTCTTCCAACTGCTTGTATCTATCCTCAGTAGGAGGATACTGCTCATCATTATAATCGGTATCACTGTTAGAAACCTCAGGACTGGGGTCCTTTTCCCTTGTCTCTTCTTCTTGATTTTCCCCTTCTTTGGATGAAGAGGAGATTGACTTGTTGTTTTAACGGCCCCCTGAACGTTCTGCCCATATTTAGAATACCAGCGGCCTTCTTCTTTTTCTTTTTCTCCTTCAGGATGAGGGCCTTCAGATCCTCCTGCCCTTTCGCCAGATTTATGAACATCTGTTGGAATTGGGCATTTTGTGCCTGGAGAACCTTGATGCTTTGTTCGGAAGATATTTCTGCTGAAATAAATAGCAAAGAAGATGAGAAACCTGTAATGGTACCTGTATATGCAGTGTTTATGGATGGCATGCGTATGCAATGATTTCAAAGACTTTGGGAAATTTAAATTTGTGAACCAAAATGAAACAAAGATTTTATATGTAGAATTCAAAGTTCAATTGCCTTTTTGGTGTTACAGTTAAAACAATTCTAAAAAACTAGAAAAATCAAATTTCCCATGGATGCTTCCTCTTCGTGCCGAGATAGACATTAAGGCTTCTTTCCTCATGAAGCTGCTTTGTGAGCTCTAAAACCCTCCTCTCATGGGCATAAAATTGATCCCTGTAAGTATCTCGCTCTTTCTTCCACTGAATCCAAGACATCTGTAGTTCTCCAAGATCAGTGGGCATATCAAGATAGAGAACCGTGTAAGGAATACCCCATTCAGTAGTGGGTTCCATAATCACTGGTAAAACGGCAATGTAGGGGATCATAAGTTTCTGGGCACGAGCTCGTACCCATTGGAGATAAGGTTCCATAGGAATGGAAGCCTTTGGGCCCAAAGCCTTGGCGCCAGATCTGTTTACTATGCTCCAAGCTCGTATGAACCTCTGGCGATACCCTTGAACATCATCCTCATAGTTAAATACAATGCCCTTGATAAGTAACTCATGGGGACCATCCCTTCGAGCGTAACCAAATTGTCGCAGAGCTAAACAAGGATTATAGGTTATGCCTCCCCTAATGCCAAGTAATGGGACATTAAGGTACTCCCCACAGTGGTCAATAATAGAAGTATCTCCCATAGCTCGAGAATGCCAGAGAATATCCGTGTGAACGAGTGACATTATCCTTTGTGACCAACCCAAACCTTCTTCATTCTTCAGTACGGACTTAGGGAGGTGAGAAATAAACCACCTCGACAGCAATGGCATACAACACATAAGAACCCCTCTTCTCTTCATGGTACGAGTATGGAGAGCGTGCAAGATATCTCTGATCAAGGTAGGCACAGGGTTGCGAGAGAGGAAGATCTTGGTAGCATTCACATCTATGAAGAAGTCTGGATTAGGGAGTAGTACTAACCCATAGATTAGAGGGGCCAAGACCTCCTCAAAATCCTGAAATTCCATATCATCCCAAAACAATTGGGCCTTGTCTATTAGGAACTTGGCTAGAAAACCCTTGACTCTGCTTCTTGTTTCCCAATTGGATACCACGTCGGCCCGTTCCAGATGCAAGGTCGAGGCAATGACTTCTGGCTTAAGAACCTCTTCTAAACCTGTGAAAGGCAACTGTTCAAGAATGGGTATATCCAACAGCTGGGAGAATTCTTCCATGGTTGGCACCAACTGATAATCTGGGAAGGTGAAGCAGTGGTGCTTGAGATCAAAGAACTGAAAGAGTACACTAATCATCTTCTCATCAAAGTTTGAAGTGACCAAGTTGAGAAGTCGACCATGTCTCTTTGTGAATGCAGAAGTTTCAGGAACCCTTGATACTAGCTCCTTAAGATGGGGAGGTATTCTCACAAAGCTGATTCAGATAGTGTTTCTACGAGCGGAAGCCATGATCTGCAAAACAGAACAAAAATAAATTCCCTTGGTCCTTGAAATGATTAGTGTAATAACAATGGGTGCTATGTTATGATGCATGATGTTATGTTTAAACAGAATAAATCACACACAAGCAAAGCACACAATAGACCTTAGGTTCAAAGTCTTGCATGAGGTTAAAGGTAAGTACCCTCTTGAAGTTTAGTTGGTTTCAAACCTGTCTTAGAAAAGTAACCGGGTTCTAAAGATTCTCAATATCACTGACCATCCTTTATCGGGCATTGTTTCAGCTCAGGCAATCTTTTCTTGCGGCCGAAATATCCCGAAAGTCTGATCTCAATGAGTGTAGCATCGAGTATAAACCAATCCTCAACTTTATATTGAGGCCGGCTATCTCACTACTTTCTAATGGCTAAGTTTGTTGAACAAAGGCTCTAAAGTCCGTTAGTGCTTCACGACACCATGCGGCGGCCCCGTATTCTCCTTGTTTCAACACGAAGGATAACGGTACCAACCAAAGTGTCACACCAACACAACCATCGCTTAAACCATATCGCTTTATGTCGTACAGTCTCCATGATCTATTGATGTTTACCTAAAAAGATACCCCAGATCCAGGTATAGGATCTTTACAAGAATACCCCAACAAACCCTCAAAGATAAAGCAGTCAAAGCAAACAAAGAAAGCAATTTTAAAATGATCTAGACCCTAAGGTAAACCCCCACTTTATAATAATCTCCAGCAGAGTCGCCAATTCTGTGATACGGTGGCAGAATCGACTGTTAATACTGGTTTGTATTTTGTATTCACAAATGTCGCGGTAAGCAAGAGTCGCCGCCGACTTTTATTTCATCCAACCAAGGAAAAGTAAATAGAACAGAAAAAACCTTTTTCGAGAATGTTTCTGAGCACGGGGGGTAGATTATAGAAAGGGAAGGTGCTAGCACCCTTTTTATCCGTGGTTTTCCACGGGGTCTTAGGTACTTTGCTCTTCTTTTTTTTTAAAATTGCTTGTGTGTGCTTGTTTTGAAAAAAGTTTTACTTCGTGATAACCCTTGTATCAGTCCTCAAGAGTGTGAAAAAGTTGTTTGAAAAGTGTTTGTGTGAAAAGTTTTGTTTGAGCAAGTAACTAAGAACTAATCTACCTACTCGAAAAAAGGTATCTTCGTTTTCCTTTAGACAACACTATCCTATTATTAAGGAATAGGTATTACCGTCGTTGGAGTTTAAAAGGGACGTTTGAAGGGACGAAATGGTCTCTGAAGGCAACAAGTAAAGATACCTTAGCATTTCAAAGGGACTATCGTCATAAGATCAATTCGTAGGCAACTCGAGGGACAAGTAGGGACTATGATCTTTATGATGATTTTGAATCGCGGGTCATTGCTAAGGCACCCCTACGTTCGAGGGACATGACCAATATTGTTTAGGCAACCAAGTGGGGCAAACCCTAGGAGTGAGCATGTGCAAGTGTATTTTATTCCAGTTAATTATCTTTGCACAATTAGGGTTTTCTACTATTTAATTTTAATTTGTCTTTCCATACAATCCTACACATACATCTAAGCAATTTATGGTTTGCGGAAATTAAAATGCGAGAAATTAGAGTCCTAGCTATTACATGGCTTTGGGCAGATACATAACTACTTTGACTGAAAATAAAATGCGGAATTAAAACCCTATTTAAATCTATTACAAACTCAGAGCATTTACAAATAATAATAAAAAAAGGAAAATCCAAAGCGCGGGGCAAATTAAATGCGAGAAATAATTCAGCGACCTAAAAATCTAATTTAAGAAAATATTTATGTTGTTTTTTTGAGAAAAAATTAGGTTAAGTATAAAGTCAACCCTAATTCTAATTATTTTAAATTATATAAAAAAAGAATTAAATTACCCTAATATAATTAAACTAATTAATTAACAAAATATTTTTTAGAAAAAAAGACTTTTGATGTTTTTTATGGTTTTTTTGATTAATTAAAAAAAATATGATTTTTTTGAGTTATAAACAAAACAAAATTAATAAGTAAAAGAAAAAAATGAAAAAAAAGAATTAAAAAAAGTAAGAAATTAGGCCCGCGCAAGCACCTAGGGGGGTGTGTTTTGGAATTTTCAAGGCCCAATGCACTCTGAGCCCAATCCTGTGCCAGATCCCGTGTTGGCATGCTTGGATGGCGCACCATGGTCTCTCTCTGGATTGAATGTTGGATTGTGAGATTTGGTCTGATGATGGATCTCAGGGTTGAGATCTGGGGGTACACGATAGGCGCTAAATCATGAGGCACGCTGGATCTGCATTTAAATGGTCAAAAAATAGGAAAATATTTGGACCTGGGATCGAACCCAGGTCCTTGGCTTCAGATGCTACTACCCCTGCCATCTGCGCTGTGTTGGTTATTTGTTATAATAATAAAACATAATCATAATATGTCAAACAAGTGGCTAGGCTGAAGAAAATTAAAAAAAATGCGCGAACGTTCAAATGGACCAATGGAATGGTGACGAGTCATCATCTTCTTACCTGTCCATCATCTTAGGTATCAGGTTTATACCTACGAACATAACTCCATAACCATAACCCTACAATCCTCCAAAATACACACAACACATGATAAATTAATTCCAAAGACACCAATCAACTCGTCTTGATCTCACGAGTATCATGGTATCATTTTCTTGGCTTAATTTCACCTGTACAGAGAAGCCCCAAATGGGTTCTCAAACCCTAACCATGGCAAACATCAGTATACGCATCAAAACATCAATTGAATTATCCCAACATGTTGCAAATATGTTAACAATCACAAACATATCATTCAAACATGCCTAGGATGCAAGAATTATCGTAAACGATTTTGAGAAAAGAGGCAAACCGTATGGAGCCTAGGGGACGATTCTAGGCTTGAGAATGCTTGCAATGAGTTGTGTTAGCTAAAAGAGATATCCAGGAAGTGATTGGAAGCTTTGGAATGGCCTGAATCACCCTCTATATGAGAAAACGATTCAACACTTTTTGTCCAATTTTTGAATTTTCTTTCTCTCTTCTCACGACTGCAAACCCTTGTCTCTTGCCTTGTTTTTATTCATTATATGTAGTATGAAGAATTAGGATAACAATTTTGGATCCAATCTTGAGAATTGATGGATAAAATATTTGATCTTTAAGCCATATTATTTCATTCCAAACTTGACCATTCATGCCTTTTTTGCCTTGATCCAATTTGGCTTGATTAGGCCATCATAATTAGATTTGATTTCCATCAAAATAAGATCATCAAGACAATCTTTGACATTTTTTGTCATTTATTTGATTTAATGTGATTTTTAATAAATAAAAATCAAAATAAAATAAATAAATAGAGCAAATAAAATATGGGTGCTGATTTGGGTCGTGGACCATGCCCTTAACAAGATACAAACCTAAAATGCTAGGCCATTTTGGAAAAAAAATACATTTTTGAGCACATTTGACTTTTGGCAATTTTCCAAAAACGGTCAACTTTGACAATGCATAACTCTTCCAATTTTAACCCTAGAGAGATGTTCTTGGACTTTTTAGAAAGCTTAGGATGTCCCCCTAAACAACCTTTTTGGTATCATTTCAATTGAGTCTTGCATGTTCATGTAAGAAGCTTTGACCCAAAAGGTGTTTTTGTTGACTTTTCAAAAGGACCTATAATGTAGAAATCCATATATTTTTATGAGTGCTTTTATTGAACTTGAGGGATGAAGATGAGTTGTAGGAAATTGGATTACCTTCATAATGAGCCTTGGATGAGAAATTTATGATAAAGTATTAGAATGTTATGCTTGGTCAAAGTTTGATTGACTTTTCTTGAGAAACCCTAATTTAGCAACTTTTGAGTTTTGATGAATTAGGAGCATTCCTTGAGGAATCATGATCAAACCTTGATCAAATAATGAATATAACTTCAAAATGTTGATGTTGACCAAAAATATTGAAGTTTGACTGTATGTGGGCCACAGTTGACTTTTGACCTAATACAGTCGATTCTCAAGCATCTGAACAATTGATTGAGCAAACTTCTTGTGCAAAGCTTGAGATTTGACATGGAGGGTATTGAGGACATATTAGGACTATGGAGAGCATATTAGGCTTTTGTAGCTCACCCTTCTTGAAGAAACTGGAAAACCTAGTTGGAGGTTCATTGCTTTTAGGAGAGAGTTTGTCTGGTCAACTCTTAGGCATCCTTGAGCAAGTTAAGGGTCTTAATGAGCATGTGTTGAGTAAAAAGGGAGGGAAAATTTTGGGGTACAACACAGACATACTCTCAAAGCTCGCAAGCATAAAAAATAAAGGTGGGAATAAATTCGTCATCCAAGACTCCCTTTCTCGCTCGAGCATTGAGAAATCCACTGCGCCGCTCGAGGTGAATTCCATTGGAGATAATTCATGTTGGATGACCCCAATGTTTAAATTTCTCACAACGGGAGTGTTGCCCGCTGACCAAAAAGAGGCGACCGTGACCAAACAACGAGCCTTCTCTTACATGGTGATCGAGCATAAAATTTATCACTGAGGGTTCTCCATCCCACTCCTGAAATGCATCGAGGAATCCAGAATCCCCGGGGTATTACGGGAAATCCACGAGGGGATCAACGCCCAACATTTGGGCGGAAGGTCCTTGGCACGAAAGGCGTTGTAGGCAGGCTATTACTGACCTACCATGCAACAATATATGATGGAACACATCAAAAGATGCGACAAGTGTCAGGCACACATGAACATGCACCTCGCGCCCCCACACGAACTCAAAACACTATCATCCACATAGCTGTTTGCTTGGTGGGGAATGGACATCCTCAGACCATTCGTGCAAGGTTCATATCAAAATAAATTTTTGATTGTGGTCGTCGACTATTTCATGAAGTGGATAGAGGCTGAAGCCCTGGCCAGAATCACATTACACAATATCCTTTGTTTCCATAAGTGAAAAATACTTGCCCGATTCGGAATACCACAAGCGCTCGTCACCGACAATGGCACGCAGTTCACTGACTAAACATTCCAAGACTTCATCCCCAGGTAGCAACAAACATCACTTCACTTTTGTCGAACACCCTTAAACCAACGGTAAAGCTGAGGCCGCAAACAGGGTCATCCTGCGAGGACTCAAGCGTAGACTGGGTGAATCCAAAAAAAGGTGGGTCGAAGAACTTCACAGCATCCTGTGGGCATACTGAATAACACCACACTCAAAGACCAATGAGACCCCATTTCAGTTAACTTATGGTACCGAAGCAGTCATCCCCGTTGAAATCATGGAGCCCTCCAGGAGAACTGAAGTCCCTCTAGATGAGGAACTGAATGACAAAGCCCTAAGGAAAGAGCTCGACCTAGTCGAGGAAATTCAGTCAGGAGCAGCTCTCTACAAAGCCACACTAAAACAACAGATATCCATTCTCCATGACACTAAAGTCATAAAGCACGAATTCCAGGTCATCAGCCTAATATTATGGAAAAATTAGAAAGATTCCCACGAGGGAAAGCTGGCTGCCAACTGGGAAGGGTCGTACCGTGTCCAGGGAGCTACGGGAACAGGGGAATACTACCTCAAACACCTAAGTGAAGAACCGCTCCCTCGACCATGGAATTCTATAAAGTTGAAACAATATTACAGCTAGGACCTTGCTAAAACATCGAGCCCTAGTAGTTGATGGGTGCTCCCCGATAAGCGACGAGACGCGTCAACCACGGAGGCATGTCGAGGTATAGACATAGCCTATAACTATCAATGAAATAAGGGTTTGTTGTTCATTTCTCGAGCAGGACCTTAGCCCGACAGGGACACCTCGATTGAGCTCCACTGTCGCAGGACACCCATATCGTAATGAGCAGTTCACGTCACGAAGTCAATATCCCGACCGTGATCTTGAATTTGTTCTGCGGATTCCTACACTGCCTCCTCGACACATTCCCAACATGAGTCAATTACAACCGAGGTCGAGCACAAATCTCCTCGGAGGTATCAACTTCCACGAAATAAATAAGTCAAGCACAATTGTCATACCCCAATTTTTAACCTAAGACCCCACTTGCATTTTTGCATTTTTTTATACAAAAGTCAAGGTCACTAAATACGGTCGGTTTTAACCTCTCACCTTCAAGCTTTGACTATGTGAAGATTGTCAAGTGTTTTGAACATTTTTAGCCTATGTATCACTAATTTCTAATCGCATACAAAGGTGTATGTTCATGTTTTCTTTTGTTTCGTGTGCAGAGACAGGTCTGAATCAAGAGCATCAGGTGTCGTGCCTCAATTAAGGTTTTGAGTCTCCCAAGCCAGAAGTACGGTTGATTGTGGATTCTCGAAGACTGATTCATCAAGGCACACCGTTGCGCCCTTAATTTCGCCCCTAATTTTTTCAGTCGCACATTCATACCATATTTTGTCATTTGGTCACAATCATCAGTAAATATCTTCATTCATCATATTTTGCATCATTAGTCGTATTTAAGTTGACCAAAAAAGTCAGTTTATATCAAAGTTTGCATCGTCTTTTAGTTAAAAAATACCTGACATTTCACTTCATGCATTTTTATCTCTTTACTCGTTTCTTGCATTGCTCCAAGTTGTTTATATGTCAATAATAAAAATATTTTGGTTTTATAGACAAACTGTTAAAAGCGATTCAACAATGTGCGAAAAATTAGCGAGAAAAATATTTCAAGTTTTCACCTTTTACCGATCATTTTATGAATCTGCGTTTCGCGTAGATTATGACGGTATGCTCGCTTTATTTTTTCGGTATAGTTTGAAGTCTCGTTTTTAACCGTAAACGTCTGTTTAGCCTGATATTTTTATTATCATTTTATTTTGATTTTGACTTTTTGAATATTTTTTACTTAATCTTTGTGACATGTAGTTTATTTTAATGTGTTCATTTTATTTTTTCGGATAAATTTTCGTTCGTTTTTTTATCATTTTCAGTCATTTTAGGTCTTTATTTTTTATTCAGAAAAATTCAGAAAAAATTTATTTTAAATTGAGTTAACTTTAATACTTTCAGGTTTTTATTTTATTTTTATTATTAAAAGGGCTTTTTAGTCACAAAATAATGTTTATTACACTATGCTTGATTTCTATTGGTTGTTGACAAAATTTACGGATTAATACAGATTGAAGAAATAATGAACGATCAAGATTGAATTGGAAATCACAATTTCCCTTTTCATTTCCTATTTAAAGAGGCTTTTATTCTTTGTAAAAGGGCACACCACAAAATAACAAAAACTAAAAACAATGCAGTAACATATTTCTATCCTCTCTTCTTAACCAAATAACAACACAGTATTACTTCCTCTCTCCATCACACTACTTCCTCTTCTAGCCACATCCAGTAACCTCTTCTCTCTTTCTAACCCACAGCAACTCCCACCGCCCAAGCTAACCACATACCCCTTTCTCCCAATTACCAGCATACTATTTTTCCATTTACAGCAACCAAACCCAACCTTTATCTCGTGCAGCAATTAACCCCCTTCCAATTTCCTCCGTCAATTCACTCACCAACAACCGTTTAATAACCCATCTCCATATGTTTCCGCCTCTCCCTCAACCTTCTATTCATCCGCCACTGTCAAACCGCAACTCACCGGCAACCTCCTCAATTCGCATACTCCCTTCCGTCTGCCAACCTCATCCTAACCATCACCATTCCAACCTTGCACGTGTACCACCCTGTTCCTCCTTCCTATCAACTTAATTCCGCTAACCCACCATCCATTCTTCGCCTGCAACCTCCACTAGCCATAACCTCTATTCCGCTAGTAATCTTCAATCTTCCTCCCAACCTTCATCAAACATCCAGCGGCCATGTTCCTCTCAATTTAATTCTGTCAAACATCATACAAACGCCAAACTCCCTTCAACTTCCATCACCGCAATTCCGCAACCGTCAAATAACATCCACCGAATCTCCATCAATTCTGCTAGCATCTCACCTCCGCCTCTATTCAATTGCCGCAAGCACCACCATGGTTAACGTGCAACATCCTCAATTTCCCCATTTCCGCTTGCCAACTCCGCTCTGTCTCAGTATCATCATCAGTGTCAGCCACGACTTTAGTGACGCCATTTGGAGCACCAACAACAGCTACTGTGACTGCAGCAACTTCGACTAGCTCATCGGGATTCACTTTCAGTAAGCTTTCGGTTAATAATTAATTTGTTCATATAATTGTGGTAATGAGATACTTTCTGTTAGAACTTTGATACTAGTGGCATTGTTGTTAATTCATGCTTGATTAATGGTGATTGTTGTTGAAGTTGTTAAAATTAGTTTGAGGTGATAATGATTATTTATTGTGAAATTGAAACTTTGTTGTTTATTGAAATGAAGAACATGTAGTGGTGATAGTGAAAAAGTTTGGTTACGGTCACACAGAGAAGAGAAAATTGTCATCTCTTTCTTTTTTTTACTTTAAGTTTTTTTTTAATTAATTTATTTCACCCTTATTTTCTTTTACATTCTTTTGTTTGTTTTATAATTCTAGATTTATATTTGCTTTATTAATGTTGATTATACTGTTTTGTTTAATTTTGAAAAAAACAAAACAATATCAATTAAGTAGTCTAGTAGATTTTGGTAAAGTTTTAGTAGTTAATCATTTTTTAAATAACTTCAAATTAATAGTTAATCTTTCTTTGTAGTGTTTAGTTTTTAATAATTTTTGTTTAGATTTATTTCTTGCGAACTTTTCTCTTCTTGATAGTTGTTTAAATGTGTGTTGTTTAGTATTAAATATGTGACTTTTGATTCTATTCATCTTGGTTCTTATTTGTGTAAATATTCATTTATTCATGTACGTTCATGCAATCTCATTTCAATTCTTTGTTTTGTGATTTCATTTTTGATTTTATACTTACTAACACATGTTTTAATCGTTGCAATTTCCTTCGTTTTATTTGTATACCGCTTATGCTAGTAACGAGTTTGTTTACTGTGAATGTTTTCGAAAATCGTTTCAAGTATCCATTCTCACATAGCGCATCAATAACTCCTACACTTCTCCCTTTACCTCGTTATTGTGTTTCACTGTCTGATTTAATATTTGGTACTGTAAATATATACTTGTACATAATATTTTGACTGTCTACTCACTTCACTTGTAAATAAATTCAGGGTTTTTTTGGAAATATTATTTTCATCGCATTGTGATTTTATTTTTAATTCCAACTAACTTCTGAAAATTGTGCGGACGCACATAAGTTTTCCGTGCTGTTAGATTTGTCGATATATCTCTTGTGATGCAGGGATTCTTATCAGATACTGTGAGCTTTATCCATCGCCCTTTACGCTTTATCTGATTCCTCTCCAGACACGCTTTTCTCGTATGTGATTTATTTTCACTTGATGCGCTTTATCTGATGCTTGGAGTATTATCTCACATCAGGTTTTTTTGATGCTGTCGGCTTGTGATTTATTTTCACCTAAGGTTTGGTATACTCTTAGCTTACTTATCTGTCTGTGGCTTTAAATCCAAGGGAAAGAATTAATTTGTTGACTTCATGTCATCGGGTATCTAATACGATTGTGTGAACCCCTTCATACATTTTTAATTTTGTAAATCTTAAGTTAAATCTCCTCAAAACCTAATTTCAAACATACACTCTTTTAAACCAAAACTTCGACACGAGGTCGTCGTATCTTCAAAATCTCATCCATACCCATTTAAACCAAATAAACCATTTTAATCAAACAAACAATTTTAACCAAAAAACAGATATTTCAAAAGGTTCCTGCGGAGTATCGCAGATGCATTGGGTGCTAATACCTTCCCATTGTATAACCAACCCCCGAACTCTCGATCTCTTTAAAAAATGCATTGTATTTTCATTACTTTTAAATATTACTTTACATTGCATATTTTAGGGTTTTATTTCGCTCTTTTCCCTTTTCCCTTGGAAATAATAAAGCGCGGTGGTGACTCTTGCTTTTGTGAGTCAAGTTAATTAATAGCTTGATCTCCGATTTTCACCGCTATAGAATTGGCGACTCTGCTGGGGAATAGATTGACCTCTTGCTGGTCCATCCCTAAAGTGGGTTAAGCCTAATTTGT
This sequence comes from Vicia faba, assembly GCA_948472305.1. Taxonomy (NCBI): domain Eukaryota; kingdom Viridiplantae; phylum Streptophyta; class Magnoliopsida; order Fabales; family Fabaceae; genus Vicia; species Vicia faba. The sequence goes on from OX451739.1 coordinate 1,325,606,516, forward strand.
CATATTTGTTTTTGTTATTATTACTTTTTTGTTTGATTAATTGTGATATATTGTGGTTATTTGAGTTTTTGCAAAGGACAAGTCCTATACCCGGACTAAGTTACACTTAGGAATAGGACGGGCGGTATAGTCATGTTAACTTTGAGGGAGTAATCCCGAAGAAGGATGCATGAGATCCTCCACTCAGTGGAAGGCCCTTTTGAACGTAATATTTGTTTACCGAGTAATCGGGAAGACATTATTATTTTCGACCTAGGAGCCAAAGAAGCTGAGAACCGTAGAACCCTTAACCCACCTTGGCCTTTTAGGTGTAGCGCAGAGATTATAACGTAGTAATCCAGAAGTAGTTGTCACGCGATGCTACGCTCGGATGAGTTTCTCTTGAGAATATTGCTGATTATTGAGTAATCAAGATGTTGGTAATATCCGAAGGAGGAATGTAGACTCCGGGAGCTCTTAGAACCTTGTCTTGCAGGTGTGATTAAACCATTAGTACATACCTTGGGGATGTTCTTTACCTTTGACTCCATGTTTGTGACGTTGAACCTTTCAACTTTATTTGTGACCTTGCTTGTGGTTGTTGCATAGCCATGCATTCATGCATCCATAAAACCCTTTTCACTTGACTTTCAAGGAATTTGGAGGTCTTTCTTTGTAAACATCACAAGTTTCGTCAAGCTCAATGGATCTTGGGTGTTGATGGGGTGAAAACCCTAATCCACCAAAATGGATGATTGATCTTGATGATAACTTGATCAACGCTTTGATCCAATTCAAAATTCATCTTCTATCTTCATACTTTGATGTTTCCAACTTAATATCTTTAGTTCCTTGAGAGTCAGATAAAAACTCTCTTTTGCATATCATGCATCATTCTACATTTTTTGTTTCACTTTCAAAGGTCTTTTTCCAAGTCTTATTTTTCCTTTGGTCTCACCAGTACAACACTGATGCTAAGAGAACATTGGAGAATATCAAGCAAGAGATTTCTGAACTCCGCAGAGAGGTGACTAATTTGAAAGCTGGTATGGATCACTCAACTGTTTTGGTTGAAATTTTGGTGGCTGCCCAAGTCAATCCTTCTAAGAAGGAGGAAGCGATGATAAAAGTATTCATTGATTGTCATTCAAGGATGTTGGTTTTGAAGTTCAAATCAAGCACGTGCCGAAGAGTAAACACGATTGATGGTCACTTTGAGTTTTGAAGGATGTTTTCGGTGATTCAAGTCCAGATGGAAAGCCTTCCCCGATCATTAACTTATTTCTGCTTTTTGTAATTTTTCTTGTTTATCAAAACATTGTTTGCATGTAAGAACTTGTTTGCATCTGTATGATTATCTTAATACAATGAGTATGTTTGTCTTGAAGAAATTCATTCGTTTCACTCATATTTGTTTTCAAATTTTAAATTTCTTTTGGCATTATGATACCAACTTGTTGCCCATTCTCTTGCCTAGGCAGAGATTGAAGGGAGGATGATGATCTAAAGAACACAAAATCTCTGGTTGTTTGCTTTTCGATAAAATCTTGCTGATGATGTACATGCATTATTTCAAATCCCTAAACACCAGAGATATAAGGAAGATAATCCCTTGCTAACCCCTTTTGAGCCTTTGAAGCAGAAGTTTCTTTTCTATACGAAAAAACCTTGAATTTTAACCTGGGGCAGGGTAGTTTTTAGTTAATCTGACTGAGTGTTCAAAATTCATAAGGAAGATGTTTTTTTGAAGAGAAACTACGAGGGCTATCCTTCATGTATAATAAATCTAGAGGATGTGGAACAACAATGTTATCCTTCATTCATCAAGAAACGAGGCAATCACAATCCTCTCAACAAGCAAAGACAAGCTAATGTCACACATTTTGTTCAAAAAGTCAAAAATCAAGAAAAAGAAAAGCCTGCTAAGTCAAAAAAAAAACATGAAAACGTGTGACTTAGGCAAAATTAAGGCATCCCGCTGGACTATCAATTCAAAAAAATTAGTTCAGGCAAAAATTAGGGAAAATAAAAATTGCAAAGAAAGGACTACAAAGAAAAGTCCTCAGCAAAGAACAAATTGGTGACTACAAACACGAAGACATGAGGGTGTTTTCTACTCCGAAAACCTCGTCGTTTCCTTAACCGTCACAAAATCCTTTTGAGAGATGAACGCTCATGTTGAATTAACTGAACATAGGATTGGAGAACATCATGAAGTGGGTGGGCACCAAATATTTTGAGCCTTAAATCTTTTTTTTTCTAAAACCATGAGCCAGACCACATTACAACCTTCAAAAGTCCTAATTGAAGCAAGGTTATTTTGAAAGCATACTTCAATGAGATAGTGTTCCTGACTCCCATGAATGTTCTAAATAGTTATGTTGGTATCATATGTTTTTCCTATACAAAAATAAATGATGCTCTAACTCGCAAAATTTGTGCGATATCTTTTCAAAATCTTCAAGACTTACATAACTGTTGCATTAGAATTTTCATTCTCATAATAAACTTTTTCTAACTGCAAAACATTTGTTTGATATCAAGGAAGCTCACATATAAGCATTGGTGATGAGTTTATTCTTTTAAGGCCTGAAACTATTTTGAGTAATTGGCGAATCATTTCAAGAAAAATCATATCCAGAGGCATGTCACCTGAAGACCTTGAGCACAAACATGCTGCTTCTCCCAGATAATGCTTTTCCCAACTTGTTTACTCGTTTGGGGCAGAACTTGAAGACTTTTTTGTGCCAACTACAGTCAATCTGGGGCAATCACATCGAGATTTGATGAATCTCTCTAAGAGTTTGAAGACACCAGAGCATGGTGAATGCCAGGTCTTTTGTAAAATCCTCTTGAGACGATTCCTCCTCATCAACCATATAGCTTGGGGCATTTTAGAAGTGAAGTTATTCGCAAGAATCGTCACGCAGCTTATCAGCAGTAAACTTGGGGAATCCAAAATTAGTCCTAGGGGTAATCCAGATTTGTCAAGATATGTGATATGTATTGCACACATTATCAGAGGGTGGTGTTCCCAGTATCTCCAGCTAAGCATGACTTTTTCCAGCTGAAGCATTGTTCATGTTGTTATCCTTTCAATGGACTGTCAACAATAGAAGACTGGACTTTGGGTTTTCTACCTGAAAATATCTTCCTCTCCAAAGAGATTTAAGCCTTGTAAAAGGACTTTGCTCCAATGATGGCTTTTGTTTTCTATCTCCAATAATGTTACCATCCTGTTGAGATTAGCCGAGTGTCGAGTTGTACTGTGATGTCTTATCATTTTCTGTCTATCTCCCCTGTCTGTTTTGTCAGCATATACATGACATTCATTTATTCATTCACACTTGCATCATGCATGCACAGTTGTATTTGTTGATGTCTTTGAGTACGTATACCTTGGTTATGTCTATTCAAATAGCGTATTTGATCTTTCCAAATAGAATATTAACTTAAGCAGAAAGTGCGCCTCCTTTCTAATTCCCCACTGAGTTAACTCTCGTGGAAGAATCTTGCTTTATCTTTCCTTTTTCATCTCTGGATAGGATAAATCCCCATTTGAGTTGTTTCCTCATTGGGTGGAGTCTTGTTTGACTGTTTTTCTCTCCAGTTTATTCCTGGATTGAGCTTTGTCTCTTGTGAATGATACCCTGTGGATCTCTCTAGGCTGTGAAACCTAGATGGAGAGTGCATTTGATCTTGCGTATGTAAATACTTGGTCTCCTCAGGAAGGATTTATTCATAGTTCCCCATTGAAGATGAACTTTATTCCCTAGTAGTGTTATCATTACCTTCTTCTGGAATATCGACATGATAACAAGCGACTGACTCTTTATTTGAGCAGTTCGATTATTTCTGAATGTCTTTATGTTATGACAAATGACGGTCTCTTCATGAGCAGTTTGTCCATCCCCGAGGAAATTATTGATTCTCACCTCCAGCAATATCTTCACGATATTTTGTTGATACCTTTGAAAAAACAGCAAGTGGCGGTCTCTTCATGAGCAACTCGTATGTTATCGTTACCTTTGACAAAACAGCAAGCGGCGGTCTCTTCATGAGCAACTTGTATGTTGTTGATACCTTTGAAAAAATAGCAAGCGGCAGTCTCTTCACGAGGCAACTTGTATATTATTGACACCTCGGAAAAACGGCAAGTGGCAGTCCTTTCATGGGTAGCTTGTACGTTATTTTTTCTTTGGAAAACGGAAAGTGGAAGCTCTTCATGAGCATCTTGTACGGAAAATGGCAAGTGGCAGCTCTTCATGAGCAGCTTGTGGGTTATAAGCAACAAGTGGCAGCTCTTCATGAGCAGCTTGTGGGTTATAAGCAACAAGTGGCAGCTCTTCATGAGCAGCTTGTGTATTTTAATATTCTTTGAAGACAGCAAGTGGCAGCTTCTTTATTTGAGCAGCTTGTGTATCCCCAACAATAATGTCTACTCAACAAATGGCATCCCTTCGGAAAAGTCCCGTGGGGAAGTTTGCATTTTATCATTCCTTTTCCAATCACAGTACTGATGAAAATCATTTCCTTTTCCAATCACAGTACTGATGTAAATCATTACCTTTTCCAGTCTCAATACTGATGTAAATCATTCAAGAGTCTCTCATTTGAAGTCTATGACTTTGTTTCCCCAGTGGTGTTATAATCTGTTCCCCTGTAGGATTACTATAATATACTTGGTTTCTCCAGCATAGTTTGTCTCATATGGCGTCATTCCCCATAAAATTCAAAAGATCACATTCATATCATATCATAAACATAATTGAGGTATCTTAAGGCCAAAAATTGTGTATTCTATATTTAAGTCCCTTCAATCTCGTCAGATAGAAGAAACTTAAATAGGGGCAGCTGTCATACCCCAATTTTTGACCTAAGATCCCACTTGCATTTTTGCAATTTTTATACAAAAGTCAAGGTCACTAAATACGGTCAGTTTTAACCTCTCACCTTCGAGCTTTGACTATGTGAAGATTGTCAAGTGTTTTGAACATTTTTAGCCTATGTATCACTAATTTCTAATCGCATACAAAGGTGTATGTTCATGTTTTCTTTTGTTTCGTGTGCAGAGACAGGTCTGAATCAAGAGCATCAGGTGTCGCGCCTCAATTAAGGTTTTGAGTCTCCCAAGCCAGAAGTACGGTTGATTGTGGATTCTCAAAGACTGATTCATCAAGGCACACCGTTGCACCCTTAATTTCGCCCCTAATTTTTTCAGTCGCACATTCATACCATATTTCGTTATTTGGTCACAATCATCAGTAAATATCTTCATTCATCATATTTTGCATCATTAGTCGTATTTAAGTTGACCAGAAAAGTCAGTTTAAATCAAAGTTTGCATCGTCTTTTAGTTAAAAAATACCTGACATTTCACTTCATGCATTTTTATCTCTTTACTCGTTTCTTGCATTGCTACAAGTTGTTTATATGTCGATAATAAAAATATTTTGGTTTTATAGACAAACTGTTAAAAGCGATTCAACAATGTGCGAAAAATTAGCGAGAAAAATATTTCAAGTTTTCACCTTTTACCGATCATTTTATGAATCTGCGTTTCGCGTAGATTATGACGGTATGCTCGCTTTATTTTTTCGGTATAGTTTGAAGTCTCGTTTTTAACCGTAAACGTCTGTTTAGCCTGATATTTTTATTATCATTTTATTTTGATTTTGACTTTTTGAATATTTTTTACTTAATCTTTGTGACATGTAGTTTATTTTAATGTGTTCATTTTATTTTTTCGGATAAATTTTCGTTCGTTTTTTTATCATTTTCAGTCATTTTAGGTCTTTATTTTTTATTCAGAAAAATTCAGAAAAAATTTATTTTAAATTGAGTTAACTTTAATACTTTCTGGTTTTTATTTTATTTTTATTATTAAAAGGGCTTTTTAGTCACAAAATAATGTTTATTACACTATGCTTGATTTCTATTGGTTGTTGACAAAATTTACGGATTAATACAGATTGAAGAAATAATGAACGATCAAGATTGAATTGGAAATCACAATTTCCCTTTTCATTTCCTATTTAAAGAGGCTTTTATTCTTTGTAAAAGGGCACACCACAAAATAACAAAAACTAAAAACAATGCAGTAACATATTTCTATCCTCTCTTCTTAACCAAATAACAACACAGTATTACTTCCTCTCTCCATCACACTACTTCCTCTTCTAGCCACATCCAGTAACCTCTTCTCTCTTTCTAACCCACAGTAACTCCCACCGCCCAAGCTAACCACATACCCCTTTCTCCCAATTGCCAGCATACTATTTTTCTATTTACAGCAACCAAACCCAACCTTTATCTCGTGCAGCAATTAACTCCCTTCCAATTTCCTCCGTCAATTCACTCACCAACAACCGTTCAATAACCCATCTCCATATGTTTCCGCCTCTCCCTCAACCTTCTATTCATCCGCCACTGTCAAACCGCAACTCACCGGCAAACTCCTCAATCCGCATACTCCCTTCCGTCTGCCAACCTCATCTGAACCATCACCATTCCAACCTTGCACGTGTACCACCCTGTTCCTCCTTCCTATCAACTTAATTCCGCTAACCCACCATCCATTCTTCGCCTGCAACCTCCACTAGCCATAACCTCTATTCCGCTAGTAATCTTCAATCTTCCTCCCAACCTTCATCAAACATCCAGCGGCCATGTTCCTCTCAATTTAATTCTGTCAAACATCATACAAACGCCAAACTCCCTTCAACTTCCATCACCGCAATTCCGCAACCGTCAAATAACATCCACCGAATCTCCATCAATTCTGCTAGCATCTCACCTCCGCCTCTATTCAATTGCCGCAAGCACCACTATGGTTAACGTGCAACATCCTCAATTTCCCCATTTCCGCTTGCCAACTTCGCTCTGTCTCAGTATCATCATCAGTGTCAGCCACGACTTTAGTGACGCCATTTGGAGCACCAACAACAGCTACTGTGACTGTAGCAACTTCGACTAGCTCATCGGGATTCACTTTCAGTAAGCTTTCGGTTAATAATTAATTTGTTCATATAATTGCGGTAATGAGATACTTTCTGTTAGAACTTTGATACTAGTGGCATTGTTGTTAATTCATGCTTGATTAATGGTGATTGTTGTTGAAGTTGTTAAAATTAGTTTGAGGTGATAATGATTATTGATTGTGAAATTGAAACTTTGTTGTTTATTGAAATGAAGAACATGTAGTGGTGATAGTGAAAAAGTTTGGTTACTGTCACACAGAGAAGAGAAAATTGTCATCTCTTTCTTTTTTTTTACTTTAAGTTTTTTTTTAATTAATTTATTTCACCCTTATTTTCTTTTACATTCTTTTGTTTGTTTTATAATTCTAGATTTATATTTGCTTTATTAATGTTGATTATACTGTTTTGTTTAATTTTGAAAAACAACAAAACAAAACAATCTCAATTAAGTAGTCTAGTAGATTTTGGTAAAGTTTTAGTAGTTAATCATTTTTTAAATAACTTTAAATTAATAGTTAATCTTTATTTGTAGTGTTTAGTTTTTAATAATTTTTGTTTAGATTTATTTCTTGCGAACTTTTCTCTTCTTGATAGTTGTTTAAATGTGTGTTGTTTAGTATTAAATATGTGACTTTTGATTCTATTCATCTTGGTTCTTATTTGTGTAAATATTCATTTATTCATGTACATTCATGCAATCTCATTTCAATTCTTTGTTTTGTGATTTCATTTTTGATTTTATACTTACTAACACATGTTTTAATCGTTGCAATTTCCTTCATTTTATTTGTATACCGCTTATGCTAGTAACGAGTTTGTTTACTGTGAATGTTTTCGAAAATCGTTTCAAGTATCCATTCTCACATAGCGCATCAATAATTCCTACACTTCTCCCTTTACCTCTTTATTGTGTTTCACTGTCTGATTTAATATTTGGTACTGTAAATATATACTTGTACATAATATTTTGACTGTCTACTCACTTCACTTGTAAATAAATTCAGGGTTTTTTTGGAAATATTATTTTCATCGCATTGTGATTTTATTTTTAATTCCAACTAACTTCTGAAAATTGTGCGGACGCACATAAGTTTTCCGTGCTGTTAGATTTGTCGGTATATCTCTTGTGATGCAGGGATTCTTATCAGATACCGTGAGCTTTATCCATCGCCCTTTGCGCTTTATCTGATTCCTCTCCTGACACGCTTTTCTCGTATGTGATTTATTTTCACTTGATGCGCTTTATCTGATGCTTGGAGTATTATCTCACATCAGGTTTTTTGGATGCTGTCGGCTTGTGATTTATTTTCACCTAAGGTTTGGTATACTCTTAGCTTACTTATCTGTCTGTGGCTTTAAATCCAAGGGAAAGAATTAATTTGTTGACTTCATGTCATCGGGTATCTAATACGATTGTGTGAACCCCTTCATACATTTTTAATTTTGTAAATCTTAAGTTAAATCTCCTCAAAACCTAATTTCAAACATACACTCTTTTAAACCAAAACTTCGACACGAGGTCGTCGTATCTTCAAAATCTCATCCATACCCATTTTTACCAATTAAACCATTTTAATCAAACAAACAATTTTAACCAAAAAACAGATATTTCAAAAGGTTCCTGCGGAGTATCGCAGATGCATTGGGTGCTAATACCTTCCCATTATATAACCAACCCCCGAACTCTCGATCTCTTTCAAAAATTCATTGTATTTTCATTACTTTTAAATATTACTTTACATTGCATATTTTAGGGTTTTATTTCGCTCTTTTCCCTTTTCCCTTGGAAATAATAAAGCGCGGTGGCGACTCTTGCTTTTGTGAGTCAAGTTAATTAATAGCTTGATCTCCGATTTTCACCGCTACAACAACGACAAATAAATATTTAACAAAAATAATTGAGGGAAAGTAAAGCATTCATAAATTCTGACCATGAAGACCAACGTTGTCCAAATAATTCCAAGGATACAGGTACACAGACCCAAACAAAAACAAAACGGGAAAAGCCCTTGTCAAATTTACAAAACAAATGTATGGGCACACATGCCACACAAAAAAAACTCAAACCTTATCCTCCCCATCACTTCCTTCCACATGATCATCGTCGAGGTGATAAAAAATCTTACCATCAACCACCTGATTAAATGGCCCTGCACCTTCAACCACTAACTTGACCCCAGGGTTAAGTATCTTGAGTTGCTCCACGATTGTGTTGAAGTTGTAACTAAGAATATCTATGACGTCTTGATCAAGCACGTGAATCCGTGAAGTTAGATCTATCCTAGTTATGAGGGCCTTCTTTGCATCAGTCTCTTCCTCATCGAGCGCCAAGATCCCCTCCAACTCTTTTACCCGGCCGACCACTCGCTCATTCTCTCTATCTGCGGCCTCCAGTTGAAGTCGCAATTTATTTAGATCTTTGAGGAGCTGGACATACGCTTCATACTTTTCCTCGTGGTTGGGAATATCTCCCTTCAGCTTCTCATTTATCCCTTGCAGCTTCTGGATTCGGGCGTAAGCTTTATCAAGGGAAACCTGAGAGCTTGTGGTTTCATTGTTCAGTGTCAACGCTGTCTTAAGGATCGCCATCATGGCGGCCACGTCGTTTTCCAGATTCTTCTGTCGGGTCTCTTTATCTTCAGACATTATTGCTTCCTTTTTCTCCTTGCGGAGACCTAGAGAACTCTCCCCGTTGAAGATATTCTGGTTGATGTAGCATGGAGGAAACACATAAACTCCCCTAACTCCCTTGTCACCTTCAAGCGCTACCCACTCGAGATTCTCCATGCATTTCCTCTTTGCCTGTAGTTCAGGAGGGGGAGCCTGAGCCTTCGAGGAAGAAGGGGAACCACTCGCTCAGGTGGAAGTTTTGGCCTGCTCCTGAAGTTGAGCAGTCCGACTCTTGGGCCCCGAGGTGGAGGCATTCTTGGGACTCAACTTGAGTAAGCTCTCAGAGAGGGACGCCATCTAGTCTGCAATCAAAAAAGAAACTCTTAGTCACAAGACAAACATACAAAGATAAATGTCTTGGGCATATCTCCTACCTAAAAGCCTCAGAGCCTCCTGGTCTGAAGAACACTCGAGCAAGGATTTTGTATTTATCAGTCTATGAACAAGGAGATACTTCCCTTTATCATCGAAAAGGAAGTTTTTGTCCACGTCCACACACCTCGCCAGTGTGAAACTCCTTACATAAGCCACCAACTTCTCATAGGAAAGATGATCCTGGGCATCTGAGTCCTCAGGCTTCACTACATAATACTCAGGCTTTTGCTCGAAGTGCTTCCACTGCCATTCGAGAAGAAATCTAGCCGTCAATCGAACTACTGTCCGACCTTCCTCGACATCTTCTGAGCGATCGTACAATGTAGCCACGATCACATCCGTGAGAGGCTTCACAACAAAGTACCTCTCTTTAAAGTGGCGGACAAATTCGAGATACGGCCATAAGAGTTTCCCAAACTGTTTAAAAGACACACGAGCTTGTCCCCCTCTGATGGACTGCCTTTGCAAATGGAAAATGCGGAAGAATAGGTGAAACATGGCGCCTATTTGAAGATATTGACATATGAGCTCGAATGCGCGTATGAATGCAAGCAGATTCGGGTGATGCTGGGAAGGTGCCAATTGTAACCATTGGAAAACCCCCACTTGGAAATCGTTAAAAGGCAAACACATCCCCGCTTCCTTAAAGGAAAATATGGGAAAGCATTTCCTGGATATGCCGAGCATATCCTTCTGTTTCTATGAGGGATCTGAAGGACCCAATTGGCAGGAGCACCCTCTGCTCGAACCTCTGGGCAATTGAACACATCAGAAGCATCCTGTGAGAAAATTGACTTCTTGTTCCTAAGCTCGGGCGTGACCCAGGCCAAATTGTCTTCCACAACAGTATTGTCTTCCTCATGGGTGGAGGGCATGGTGTCTTCCTCTATTTGGTGTGCCACCGTACCTGAAAGGCAGGGGAAAATAGTGAATTCTACTTCATCAAATTCATCCTTCCACGACAAATCAAGTGAAATAGCAATGAATGCTCGAGGAATGGACCTCGGCCCAAGCCCTCGACAACCAACATGATAATTAACCATGCCCTGCATGGGGATATTTTGTCGACCCAAAAACCTCCCCATTATTCGAGGAGGATTACCCCGATACACATCTATGAAGATCACTTATGAATCTTCCACCGTAATCATGAACTCTGATGAACACCCATGAAGATTCATGGTAGAACCCATAGATATTCACCCAAGAATTCATCCATTCATGACAAAAACTAAGTATTTAATCTAAAAATTATGAGAAAAAGCATTATCAAGAAGATATGACTTACTTGGAAAGATGTTTTTTGAAGTGTTTTACGGTGGCACTGGAACAGAGAAGATCCACGAGAAAAGGAAGAAGACTGGAGAAGAGAGCTTGATAATGGAAAATGAGAGAACTTGAGAATGGAAAATGAGCTCGTGGATTCCCCTTTTATAGATAGTTCCCACCCCACGAGGCAGCACGCGAAAATTCATCATTGCATTGGGCTTTTGAACTCCCATGTGAAAAGATGGCACCCCAAAACAACTGCCACGTGAGGTTGATAATCAGCCACGTGCCCATTCTTGGAGACGAACTTATCCCCTACTAAATTAAAAAATTCTATTGTTGTACCCCAAAATTTTCACTCTCTTTTCTCAAGACATTTTTCACAAGATCTCCAATGGCTCAAGTTTGCATAAATGTTGACTAGGTCAAACCACCTAAACACTGATGTCTCAAATTATGGTTTTGATTTTCACAAGGAAAATTGAAGTTTTAATGCCCCAAAATATTTTCATGGTTCATTCTAGACCTCCAAGAATACTCATGTCAAGTTTCAAGTCTTAGATCATAATTTTGCTCAATCAATTGATCAAATGACTGAAAATCAGTTGTATTGGGTAAAAAGTCAATTGTGGACAGTCTACAGTAAAACTTCAATATTTTTTACCAATATCAAAATTTTGAAGGCATATTCATTAATTGATCAAGTTTGGATTGCAATTCCTCAAGAAAAGTGTGCAAATCATCAAAAGGGCAAAATGGTCAAAATTAAGGTTTTTGACTAGAATGACTGATTTTTTACTTTTAAGCTAATATATGTCTTATTGTTTTGAAACATGATCTTAAGGATTCAAGTACATAATTTTGACCTAATTGCATGACTCAATTCTTCTTGCAAGATCAAACAATTGATATATGAAATTTGGTCAACTAATGAAAAGTCAACTGATACACCAAAGTCAAACTTTAACTTTTTGATCAAAATTGAGTCTCAAAAGTCAATATTCATCAAGACATTAAAAAATATGAATCTTTATCATCAAGAAATCAAGAAATTTAAAATTCAATTTAAAAAGTCAAACTTTTCAAGACTTAGAATTTTTTCTGTTTTTGTACATGATAATTTCACTACTTCAGGCCAATTTTTCACCAAGATGCAAAATGATTCAAAGGAAACTTTCAACATGAAATATGTAGATCTTTATGATATCTACAACTTTGTATTTAAGGTCTCATGTTCGAAAAATGCTTTGATTTTGAGTTATAGGCCCATGAAGTCATTCACTTTTTCTAAAACACAGTGAAATTTTGACCTAGTTTAGACAGATTTTTGTATCAACTTCTTGGCCATTTTTCATATAGCTCCAATTTGATTTAGTAAAAGTGGGAAACATGAAAGTTATAGAGTATTTTCCAAGATTCCCAAAATGTCCAAGAACTTGAAGAGATCATTTTTGAGCTAAGAGAATCGAAGAGAAGAAGTTGGGTATCCATTCTTGAATTGCAAGGCATTTTTGTGATGAACAGTTGACCAAATATCTAACCATGCTACAAAAATCTTGCTTTGCAGGCTTCTAACTTTAAAATCACTCTTTAATTTAATATTTACATAACTTATTGATCAATTTTCCAAGTGTTTCAAGCTTTGTCCAAGTTGACTTTCCATTTAGGGAAGAAAGGTCACACTTCCATTTTGGAAAAGTTTACTTTAATCACAAAGTCAATTTCTTGAGCCTCTAACTTGTTTGTTCTGATCACACTCAACATAAACAATCAGAATAAACATGTTTAAAGTGTCTATCCACCCTATAGGGCATGGTACTTCACCTTGAAACCATGTTCTTCAAGCTTGCTTCAAAATCAAGAAACATAGCCATAACTTTGCAACTTACAAATCTGATGTTCTCTTTCCTCCAAACCTCTTGCCTATAAATTGAGACATCATTTGCAAGCTAACACATAAATTTGCAAGCATTGAAACTCCCTCAAACTCCCTCAAACTCAAAATTTCTCTCAAGCCTCACTTTTGTACCATTTCTGATTTTTGATAGTCATCTCACAAACCACTCGTGCGTTTTCCATTATTTTCATTCACCAAGCTTATATAACACATATAGAAGCCATCCCAATACCTGTTACACTTATGTAACTCCATCTTCATCATCCTCCATTTTCAAAATCAGAAGCTTGCATCTTGACTTCTCCAGCATGATTCAGTCACTCTCAATCCAAAGTAACTATTGGAATAGCTTTCTGGAGGTTCAAGGAAGCTAACCAGATCATTACAATACCTTGAAGTGAGCTCTAACTCAAAACACGATATCCACTCACAAGGTAAGTTTTCTGAACTTTCAAATCTTCATATAAGCATCATTTGATTCTGATTTGTGAAGATAAAATGTAGATATCATAGCCCTAAAACTGACCATGTCCTTAGAATTCATTTATATTGCCTGAGTAGTGTGAATTTTAGTTTTGAACTTTCTAAAATATTTAGGTAAGAATTTGGTACCAATAAAATTCGTGTTTATCTTTGAGAGTTAGGTTAATTTGTTTACATATTTGGAATCATGGTGAAATTTCTAACAAGTTTGATGTTTACACTTTTGAGAATGGTTGAGAAATGAGCAAGATACAAAATTTGAAAATCTTGTCCATGGATGCTGGCGCGAGGAAGAAGAAGACAATATGTTCAGGACTTGTTTTAAAATATAATATGTTGTTTGTGCATAAATAAATGGATGTACAGCCAACCCAGTGGTAGAGAGCGCGCGTGTAAGACATACCCATGGAAGGTCTTGGGTTCGATCCCCAGTGAGACCTTTTGTGTTTTTTTTCTAACATTTTCCTTGTTCTTTTTTGTTTGGTAGCGCGTTGGGCCTCCCCTGGCTGGGCATGTCCTTTTTTTAATTCTTCTCACCCCCTGATTGCTAAAAAATACACAGCCCAACATAACATTTTTGTATTTTTTTTATTTATGATTATACAAAAATCAGTTTGGGCCTAAACCAAACAAAAACAGTTTTTCTACTCTCTAAACTCCAACATTCCTTTTCTAACTCCCCTGACTTTCAATTTTTATTTTTATTTTATTTTATTTCCTTTTAATATTATTATTTTTATTATTTCTAATTAAAAAATACCAAAAAATATTTTATTAAATACTTACACTAAAATTATTATTTTATTTCCATTTTACTTTAATTTCTTTCAAACATAAAACCTAAAACAAAAATATTTTCTTTTCTTAAATTAATTAAAATAGATTTAGACTTAGGTTTAAGTTTAATTTTCTCTTTTTAATTAAAATAAATTAACTTTTAGTTAGGTCAAAACTTTTTCCATCAAAAACCACAAAAATAATTTTTTCTTCTTTTATATTATCTTTATATTCTTATATATTTTATTTGGCATTATCCAATTTGGTTGTAATAGTAATTATGTTTTAATTGCTTTCACCCCCATTTGTAATTTGTATCCCCATCTCCTAAAATGGTGTAATAGCGTAGGACTTTCAATTTCTGCAATTTACCGCTTTTAATATTAATGCTAGTAATTACGGTTTGTATGGAAAGACATAAAACAAACATGTAGACAAACCTAATTCAAGACAAATGCATGAAAATAATACACTTTGCACACTTGCACCTCTAGGGTTAACCCACACTTGTTGCCTTAGAATAAAATAGTCATGTCCCTCGAACATGGGATACTTTAGCAAAGACCCTCGATTTCAAGACCATAGTCCCTCGATGACCCTTCAACGTTGCCTTCGGTAAAAGATCTTAGACCCTTACGAAAAATTGCTAAGGTATCCTACAATATTTCCTTTTATGATTGTACGACGGCCCACACTTGTACCTTCACATCCAATGATAAGGTTTCTTACTAACTAATGGTAAGATAACATTATCTAAAGGAGGAGGAAAAGAAAAAATACTTTTGAGTAGGTAAAACGCTCATAGTTGCTTTCTCACAAACTAAAACCATTTCCATACTCACACCTTCAAAACATCTTTCCAAAAAAACATCTCTTTGAACTATTTTCAAAACCAATACTTTGTATACATTCTCACCGAAACGAGAATCATTATAGAATTTTCCAAAACAAAGGCGTTTCAAAATATTTTCAAACTTATACCAAACACCAAAACATTTATAAAGCATTTCAAAGTGAGCTAGAAACTAAGAGCCCGTAGATAACTGCGGATGAAAAGGGTGCTAACGCTTTCCCTTTTCATAACCTATCCCCCGAACTCAAGAAAAAATATCAAAAGGTCTTTCCTATAATTTTCACCCTTTTCTTTATTGGATAAAAGAAAAGTCAGTGGCGACTCTTACTATCCGCAACAATTGCGATAAAATGCAAAACACCCAAGTCATTTCTCCTACCGTATTACAGAACTGGCAACTCTGCTGGGGAAAACTTAAAAGTGGGGTTACCTTAAAGACTAAATCACATTTAAATGCTTTCATTTGTTTGACTTGTTTGCTTTGCATTTTGGGCCTATGTTTGGGTTTCTTGTATAGGTCCTCTACCCAGATCTGGGAACATCATTAGGTAAGTAGCAAAGATTATAGAGATTGTACAACATAGACCGATATGTTTGAAGCAATAGCTACTTTAGTGTGAGACATTTGTTGGTATTAGTATCCCTTGTGGCGAATCAAGGAGAATACGGGGCCGCTGTGTGGTGTCATGAAGCACTAACTGACCATAAAACCTTTAGTTGAACAACTTTGCCATTAGGAAGTAGTGATATAGTCGGATTTGGTACAGTCCGAAGTTGGTTGATACTCGATACTACGCTCATTTAGATCGGACTTTTGGGATATTTCAGTCGCCAAAACAGAGGCTTGCGCTAAAACAATATCCAATGAAGAAAGATCAATAATATTGAGATTCCATAGAACCTGGTTACTTTTTAGGACAGGTTAAACCAACTAAACTTCAAGAGGGTACTTACCTATGAACTCCATGTAAGCCTAAACCTAAGGACTTGTTTGTTTTGCTTGTATATGTTTATTTATACATAACATCATGACATCATATCAGAACATTTGCACTAACCATTTCAAGGACCTAGAGATTTATCTTTGTTCTGTTTTGTAGGATATGGCTTCCATTCGTAGAAATACCATCCGAATAAAACTTGTGAAAGTTCCTCCTCAACTCAAAGAGTTAGCATCAAGGGTCCCTGAAAATTGTCCGTTCGCCAAGAAGTATGGTCGACTCCTCAACTTGGTTACCTCAAACTTTGAAGAAGACATGGTACATGTGCTTTTTAAATTATTTGATCCTAAGTTTGATACGGTGGCAGAACTGACTGTTATACTGGTTTTGCGTTTGTATTTGCAAATGTTGCAGTAAGCAAGATTTGCCACCGACTTTTCTTTTATCCAACAAAGGAAAGGGTGAAAAGAATAGAAAAAGACCTTTCAAGATTATTTCTGAGTAAGGGGGGTAGATTATGGAAAGGGAAGGTGTTAGCACCCTTTCCATCCGTAGTTTTCTACGGACTCTTAGATGCTTAGCTCATTTTTAAAATACCTTGTGCTTTTGTGTGTTTTTGAAAAAGTATTTTGAAATGCCTTAGTGCGACGATTTCCTTTATGATAACTCTTGTATCAGTCCTCAAGAGTGTTGATAAAGCGTTTTGAAAAGGTTTTTGAAAATTGTTTTGTGTAAGTGTAAAAAGTTTTTTTTTTAGCACAACATCTAGGAACTATCTACTTTACTCGAAAGGTTCATTATTTTTCTCCTTTCCTTTAGACAGTGCTATCCTACTATTAGTGAGTAGGTAGCCCTAGTTGTTTGGATGTTTGAGGGACATTCGAAGGGACGTTTATAGTCATGAATGCAACTGGGCAAGAAATCTTAGTAACTACCCTAGAGTTTTAAGATCACTTTATCGAGGCAACGTCGAGAGGGTCATCGAGGGACTTGTGATCTTTAAACTGGAGGGTAGCCACTAAAATCTCTCATGTTTCGAGAGTTGTGACTATTTTTCCGAAGGCAACCAAAGTGGGAATACCCTAGAGGTGTATATGTGCAATTATGTTGTATTCAGTTATTTTTGTCTTTTGCATTAGGTTTGCTAGCGTTTTATTTTATGTTCTTTCCATACAATCCTATTAGTCATGCATCTAGACAGTTAATAATTTGCAGAAATTAAAAGTGCGGGAATTGTAAATCCTAGCTATCACAAGGCTTCGGAGAGAGGGAATTATTTACATGTCCAAAATGAGGGGGATAAAGCAGTAAATATCCTAGTTTAAATCTATTACATCCTGTAGGCAGATACAAAAAATATGAAGAAAAAAAAAAGCGAAAGGTAGAAACGCGCGTGAATTGAAAATACGTCTAAATCCTAGAAGGAAAAAGTATTTTGTTTTTTATTTAATAAAATAAAATTAAAAATATAAATCTACTTAATTTTAATTTATAAAAATGTTTAAGTAATTTATAATTAATTAATGAAATTAATTTTAATAAAAAAGAACTACAACCTAATTGTTTTTGTGATTTTTTGATTTAATGTTGATTTAAAGAGTAAAGTCAATAAAAGAAATGAACAAAACAAAAATAGAAATACAAAAAGGTTTGTTGTACCCCAAAAATTTCCCCTCTCATTTATCAAGTATTTTCTCACAAGATCTCCTTTGGTTCAAGACTGCACTAGGGTTGATCAACTCAAGACACCTCCTTAAACATTGATGACTGAAATTGGGGTTTGAGATTTCACAAAGATAATTGAACTTTTAATGCCTCATATGACTTTCATGGATCATTATGGACCCTTAAGATTGCTCATGTCAAGTTTCAAGTCTTGGATCACATTTTGCTCAGTCAGTTAATCAGTTGACCTAAAAATCAATTGTATTGGGGAAAAAGTCAATTATGGCCAATTTACAGTCAAACTTCATACTTTTTATCCATATCAACATTGTGAACTCCTATATGTCATTTGATCAAGTTTGTATCACAATTCCTCAATAAATTTGATCAGATCATCAAAATGGCAAAATGGTCAAAATTAAGATTTTGAGTGAGAAAGGGCAATTTATGATTTTTGACCTAGCAATTGGTTAATTGGTTTGAGATATGATCTCAAGGTTTCAAATGAATCCATTTTTACCTAATGTCATGACTCAAAACGTTGCTCAAGGTCACTTGATTGATAGTTGATTTTCAGTCAACTGATCAAAAGTCAATTGTACACTGAAAAGTCAAACTTTGACCTTTTGGTCAAAATCAAGTGTGAAAGATCACAATTCATCAAAACATGTCAAAATATGAAACTTGTTCATCAAGAAATCAAAAAGTCAATATTTCATTTTGAAAAGTCAAAGTTTCCAAACTTAGAAATTTTTCTAAGTGTTGAAAACTTCATATTTTTTCACAACTTTGAGCCAATTTTTCACCATGATGCAAGTGATTCAAAGGAAACTTTCAAAATTAAACTTGTAGATATCAATGAGACCTAAAACATTTCTTTACACAACTCCTCCTAGAAATTATTTGATTTCAAGTTATTAATCCATGAAGTCATGGTCATGAAACTAAAACACTTGGTGAAATTTTGAGCATTTTGGTCAGGATTTTGACCTAACTTTTGGACCAAGTTTCATATAGTTCCAATTGGATTTTGAAAAAGTGATTCAAAGAGGGGTTGTAGAGAAAATTAAAAGCTTTCTAAAATGTCCAAGAACTCCTTAAGATCATTTCTGAGCAAGGAGAATCGAAGGCCAGAAGTTAGGGTTTCAAGTTGTTTTGCAAGGCAAAATTTATGATGCACAATGAACCAAATCCATAGCCATGCTTCATAATCCCACTTTTCAGGCCCTCTAACTTGTGTATCTATCCTTAATCAGAAGATTACACAAACTTTATGGCTTTTATCCATTAAATCCAAGCTTTGCCTAAGTTAACTTGCCATTTTTGGAAGAAAGGCAAGACTTCCATTTTGGAAAAGCATGATTTTGCAAATGGCAACCCTTCTTGAGCCTCTCAATGGATCCTTCTGCACAAATAACATCTACAAGTCAGAAATAAGCTTGTTTAAAGTTCAACCACTCTACAATAGCATGGTACAAGCTTTGGGAAGATGTTTGTCATGTTTTCTTCAAAAGCAAGTAAAGGTTTTACAACATGTGAATTCAAATTCTGACTTGTTGTAGAACATAAAACCTCTTGCCTACAAATACATACACTATTTGCAAGATAGCCCACGCATGTATAAGCCCTTAAACTCACTCAAACTCACACAAAATCATATTGCATACAAAACTCCATTTTTGTGTAGAAACTGACCTTACAATCCCATCTCTCAAGTTACTCGGGCGTTTCCTCTCCAAACCATTCCAAAAGTTCCTAAACATCATCCACAACTCATCCCAATACTTGTTACAATTATGTAACTCCATTTCCACCATTGTCCAAACTCAAAAATAGAGCACTGCAAGTGGACTTCTCCAAAACTCCTCAGCCACTTTCAGCTCAAGCCAAGCATCACATTAGCTTCCTGGGAACTTGAGGAAGCTAACCCAATCACTAGAACTCATTAAAAGCTGCTCAAACTCAAAATATGATACCCTCTTGCAAGATGAGTTTTCATATTTTTGAAATCCTCATATAGGCATTGTTAAGCTTTCATTTTCAAAGATAAAATGTAGATACCATTGCCACGAAGCTGTACATATCCATAGTTTGCATTTATATGGCCTGAGCTTAGAGAATTTTGAAGTTGAAGTTTCTGAAATTTTTAGGTTTTAAATTAGGGCCAAAAAAATTCTCACTCATTTTAGATTTATAGCTTTAGTTATTTATATGGTTGGATTCTTGGGAAGAAATGCCACAACTTTCATGTTTGAAATCTCCATTTTTGTTGAGAGATGAACAATATGCAGGTTGTCTGGCTGGGCGTGAGGTTGAAGATGAAGTTCAGGCCATGGACTTGATTTGTAATATATATTTATGGTTTAATATTTATGGTTCAACACCCAGCGCGCTACCTTTTTTCATTTTCCATATTTTCACTCTTTTTTGTTTCCAAACAGCACGCCTGGGCCTCCACATTGGGCCTTTGTTCTTTTTGCTGGCTTCTAACTCCCTGCCTTACATCAGCACCCCCTGGCCCAATTTTCATTATTATTTTCTTTTTCTTATATTATTTTTTTTTCTTTTTCCTTTATTATTATTATTATTATTATTATTATTATTATTATTATTATTATTATTATTATTATTATTATTATTATTATTGTTATTAATAAAAATCCAAAAAAAATATTTTATTTATTATTTTTACACTTATTTAATTTATTTGTTTTATAAAACTAAAAGAACAAAAACATTATCTTAATAAATTAATTTCTTTCTTAATAATTAATATTTAGGTTTAGGTTTAACTATTATATTATTTTCTTATAATTAAAATTAATTTAGAACTTAGGTTTATTTTAATTAATTAATATATTCATATTATTTTTATTAATTTAAAACCTTTTCATAAATAAAACCCTAAAAAAATCTTTTTTTAGTTAGTTTCTTTTCTTATTTAGTTTAAGTTAATTTTATTTAATTTTCATTAATCATTTTTCTTAATTAGGTTTAGGTTAAAACCTTTTCATGAAAACCAAACAAAAACCATATTTCTTTTTCATTTGCATTTGTACACTTTTATTCAATTCTTGTGCATTTATTCAATATGGTTGTAACAGTTAATTAGATTTAATTTTTTTGCAATCCCCATTTATAAATTTGTACACCCCCTATTGATGTAATAGCTTAGTATTTTATTTTCCGCATTTTAATGCTTTATATATAATTGCTAGTAAATTAGGGTTTGTATGGAAAGATAAAATCAATGCTTAGAAAACCCTAATTCAAAGACGAAACAATGCATGTAAATCAATACACTTGCACACTTACACCCTTAGGGTAAATCCACTTTGTTGCCTTACGAAAATGGCCATATTATTCATGTGGGGTATCTTAGCAAAAGCAATAAAAAAATACAAGATCATAGTCCCTCGATGATGCTATCAAAGTTGCCTTACGAATAATCTTAGTCCCTTAAAGAAAATGCTAAGATATCTTACAACATTTCTATTCATGGCTATACGATGACCCATGCTCGTCCCTTTAACATCCAAAGATAAGGTTTCTTACCAAATCAATGGTAAGATAACAATGTCAAAGGAAAGAGGAAATAAACATGAAAGACTTTTGAGTAGGTAGAATGTTCCTAGTTGCTTGCTCATTTTCAAACCAAAACATCCTTGCTATTTTCAAAAATCAACACCAACACTTTCAAAAACATCTTTCAAACTTGAAACATTTTCAAAAGATCAACACTTTGTATACATTCTTACGAACGAGAATCATTACAAAGTTTGCCTAAATGATGGGGCCTTTTCAAAATACTTTCAAAAATCATATAAATAACATTTTCAAACAAAATCAAGTGATCTAGCAAGCAACTAAGAGACTGTAGATAACTACTATGATACGGTGGGAGAACTGACTTGAAGATTTTGTGTTTGATCGCAAATGTTGCGGTTAGCAAGAGTCACCACCTACTTTTCTTTTATCCAAAAGGAAAGGTGAAAAGCACATGAAAGACCTTTGATATTGTTTCTTGAGTTCGGGGGTAGATTATGAAAAGGGGAGGTATTAGCACCCTTTTCATCCATGGTTTTCCATGGGCTCTTAGTTACTAGCTAGATCACTTGCTTTTGTTTGAAAATTGTGCTTTGTGTGGTTTTTGAAAGTATTTTGTAAAGAGGACATTGTTTAGGAAATCTTTGTAATGATTCCCGTTTGTAAGAATGTATACAAAGATGTTTGATCTTTCAAAAATGTTTTCAATTTTGTAAGATGTTTTGAAATGTATTGGGATTTGTTTTGAAAATAGCAAGGATGTTTTTTTTGAAATGGAGCAAGTAATTAGGAACAATCTACCTACTCAAAAGTCATACAGAAAATGACAGTCACTTACAAGGACTGGCATGAGATGCTGCCATTTGCTCTCCATGGGTACCGTACTACGACTCGCACATCAACTGGGGCAACACCCTATTATTTGGTTTATGGCATGGAGGTTGTCTTGCCTATTGAGGTTCAAATCCCCTCTTTGAGAATTATGAAGGATGTAGGTTTGAATGAGGACGATTGGATCCAGACTCCACTTGATCAACTAAACTTAATCGACGAGAAGAGACTCACTGTTGTTTGCCATGGTCAAATGTATCAAAAAAGGATGATCAAGGCTTTCAACAAGAAAGTCAGACGCCAAGTATATCAAGTTGGAGATCTAGTGATCAAACGCATTATCTTGCTGCAAAGTGATCCCAAGGGAAAATGTACTCCTACCTATGAAGGACCATTTGTAATCAAGAACATCTTCTCCGGTGGGGCAATGATCTTAACCACCATGGACGGTGACGACTTGCCACACCCTGCAAACACGGACATAGTCAAAAGATACTACACATAAGAGACCCGCTAGGTTGATACACCTAGGCAAAAAAAAGGGCATCCCGGGAACCAAAAGGTTCGGGAAAAAATTAGGGATAAAAATAAAAAAAATCTGTACACCCGGTAAGTTGAAAACCCGAAAGGGAGACTTGGGCAAAAAAGGGTTTCCCGGTGGACTGAAAACCTGAAAGGGCGGTCCAGTTAAAAGTTAGGGAATTAAAGCGTATGACTATGTCCCGTTGGATCACTTTATGGATAACCTCTTGACTTCCACTGACAAACTTGAGGTTTCTGATCAATTCAATCATCTTCGGACAAAGAAACAAATAGACAAGATATTCGGAGATACGGGGGCTATAGCAGAATGGGAACCCCATGGGATTATCACACATAGTTATCTTTCTTTGTAAAAATTTTCTTACTTTTATGGCACCATCCTCTTACTAGGATGTCTGTCTCCTTTGTACAAAATACTTATTCAAATTAAATACAAAGATATCTCTTTAAAGTATAGAAAATTGTTTGTCTTTTTCCTTTACACTTGTGTTTTATTTGCAAAAAACGTCCAATGATTCGTTAATGAACATATGCATTTGAACATAATTATTGTTTATAAATAAACAAAATGAAAAGAACAATTACTGATAGGTTGAAGGAACAGGAAAACATTCCTATACCACTCCATATTCCCCACAGAGTTTTCAATAATCCCCAGCGGAATAAAACTCCCAACTACCCAACAAAATGAAGCTTCTAGTTTAACAATCACCGGTGGAAACCATCTAGTTCCTCCAAATCCCCCATCAAGTTATTTGAAGCCTGGAATCCATTCGGATTGCAGCTGACTTCTGATATTTCCCAATGGAAAAAGACTCCCATTCATTAATCCCCAGTAGAAGTCATCAAAATTCTCGGGATTCCCCAAGCAGATTCCTCAAGCAGTATATGGCATTACTCTCACAACAGAATTTTTGTCGAACACTCCAACTTCAAGATATGAGAGTCCACATATCCTCAACAGCAGTCAAGGATTTATTTTTCTCAATCATGTAGCAATACAACAAATCAGCTTACATGCGTATACATTACATCCACATATCATAAACATTGATAAGATACATATATTGCATCATACATTTCATGCAACATAATTGTATGTTCCAACTAACATTTTACCCTTTTCAGGATAAGATTAGCAGCTACCATTAACAATATGCAATCATGATACAGTTCAGATACGCTCCAGACACGAATGCCATTCTAATACTCATTCAAATTCAACCTTTTGATACAGTTCAGATACGTTCCAGACACGGATGCCATTCTGATACTCATTCAGATTTCAAGTTCAAATACGCTCTATACACGGATGCCATTCTGATACTCATTCAAATTTCAAGTTCAGATACAGTCCAGATACGCTCCAGACACGGATGCCTTTCTGTTACTCATTCAGATTCAGCTTTCGGATACAGTTCAGATACGCTCCAGACGCGGATGCCATTCTGTTACTCATTCAGATCCAGCTTTCAGATACAGTTCAGATACGCTCCAGACACGTGTGCCATTCTGATACTCATTCAGATTTCAAGTTCAGATACAATTCAAATACAGTTCAGATACGCTCCAGACACGGATGCCATTCTGTTACTCATTCAGATTCATCTTTCGGATACAGTTCAGATACGCTCCAGATACGGATGCCATTCTGATACTTATTCAAATTTCAAGTTCAGATACAACTCATATACATTCCAGACGTGGATACCATTCTGATACTCATTCTTTCAGCTTATAACTTACAATTCAACAAACATTCTTGGATGGCATCTACAAGCCCATCTCCAACAAGATTCTATCACTTCTCCAAATGGAATCTTTAAGCCCATTCCCTCAACTACACATTGTCGAGTGCAAATTTATGGGCACTCTAGTGTCCAATCATCTTTCACCTTCGAGTCACGAATGGCACAACTCGCCAATCTTAGTCTTCAGGTTTAAGAAGATTTAACAGGGGCAGCTGTTGTACCCCAAAAGTTTCCCTTTCATTTATCTAGACTTCTCTTATAAGATCTCTTTGACTCAAGACAAGATTAAGGTTTGGTCAGCTCGAGACATCTCATCTTGCACTAATAACCCCAAATTAGGGTTTGATATTGCACAAGGATTTTTGGACTATCAATGCTTCATGTGACTTTCAAACATCATTATGGATCGCTAATATTGCTCATGACAAGTTTCAAGCCTTGAACCACATTTTTGATCAGTCAATTGGACAGTTGACCTAAAAATCAGCTCTATTGGGGAAAAAGTCAACCATGGCCAATTTACAGTCAAACTTCATAATTTTTTATCCACATCAACATTTCAAACTTATATGTGTCATTTGGTCAAGTTTGGATCATAATTCCTCAAGAAATTTGATCAAATCATCAAAAGGGCAAAATGGTCAAAATTAGGGTTTTGACTGAGGAAGGGAAATTTCTGATTTTTAACCTAGCAAATGACCAATTGAGTTCAAGCATGATTTCAAGGATTCAATGGAATCATCTTGACTTAAGTACATGGCTCAAAACATCTCAAATTCATTAGATTGACAGATGAAATTTGCAGTCAACTAATCAAAAGTCAATTGTATACTGAAAAGTCAAACTTTGACTTTTTGGTCAAAATCAAGTACCAAGGGTCATGATTCATCAAAACATGTCAAAATGAGAAAATTGTTCACCAAGAAAACCAAATTTGAAAATTAGGGTTTGAATTTGAAAATTTTCATAACTTAGAAATTTTCTAAGTATAGAAAATTTTCTTATTTTTTCTTAACTTTAGGCCACTTTTTCACCATGATGCATAATGATTCAAGGAAAGTTCCCAACATGAAAGTTGTATACCTACATGAAATATACAACTTTGCTTCATACACCTTTCCCTAAAGATGCTTGGATCTCAAGATATAAATTTGTGAATACATAGTCATGAACTTGTTAACTTAGTGAAATTTTGCCCTAATTTAGGCAGGTTTTGGACCCAACTTCATGGCCATTTTTCACCTAGTTCCAAGAGGTATCTCAAAATGCATTTCAAAGATGAATTATAGAGCACATTGTAAGCTTTCAAAAATTTTCAAGAACTCCTCAATATCATTTTTGAGTAGGGAGAATCGAAGAGATGAAGTTGGCAATTTCTCACTTTTTGTCCAAGCCATTTCATGAAGAACAAAGTTGCAAATCAATCCTATGCTGGCTAATTCATGTTGTACAGGTCCTAAACTTGTTCCACACTCCTTAATTAAATGCTTACTCAGTTGAAAAAGCTTTGATCCATGCTTTTGAATCTTTATCCAACTTGTAATTCCATTTATGGCAAAAAGGTTCCATTGCCATTTTGAAAAAGAGCAACTTTTGCAAACTTTACAATCTTGAGCATTGGAACTGTCCCCTTGATAGATACAAGTACCACAGACTAAAGGCAACTTGTAGGGAATAAATATCAACCCTAAGAAAGCCATTACAAGCATGTGAGCTTTGTCTTATCACTTTGCTTCAAGTACAAGAAAAGTGGCAAAAAGGCTAGGGCTTGCACAGCTGATAGAGGGTTAACACAAAACCATTTCAATACTAATATACAAACATGATGCAAAACATAACACGATTGGCAAGGACCTGAAACACTCTCAACCAGCAAAAACACCAAAAACTGTCCAAAACTACAGACTTGGCATAAACATATCCATCTTCCATTTGGCTCGTGCGTTTTGAGTTTAGATCATTCAAACACCTTACAAACTTGATACCTAGTCAATCCAGGCCTTCATCCCTGTTCTGTAATCACTCCTCCACCATCTGCCATTGTTAACTTCAGAGTTTGCAGTTGGACTTGGCCAAGGAGTTCCAGCTACTTTCAGAGCAAGGTAAGGGTTGGAATAGATTCAGGGAAGCTCAAGGAAGCTCAAGCAAGCATCAGGCCTCCCTCAAACTCATCCTAGTTTTATCCACGATTCCAGCTGAAGGAGGTAAAATCTCAAACTCTATCTCTTTGTACAGGAAACCTTAGGCCACGATTTGTGAATAAAAAATGTAGTCCCCATCATAACGAAGTTGTACATACCATTATCTTGCATTGATTTTACTTGAGCTAAGAGAATTTGGAAGTTAAAATTTCTGAAAATATTAGGTTAAGATTTAGGGCTTTTAAAATTTTCTTTGATCTTTGATAGTTAGATTACATAACTTACATGGTTGGAATCGTAAGTTCAAGTACTACAATTTTCATGTTATGCATTTTCATTTTTATGGAAGTATGAGGAAGTTACATGATGTCTGGCCAAAGCTTGAGGAAGAAGATGAAACAGGGCATAGGGCGCGTTTTGTAATATGTTATTTTTGTTTCACTGATGATAATGGAAGTATAGCCACCCCAATGGCAAAGTAGCGCGCTGGTGAGACCCATGTCCTGGGTTCGAACCTGGGCGCGCTACTTTTATATTTTTCATTCTTTTTCTTTTCCATTTCACATTTTGCAGGTTGGGCTTGGTCTTTTGGGCCAGATTTTTTTTGCTAGCATCTTACCATCAGTTCTACTATATCACCCCCCTTGCTAACTCTTTGCATTTTTTTATATTTTATTTGTTTTGTTTTCATATTTAATATTTTAAATATTTTCTTTAAAACAGAAAAATCTCAAAAAATATAAATTAATAATATTTCACTTTTATCTTATTTTTATTTTATTTCTCACATAAAAATATATTTTATTTTTAATATATGTCATTTATTTTCTTAATAAACTTGTAAATATAATTAAATATATTTAGTTTAATTTATTTTGCATTTCATACTTATAAATACTTATTTTTGCATATATATAATTCTAATATTTATATACAATATTATTTATTATTTTTTACACAAGAAATTTCACAAAGTAATACATATAAAAACTTTATTTTCTTTTAAATAAAAATTAGGGTTAAACCCCTTTCAAAAAATTAATTCTTTTTCCTTATAGTTTTAGGTTTAGATTAAAATTTCTTTTATATAAAAAATAAGACACAAAAATCTCTTTCTTACATGAACATTGCATTACATTTTAAATATTGTATTGTATTTATCTTAATTCGTACAAATTCGATTTGGTTGTAATAATTTATTTAGGTTTATATTCTTGCAAATCCCTATTCAAGTTTGTATTCTCCCCTCCCATAAATTGTTGTAATAGCTTAGAAATATTTACATTACGCAATTTATCGCTTTATATGCCATGATTAGTAATTAGGGTTTGTGTGATAAGAACCAAACAAAGCAAAATAGAACACTCTAAATACAAGACAAAATCAAAAACATGAAAATGACACACTTGCACACAAGCACCCTTAGGGTTTCTCCCACTTGGTTGCCTAAAACAAAAATGGCCATGTTACGCATGCGAAGTATCTTGGCAAAACAAAACAAATATAAGATCATAGTCCCTCGATGACGCTATTCAAAAGTTGCCTTACAAAATGATCTTGGTCCCTCAAAAATGCTAAGATACTTTACAAACATTGCTAATCATGGTTATACGATGACCCACGCCCGTCCCATTTACATCCAAAGATAGGGTTGCTTACCAAATCAATGGTAAGACAACAATGTCAAAGGAATAGAAAATACATAAGAAAGACATTTGAGTAGGTAGATGGCTTCTAGTTACTTGCCCTATTTCAAACAAACAATCCTTGATATTTTCCAAAACACACATACATTTCAAAAACATCTTGCAAACATTGAAAACATTTTCAAAAAAGACAAACATCTTTGTATACATTCTTACGAACGAGAATCATTACAAAGATTGCCTAAACGAATGGCTTCTTTTACAAAATACTTTCAAAACCACATCAAGCACAATTTCAAACAACAAAAGCAAGTGATCTAAGCAAGTAACTAAGAGCCCATGGAAAACCATGGATGAAAAGGGTGCTAGCACCTTCCCTTTTCATGATCTACCCCCCGAACTCAAGAAACAATCTGAAAGGTCTTTCCTGTGCTTTTTCACCTTTCCTTTTGGATAAAAGAAAAGTCGGTGGCGATTCTTGCTAACCGCAACATTTGCGATAAAATGCAAAACGTCAAGTCAGTTCTCCCACCGTATCACAGAAGGTATTAGCACCCTTTTCATCCATGGTTTTCCATGGGCTCTTAGTTACTTGCTAGATCACTTGCTTTTGTTTGAAAATTGTGCTTTGTATGGTTTTTGAAATTATTTTGTAAAGAGGCCATTGTTTAGGCAATCTTTGTAATGATTCTCGTTCGTAAGAATGTATACAAAGATATTTGATCTTTCGAAAATGTTTTCAATTTTGTAAGATGTTTTGAAATGTATTGGTGTTTGTTTTGGAAATAGCAAGAATGTTTGTTTTGAAATGGAGCAAGTAATTAGGAAAAATCTACCTACTCAAAAGTCTTTCTTGTTTATTTTCTTTTCCTTTGACATTGCTATCTTACCATTGATTTGGTAAGCAACCTTATCTTTGGATGTAAACGGGACGGGCGTGGGTCATTGTATAACCATAATTAGCAATGTTGCAAGGCATGTTAGCATTCTCTTTTAGGGACTAAGATCATTTGTAAGGCAACTTAGATAGCGTCATCGAGGGACTATGATCTTGTATTCGTTTGTTTTTGCTAAGATACGTCACATGCGTAATATGGCCATTTTGTAAGGCAACCAAGTGGATTTTACCCTAGGGATGCTTGTGTGCAAGTGTACTATTTGCATGCTTGATTTTGTCTTGAATTAGGGTTTTCTATTTGATTGGTTTTAGTCTTTCCATACAAACCCTAATTACTAGCATTTATATGAAAGCGATAAATTGCGGAAAATAAATGTCCTACGCTATTACATCATTTAGGGATGGGGTGTATAAATTACAAATGGGGAATTGCAAGAAATTAAAACCCTAATTATCTATTACAACCATATCGAATTTAATAAATATACAAAAACAAATGTAAATATAATGTACAAGAATATAAAGATAATGTAAAAGGAAAAGGAAAAGAAAATTGTGTTTTGTTTGAGTTTTTTTATGAAAGATTTTAATCCTAATTAAGTTAATAAAAGAGAGAAAATAAATAACTAGTCTAAGTTGGTTTAATAAAACTAAACCTAAATTAATTTAAGAAAAGAAATTAAATTAATTAAGAAAACAATTTTTGTAGGGTTTTTTATGAAAGGTTTTTAAGTTAACCTAATTAAACTAAGATAAAATAATTAAGTAATTAAAATTCCTAAATTCTAAGTTGATTTAATATAAGAAGACAATAAACCTAAGTCTAAATAATTTTGCTTAGAAAATAAAATTGAATGTTAATACTAATTTAGAAAAAAAATATTTTAAAGTATAAACAAAACCTAATTCTAAGTATTAACAAAATAAAATAAGTGTTTAAACTAAAATATTTAATAATTTCAATATTCAAGAAAATATATTATTTTTGGTATTTTGGTTTAAGTAAAACAAATATATAAATGAAAATAAATAAAATATAAGAGAAATAAAAAATAGTTGGGTTGGAGGTGAGAAAATAAAAATGGGTGGTGAGAAGCTCAAAAATGGTTCAGGCCCAAGATGTGTTTTTTTGTTTAAATCAGAAAAACAAAATAAAAAATGTGTATGGACCTGTGCATGAGAAGTAAAATGAGGGGTGAAATAGCATTCCGTCCAGGGCCCATTAACAGCAAGCCTAGGTGCTGCTAGTGATCCTGTGCGTGACTTGAGTGGGGGTGCACTGTGGAACGCACGCTTGGGCCTGTCTGATGTTGATCCAGTGATCACGAATGATGTCGCATGGTAGGTAATTGTGAGGCGCTGGAATGGAAGTGATAATCCTGCAACCACAAGGGTGGTGACAAGTGTCACCACCAAATAAAATTATTTATAAAAAAACAAATATAATAAAACAAAAACTGATTATTTTAATTAGAAAGAGATAAACATGTTATCTCTCTTCTTCCCTGCATTCTCTCGCCTCTCTCCATCTTTCTTCGCTGGAAATCGCCCTAGCGGCGGTCAACAGCGCAGGCGGCGGCGATTTCTACGATCTTTATTTGTTTTGCATGTTTACTTCCGTCTTTTTCTCCTCTATCTAAACCTGTGACTCATTTTTACAGATGCTCAAAGATTTCACGGAGATCTTGAAAGGGAATGTTGAAACCCTATGTGCTTGAAAAAATAGAATCTGACGGTGATAATGATGCGCGATGATGAAGATGATGGTTCTGAATGTTTTTCAGTGAGATCTTTCTTTTTCTTCTTCTTTTCGTTTCTGAAGAGTTTGATGTTTGCAAAAATGATGAATCAATGTTTGGGTTTTGGTTATGTTACGGTTCTGTATATTTTTCTTGTCTGAAGGGTTTTGGTTTTGGAAGATCATGAGATAAGGGTTTTTTTTATGGATCTGTTTTCTGTATATTTTTTATGGTGAAAAGAGTTTGGGAAATGGTTGTGTTGGTTCTGTATATGTATCCACTGAATTTGGTTTTGTTGATTTTGTTTTTGTATTGAACAAAAACTGGCTTGGTATCTCTGTATATTTTTTTTGCTCCTTTTTCTGTGTTATCTTTCTGCTGATTTTGTGCATTTCAATTGGATTTGATGGATCATCTCTGTACTTGGTGCATTTTACGAATTTTGTGGCTTTGTTGGCTTTTGGGACTGCCTTTGTTGTACTTTTGTACCAGTAGCTTGTTGCTTTGGTATTGCTGGTTGTACTTGCTGAATTTCTATTTTTTACTGATGGATGCTAGCTTGCTTTTGTACTTGCTGATTTTTCAAACTTGTATTTGCTGGTGACTTTTATACTTTGTTGCTTGTGGACTTTGCTATGAACCAAACAACTTTGTTTGTTTTTGAGATTTGTAGCAAAGCTAGGCCTGTGATTTTGACATTACAATTTTGACTTTGATTGAAACAACAAATATGATGTTAATTCTGATTTGAATATCTTGAGGTACAGGCCTTGAGTTGGCCTATTTTGTGCAGCATTTGGGCTGAGTTTACTTTGGCGTGTTAGGTGATATCTTTTTCATATGTTTTTCCTTTGTTGCTGCTGCTATGTTTATGCTATACTTGTTCTGTTTTGCTGGTTTGCAGGTTTTTTTGTTGGCTTTGCTTGGCAGCTTATGCTGCAGCATTGCAGCCTGCTGCTGCCTGCTCTTTCTTTTACTATGAACAGTTTTATGATTTTCTTTTAGCCAATGATGTATGTACTGTATGAGGCTTTCGTTGCTGATTTGATATTTTATGATTTCCTCTTTATCTTTTGTGAACTGAATATTTTGAGATTTGCAAAAGATTATCCCTAGCCAATGATAGAGTTATGACTTGTGAGGCTTGTATCATTCTGTTTTCCCTTGTTTGTGAACCAAGCTTATACCTTGTGATTTTCAAACCATAAATTCTCAGTCCAATGATTAAACAAGAATTGTATGAGGCCTTTTGTTTATGTTGGGCTGAAATCTGTTGGATTTGAACTTGTGTTGGACTTGAAATTCTGTTTGCACCTTTTTGTCTATTGTGAACCAATTCCTTTGAGATTTGCAATAGAAACTTGGCCTATGATAAAACTGAAGTTGTTTGAGGCCTTAGAACACAAAACCCTTCTTTTCTGATTCAATAAAAAACCACCCTAATGATGAATTAGAATACTTTGTATCTTTTGTTCATTTCTAGATGTTTAGGTTGCTAACAAACTTCTCCCTTTTTTTCATGATCATGAGGCATGGATGGCAAGCGAAGATTAGAGTGGTTGCTTGAAGATGAAGCAATGAAGATTTTGAAGAAATAAAATTTCTCCTTTTTGTAAACACATCTTTGTAATTTATTGCATTTGTAGACAAGACAAATTTTTGTAAATTCAACTTGTAATGTAATGGACACAATGCCTTTGAATAAATTTTGTGTGAAATGAAAATATTGTACCAATCTCAAATTTGAACTTTGAAATTCTTATTTGAATGCTTTAAGTAAAACACCTTGTTTCGGGTAACTTGTATTTCAAGCAACCACCAAAAATGATCAAGCAAAACAAACATTTTGTACTCCAATCAAACTTCTAAAACAAAATAAATGTTTAAGAATTTTAATTCCACTTGATTAACTTAAATCCAAAATGAGTTCGCATGTCATTCTTGATTCAAACGGAACTTCATTATCTACCAAACATGTTTTAAGAACATTCGTCAGTCTTGTAGAATTAACAAACTTCAGCAACTTGTGTTTAAGAACATTTGAAATTTTGAAGACTCAATTATCTCAGAGAAATCCCAAACCCTAATTATTAATTTTCCGCCTAGGAAGAGAATCTGTCTGATCGACCTTCGAGCCAATTGAGTGTACGAGAAACCCTAGGATAGCATCTTGTATGAAAATTTAGAGGGCAAATTTTGGGGTACAACAACTACGGATGAAAAGGTTGTTAATACTTTCCCTTTTCATAATCTACCCCCCGAACTCAAGAAAACATCGCAAAGGACTTTCCTGTTCTTTTCAGCCTTTCCTTTTGGATAAAATAAAAGTCGATGGCGACTCTTGCTAACCGCAACATTTGCGATCAAACTTAAAATAACCAAGTCAGTTCTCCCACCGTGTTATAGAACTGGTGACTCTGCTGAGGAAAATTTTAAAAGTTGGGTTACCTTATGGCTAGATCACATTTACTTGCTTTCATTGTTTGATTTGTTTGCTTTACATTTTGGTTCTTTTTTTGGGTTTAAATCCTTTACTCGGATTTGGGATACCTTATAGGTAAGTAGCAATACATTGTGGAAACTGTGCGGGTATACCGACATGGTTTAAGCAATAGCTACGTTAGTGTGACATTTTTGTGGGTACCGGTAGCCCTTGAGTAGTCAAGGAGAATACAGGGCCGCTGAGTGATGTCATGAAGCACTAACTAACTTCTAGAACCTTTACTTGACCAACTTGGCCATTAGGACGTAGTGAGATGACCGACTTTGGTGCAGTCCGAAGTTGGTAGATACTTGATACTACACTCATTGAGGTTTGGTTTTTTGAGATATTTCGGTCGCCATTAAAGAGGCTTACGCTGAAACAATGCCCGAGAAGGCAAACCAGTGATATTGAGCTCCTTTAGAACCCAGTTATTATTGCTAGGACAGGTTTGAGCCAACTAAACTTCAAGAGGGTACTTACCTATGAGACTCCATGCAAGCCTAAATCTAAGGAATTGTTTGTTTTGTTTGCATATATTTACTTGTACATAACATCATAAATATCATAACATCATACTCATACTCACTAACCATTTCAAGGATTTTTAGGATTTATCTTTATTATGTTTTGTAGGACATGGATTTTATTCGCAGGAAAACCATTCAAGTAAATCTCGTAAGGATCCCTCCTTAACTTAAAGAGTTAACATTAAGGGTTCCTGAGAATTATCCATTTACCGAAAGACATGGTTGCCTCTTAAACTTGGTTACCTCCAACACTGATGAAGATATGATGAAGGTGCTCTTCCAATTCTTTGATCCTCTACAACATTGCTTCACATTTCCCGATTATCAACTTATGCAAACTTTGGAAGAATTATCCCAACTCTTGAGGATTCCCATTCTCAATCAACTACCCTTCAACGGTACGGAAAGAGATCCAAAACTAGAAGAGATTGCTCAAGCCCTACACTTGCAACAATCCGATGTCATAACTAATTGAGAAACAAGGAGTGGTGTCAAAGGTTTCTTAGCCAAGTTCTTGTTTGAGAAAGCTTAAGACTGTTGGAACTCCTTGGACTTGCAAGCTTTTGAGGAAATTGTGGCTCTTCTCATCTATGGGATGGTTTTGTTTCCAAATCCTGACCAACTCATAGATGTAAACACCGTCAAAATCTTCATGTCTCGTAACCCGGTGCCTACTTTGTTAGGAGACATCCTAGATTCTTTTCACTCTCGCACTATGAGGAAAAGAGGCATTCTCATGTGTTGTATTCCTCTCTTGACAAGATGGTTTATTTCACATCTTCCCCAATTTGTATTGAAGAACGAGAAAGGTTCAAGGTGGTCCCATAGGTTGATGACGCTCAGACATTCGGATATTCATTGGTGTTCCCGATCTATGGAGAATGTTACTATTGTCGACCGTTATGGAGAATTCCCTAATGTCCCCCTACTTGGAATTAGAGGAGGCATCACTTATAACCCCTGTTTGGCCTTACGACAATTTGGTTACGCCCTAAGGGATGGTCCACATGAGATGCTTATTCAAGGGTTGGTATTTGATTACGAGAATGACGATCAAGGTTACCGCCAAAGGTTTATCCGAGCTTGGAGGATGTTGAACAAGGTAGATAGCAAGACATTGGGGCACAAGAATTCCATCCCACTTGAGCCTTACCTTAAGTGGGTGCGAGCTCGTGCTCAGAAACTTGTGATGCCTTATCCTTCCATCTTACCAGTTATCATAGAACCTATTATAGAAGGAGACGTCCCATACACTATCCTTCATCCTAACATGCCCACCTCTCTTGAAGACTTGCAAAGGGATTGGATACAACTTAAGGGGGAGCGAGACACTTTCGAGGCCCAATTCTATGCCAGCGAGAAGAAAGTTCTGGAACTCACCAAGCAGCTTCATGAGGAGCGGAGTCTGAACGCCTACATCGCACCAAAGAGGATGCGTTCAACTTTTTTATCTTAGAGTTTTGTATTTCTTTGTAAGCCCAAAGAGGCATAATGTACTCAAACTTTGATTTATTAATATAACGTGTGTTCCTTTTTGTCTAAAGCAAATTTAAATCTCTAATTTCCTTGAAATCATTTGCATATGCATCTTCATTCATCATAACACAAATAGGTTTCTTACGACAGGTCTCCTTATCTTTCTACTATTTATTTCAGTGAGATGGATATGGAACATACAATAAAAGATCTTCAGGCATAGAACGCCCAGTTTCAACAAATGTTCTTGACTCTTGGAAAAGGACAGGAGTGTTAGAACATAGTTTGATTCTACAACCCTTGGTTAGAGTTTTGATGATAACAAATACAAAGAATAAATAAATACATAGAACAAATATGCTCCTTAAAAATATGTTTTATGTATGCAGAAGTTCTGATCAGATCATACGCTGAATATTGGTGACAAGAATCTGCGCTCAATAATAATAAACTCTGATTCTGATCAAAGACATATCAACCAAGTCATCAATATTCTGAAGCGTCATCAGCAGTTAAAGGGAAAAGACTCTGAAGCATTACTGAACATTCAAGACAAAATTAATTCTAACAGCTTTCTTCAGACAAGATCTTCTCCAAAAGGAAAGTGTGTTAATAACATTAAACTTGCTTTATGGACAACGTCATTATTTTGTCTATATAAACAAGTCAGCTTGCAAAAAGAAGCATGTACGTACACACAGCAATTTGCTAAGATTACCAACCATGCATACTCAAGCTCTAGCAAATTCATTATCTATTCTAAGCTAAACTTGTGTAATTTATCACAGTTGTAATAAACTGTTTTTGTTAGAAAACAACAACACATTTTTGTTTAATCATTTTGTAAAAGATTTCCTTGAGATTAACCGGATTGTGGTTGTACTCAAGAAGACTTTAACAGTTGTTAAAGTAGCTTTGTAATCTTGTTGAGATTAGTGGATTAAGACCTCGTTGGAGAGAGGCGAAATCACCTTGATGGGTGGACTGGAGTAGTTTGAGATCAAATGAACCAGGATAAAAATATTGTGTCATCAAGCTGTTTTTTATCCAAGTTTTCAATTCAACCCCCCCTTCTTGTGTTTTTCACATCTTCAATTGGCATCAGAGCGCCTGGTTCTGGGCTTAAACACTTAACCGTGTCAGTACAAGATCCAAGCATCAGAAAAACACTATGGTGGGACCAAGCCAAAACATCAGCAATGACAACAATGAAGACAAAGACAGATTCAGTGGTAAACCTCCAGTCTTTGATGGAGAAAACTTTGACTACTGGAAAGACAGAATTGAGAGTTTCTTTCTGATACATGATGCTGATCTGTGGGACATGGTGACTGATGGATACACGCATCCAGTGGGTGGACGTGGTCAGAAGATAGACAGGAAAATGATGTCTGATCAGCAAAAGCGTGAATTCAGAAACCACCACAAGGCCAGAACAATTCTCCTCAGCGCCATCTCATATTCAGAATATGAGAAAATATCAAATAGACAAACTGCCAAGAACATGTTTGACTCTCTGAGAATGACGCATGAAGGCAACATTCAAGTCAAAGAAACCAAGGCCCTTGCGCTCATTCAGAAGTATGAGGCATTCAAGATGGAAGATAGTGAATCTATAGAAACTATGTTTTCAAGATTTCAAATTCTTGTTGCTGGACTAAAAGTTCTTGACAAAGGGTATTCTACTGCTGATCACGTTAAGAAGATCATCAGAAGCTTGCCAAAACAATGGAGGCCAATGGTCACAGCACTTAAGCTAGCCAAAGATCTCAACAAAATCTCTCTGGAGGAACTTGTTAGCTCCCTCAGAAGTCACGAGATAGAGCTAGAAGAAGATGAACCTCAAAAGCAAGGTAAGCCATTAGATTTAAAATCTAACAGAAAATCTGACTCCAAAGTTTTACAGGTTATGGAAGAAACCTCTGATGGATCCTCATCAGAGGAAGATGAATTGTCTCTCCTCTCCATAAGGGTGAATCAATTGTGGAAGCAAAGACAAAGGAAGTTCAGAAATACCAGAAGATCAGAAAATCAGAATGAATCCTCATCCAGATACAGAAGGACAGAATCCTCCTATGGACACAGAAGATCTGAAGGTTCTTCAGGATACAGAAAGCCAAACAACAAAGACATCATCTGCTACGAATGTAACGATCAAGGGCACTACAAAAGTGACTGCCCAAAGCTTCAGAAGGAGAAGCCCAAAACGAAGTTTATCAAGGAAAAGAAGAAAAGCCTCATGGCTACATGGGATGATTCTGACACATCTGAAGCTGACTCAGAATTAGATGATGAAAGAGCAAACATAGCTCTCATGGCAAATGTATCAGAAAACAGGGAAGCTTCTGGTTCAGACTCAGAATCAGACACTCAAGAGGTATTCTCTGACTTTACCATAAATTTTACTAAGGCTGAACTTGATGAAAGCCTAAATGAAATTCTGGAAAGGTATCAGCAGATTAGAGTCAAATTTAGAAACCTGAAAAGGAATCTTGCTTCTGACTCTGATAAGACTGAGAGTCTCAGATTGGAGAATTCTGAGTTAAGAGAAAAAGTTTCAAAATTAGAAAACCAGTTGCAAAACTCTCTGAAGGAAACAATCTCTGAAACTCCCAGCAATGCTGATGAGATCATCAAAGAGTATGATCACAGCTTTCAGAAGTTTCTAGCTAAAAACATAGATAGAAGCAAGATGGCTTCAATGATCTATGGAGTTAGCAGAAATGGCAGAAAAGGGATAGGATATAAAGTTAAGGTACCTACAGCAAAAAATTCCATGGATTTAGTTATAAAACGCACTCCACTTGATTCACATTTTATATATGGGCACACACATGACATAAAATACACGAGTAGTGATTATTCTGTCAAACCAAAATTCAATCAGAATTTTGGTAAAACTAACAAATCAGGACCCAAGAAAATGTGGGTACCTAAGGATAAAATCATACATGTGGAAGATATCTTTAGCAGCAAAGCAAAGACACCAATCATGGTACCTGGACTCTGGCTGCTCACGACACATGATCAGAAGAAGGCATATGTTCCAAAGCCTGGAACTTAAGCCTAGAGGCCACGTAGGCTTTGGAGGCAATCAGAGAGGAAAGATCATTGGCTCTGGAACAATAGGTAATGGAAATCTTCCCTCTATAAGTAATGTTTTATTAGTTGATGGATTAATGCATAACCTGTTATCCATAAGTCAATTAAGTGATAATGGTTATGATATAATCTTCAATCAAAA
Source organism: Vicia faba (assembly GCA_948472305.1). Classification (NCBI taxonomy): domain Eukaryota; kingdom Viridiplantae; phylum Streptophyta; class Magnoliopsida; order Fabales; family Fabaceae; genus Vicia; species Vicia faba. The sequence goes on from OX451739.1 coordinate 1,325,645,232, forward strand.
TTCATGCAAAGCTGTTAGTCAGAAAGATGGGACTATCCTATTTAATGGAAAGAGGAAAAACAACATTTATAAAATAAAACTTTCTGAATAAAGATTCAGAATGTAAAATGTCTACTGTCTGTTAACAACGAGCAATGGATCTGGCACAGAAGATTGAGACATGTTAGTATGAGAAGAATATCTCAGATTAACAAACTCAATCTGGTCAGAGGACTTCCTAACTTGAAGTTCAATTCAGATGCTCTGTGTGAAGCATGTCAGAAAGGCAAGTTTGCAAAACCTGCTTTCAAATCCAAAAATGTTGTTTCCACCTCTAAGCCATTAGAACTTCTGCACATTGACTTATTTGGACCAGTAAAAACTGCTTCAGTCAGTGGCAAGAAGTATGAGTTAGTAATCATAGATGACTATAGCAGATGGACATGGGTAAAGTTCTTAAGACACAAGGACGAGTCACACTCTGTGTTTTTTACCTTCTGCAACCAAGTTCAGAATGAAAAGGATCTTAGAATTGTCAAAGTCAGAAGTGATCATGGTGGAGAATTTGAAAATAATATTTTGAATTATTCTTTAATGAAAATGGCATTCTGCATGATTTCTCTTGTCCTAGAACTCCCCAACAAAATGGAGTTGTAGAATGAAAGAACAGAACATTACAAGAAATGGCCAGAACCATGATCAACAAGACTAACGTTGCTAAGATCTTCTGGGCAGAGGCAATAAACACAGCGTGTTACATTCAGAATAGAATTTCCATAAGACCTATTCTGGAAAAGACTCCATATGAATTATGGAAGAATAGAAAGCCTAACATTTCTTATTTTCACCCATTTGGATGCACATGTTTTATTTTGAATACAAAAAATTATTTGAACAAGTTTGACTCTAAGGCACAAAAGTGTATTATGTTAGGATACTCTGAATGCTCAAGAGGGTACAGAGTATACAATACAGAAACACAGATTGTTGAAGAGTCAATCGGTGTTAAGTTTGATGATAAGCTTGACTCTCAAAAGTCAAAGTAGAATGAACTCCTTGCAGGTATGGAAGTTGAACTTACAGGTAATGAAGACAACTCATTAGAGGCTCTCAATAGAGACACTCCCTCAATAGCAGAAAGAGTTACTACAAGCAATCCAACACCTTCTGTTGATCAACTCCAGAAAAGACTATCCAGAAGCAGCATTGATCACCCAGAAGATACAATTTTGGGAAGGAAGGAAGATCCAACCAGAACAAGATCAACTTTCAGAAACTCTGAAGAATCCCTCACGGGACTGGTTTCTCTGATTGAACCAACAACAATTGATGAATCACTTATGGACAATGACTGGATTCTGGCAATGCAAGAGGAGCTAAATCAATTCACCAGAAATGACGTATGGGATCTGGTTCCCAAACCAAAAGGGTTCAACGTCATTGGTACAAAATGGGTGTTCAGAAACAAACTGAACGAACAAGGTGAAGTCATCAGAAACAAATCACGACTGATAGCACAAGGTTATAGTCAACAAGAGGGGATAGACTATACAGAAACCTTTGCTCCAATCGTCAGGTTAGAATCTATCAGACTTTTAATATCATTTTTTGTTAATAAAGGCATCACTCTGTATCAGATGGATGTCAAAAGTGCATTCTTAAATGGCTATATAGATGAAGAGGTATATGTGCACCAACCCCCTGGTTTTGAGAGTTCTAAAAATCTAGAATATGTTTTCAAACTAAAGAAGTCACTCTATGGTCTGAAACAAGCTCCCACAGCTTGGTATGAAAGACTAAGTAACTTCCTGTTAGAAAAGGAATTCACCAGAGGGAAAGTGGACTCAACCTTGTTCTGTAAGACAGTTAAAAATGACATGTTAGTATGTCAGATTTATGTTGATGACATCATATTCGGATCTACTAAACCCTCTCTGGGAAGAGACTTTGCTAAATGTATGCAGGCAGAGTTTGAGATGAGTCTAATGGGGGAACTCAAATTCTTTCTGGGCATTCAGATGAATCAAACTCCAGAAGGAACTTACATTCATCAGAGCAAATATGTCAGAGAACTTCTGAAGAAATTTGATCTCTCATAATGTAAGCCCTCAAGGATTCCAATGCATCCCACGTGCATTCTGTAAAAAGAAGAGGTAAGTAAAAAATGTAGAACAAAAGGTTTACAGAGGTATGATTGGTGTGATCGGTGGGAATGAGAACTGACTGTTTTGGAATGTTGGTTCGCGTTTTGCGTTTGTTTTTGCAAAATGTCACGGTAAGCAAGAGTAGCCACCGTCTTTTATTTTATCCAACAAGGAAAGGACAAAAGCACAGAAAAATTCCTTTTTGAGATGTTTCTCGGGTTCGGGAGGTAGATTATAAAAAGGGAAGTGTTAGCACCCTTTCTATCCGTGTTTATCCACGGGCTCTTAGGTACTTGCTCATTATGTTTTCAAAAGTTTGCTTTTCTCTGTGTTTGTGGATTTGAAAAAAGTTTTTTGTTTGAAAGGGGTGTAAGTGCGAAAAGTTTTGTTTTGTTTTTAAAAGGAGCAAGTACTTAAGAACCATCTACCTACTCAAAAATGAATTAAACTGTACAAGTGTCCTTTAGACAATGCTATCCCACTATTGAGGAGTAGGTAGCATCATCGTTGGAGTTTTCGGGTCAATTCGATTAAGGGACGTGTGGTCACTAAAGCAATGTTAGGATGCCTTAGCGGTAACCCTAATGTCTTAGATCATTTTTCCGAGGCAACCGTTTCGAGGCAACTTTTGATCTTTGGACAAGAGGGCGACCTCTAAAACTTCCTATACTCAATGACCACATTCGAAGGCAACCAAGTGAGGTGTACCCTAAGAGTGCGCATGTGCGAGTGTATTGTTTTTCAGTTATTTATCTTTGTACATGTTAATGGTGAGCTACTGTTGATTTTAGGTTAAAGATTTGATTTTGTCATGCATTCCCTATTATCAAACATCTAACAGTTTATATTAAGCAGAAATTTAAATTGCGGAAAATTGAATCTAAGTTATTACAAGGCGTCGGGTATTTACATCGCCAAAAACAAACCCTTTAAAATTAAATTGCGAAAAGTAAATAAAAGCGATAAATAAATAAAATCCTAAGTTAAAACTATTAAATTCCCAAAGTAGTTACAATATTGATATATAGATCAAAAGTAATTCGCGCGCGAGAAAAATTAAATCGGAGTGTCTTAGGGTTTTGACCCTTTTCATTAAATAAAGCATATGTTTTTGTTATTTTTTGAATTAAAAATTAGTCTAAATTAATAATTGAGTTAACTAATTAAATGAAAATATTTTTGTTTTTTTATTATTTAAGGAAATAAAATAAGAATGGTTAAAAATATTAAAAACCTAATTCTAAATTAATTTTAATTTATTGCAAAATATGTTATTATTAAACCTATTTAAACTAAATAAAATTAATTAATGTTTATTTACAAAAATAAATAATAAAATTAATGGAATTAATAGGAATATTATTTTTTGTGGTTTTTGATTTTTTTTATGAAAAAAGTTAATTGGTTAATTAATTAATTTTTAATAATAATAATAATAATAATAAAATAAATAAATAAGAAAAAGAAATAAAATGTAAAGAAATACTCAGGGGGTGTGGGCCTGATCTGGGAGCATGGTTAGCAATTTTTGAGGCCCATTAGCGTCCAGCCTGTTTGACCTTTGTGGTTTGCTATGCGTGCGTTGACCTGAGACCATGGTGATCCCTCATTCATGACCACCAGATTTGGCCTGAAGGCCATCTGGCACGTTGATTCTTGAGGCGCATGGTGGTCCTCATGCTTGGAGATTCATTGGAATAGCTGCAAGAAAATAGTAATAAGCATTTTGGGGGACCTGGGATTCGAACCCAGGTCCCAAGGGGTTTTGCAATAGCACGCTTACCAACTCATCTACACTGCATCTTTGTTAGTGGAATAAGAAATAAATATAATATATGAAACAACGCACTAAGCCTGAAATAATAAAAAAGAGCGCCACTGATTTGAATGGACCAATAACAAAGGGACACGATATCGTCTTCTTCAAATAACCCTGGTTATTTACCTGCGGATTTTTATCCGCAGGAAGTTTCGTAGGGTATCTCAAAAATCCTCTCCAGGCCATGTAAACGAAACCTAAGAGTACCAATGCAATCGTCTCTTCCTCCTGGTCATCCCTGTAACCATTATTTGGCCCAATTTTCTCCGTAATTCAAACGCCTAAAAATAACACAATAAAACCCTAGGTTCGGGTATATGATTATAGGCCATGAAAACGAAATTAAATGATGCAGACTTGTTAGAAATTTGATAAGGATCAAGATTACGTCAATAGTTTATCAAAAGGATGCAAGAATGAATGGTTTCGATTTCATGTTCAGAGCCGTTTTCAAGAACACTTACAGCGCTTTTCAGATAGCTTCAGGCCTTGGCTTTGGTTGCTATAGCTTCAGGAGATTGCTGGTAAGAGAGCTACGTTGTGATTTTTGATTGAATTGGCCTCCAATGTTGTTTTTGATCTCCCACTTTTCAAGCTTTTTTTCAAAGTTCTTCTGGTCGTTTCAGCAATGTTTTGTGCTTGTCCTTGGTCTGCCTCTCTTGTGTGCATATAATGGAATGTGTTTAGGTCAAAATTTGGGCATTAAACCTTATGCATTGAAGAATCAAGATTTGCTTTTGATCACCATAATCAAGTTGCCATATTTTCATCAAATCTGAGATTTTGTGCTTGTTTTGACTTGGCACGAGTTTGATTGAGTATCACATGATATTTGCAAGCTGTAATGATCACAAGAATCCCCTTACATCAATTTTTTAGATTTTATTTGATTTAATATTGATTTAAAATGAATTAAATCAATAAAAATTAAATAAAATAGAAAAATAAATGAATGGCCATGAAATCAAATATGGGACACGTGTGTGGCATGACAAAACTATATAAAGTGGAAACAAGTGTGCCCTTTTGTCAAAAATTGGAGTTTTGAGGATAGTTGACTTTTGACAAATTTGGAAAAATGCCCAACTTCAACAATGCATAACTTCTTCAATTTTGACCTTTTGGAGGTGTTCTTGGACTTTTTAGAAACCTTGAGATTTCCTATAATAAACCCTTTTGGTCTCATCTCATTTTGATATTCCATGCTCAAGTTATAAGCTTTGGCAAAAAAGGTGTTTTTGTTGACTTTCAAAAATGACCTATAATGTCCAAATTTGTAACCTTTTGTGAGAGAATTTCTTGATCTTGGAGTGTGAAGATGGATTGTAGGAAATTTCATCCTCTTCAAAATGAGCTTTGGATGGGTCATTTCTCATAAAGTATGAGAAAGTTATGCTTGGTCAAAGTTGAGTTGACTTTTCCTACCAAACCCTAATTTAGCAACTTTTGAATCTTGATGAACCTTGAGCAATCCTTGATGAATAATGATCAACCCTTGATAAAATGATGAATTATCCTTCAAAATGATAATGTTGACAAAAAATCTTGAGGTTTGACTGTATTTGGGACACAATTGACTTTTGCCCTAGTACAATTGATTTTGGACTTCTTGAGCAATTGACTGACCAAACTTTCTCTGCAAGGCTTGAAATTTGACATGGGTGAACTTAAGAACATATTGGGACACTTGGGAGAACTTGAGGTCATTTGGATATGAGGACCTTAATGCAATACAAAACCCTAATTTTGACTTGACTGCCTTAGGAGGTGATTTGATTGTCCAACCCTTGAGCCAACTTGAGCCACTTGAAGATTATTCTTGACATGTCTTGAGGAATATGGGAGAGCAAATTTTTGGGTACAACAGTTGCCCCTGTTCAATTTTCTTAAAACTGAGGATATAGATTGGCTTTCGAGCCTTTCGTGATCCGAAGGTGGAAGATAATTGAACACTAGAGTGCCCAGAAATTTGCACTCACATGGTGTAGTATCAGCATTGTGATGTCGGGAATGGGCTTATAGATGCCATTTGGAGATTGCTGGTAGGAGGATGGGCTTACAGATGCCATCTGCAGGAGTGTCGATCGCATAAGAGATTCCTTAGCGAGAACTTACATACTTGTTGTTGTAAAAGATTTCGCTGGGGAAGTCTAACCTTTGTTTGAGATTTAGGAACTTATCTGTACTTCAATTGAGAGAATGCCTCGACTGAGTCTTACGAACCCGTCCATAATTCAATTGGATGGAAACATCTTCATCAAGATCTAGGAACTGACTCGTGCTCAATGGAGTATACCGTTGAGGTTATAGAACTTGTCCACACTATGACGGAGGAAAACATCAAGATCTAGGAACTGACTCGTGCTCAATGGAGTATACCGTTGAGGTTATAGTACTCATCCACACTATGACGGAGGAAAACATCAAGATCTAGGAACTGACTCGTGCTCAATGGAGTATACCGTTGAGGTTATAGTAGTCGTCCACACTATGACGTAGGGAAACATCTTCATCAAGATCTAGGAACTGCCTCGTGCTCAATAGAGTATACCGTTGAGGTTATAGTATTCGTCCATACTATGACGTAGGGAAACATCTTCATCAAGATCTAGGAACTGCCTCGTGCTCAATGGAGTATATTGTTGAGGTTATAGAACTTGTCCACACTATGAAGGAGGAAAACATCAAGATCTAGGAACTGACTCGTGCTCAATGGAGTATACCGTTGAGGTTATAGTACTCGTCCACACTATGACATAGGGAAACATCTTCATCAAGATCTAGGAACTGTCTCGTGCTTAATGGAGTATACCGTTGAGGTTATAGAACTTGTCCACACTATGACGGAGGAAAACATCAAGATCTAGGAACTGACTCGTGCTCAATGGAGTATACCGTTGAGGTTATAGTACTCGTCCACACTATGACATAGGGAAACATCTTCATCAAGATCTAGGAACTGTCTCGTGCTCAATGGAGTATACCGTTGAGGTTATAGAACTTTTCCACACTATGATGGAGGAAAACATCAAGATCTAGGAACTGACTCGTGCTCAATGGAGTATACCGTTGAGGTTATAGTACTCGTCCACACTATGACGTAGGGAAACTGTCGAGATTGAGAACCTTATCTGAAATTCAACCGAGGATAATTCAATTGAGATTTAAGAACCGGTCAGGTCTTCGACGTAATTGAGAACTTTAACTGTATCTTTCCTGAAAGGTAAAGGTCATTCATATGCAATGCATAATATGGATCAGGAAATGATGTTCTCAAAATAAATGAGATTGTATTCGTATGATACGTATATGCATGTATCATGATGTATGGGGATATAATGTTTTGGCTGGGGAAAATAAATCCCGGAGCTGTTGGAGAATGGAGTTGAGTTCTTCGTTTCCGCTGGGGATGATGAACGAAGATGATAAACCTGTAGGAGAGAAAAACTCTGTTGGGGGAATAAACTAATGAAGAGATTACTCCGAGGGGAATTACTCTAGCGGGTCTTTGATTATGCGTAGTATCTTTTCACTATGTCTGCATTGACGGGGTGAGGAAGGTCGTCACCATCCATGGTGGTTAGAATCATAGCTCCTCCTGAGAAGATGTTCTTAACCACAAATGGCCCTTCGTAAGTAGGGGTCCATTTTCCCCTGGGATCACATTGAGGTAGAATAATGCGCTTGATTACCAGGTCCCCAACTTGATACTCTTGTCGTCTAACTTTCTTGTTAAATGCCTTGATCATCCGTTTTTGGTACGTCTGACCATGACAAATAGCAGTAAGTCTCTTTTCGTTGATTAGATTCAGTTGATCAAGTCGGGTCTGAATCCAGTCATCTTCACTCAAACCTGCATCTTTCATGATCCAAAGAGAGGGTATCTGAACTTCAATCGGCAAGATTGCCTCTATGCCATATACCAAGGAATAGGGTGTTGCCCCTGTTGACGTCCGTGCTGAGGTACGGTATCCATGAAGAGCAAATGGTAACATCTCGTGCCAGTCTTTGTATATCACTATCATCTTCTGCACAATCTTCTTAATGTTCTTATTAGTCGCTTCTATATCCCCATTCATCTTCGGCCGGTAGGGAGAAGAGTTACGATGCTGTATCTTGAATTGCTCGCAGAGCTCAGTGATTATCTTGTTGTTGAGATTGGTACCATTGTTCGTAATGATCCTCTCTGGTAAACCATACCGACAGATTAGATTGTGCCGAATGAACCGTGCCACGGCGTTCTTAGTTACGGTAGCAAAGGAAGCTGCTTCAACCCACTTTGTAAAGTAATCAATCGCTACCAGGATGAAACGATGCCCGTTGGATGTCGTAGGTCTGATCTCGCCGATCATATCAATGCCCCACATTGCAAAAGGCCAAGGTGCCGTCAAGACGTTCAGAGGAACTGGAGGTATGTGCACCTTATCAGCACAGACTTGGCACTTGTGACATGTCCGAGAATGCTGATAACAGTCAGCTTCCATTGTGGACCAGTAATATCCTGCCCGAAGGATTTTATTTGCCATGGTATGTCCACTGGAGTGAGTTCTGAAAGTACCTTCATGTAGATCTGCCATGATCCTTTCTGCTTCATTCTTATCCATGCAACGTAGTAAGGTTGAATCATGGTTACGCTTGTAGAGAATACCATTGCTGATGAGGAACTTTGCCGCGAACCTTCTCAGAAACTTCTTGTCATTAACAGATGCACCCTCGGGGTATTGTTGAGCTTCAAGGTACCTCTTCACTTCATGATACCAGGGCTTTTCTGTTACCTCTTCAGTCTCAAGATCACAACAATGTGCAGGTTCATCCAATTTTTCAATAATGATCTGGGGAGCCTTGTTATCCCAATAGACTTTGAACATAGAAGACATTGTAGCTAGCGCATCCGCCAACTGATTCTCCTCTCTTGGGAAGTGTTCAAAAGTTATCTCCTCGAAATGGGGAAGCAACGTCAATACATACTCCTCGTAAGGAATAAGATTTGGGTGTTTCGTATCCCACTCGCCTTTGATCTGACTGATCACGAGAGCGGAATCTCCGAAGACACTTAGAAACTTAATCCTTAGGTCAATTGCAGCTCGAAGACCCATGATGCACGCTTCATACTCCGCCATGTTGTTGGTGCAGTTGAAACATAGTTGGGCGGTAAAGGGAGTATGAGAGCCTTTAAGAGATATGATCACAGCGCCATTGCCATTACCCAAAGCGTTCAAAGCTCCATTAAAGTACATAGACCATCAGGATCCTTCCTCAGGTCCTTCATCCGGTCCAGGTGTCTCACAATCAGTTATAAACATGATATTCTCGTCCAGAAATTCAAAGTTCATAGACTGGTAATCATCCACTGCCTGATGTGACAAATGGTCTGCCAATACACTTCCCTTGATTGCTTTTTGAGTCGTGTACTGGATGTCATACTCAGTCAAGATCATCTGCCATCTTGCTATTCTTCCGGACAAGGCAGGCTTTTCGAAGATATACTTGATTGAGTCCATCTTTGAAATCAATAGAGTAGTGTGAGTCAGCATATACTGTCTCAGCCAGCGAGCAACCCATGCCAAAGCGCAGCAAGTTTTCTCAAGCAGTGAATATCGTGTCTCACAGTCGGTAAACTTTTTGCTAAGGTAATAAATATCATGTTCTTTTCGGCCAGACTCGTCATGCTGCCCCAGCACACACCCCATTGAGTTGTCAAGTACTGTCAAGTATAAGATCAGAGGTCTCCCTTCAACCGGTGGCATCAGAATAGGTGGCTCCTGGAGATACTCTTTGATTCTTTCAAAAGCGGCCTGACATTCATCATTCCAACATACCACTTGATCTTTCTTCAGTAGCTTGAAGATTGGTTCACAAGTAGCAGTCAGGTGTGAGATGAATCGGGCAATGTAGTTCAGTCGCCCCAGAAAGCCTCTGACTTCTTTCTCTATCCTGGGAGTTGGCATCTCCTGTATAGCTTTCACTTTGGCAGGATCCACTTGAATACCTTTGTCGCTTACGACGAAACCCAGTAGTTTACCAGACCTCACTCTGAAGGTGCACTTGTTCAGGTTTAATCTCAGTTTGTACAATGTTAACCTGTCAAACAGCTTCTGTAGATGGTCAAGGTGCTCTTCCTCAGTCTGGGACCTTGCAATCATATCTTCGACGTATACTTCAATCTCATGATGGATCATGTCATGAAACAAAGCAACCATGACACGTTGATACGTTGCCCCAGCATTCTTCAACCCAAAAGGCATGACCTTGTAGAAAAAGGTACCCTACTGAGTAACAAAGGTGGTCTTCTCCATGTCTTCGGGAGCCATTTTTATCTGATTATAACCAGAGAAACCGTCCATAAAGGAGAATACCTTGTGCTGAGCAGTATTGTCAACCAGAACGTCGATGTGAGGTAGAGGGAAGTCATCCTTGGGGCTTGCCCTGTTCAAGTCCCTGTAGTCAACACACATTCGAACCTTCCCATCCTTCTTCGGCACAGGAACCACATTGGCGACCCACTGAGGGTAAGAAGTAACTGCTAGAAAACCGGCGTCAAACTGTTTCATAACTTCAGCCTTGATTTTCTCGGACATCTCTGGGCGCATACGGCGAACCTTCTGTTTTACGGGAGGGCAGTCTTCCTTGGTAGGCAGGCGATGAACCACAATGTCAGTATCCAACCCAGGCATATCTTCGTAGGACCAGGCAAAGATCTCAACATAGTCATGCAGCATCTGAATCAACCGCTGCTTCACACTAAGCTCCATATTTGCATCGATCTTGACTTCCTTCCTGTCTGTCTCAGTACCCAGATTCACTGTTTCCACTGGCTCTTCGTGTGGATGAATGGCCCTCTCTTCCTGGAGTAGCAGTCTTGCAAGTTCACTCGGCACTTCGCAATCATCTTCACCTTTGTCTTCGGCTAAGTGGATCGGATTTTCGAAGTCATAACTGGCAGTAGCAGAGTCGTTACCAGTGAGATCCCGAGTGGATTGGGACCTGTATATGTGAGTGTGTGTAAAATAGCTGTTTTGCAACATATAATAAAGAAAAACAAGGAGCGCAAAATTTGAAATGCAAGAAACATCCAATGCTTTTATTAATGATATATGAAAATGGCACAAAAAAGGCCTCACAAATGAAGCCACGGTGCCCCGGGTAAGACACCGGGCCATAAAGTTTCAAAACATTGTCTGTTACAAATTCAAAACAAAGAGTTCATTACTGGGTAACAAAAGTAATAGGGATGAAGTCCTTTGCTGTCCAATTGCTTGGTCCACCGTTGCTCGTAGGATAGATCCAGCTATTGAATTCCGACTCTTCCACATCATCCTCAATGGCATTCACTCCCGAGTTGCTGATGAACACGGGAGGTCTTCCAATCCTTGCACTTCGAACAACCCTTTGAGCTTCTGCAGTGAAATCCAAACCAAACTTGTTAGCCTTCTGAGTGAAATCAGGAAGTCGGCCCCAATTTGCACACTCACCCTTCTCAATAACAGCCCGGACATCCTTTAAGGAAGCCATCTTCATAGGAGAATCTTCAACCACGGTCTCAGCTGATGCCAGTGTCTGAGGAACCTCTTCAAAGTGCTGAAATGGGGTCTCAATGAACTCCCCATCCATCTCTACGTATCGGAACGAGTTGAGGTGGCTGACCATATACTCTTCCTCCCCTTGTACTGTCACAATCTTCCCTCTGACCGGGTACTTCAATTTTTGGTGAAGCGTTGAGGTTACAGCTCCAGCTTTATGGATCCATGGACGACCCAGTAAACAAGAATAGAATGGTCGAATGTCCATTACGTAGAACGTGGAATTGAAGACCTGAGAACCAACTTTAATTGGAATATCAACTTCACCATGCACCATCCTCTTAGACCCATCAAAGGCCCTGACAATGATGTTACTTGGCTTTAGCTCCAACCCTTTGCAATCCAACCGGTCTAGAGCCTTCTTGGGTAAGACGTTCAATAAGGAACCAGTGTCAACCAATACATGTGCAAGAGTAGTTCCCCTGCATTCAATGGAGACATGTAGGGCATCATTGTGGTTCTTCCCTTTAATAGTCAAATCGGCGTCGGAGAAACCCAAACCATTATCAGCAGTTAAATTGGCCATGTAGTCGGTAAACTGATCAGCTGATGTCTCTTGTGGCACGTGGGAAGTCTTTAGGAAGGTAATCAGAGCCTTAGCATGGGCCTCTGAACACAGCAATAGTGATAACATATATATCTTGGATGGGGTTTGCCCCAACCGCTCAACTACGTTATAATCACTCTTCTTAATAATCTTCAGAATCTCTTCCATCTCCTGTTTGGAAGCTTCAATAGTAATAGTCTTCGGTGCCTCCGTCTGGGCAGGCATATCAATGGTGATTCCTTTGCCCCGAGCATTAGATGACTCGGCGACAGGGGTAGGACTAGGAACTTGATCAGGAATCGTGATAGGTACACTTGCAGGTGTAATGAAAACAGGTCTTCGGACAGTTGGTGGAACAATATCTGGTGAGAAAAGTCTACCGCTGCGGGTGACTTTAGCAGGTCCAGTAATGTTGCTAACGCCAGTATCAGCATCCAACTCTTACTTAACTCCAAGAACATAAACATCAGCCCCATAGTGCCAGGGGACAACTTTGTCAGAGGTGTAGGGGATGGGCCCCGGAACGGTGATGATTACGGGTGCGATCTTCGGAGTAGATGTAATTCTAACAGGCTTCCTCGAGGGAGCCTTGGAAGAATTGTCGAAAATGGTAATAATGGCAACTTCTTCAGTAGGAATGGAAGGAACAACAATCTTCTCAAACAGGATCTCCTTATTATCCATCAGGTTTTGGATACCTGACTTCAGAAATGGGCAACCAGTAGGTAAAACAGAACACATATGGCAACCTTCGCCACAGCCCGGAAATAAACCGGCTAGCAACAGGTTCTTCTTGACAGTCATCAGAGGGGTAACAATATCATCCATGGAAACTACAAACAAGTCTTCATCTACAACATTTACTCCATGTTTGGGCATGGGAGCAGTCACAACATTTGGCCTCTCGGGCGCCTCAAACTCAATCTCCTTTGCATCAATTAGGTCTTGCACCCTGTTCCTCAAAACCCAACAATCATCTGTATTATGCCCCGGGCTATCAGAGTGAAAAGCGCAGCAGGCATTAGGGTTGTACTTTGATGACGTGGTACTTGGATTCTTCGGAGCTTCTTTTAGAGTCACCAGATTGGTCTTCAGCAACTGAGGCAGAATCTGAGACAAAGTCATGCTGAGACGAGTGAATTGCTTTCGAGGTCTCTCGTCCTTTTGTTGATTGTGATGCTGAGGAGCACCAACAGGTTTTGAAATAACAACCGCATTGACAGCTTGGCAGTGTTCCGGTCTATTATGTCTTCTCGAACTGTAGACAACACTTGACTCTTTCTTAAACGGCTTTTTCTCGGTGCTCAATGAGGCACCCTTCTGTATCTTCCCAGCCTTAATACCAGCTTCAATCCTCTCACCAGTCAAAATAATATCTGTAAACCCAGCTGAAGAGCTTCCAATTAGATGGTTAAAGAATGGACCAGACAGGGTCCCCAAAAACATGTCAACAAGTTCACGATCAGCCAAAGGTGGTTGCACCCTTCCGACAAGGTCTCTCCATTTCTGAGCATACTCTTTGAATCCTTCACCTGTTCCTATTGACATACCCTGGAGTTGGGTACGCGTAGGAGCGAGGTCAGAGTTATATTGACACTGCCTATAAAATGCAGTAGCCAAATCTTCCTAGCTACGGATGCTGGCTCCGTCCAACTGATAGAACCACTCGAGATGAGTCCATGAGAGACTGTCTTGAAAGAAATGGATCCATAAGTTCTTATCAACAGTGTAATGTTGGATCTTCCTCACATATGATCGGAGGTGCAGCTTTGGACAGGAAACTCCGTCATACTTGGCAAAGGCAGGTACCTTGAACTTATGGGGAATCACCACCCCAGATGATAGACCTAGATCTCCGAAGTCCAGACCGGGCACCTTCTGAATTTCCATAGCGCTCAAACGGTCTTCCAGCTGTTTGTACTTATCCTTAGCAGGAGGATACTGTTCTTCATCGTAATCCGTCTCGTTGTCGGAGACCATAGGGCTAGGAGCCCTCCTTTCTTGTGGACTATCCTTCCCTCCGGATGAAGTGGTCAGATCAACTTCATTCTGCAACCAGTTTCCAAACTTGCGTCCAGTATTGAACAGGATGGTCCTCTTCTTCTTCTTCTTTTTCTCCTTCAGAATCAAAGTCTTCAGGTCCTGCTGACCCTTAGCTAGATTCATGAACATCTCTTGAAATTGGGCACTCTGGGCCTGGAGGGCCTTGATAGCTTGCTCAGTTGAAGGTTCAGCAGACATGATGATTGCTGAAATAAACAGCGAAGGAGATAAGAGACCTGTAAAAAGGGTACCTGTTTATGAAGTGCATGGGATGAAATGCGTATGATTATGATTTCAAAGACAATCGGGATTCAAATTTGTAAACAAGAAAGGAAACACACTTTATTAGATTTAAACTTCAAAATTTAAATTGTTCAACAACTTGCCCTTAGGCGTTACAAGAATGGAAATACTAAAAAGTAGATAAAAACTATAAAAGAAAATCATCAAAGGTCCATCAATGCTCCCATGGTCTCTTCTTCTCAGTGCGGACATAATCATTCAGGATCCGCTCGTTCTCCAGTTGCCTAGTCAGCTTCTGGATCTTCTGCTCCTGTTCATTGAACTTCTCTCGGTAGGAATCTCGTTCATCCCTCAATTGCATCCAAGACCTCTTCAGTGTCCCAATATCAGTGGGCATATAAGGGTGGAGAATAGTTGGAAGAACCCCCTCCTCATTAGCAACTTCAAGAGTAACAGGCCTGACAGCTTCATATGGAATACCTAGCTTTTGGGCACGGATGTGGACCCATCTGAGATATGGCTCCATTGGCAGAGAAGTCTTTGGGCCCAGCTCATGTGGATCAGATTGGTGAACTCTGTCCCAAGCCCTTATGAATCTAAGATGCAGCTCATCGATATCTCCCTGAAAATCAAAGATGATATAAGGCATCAACATCTCATGAGGCCCTTCTCTTCTGGCTCTTCCAAACTGACGGAGAGCTAAACATGGGTTGTAAGAAATCCCTCCATGGGTTCCGATCAATGGAACATTAAGATACTCTCCACAGCGATCAATGACAGTCACCTCATCCATACCTTTAAGAGTCCGTATAATGTCTGTTGTACCCCAAAATTTTCCCTCCCATTTCTCATTGATTTCTCACCACAAAGCCCTTGAAGCTCAAGATCCAGTTAGGGTTTCATCTGCTCAAGACCTCTCCTTGCACTGTTGACTCAAATTAGGGTTTGTGTTTGCACAAAGATGCTTTGACCTAAAATGCCTAAGATGACTTTCATGCTTCATATTGGACTCCCAAGTTTATCCATACCAAGTTTCAAACTTTGATTCCAAATTTTGCCCAGTCAATTGGACAATTGACCTAGAAATCAGCTGTATTGGGGAAAAAGTCAACTGTGGCCAATTAACAGTCAAACCTCATGAAAATTGACCTACATCAACATTATGAACTCATATGGTCCAATTGATCAAGTTTGGATCACAACTCCATAAGAAATTTGATCAGATCACCAAAAGGGCAAAATGGTCATTTTTAGGGTTTTGACTGCACAAAGGCAATTTTTGACTGTTTGACCCAACCAATGGCAAACCAAGCTCAAATATGGACTCAAGGACCCCATGGAATTATCTTGACATGCTCAACAAACTCAAAAGATCCCAAGTACACAAGATTGACAGTTGAATTTCCCAGTCAATTGATCAATTTTGACTGTATACTGAAAAGTCAAACTTTTTGACTTTTTGGTCAAAATCAAGAGTCAAGATTCATTTTTTATCAAAACATGCCAAATCATGAAACTTGTTCACCAAGAAATCACAAAATGCAAATTAGGGTTAGAAATTAGTATTTTTCATAACTTAGAATTTTTCTAAGTTATAAAAAACCCTAATTTTTTCCCAACTTTGCCCCACTTTTTCACCAAGATCCATTTGGATTCAAACAAAAGTCAAAACATGAAAGTTGTAGCTTGTTGAATAATCTACAACTTTGTTTCACAAAGTTTTCCAATTTGAGGCTTGTATCTCAAGTTACAAATTTTTGAATAAGGGCACTAAACCATTCTTAACTTAGTGAATTTTTGACCTATTTTGACAAGGTTTTCTACCCAACTTTAAGACCATTTTACATACACTTCTACTTGGAATTTAAATTTGCGTTTCAAAAATGGATTGTAGTACACATTCCAAGCTTTCCAAAATGTCCAAGAACTCATCAAACAACCTCATGGTTAGGGAGAATCGAATTTCACAATATGGCAAAAATTCACTTTTGTTCTTAACCAAAGCATGTTCATAACTTATGCCATTTGCAAGTCAACTTGGTTTGTGCTGCATTACAGGTCTTTAAACCATCCAACACTCAATAATTTAATGCATGTTCATTGTGTTAAAGTGTTGTTCTATGAGTTTAAGCATTACATACAAGTTTAATCCATTTTTAGATAAAGCAAAATAGCCATTTTTGAAAAGTTATACTTTATGTCAATTGGTAAATCAAGAAGGTACAGATCAAATCTCTTTAGCACAAGATTATGAACAAATCACACTGATCAAGGAGGGATTATGCAGCACATTAGGGGGCCCTCTACATGCCTAGAACACAGGTTGGCTTTTTGTTGCTTAAGAAAGAAGAAAAGTGTCATAACATCACACAACTCTGATATCAGTAAACTAGAGCTTAGAGAAAGTTATCAAACACCTTTCAAACATTGATCTTAAGCAAAAGCACAAGCCTTTCCCTTCCAATACCTTCAAGAACTCAGAACCACCATAAAACTGCCAAAACAGAGTGACCTCTGCAGTTGGAGTGCCATCTTCCATTTCCCTCAAGCTCTCTTGCCCAAACCAGTTTACATACATTCCCTAACATCTATGCAAGCTAACCAAGAGCAAAAACACGACCTATAATCCCTCTAACTGGTTCCACCATTTTCACATTTCTGACTTGCAGGTGAAGTGCTCTAGCTCGATTCCAAAGCTTTCAAGACAAAGTAAACATTGGAATAGCACCCCTGGACCTCAAGGACGCTTTTCCAATCATCACCTTGCACTGAAAGTTCCTGTACTGCCAGATAGAACTTCAACTGAACAGGTAAGTTTTTGAATTCGTATCTCTCTTGTTAGGCATCATTAGCTTTAAGTTTGTGAATAAACAATGTTCTACTCATGCCACTGAACACATACATGCTTTTACTTTTCATTTCTTTTGCTTGAGCTGTGAGAATTTAAGGTTTGAAAATGGCAGAAAACTTAGGTTAGGATTTGGGATTGTTAAAATTCTCTCTCATTTCTGAGAGTTAGGAGATGTTCTTTATGTATTTGGAATCGTGGTTTCATGCTTAACATTTTCTGTGTTGGAAGTTTGTTCAAAAAATCAAAGAATCAGGATATTCAAATAGAGCTTCTTGCGCGCGTTTTTTGTACAAGTTTTGTTCAGAGGTTGAAGAAGGTGGCATTGGGCTGGGCTTGCTTTGTGTTTTCTTTTCACACCACTCAATTGGTTTCACACCCCCCTGAGCCCATTTGTTTGATTTAATGTTTTTTTGACATTTCCTTTTTATTTCTGATTCATTTATTTTTTCTAATAATATTTAAAACTTGAAAAATAATTTTTACACCATTTTAGCATTTTTTAAGTATTTATTTGATTATATGGACATTTATATACAAACATATATATATTATTATTTAGAAATATTATTAGTAATGCAAATATATTATATTTCTGATTTTTTTTGTATTTTTATTTTTCCTTTTGAAACATTTGTACAAAAAATACTTTTTTTTTATATATATAAAATTAAATATTATTATTTTTGGCATATTTAATATATTTTGTAAATAATATAAATATATAGGTCTATATTAATATACTTAGGATAAAAATACCAAAAAATGTACATATTTTATTTTTTAATATTTAATACTAAAAAATGCCCTTTTTACAAATATACTATATTTTATTTTATTTTTGTATGTAGATAATAAATATTATATGAATTAATTGATTAATACCCCTTTGGTTAAAAATTAGGGTTTTGCCCTAAATTTGAAAATACTCCAAAAAATAATACCTTTTTTTATTTTCTTTTTATTTTACATAAATAATACTTTTTTCATATATATAAAAACCTTTTTGCATTCTTGCATATTTGTTTCATTTTTATTTAATTATGCATTTATTTGTATTGTAAATATTCAAAGAAAATGATGTAATAGCTTAGGTTTAAATTCTTGTCTAAATATCCCCATTTGAAACATTGTACCCCCCTCCCCATATTATTATGTTGTAATAGCGTAGGAATTTAAATTTCGCACTTTAAATGCTTTCTAAACATACTATGCTAGAATTAGGGTTTGTATGCGAATAAAAATGAACAAAAATAGTTTGACCTAATACAAGATAAATAAGCATGAAAAATGGACAACACATTTCACACTTGCACCCCTAGGGTATTCCACTTTGTTGCCTTCAAATAATTGGACCATATTGTATGTTGAATTTCTTTGGGTAAAAACAAACAATCAAATGATCATAGTCCCACAAAATGTTGCTTAAATGAATGATCAAGTCCCTTTTAAAGAAAATTGCCCAAAGACATTTAACACTATTGCAATTATGGTCTAAACGATGACCCGCGCCCATCCCATTCACCTCCTAAGACAAGATTGTCCACCAAATGCAATGGTGGAACAAAATTGTCAAAAGGTTTAAAGACATAACAAAAATCTTTGAGAAAATTTTAGGTAGACAACTCTTGAGTACTTGTCAATTTGCAAAGAAAACACTTGCCTATTTTCAAAACCCACTTCACAAACACTTTCAAAACCAACTTTCAAAAAACCTTGAAACATCTTTTCAAAAAGACAAACACCTTTTGTAAAACATTCGAGTAAAAAATTGTTACAAGGGTAGCCTAGACAAGGCATCTTTTTTAAAACATTTTCAAAACCACACACAAAGCACCATTTCAAACAATTGAAAACCAAGGCAAGTTGATCTAAGCAAGTACCTAAGAGCCCATGGATAACCATGGATAGAAAGGGTGCTAATACCTTCCCTTTCTATAATCTACTCCCCGAACCCAAGAAAAATCTCAAAGGTTTTTGCTGTGCTTTTTAAACCTTTCCTTAGGATAAAATAAAAAGTCGGTGGCGACTCTTGCTCAACCGAAACATTTGCGAAAACAAACGCAAAACCCTAGTCAGTTCTCCCACCGTATCACAGAACTGGCGACTCTGCTGGGGACACTCTTGTTAAAGTGGAGTAACCTTAGGGCTTAGATCACCCTCTTGCATGACTAATTGTTTGATTTGCTTGCTTTATACTTTGGCTCTATTGTTTGGGTTTACAATCCTCCACCCGGATTTTGGGAAACATTCATAGATAGCAATACGTTGTGGAAACTGTGCGGGGTATACCGACACGATCTAAGCGATAGCTATATTAGTGCGACATATTTGTGAGTACCGGTAACCCTTGAGTTCAATCAAGGAGAGTACGGGGCCGCTGAGTGATGTCACTAAGCACTAATGACCTAGAACCTTACTTGACCATCTTGGCCTTTTATTAGGGGTAGTGAGATGACCGGCTTTGGTGCAGTCCGAAGTTGGTAGATACTCGATACTACACTCATTGAGGGTTGTTTTCTTGGAATATTTTGGTCGCTAGTTAAGTGGCTAAACCAAAACAATGAACATTGAAAACAATCCAATGATATTGAGCTCCTTAGAACCCGATTACTATTTATAGGACAGGTTTTTAAGCCAACTACACTCAAGAGGGTACTTACCTATGAAACCCCATGCAAGCCTGAAATTAGGGTTTGGTGTGATTTGCTTGTACATATGTTTTGTGCATACATCATAAACATCATAAAACATCATATGCATTCACTAACCATTTCAAGGGTTTTGGATCTTCATCTTTGTTCTTGTTTTGTAGGACATGGAAATTCCTCGCAGAAATACCATTCAAGTCAACCTTGTGAGAATCTCTCCTCAACTCAAGGAGATCACCTCAAGAATTCCGGAAAATTCATCCTTCAGTGAAAGACATGGTAGACTGCTCAGCCTAGTCAACACCAACATTGAAGAAGACATGATGAAAGTGCTATTCCAGTTCTTTGACCCTCTTCACCACTGCTTCACCTTCCCTGATTATCAGTTGGTACCCACTTTGGAGGAGTTCTCTCAACTCCTAAGAATCCCTATCCTTAATCAACTACCCTTCAACGGTACGGAAAAGGAGCCAAAGCCGGAAGATGTTGCTCGAGCATTACATCTACAACCATCCGACATCAAGGGGCATTGGGAAACCAGAAGCGGCGTCAAAGGATTCTTAGCAAAGTTCTTGTTTGAGAAGGCACAAGAATGTTGGGACTCATTGGACCTGCAAGCCTTTGAAGAGATTGTGGCACTCCTTATCTATGGGTTGGTCTTGTTCCCAAATCCTGACCAATTGGTAGATGTCAACGCTGTCAAAATCTTCTTGTCCAGAAATCCAATACCAACATTGCTTGGGGACATCCTTCACTCATTTTACACACGAACAATGAGAAAGAGGGGTGTTCTCATGTGCTGTACTCCTATCCTTGCAAGGTGGTTTATTTCGCACCTTCCGCAATCTGTCTTGAAGAATGACCAAGGTACAAGGTGGTCCCAACGGTTGATGACTCTTACTCATTCTGATGTGCATTGGTATTCTCGGTCCATAGAAAATGTCATCATCGTCGATCGTTGCGGAGAATTTCCTAATGTTCCTTTACTTGGAATTAGGGGAGGTATCACCTACAATCCTTGCCTAGCTTTGAGGCAATTTGGATATGCACGGAGGGATGGCCCTCATGATATGTTGATTCCTAGCCTAGTTTTTGACTTCGACAACGATGCGCAAGGACTTTGCCAAAGATTCATCAGAGCTTGGGGAAAACTCAACAAGGTTGATAGCAATACTCTGGGACACAAGAACTCCATCCCTCTTGAGCCCTATCTCAAGTGTGTACGAGCCCGAGCCCAAAGTCTAATGATGCCTTATCCTCATGTACTCCCAGTGATTAAAGAGCCCGTCAATGAAGGAGAGGTTCCCTACACTATCCTACATCCAGACATGCCTACATCATGGGAGGAAATGCAGAAAAGTTGGATTCAACTCAAGGAGGAACGGAACACTTTTGAAGCTAGCTACTACGCCAGTGAAAAGAAGGTTCTAGAGCTTACCCGCCGACTCCACGAGCAAGAGGCCCTCAACACCTACATCGCACCTAAGAGGATGCGCAATGTCTTTCTGCCTTAAAAAGTTTATTTTGTAACATTTGGCCCATGGGGCATTTATGTACTAACAAATTTCTTCTTATTAATATGACGTGCGTTCTTCTTTGTCTGAAACAATTTTGAATGTTCTAAATCCTTGAATGCACTGCATACATCAGCATACCATTCATCATGTGCATAAGCAGGTCTCACTCCAGGTTTCCTTATCTGTCTGCTGTTTATTTCAGTAGGATGGATCTCGAGCAAACAGTCAAAGACCTACAAGCTCAGAATGCACAGTTCCAGCAACTCCTGATGACTTTGGTTAAGAGTCAGGAGGATATCAAGACTCAATTGGGGAATAAGGACCCAGTGAAGAAGAAGAAAAAGAGAATTGGGGTGGCTACTTTGGGGAGAAGATTTGACAGAGAAGCTCGGAGAGTGCTCGAATTTCCTCCTACTTCTGATGAAGGGACTAGTAAAAGAGATGGAGTTGCGGTGCCTTCCGAGTCTGATGCGGAGGAAGAAGAGGTTGAAGAGGATGAAGATTATTCTGACCAGCAATATCCTCCAGCTGATGATAAATACAAGCGTTTAGAAGATAGATTGGCTGCCATGGAATTACAAAGAGTACCGGGTTTGGATTTTGAAGACTTGGGTTTGGTTGTCGGGATTGTGATTCCCCCAAAATTCAAAGTACCAGTGTTTGTGAGGTATGATGGGCTGTCCTGCCCCAAAATGCATCTCAGATCCTACGTGAGAAAGATTCAACCCTATACAGCAGATAAAAATCTCTGGATTCATTTCTTTCAAGACAGCCTGTCGGGAGCTCAGTTGGAGTGGTTTTATCAGCTAGAAGGAACCAGTGTTAGAAATTGGGAAGATTTGGCCACCGCTTTCTACAAACAATACCAGTATAATTCTGATCTTGCTCCTACTCGTACCCAACTTCAGGGTATGTCACTAGGAACAAGTGAGGGATTCAAAGAATATGCACAAAAATGGAGGGATTTGGCTGGCAGGGTGCAGCCTCCTTTAACCGATCGTGAGCTCGTTGATATGTTTCTTGGGACCCTATCTGGGCCATTTTTCAATCATCTAATTGGTAACTCTTCCGCAGGGTTTACCGATTTGATCTTAACCGGCGAAAGAATAGAAGCTGGCATCAAGTCAGGAAAGATTCAGAAGGGTGTTGCTGCAAGTGTTGAGAAGAAGCCTTTTAAGAAGGAGACAGCTATGGTATATTCTCAGAGAAGAACAGGGAAGACGGAGCGTCGGCCAACTGTGGGGGCCGTAATGATTCAAAACACTCTGAGTGAGCAACCTCGCTATAACCAGTCCAGACCAAATCAGCAACGAGTGGAACGGCCACAACGGCAGTTCACCCGTATTAATATGACTCCAGCACAAGTGCTTCCCCATCTATTGAAGTTGAATCTTGCCACCATCAAGGAGGCGCCAAAGAATGTGAATACGTCCTCTCCGCATTATCATGCCAATGCTAAATGCGCCTACCATTCAGACAGTGTTGGACACGACACCAATGATTGTTGGGCACTCAAGCATAAAATCCAAGACCTGATCGAGGCTAAGGAGGTAGAGTTTGACGCTCCAGAGAAGCCTAATGTGATATCTGCACCTATGCCGAAGCACGGCCGAAATGTCAATGCCATTGAAGAGGATTTGTATGTTGCTGACGTCAGTGATCTGACTACTCCACTGCTAACCATTAAGTTGAATTTGTTAAGGGCCGGGATCTTCCCGGGATGTAAAGAAGACTGCTACTGTTGCCACTCTCTGCCGTTTGATTGTCCGCTATTAAAGAAAGGCATCCAAGGCCTTATGAATAGCCGACAAATTTTGTTCGAAAAAGTTTCTGCTGTTCCAGTTCATGTTGAAAATGTCTCAATCATAACCATTCACGCCAATCTTTCCAAGGCCGTCAAAAAGCCAGTTAAGATTACACCAACTGCAAAATTTGTTCCATTGAAGATAACAATGCCAGGACCTGTCCCCTATGTTTCTGAGAAGTCGATACCTTGGAACTATGGCGGTGACATCTACTACCATGGTATCAAGCAAATCGAGGTAATTGAAGAAAGTTCGAATGATGAAGAAACCAGCATTAGTAACATTGCGGGTACCAGCAAAATCACCAGGAGCGGGAGAATATTTTCTCCAGAGATTGCCCCTCCAAGAGCAGTCTTTGGACCCTCATCAGCTAACAAGGTCGTCCCTGCACCAAAAAAAATTCTGCTAGAACTCCTCTGATTGAAGACGTTGTTGTTCCTAGTACTGTCTCTCCCTCCGCTGCTGACAAAGGTAAGGGAATCCAAGATGAGCCCGTCAGGACGAGGGCTCAACCCTTGGTAATTCCGGAAACCTCCAAGAAGGAAATGGACGAGATTTTGAGGATAATCAAGAGAAGTGATTACGATGTGGTGGAACAGTTGGGGCAAACCCCCTCCAAGATCTCCATGTTGGCACTACTACTTTGCTCAGAAGCGCACGCTAAAGCCCTGATAAAATTCCTGAAGGCGGCTCATGTGCCCCAGGAAACCTCTGCGGATCAATTTCAAAATTGCGTGGCTAGCCTGACTGCGGACAATGGATTAGGTTTTTCTGATGCCGACCTAACCCCTAAAGGCAGAAACCACAATGATGCTTTGCATATTTCAATCGAGTGTCGCGGAACCACTCTTGCACATGTTTTGGTTGATACCGGTTCGTCGCTGAATGTTTTGCCTAAGAAGGCCTTGGACCGACTAGATTGTGAAGGGTTGGAATTGAAGCCGAGTGATATTGTTGTCAGAGCTTTCGATGGTTCGAAGAGAATGGTCCATGGAGAGGTTGAAATTCCCATCAAGATAGGCACTGAGGTGTTTAAATCCACTTTCTATGTGATGGACATCCGTCCATCATACTCTTGCCTGCTGGGTAGACCTTGGATACGCCATACTGGGGCAGTCACCTCCTCCTTGCATCAGATGTTGAAGTATCCTGTCAAGGGAAAGATCATCACTGTCCATGGCGAAGAAGAGTACATGATTAGCCATTTAAATTCTTTCCGGTATGTGGAGGTCGAAGGAGAGTTCATTGAGACACCGTTTCAACATTTCGAAGAAGTCCTTCCTGAAATAGCAGTGGAGAAGTTGGCAGCTGAGACGCCGAGGCAGATGGCCAGGATGGCATCTCTGGAGGATGCAAGGGCCGTAGTGAAAGAAGGGAAGAATTCAGCATGGGGGCAGTTACCCGACTTTCCGCATAAGACTGACAAGTTTGGATTAGGGTTCACAGCCGCTGGCCAGAAAGCTATGCGCCGGTCGAAGATTGAAAGGGCGCCATTCAAAATTTCTCCCTACAGAATCAACGCCCTGGAAGATGAAGACAAAGAGAGCAACATTGAAGAGTGGATTTATCCAACTGTCAAAGGAGGATTGAGCAATTGGGAGGCTAAGGACTTTGTCCCCATCACTTTTATTCATCAGTAATTTATCTGTTAAACATTTCCTATTTTGGTCTGTAATATTTACTTTCAAACAATCCGTACCCTATCTTTTCACCTCCTGCCTTGCCCGTGGCATGTAGGTCCACTTGTAAGGGTTTCGATTATGTTTCATATTCATATGCCATGTTTAATGATTCATTGGACGTTTTTCATTTGATAAACTGCTTATGTTCATTTTCTTTCCTTTTGCATTTTTTTGTTTAAGGATGGCTATCCCTTACACACACCCACACTCACCAATGCAGGTACCCATCCACTCCGGATTCCATGGGTGACTATTCTGCTGTATCTTTCAATAACTCTGAAGATCTGGTCAATCTAGCCGAGTATGAAGATGACGAAGGTTGTGAAGTACCCGGGGAACTAGCCAGACTTCTGCAACAAGAGGAAAGGGCCATCTTACCGCATGAAGAGCCATTGGAAACCGTTAACTTGGGAACTGAGGAGGACCGGAAGGAGGTGCAAGTAGGTGCCAATCTGGAACCAAAAGTCAAGGAGCATTTGGTACAGTTGTTGAATGAGTATGTTGAAATCTTCGCTTGGTCCTATGAAGACATGCCGGGTCTAGACACAGACATCGTGGTTCACCGTCTCCCCACAAGAGAGGATTGTCCACCAATCAAGCAAAAGGTTCGCCAAATGAGGCCTGACATGTCCGAAAAGATCAAAGCAGAAGTAATGAAACAATTCGATGCTGGCTTTCTGGCTGTTACGTCCTATCCTCAATGGGTCGCTAACATCGTGCCAGTACCAAAGAAAGATGGCAAGGTCAGGATGTGTATGGACTACCGGGATTTGAATAGAGCCAGCCCTAAAGATGATTTCCCGCTACCTCATATTGACATCTTGATCGACAATACAGCTCAGCATAAAGTGTTTTCCTTCATGGACGGATTCTCGGGCTACAATCAAATCAAAATGGCTCCCGAGGATATGGAGAAAACAACTTTTGTCACACAATGGGGCACTTTCTGTTACAAGGTGATGCCGTTCGGGCTGAAGAACGCAGGGGCAACTTATCAACGCGCCATGGTAGCTTTATTCCATGATATGATACATCATGAGATTGAAGTTTACGTAGATGATATGATAGCTCGATCACAAACAGAGGAAGATCACCTTGAACATCTGGAAAAGCTGTTTGCCAGGTTAAAAGAATACAAGCTCAGGCTGAATCCAAGTAAATGCACTTTTGGAGTTAGGTCTGGTAAACTCCTGGGATTTATTGTAAGCAACAAAGGCATTGAAGTCGATCCGGCAAAAGTAAAAGCAATACAAGAGATGCCTGCTCCCCGTACTGAAAAGGAGGTTAGAGGATTCTTGGGGCGCATAAACTATATTGCCAGATTCATCTCACATCTGACTTCTACCTGTGAGCCAATTTTCAAACTCTTGAAAAAAGATCAGGTAGTGGAATGGAACGACGATTGTCAAGCTGCTTTTGATAGAATCAAGGAGTATTTGCTAGAACCTCCTATTCTGATGCCACCCGTCGAAGGAAGACCATTGATCATGTACTTAACCGTCTTGGATAACTCAATGGGGTGTGTTTTGGGCCAGCATGACGAGTCTGGTCGAAAAGAGCATGCTATTTATTACCTTAGCAAAAAGTTTACCGACTGTGAGACTCGCTACTCACTGCTCGAGAAAACTTGCTGCGCTTTGGTATGGGCTGCTCGCCGACTAAGATAGTATATGCTGACTCATACTACCTTGTTGATATCCAAAATGGAACCTATCAAGTATATCTTCGAGAAGCCCGCTTTATCTGGAAGGATAGCTAGATGGCAAATGATCTTAACCGAGTATGACATCCAGTACACCACCCAAAAAGCTATAAAAGGGAGTGTACTAGCTGACCATCTGGCTCATCAGGCTATCGAAGACTATCAACCCATGAGATTTGACTTCCCAGACGAGGACATCATGAATTTGGACAACGTTGAAAGTGACAGACCGTATGACGGACCCGAAAAGGGATCCCGATGGACCCTGTACTTTGATGGTGCTTCAAATGCACTTGGAAACGGTATTGGCGCAGTACTCATTTCTCCGGAAGGTTGTCACACTCCTTTCACGGCCCGACTTTGCTTCAGCTGCACAAACAACATGGCTGAGTATGAAGCTTGCATCTTTGACCTCAAGGCTGCTATAGACTTGGGGATCAAATCTTTGATCGTATTTGGGGACTCGGCTTTGGTCATCAGCCAAATCAAAGGAGACTGGGATATTAAGCATCCTAATCTTATCCCATACAAAGAACATGTCCTGACATTGTTGCCTCATTTCGAGCAAATTACCTTCGAGCATTTCCCGCGAGAAGAGAATCAGCTAGCCGATGCTCTAGCCACAATGTCCTCCATGTTTAAACTCAACTGGGATAACGAGGCTCCCCAAATCACCATCAAGCGAATGGATAAACCGGCGCATTGCCACGAGATTAATACCGAAGAAGTAGTGGAACAACCTTGGTTCCATGAAATCAAAAGGTATCTCGAGACTAGAGATTATCCTGAAGGAGCTTCCGTAAATGACAAGAAGTTCTTAAGGAAATTCGCTGCTAAGTTCTTCCTGAGCAACGACATCCTTTACAAACGAAGCCATGATTGTGTATTACTCCGATGTGTGGATAAAGCTGAAGCAGAGTTGATCATGACTGATATACACAGCGGCACATTTGGAACTCACTAGAGCGGGCATACAATGGCTAAGAAGATCCTAAGGGCAGGCTATTATTGGTCTACCATGGAGGCTGACTGCCATCAACATTCCCATACTTGCCACAAGTGTCAAGTCTATGCTGACAAAGTTCATATCCCTCCGGTTCCTCTCAACGTCCTGACTGCTCCGTGGCCCTTTGCAATGTGGGGCATTGATATGATTGGAGAGATCAAGCCCACGACTTCTAATGGACATCGCTTCATCCTGGTTGCCATTGACTACTTCACTAAATGGGTCGAAGCAGCTTCCTTCGCCTCTGTCACCAAAAATGTGGTTGCTCGCTTTATCAAGCAAAATCTCATATGTCGGTATGGTGTTCCAGACAGGATCATCACAGACAACGGTACAAACCTGAATAACACAATGATCACTGCATTGTGCGAACAGTTCAAGATTTATCATCACAATTCATCTCCTTATTGGCCGAAGATGAACGGTGCTGTTGAAGCTGCGAACAAAAACATTAAGAAGATCATTCAGAAAATGACAGTCACTTACAAAGACTGGCATGAGATGCTACCGTTTGCTCTGCATGGATACCGTACGACGACACGTACTTCAACTGGGGCAACCCCATTTTCTTTGGTTTATGGCATGGAAGTTGTTTTGCCTATGGAAGTCCAGATCCCTTCTCTAAGGATTATGAAGGATGCATGTTTGAATGAAGATGATTGGATGCAGACTCGACTTGATCAACTCAATCTGATCGACGAAAAGCGACTTGCTGCTATATGCCATGGTCAGACGTATCAAAAGAGGATGATCAAGGCCTTCAATAAGAAAGTCAGACGTCAAGTGTATCAAGTCGGAGATCTAGTAATCAAGCGGATTATCTTGCCGCAAAGTGATCCCAGGGGAAAATGGACTCCTACATATGAAGGACCATTTGTGATCAAGAGCATATTTTCTGGTGGTGCAATGATTCTGACCACCATGGACGGCGATGATTTGCCGCACCCTGCGAACGCAGACATAGTCAAAAGATACTACGCATAAAATAACCCGACAAGTTGAAAACCTGAAAGGGCGGCTTGGGCAAAAATGGGCATCCCGGTGAACCGAAAACCTGAAAGGGCGGTTCAGGAAAAAATTAGGGATAAAAACGAAAAAATCTGTACACCCGGCAAGTCGAAAACCCGAAAGGGCGGCTTGCGCAAAAAGGGGTTTCCCGGTGGATCAAAAACCCGAAAGGGCGATTCAGGCAAAAGTTAGGGAATTAAAGCGTATGACTATGTCTCGTCGGATCACTTCAAAGACAATCTCTTCATCAACCAGTTCCAGGCTTCTGATCAATCCAGTCATCGTCAAGCGGAGCATTGAATGGACAGATATTCAGAGTTGTGAAAGCTATAGCGGAATGGAATCCCATGGAATTATTTCACATAGCCATCTTTATTTTGTATAAAATTTTCAAATATTTACGACAGAATCCTCTTACTAGGATGACTGTTTCCCTTGTACAAATATACTCAAAGAAAATCAATACAAATACTTTTCCCAGAAATTTGTGTCATTTCCTTTTCTTTTCTCTTGCACTATTTGTTTTATTTTGAGAAACGTCCAATGTTTTGTTAAAATAGGCATATGCATTTGAAACATAATCATTTTCTTATGAGTCGGGAAAGAGGATTACCGATAAGTCAAAAGTACAGTTGGATACCCGATACCCTTTCAAAGGAAACCCCCAGTAGATTCTGGAAGCTTATCCCCTGCAGAGAACGGACGTCTCTCCCGAGTTTTATTCAAAGTTATTCCTCCCAGGGACTTATAACTGGGTTATCCTCAGCTAACAATCACGGAAGATCGCACTCGCCAAAATTCTTCCTATCCCCAGCGGAGTTCATCAAAATTCCCCAGCAGTAACTTATCTTTGCAAATCCCCAGCCAGAGAATCCTCCGGAATTCAATTCCCCTCAGAGTTTAAGTTTCAGTGTCCCCAGCGGAGCCAGACTAATGAACCTTCTCCCCACAAAGTTTTGGGAGGGAAAATCTTAAGTTCCCCAGTGAAGTCGCCAGAGTTACTTCCCGCCAGACTAAGGATTCTCAGTCTTACGTCCCCAGCATGAGCCTATTAGATTGGAACTCCCCAGTAAAGGTCATCAGGAATTCTCTTCCCCAGCAGCAGCCAAGGATTTATTCTTCCCGGCAACAGTCAAGATACTTTTATCTTCAGCCATCTCGAATTCATCTATCCTTTGCAAAACAGCTCTCCAACTTACATGCACATCCACTTACATTCATATCATATAACATATATTGTATCATGCATCATGACATTGCATACAATTAACTCTTTATCTTTTCAGGTAAAATCACTCGACAGACTAAAATCATTATCTTCCCAGATTTTTGAAAACAGTTTACGGACGCTTCCCAACAACGGATGCTGCTCTATTGCTTATTCAACTTCAAGATTTCTGAAAACAGTTCACGGGTTCTCCAAGTAACGGATGTTAACCTATCGCTTGTTCAGATTCTTCTCAAGACTTCTGAAAACAGTTTTTGGATTCTTCCCAACAACGGATGTTAATCTATCAACTTGTTCAGATGCAATTTTTGAAAACAGTTTACGGACGCTTCCCAACAACGGATGCTGCTCTATTGCTTATTCAACTTCAAGATTTCTGAAAACAGTTCACGGGTTCTCCAAGTAACGGATGTTAACCTATCGCTTGTTCAGTTTCTTCTCAAGTCTTCTGAAAACAGTTTTTGGATTCTTCCCAACAACGGATGTTAATCTATCAACTTGTTCAGATGCAATTTTTGAAAACAGTTTACAGACGCTTCCCAACAACGGATGCTGCTCTATTGCTTATTCAACTTCAAGATTTCTAAAAACAGTTCACGGGTTCTCCAAGTAAACGGATGTTAACCTATCACTTGTTCAGATTCTTCTTCAAGACTTCTGAAAACAGTTTATGGATTCTTCCCTACAACGGATGTTAATCTATCGACTTGTTCAGATGCAACTTTTGAAAACAGTTTACGGACGCTTCCCAACAACGGATGCTGCTCTATTGCTTATTCAACTTCAAGATTTCTGAAAACAGTTCACGGGTTCTCCAAGTAAACGGATGTTAACCTGTCGCTTGTTCAGTTTCTTCTCCAAACCACTGAAAACAGTTTACAGATTCCTCCCAACAATGGATGTCAATCTATTGCTTGTTCAGACCCCCAGTTCGGAGATGGTCCAAAGCTTGGACACCTTCCTGATATTCCCTTCCAGATGGCATCTCTAAGCCCATCCCCGACAAGATTTTTGTCACTCTCCCAGATGGCATCGTTAAGCCCATCTCCAAATGGCATCTCTAAGCCCATTCCCGCATCCATTGCTTTGACGAGTGCAAATTTCCGGGCACTCTAGTGTCCAATCTCCTTTTACCCTCGAGTCACGAAAGGCAAACTTGCCAATCTAACTCTTCGGATTCAAGAAGATTGAACAGGGGCAACTGTTGTACCCCAAAATTTGCCCTCCCATTTCTCATTGATTTCTCACCACAAAGCCCTTGAAGCTCAAGATCCAGTTAGGGTTTCATCTGCTCAAGACCTCTCCTTGCACTGTTGACTCAAATTAGGGTTTGTGTTTGCACAAAGATGCTTTGACCTAAAATGCCTAAGTTGACTTTCATGCTTCATATTGGACTCCCAAGTTTATCCATACCAAGTTTCAAACTTTGATTCCAAATTTTGCCCAGTCAATTGGACAGTTGACCTAGAAATCAGCTGTATTGGGGAAAAAGTCAACTGTGGCCAATTAACAGTCAAACCTCATGAAAATTGACCTACATCAACATTATGAACTCATATGGTCCATTTGATCAAGTTTGGATCACAACTCCATAAGAAATTTGATCAGATCACCAAAAGGGCAAAATGGTCATTTTTAGGGTTTTGACTGCACAAAGGCAATTTTTGACTGTTTGACCCAACCAATGGCAAACCAAGCTCATATATGGACTCAAGGACCCCATGGAATTATCTTGACATGCTCAACAAACTCAAAAGATCCCAAGTACACAAGATTGACAGTTGAATTTCCCAGTCAATTGATCAATTTTGACTGTATACTGAAAAGTCAAACTTTGACTTTTTGGTCAAAATCAAGAGTCAAGATTCATTTTTTATCAAAATATGCCAAATCATGAAACTTGTTCACCAAGAAATCACAAAATGCAAATTAGGGTTAGAAATTAGTATTTTTCATAACTTAGAATTTTTCTAAGTTATAAAAAACCCTAATTTTTTCCCAAATTTGCCCCACTTTTTCACCAAGATCCATTTGGATTCAAACAAAAGTCAAAACATGAAAGTTGTAGCTTGTTGCATAATCTACAACTTTGATTCACAAAGTTTTCCAATTTGAGTCTTGTATCTCAAGTTACAAATTTTTGAATAAGGGCACTAAACCATTCTTAACTTAGTGAATTTTTGACCTATTTTGACAAGGTTTTCTACCCAACTTTAAGACCATTTTCCATACACTTCCACTTGGAATTTCAATTTGCATTTCAAATATGGATTGTAGTACACATTCCAAGATTTCCAAAATGTCCAAGAACTCATCAAACAACCTCATGGTTAGGGAGAATCGAATTTCACAATATGGCAAAAATTCACTTTTGTTCTTAACCAAAGCATGTTCATAACTTATGCCATTTGCAAGTCAACTTGGTTTGTGCTGCATTACAGGTCTTTAAACCATCCAACACTCAATAATTTAATGCATGTTCATTGTGTTAAAGTGTTGTTCTATGAGTTCAAGCATTACATACAAGTTTAATCCATTTTTAGATAAAGCAAAATAGCCATTTTTGAAAAGTTATGCTTTATGTCAATTGGTAAATCAAGAAGGTACAGATCAAATCTCTTTAGCACAAGATTATGAATAAATCACACTGATCAAGGAGGGATTATTCAGCACATTAGGGGGCCCTCTACATGCCTAGAACACAAGTTGGCTTTTTGTTGCTTAAGAAAGAAGAAAAGTGTCATAACATCACACAACTCTGATATCAGTAAACTAGAGCTTAGAGAAAGTTATCAAACACCTTTCAAACATTGATCTTAAGCAAAAGCACAAGCCTTTCCCTTCCAATACCTTCAAGAACTCAGAACCACCATAAAACTGCCAAAACAGAGTGACCTCTGCAGTTGGAGTGCCATCTTCCATTTCCCTCAAGCTCTCTTGCCCAAACCAGTTCACATACATTCCCTAACATCTATGCAAGCTAACCAAGAGCAAAAACACGACCTGTAATCCCTCTAACTGGTTCCACCATTTTCACATTTCTGACTTGCAGGTGAAGTGCTCTAGCTCGATTCCAAAGCTTTCAAGACAAAGTAAACATTGGAATAGCACCCCTGGACCTCAAGGAAGCTTTTCCAATCATCACCTTGCACTGAAAGTTCCTGTACTGCCAGATAGAACTTTAACTGAACAGGTAAGTTTTTGAATTCGTATCTCTCTTGTTAGGCATCATTAGCTTTAAGTTTGTGAATAAACAATGTTCTACTCATGCCACTGAACACATACATGCTTTTACTTTTCATTTCTTTTGCTTGAGCTGTGAGAATTTAAGGTTTGAAAATGGCAGAAAACTTAGGTTAGGATTTGGGATTGTTAAAATTCTCTCTCATTTCTGAGAGTTAGGAGATGTTCTTTATGTATTTGGAATCGTGGTTTCATGCTTAACATTTTCTGTGTTGGAAGTTTGTTCAAAAAATCAAAGAATCAGGATATTCAAATGGAGCTTCTTGCGCGCGTTTTTTGTACAAGTTTTGTTCAGAGGTTGAAGAAGGTGGCATTGGGCTGGGCTTGCTTTGTGTTTTCTTTTCACACCACTCAATTGGTTTCACACCCCCCTGAGCCCATTTGTTTGATTTAATGTTTTTTTGACATTTCCTTTTTATTTCTGATTCATTTATTTTTTCTAATAATATTTAAAACTTGAAAAATCATTTTTACACCATTTTAGCATTTTTTTAAGTATTTATTTGATTATATGGACATTTATATACAAACATATATATATTATTATTTAGAAATATTATTAGTAATGTAAATATATTATATTTCTGATTTTTTTTGTATTTTTATTTTTCCTTTTGAAACATTTGTACAAAAAATACTTTTTTTTATATATATAAAATTAAATATTATTATTTTTGGCATATTTAATATATTTTGTAAATAATATAAATATATAGGTCTATATTAATATACTTAGGATAAAAATACCAAAAAATGTACATATTTTATTTTTTAATATTTAATACTAAAAAATGCCCTTTTTACAAATATACTATATTTTATTTTATTTTTGTATGTAGATAATAAATATTATATGAATTAATTGATTAATACCCCTTTGGTTAAAAATTAGGGTTTTGCCCTAAATTTGAAAATACTCCAAAAAATAATACCTTTTTTTATTTTCTTTTTATTTTACATAAATAATACTTTTTTCATATATATAAAAACCTTTTTGCATTCTTGCATATTTGTTTCATTTTTATTTAATTATGCATTTATTTGTATTGTAAATATTCAAAGAAAATGATGTAATAGCTTAGGTTTAAATTCTTGTCTAAATATCCCCATTTGAAACATTGTACCCCCCTCCCCATATTATTATGTTGTAATAGCGTAGGAATTTAAATTTCGCACTTTAAATGCTTTCTAAACATACTATGCTAGAATTAGGGTTTGTATGCGAATAAAAATGAACAAAAATAGTTTGACCTAATACAAGATAAATAAGCATGAAAAATGGACAACACGTTTCACACTTGCACCCCTAGGGTATTCCACTTTGTTGCCTTCAAATAATTGGGCCATATTGTATGTTGAATTTCTTTGGGTAAAAACAAACAATCAAATGATCATAGTCCCACAAAATGTTGCTTAAATGAATGATCAAGTCCCTTTTAAAGAAAATTGCCCAAAGACATTTAACACTATTGCAATTATGGTCTAAACGATGACCCGCGCCCGTCTCATTCACCTCCTAAGACAAGATTGTCCACCAAATGCAATGGTGGAACAAAATTGTCAAAAGGTTTAAAGACATAACAAAAATCTTTGAGAAAATTTTAGGTAGACAACTCTTGAGTACTTGTCAATTTGCAAAGAAAACACTTGCCTATTTTCAAAACCCACTTCACAAACACTTTCAAAACCAACTTTCAAAAAACCTTGAAACATCTTTTCAAAAAGACAAACACCTTTTGTAAAACATTCGAGTAAAGAATTGTTACAAGGGTAGCCTAGACAAGGCATCTTTTTTAAAACATTTTCAAAACGACACACAAAGCACCATTTCAAACAATTGAAAACCAAGGCAAGTTGATCTAAGCAAGTACCTAAGAGCCCATGGATAACCAAGGATAGAAAGGGTGCTAATACCTTCCCTTTCTATAATTTACTCCCCGAACCCAAGAAAAATCTCAAAGGTTTTTGCTGTGCTTTTTAAACCTTTCCTTAGGATAAAATAAAAAGTCGGTGGCGACTCTTGCTCAACCGAAACATTTGCGAAAACAAACGCAAAACCCTAGTCAGTTCTCCCACCGTATCACAATGTCATTATTAGAAAGAGACATCACCCTATAAGCCCAGCCCATTCCTTCTTTGTTCTTCAGTACGGACTTAGGGAGGTGCGAAATAAACCACCTCGACAATAAAGGAGAACAACACATCAAAGTTCCCCGCTTTCGGGCAGTATGAGCATAGAGCTGATGAAGGATATCACCCAAGAGAGTGGGTACCGGATTCTGAGAGATGAAGATCTTTATGGCATTAATATCAACAAAAGTATCAGGATTCGGAAACAATACCAAACCATAAATCAAGAGAGCCAGAATATCCTCGTACGCCTTGAAGTCTAAGCTGTCCCAGAAGTAATTAGCTTTGTCAACCAAAAACTTAGTCAGAAAGCCCTTAGCTTCACTTCTAGTCTCCCAGTTAGCCATTACCTCCTCCTTGGTCAAGTGAAGGGCTGCAGCAATTTCTTCGGGCTTAAGAGTCTTTTCCCAACCAGTAAATGGAGTCTGTTCCAGGACGGAGATACCGAGCAGCTCAGAGAACTCTTCTAGGGTAGGAACCAGCTGGAAGTCCTGGAAAGTAAAACAATGGTACAGCGGATCATAGAATTGGACCAGAACACTCATCATTTGTTCGTCCAATTTTGAGGTGACCAAACTGAGGAGAGAACCATGCCTTCTGATGAAGGAAGTAGTGTCTGGAATCCTGACAACCAACTCTTTAAGCAGGGTAGGTACTTGGACAAAGTTGATTCGGATAGTATTCCTACACATGGGCATCATAATGACCTATAAAATAGAGCAAAGATGAAACCCTCCTGTCTTTGAAATAGGTTAGTCCTTATGCAAAATGTATGCAATGTTATGATGTCACGATGTCATGGTAAAGGCACACCACAAGTATCCACAAAAAGAAAACATGGTAAAGGCACACAAGTCACACAAAAGAGCCCTTAGATTTCAGGTTGGCATGGAGCTTAGGTACTACCCTCTTTCAGTTCATTTGGTTAAGACATGTCCTAAAAAATAGTAACCGGGTTCTAGAGGATCTCAATATCCCTGACTACCCTCAATCGGTCATAATTCCAGTTTAGCAACCTTTTCTTGCGGCCGGAATCATCGCGAGAGTTTAGTCACAATGAGTGTAGCATACTGCTACTGTTCTATGGCCAAGTTGGTCAATTTAAGGTTCTAAGGTCGGTTGGTGCTTAATGACTCCTTAGAAGACCCATATTCTCCTCGTTCCAACACAAGGGATATCGGTACAGACCAAGGTGCCACACCAACGTAGCTACTGCTTCATCCGTATCGATCTACTCCGTACAGATCCCTCACAGTTTATTGCTACTTACCTAAAGGGTATCCCCAGATCCGAGTTAGGATCTATAGAACTCCGATACAGGACCACAAAATTAAAGCATACAAAGCATACAATTGAAAACAAAGTGATCTAATCCTAAGGTACACCTCACTTACAGAATCCCCAGCAGAGTCGCCAGTTCTGTGATCGATGGGAATGAGAACTGACTGTTTTGGAATGTTGGTTCGCGTTTTGCGTTTGTTTTCACAAAATGTCGCGGTAAGCAAGAGTCGCCACCGTCTTTTATTTTATCCAACAAGGAAAGGACAAAAGCACAGAAAAATTCCTTTTTGAGATGTTTCTCGGGTTCGGGAGGTGGATTATAGAAAGGGAAGGTGTTAGCACCCTTTCTATCCGTGTTTATCCACGGGCTCTTAGGTACTTGCTCATTATATTTTCAAAAGTTTGCTTTTCTCTGTGTTTGTGGATTTGAAAAAAGTTTTTTTGTTTGAAAGGGGTGTAAGTGCGAAAAGTTTTGTTTTGTTTTTAAAAGGAGCAAGTACTTAAGAACCATCTACCTACTCAAAAAGGAATTAAACTGTACAAGTGTCCTTTAGACAATGCTATCCCATTATTGAGGAGTAGGTAGCA
The DNA here is from genome assembly GCA_948472305.1 of Vicia faba. NCBI lineage: Eukaryota > Viridiplantae > Streptophyta > Magnoliopsida > Fabales > Fabaceae > Vicia > Vicia faba. The sequence continues at coordinate 1,325,682,276 of OX451739.1, forward strand.
TCGTCGTTGGAGTTTTCGGGTCAATTCGATTAAGGGACGTGTGGTCACTAAAGCAATGTTAGGATGCCTTAGCGGTAACCCTAATGTCTTAGATCATTTTTCCGAGGCAACCGTTTCGAGGCAAATTTTGATCTTTGGACAAGAGGGCGACCTCTAAAACTTCCTATACTCAATGACCACGTTTGAAGGCAACCAAGTGAGGTGTACCCTAAGAGTGCGCATGTGCGAGTGTATTGTTTTTCAGTTATTTATCTTTGTACATGTTAATGGTGAGTGTTGTACCCCAAAATTTGCCCTCGCATTTTTCCACAAGAAATCACAATTTCAGACTCTTCCTGATTTTTCAGACTGGCTCAAGAATCAGTCAAACAGACTTTTCTCGTCAGTCAGACAAAATTAGGGTTTTCATTGATTTTCATGGCTCTGGAATAATTCAAATAGTTTGCTTAGGGTTTGGTTGATTTTGGCTCAGCTTTGATCATGCGAATGTTTCTTTGACATTTAATCAAGAACTAGGGTTTTGCGTGCACATTTCTCGGAAAGAATTAATTCTTAGTTCTTTTCAGTTTAATCTGAATTTTGGACTGAGGCATTTGGATTGGGTTTGCAGTGCTTGACTAAATCAGTGAAAAGAGGCATTTGGGTTGAGTTTGCAGTGTTTGATTAAAATCAGTAAAAGGAAAAGACATTTGGGCATGTGTGATTTGACAGTGCATTGCTTTGATTATTCAAGATGCCGGACGTTTATGGATTATTTATTATTTTGAGTTAAAATGGTTGGAATTTATTTTCAATTATTATAATTTGAGAATTATAAATAATAAAATAAACAATTGAATAGAAAAGGAATTAACTGATAAAAAATAGATTTTATTCATCTTTAATTTATTTGTTACAATTATTATTTAAATACAGTATTCAGTTACGAAGTATTTACAATGATAATTTTACAGACAATTAAAATTGAAATAAAACTATCCTAAGAAAATTCCTAAGTCTTCATCTTTCGTCCATTGCTCCAGTGCTCCATCGAATTTTATCTGCAAAACAAAGAAAAGAAGAAAAAGTCAGAAGCAGATAAATTGAAATTAAGAGCAAACAGTTAATTCGGGTTCATCATTAAAGGCAACTGGCTGGAATCAGTTCTCCCTCCCTGCAAATCACGGGATTTCTCCCAGTTCACAAAGAGGGATGGAATGTCTTGCAATTTAAATATGAAATGCACAAATTCAAAGTTTGTCAAAAAGATGCATAATTTCAAAAGTCTCAAACAGCATGTGCAAGTGCAAAATCCAAAGGCAAACTGAACTAGAACTACAAAGTCCAAACTGAGTTCACATTCAAACTATCCAAAAGGCTGTCAAACTGTCCAAAATATGGAAAGATATCAAGATATCAAACAAAAGGCTACTCAGTACTGTCATAAAGATGTAGGAAAGCTGAAGAAAGAAAGTATGCAGGTTAAAACCAATATTGCAAGCAAGCATAGTCAAGGGCATCATTTTCTAAGCCAGTGCCTTTTCAGAACAAAGTACAAACATAAACATTATTTAATACTTTAATTTGTACTAGAGAGAGAGAGAAGAAAGAAAAGAGGTACAGGCTTATAGGCTTTAGGCAGGAAAATATACAAAAAAAAAGATTGTTAATAACACAGTGGATAAAGAGGCAGAAATGACAAACCAAAGATAACTCAGAACATAAAGCCCCAAGCCTGAACTGTCCAGCAAAAACAAAAAAAAAACCTGCTGAAGCCTAAAACCAGTTCACAACAACACTCAACCTGCTAAAGCTTCAAAGCCAAAGCCATATAACCTGTAAACTGCAAACAATCATCAAAAGTTTTCCCTAACCTGTAATCCAACAACACAAACTGTCCAGGCCTTAAGCCTTTTAAGCTTAACAACCATAAACTTGCATAGAACCTGCATAAAAACCAGAAATAACCAAGTCCATCAAACCTTAAGCATACAAACTCAACGCACAAAAAAGCCTGCAGCCCCCAAAAACTCAAAGTCCATCAAACCTGCCATGACCAATATCCAAACCTCACCAAAAGGCCTCAAGCTTAAACATGTTGCAAATATAACAACAGCAAGCCATGCATAAACCTTTCAAGACTCAAAAACCTGCAGTCCAAGCCTGAACCAAGTGATAAATCCTGAACTTGCGTTAAACCTGCTGAAGCCTCAAACAAACTGAAGCCTAACTGCAATCAAAACACCAAATAGCCAACACCCTCAGAACTGTGTTCATCACAGGTTCTAATATCCAGCATACCAAACATCTCAGCAGGCCCATAGTAGAGGAGGAAAAGAAGTGAAACAGGATTCAACCCGAGCAAAAGTTCTCAGAACCCAAAGGGTTCATCATTGAAAGCACACAGATTCAAAGCAATACTCAAGAGGGCCATCAAGCAAGCATACCATCACACAAAAGCAGCATACAGAAGCAAATAGAGTCAAGCATACGAGGCTAGCAGAAGAAGAGAAAAAAGAATGAAATCATGCAGAAGAAGCAGATAGAAGAAGATAAAGAGGTTTTCAGGAGTCATCATTAAACCCAACAAAACGCATAAAACACGGAATACCAGGAAGAGCAAGCTAGTGCATCACCGCGTCCTCCACCCTTGGCCCTCCAAGTTCCCTCCTCCTTTGTCTCCAAGAGGTAGTAGTCTCATACCCTTTTCATGCATTTCAAATGGTAAACGAAAACACATAAATACGAAATCAAAACGAGAAATCAAAAGAAATAACGAAAGCCCTAACGCGATGGAGACAGAGATCGAACCTTGTAAGCATCGCCTGAGCGGTCCACTGAGGGAGAAGGGGGAACGGTGGCGCCGGTGGCCTTGGACGAGAGAAACTCAGAATCAGGCATGAGAGTGAACGAAGAAGAAGAAGCGATGAAGAGAACGAACGGCGCGCCTCTGTCTCACAAAACCTAAAATTCCAATTGAAAACAAAACCAATTAACCCTAAAAACAATTGTTGTGTGAAATACATGGGCCTTGCCCCATTCAGCCTTAAGCCCAAACGCATTGACACCCCCCCCCCCCCCCCTGGCTTCTGTTTCAAATTACGTTTGGGCCAGCATAACTCCAAAAGGGCCCATTCAATTATTTTGCTAACATCTTTTATTATCCTTTTATTGTTTTAACTAATATATTTTACTTAGTTTTATTAAAACAATACCCCCTTTTTTATATAACTTACTTAATACTAATTTTAATTTTACATTAACAATACTTTTTTATATATATATAACATAATTAAATTTTATATAGAAACTAATAAAAATAATATTTTTCTTTAAACTTGAAACTTACACTTTCTTTAATTAAAATTTTTATACATGAAATGTTAAATTTCTTTAAGATAAATACTTTTCTTTTCTTAAAATATTGTCTTTGTACATTAATACTAAAAAATACTAATATATAAGAAATAGGATTTAAGACTTTCTTTTCTTTTCTTGAAATATTAAGTTTGTACATATTAAACAAAATACAAAAATACAAATTTAAATCAAACATACTTAATAATACATTTAAGTTCACATTTCTTAACTTGTAAATAAATTACATATACACTTACACTTACACAATACACTTACATCGATACATTATACATTTGTTATTCTTATACATTGCTATACATTATGTTTTACATTGCGATCGATTCAATTTGGTTGTAATTATTTAAGTCTCATCCCCATTTGTGTATACTTGTACCCCCACTCCCGGATACTATTTTGTAATAGAGTAGATTTTAAATTCCCGCAATTTACCGCTTTCAAATATACCATGTTTAGACCTAGGGTTTGTATGTACATAAAATCAAATGCTAGATAACCTAATACAAGACAAATACATGAAATCAATACACAATCACACTTGCACCCCCTAGGGTAATCCCACATGTTGCCTTCCAAAATGGGCCATGCTTGCACGTCGAGTTTCTTTGGCAAAACAATTCAAATGATCATAAGTCCCTCTGTTGTACCCCAAAATTTTCCCTCCCATATTCTTCAAGAAATTGCCAAGTCATGCTTCAAAGTTCCCCAAGGGTTGCACAGTTCAAGGGCCTCCTAACAGTCAAAATTAGGGTTTTTGTTCTGATCAAGAAAATGAAGTTTCCAAGGGTCCAATCAAGTCCCACATGCCTATAAACATGGTCAAGCATCCTCATACAAAGTTTCAAGACTTTCAGCACAAAATTGCACAGTCAAAACCCTAATTGCACTACAGTCAACTGTAGGGGCAAAATGGTCATTTGACAGTCAAAAGTTCAAATTTTTGGTCAACATCTCATTTTGAAGCCACAAACATCATTTGATCAATGCTTGATCATGATTCTCAAAGCTTGGCTCAAAAATCATCAAGATGCAAAAGTTTCCTTATTTGGACAGTTGAAAAAGTCAACTGTAAATTGACCAGGGCATAACTTTCACATGGATTATCAGAAAAATTCCATCCAAAGCTCATTTTGAAGAGAAAGACATTTCCTACAACTCCTCTTCATACTCCAAGTCCAAGAAATGCTCTCACAAAAAGTTATCAATTTCAACATTATAGGTCATTTTCAAAAGTCAACAAAAAGGGACTTTAAGTCAAAGGCCATAACTTGAGATTGGTAAATCAAAATGACATGGGACCAAAGGCATTGGTTAGAGGACTCAAAGACCTTTCCAAAATGTCCAAGAACATGAGCAAAGCTTAAAAATTGAGCAAGTTATGCCTTGTGGAAGTTGGGAAATTTTTGGATATTTTGAAAAGTCAACATTGATTCAAATGACCTAAAATTGCTAATGGGCCTCTTTTTCTTCCACAATTCATTATCCAAGGCATGGGCACGACCATTTGGCCCAAAGGGAAGTTTTTATCATTTTTTATTTATTTATTTGGATTTTTATTATTAATAATTCATTTAAATTAAAATAAATGCATGAAAAATACTAAACCTAGGTTTTAAATCTTTTTATGCATATTATATACTCAATATTTCGTGCATAGCTGGATTTGGAAAGAATTGAAGACAATTGGCCATGATTTGTACCAAATAGGCATGAAAAATATTTGAAAAGATTTTTGGAAATCAAATCTTGCAAGACATGAATGCCAAGGTTTTTGATTGTTTTCTTTGACCTAATTCACTCCATACATAAGCTGGATCAAGACCTAGTGCCTCCTAACCAAAAAGCTGCGCAGAAAACACCATTTGAAAACTTGAAATTTATCAAGAAAACTCAATTCTGAAAACCTAGTTCTAGGACGATTCAAGGCCAAGTAATTGTTCCATTAGCTTCCTGAGGCGTCAAGGGAAGTTTTCCAATCAAAATCAATCATTCCAACACCCAGAATTGGTATACAGAAATCAAGTTTTCTCACTTTTTCTCATAATCGTGCTTTAAGATTTAGACATTTTCATTGCATATTTTTAATGGATTCATGCTAATTGATGTGTTCTGAAGCTAACCATCTACTTTAATTACGTTTTTTTACACTGTATGCGAATCTACCATTGTTGCTTTTTAGGTTTCTTAAGTTTTCGAATTGGGGGTTTTTAAATATGGAAAAATTGGAGCTTGAAACCTAGGCCATTCAACTCAGTGCGCTTGGACGAAGAGAATGAGACCATCGCGCCTAATTTATGAAGCACCCTGAGATAATCGCTATTTTTCAGAAACTGGCCTAAAAGAACGTTTAAAAAACCGTTGCCAATGTTTTTATATTTTCAGGAAAACAAAACAAGGAGGACGACGACTCGGTGGCAGGCAATGAGTGGTTGATTCGAATTTTCGCGCCAGACCACCACTAACTCCAATTTTCTATTATATAATTTGTTTTCCATTTATATTAATGAATATGCATGCAGCTCAGTTGGTTGAGAAGGACGTTCATAAACCTCAGGATTTGGGTTCGAGCCCCAGGTCCCCATTCTCTTTCATATTTTTCTTCATGTAATATTCATATGCAGTGTCAATGTAGTGTTCCACCATGCACCCAATATCCAGGCCCTCCACGTGTTTACCACTATCAATCCAAGGAGCACGATCTGTGGAATATGGTGAACTCTAGTCAATGCTCCCACACGTTGCATGGAAAAGTCAACAAGGCCTCCAGTAATGGGCCATAATTATTGGGCTGTACCTCACAACTAGGGACAACACCCCCCTGAGGTTTGCAATGTTTTTTTTCTTTTTTTCATTCTTTTTTTTACTTTCAATTATTATTCTTAATTAATTCTGTTAACTTAATTATTTTTCATAAAAACACAAAACAATAAAAAAATCAGAAAAGATGAAAAAAAATAATAAATATTTTATTTTAGTATTTTTTGTAAATAAATTGCATTAATTAATTTTAGTTATTAAATTAGGTTTAATTGTAATATTTTCATAATAAAAATCTAAAGTTGGTAGAATTAGGGTTTAATTAATTTCTTTTTATCCCTTTTTATTTTCTTTCATAATAATTAAATATTTACTATTCCTTATTTTTGTAATTAACTTACATGTAAAATAATTAGGGTTAATTTTAGGTTAAACTTTAATATGTTTTCATAATAAAATAAAAATTGTAGAATTAGGTTTAATTGCATTAAATTCTCCTAAATACCAAAAAATACCAAAAAAAAAACAATTTCTTTTCTTTTTTAATTAATTAATTCCATCATTTAATTTAATTTGGCAAAAAGGGTCCAACGCCCTCGTTTTTAATTCTTATTTAATTCGCATATTTATTTCTTTTTCTTTATAATATTTATGTATCTCTCCCAAGGCCATGTAACATCTTTTATTTGTCGCACTTTTAATTCTTTATTTTTCTGTCAAATCGGGTTCTGGAAATTTTGGCGATGTGGACCCGCGCCTTTTGTAATAGCTTTAGAACTTTTACTTTTCGCAATTTTTAACTGTTAATCAAGGCATGCAACAATGAATGGATAAAAATAAAAACAAGCGTAGATCACTCATGACATGACAAAAGACAAAAATATCTGAAGACGACACACAAATCACACACCACCCCTAGGGTACGCCTCACTGTTGCCTTGCCTCGAAAGGTGATCGTCGAGTAGAGGATGTCTTAGTAAGTCCTCATGATCCGGGAACCTGGCATGAAGGTAGCTTCTAAGGTGTCTTCCCATTGCTCTGGTGATCACCATGTCCCGAACCTCGAATTGACCCGAACACCTCCAACGGTGGTGCTACCTACCTCTCAATGGTGGGATGGCATTACTTTAAAGGACATTTACACAGACGAATTCCTTAGGGTAGGTAGACGACTCTAGATACTTGCTCTAAATTTCAAAACAAATCAAAAATACTTTTCACACCGACACCTTTTCAAAAAGCTTTCGAAAGCAACTTTTCAAACACTCTTGAGGACCGATACAAGAGTCGAACTGAAATTTTCAAAGAAACTTTTTAAAACCCACAGTTGAAAAGCAAACAAACCATTTTTGAAAACACAAATGAGCAAGTATCTAAGAGCCCATGGTTAACCATGGATGGAAAGGGTGCTAACACCTTCCCTTTCTATAATCTACCTCCCGAACCGAGAGCAATCTCTTTAAGGAATTTTTCTGTGCTTTTGTCCTTTCCATTTGGAGAAAATAAAAGACGATGGCGACTCTTGCTTCCGCGACATTTCGCGAACCAGCATTAAACAGTCAGTTCCAGATCCTCCGATCACAGAACTGGCGACTCTGCTGGGGACATCTTTAAAGTGAGGTGTACCTTAGGGTTAGTTCATAACTGTGTTTTCAATTGTATTGACTTGTCTGCTTTAAATTTGTGGGTTGCATGGAAGTTACATAGATCCTAACCCGGATCTGGGGATACCCTGTTTAGGTAGCATAAGCTGTGAGGGACCTGTCCGGCGTAGACCGACACGGGTGAAGCAGTGGCTACGTTGGTGTGGCACCTTGGTCTGTACCGATATCCCTTGTGTCGCAACGAGGAGAATATGGGTCTTCTGAGGAGTCATTAAGCACCAACAACCTTAGAACCTTAAATGACACAACTTGGCCGTTAGAACGGTAGCAGTATGCTACGCCCATTGAGGCTAAACTCTCGTGATGGTTCTGGCCGCAAGAAAAGATTGCGATGCTGGAGTTATGACCGATTGAGGGTAGTCAATGATATTGGGATCCTCTAAGAACCCGGTTACTTTTGATTAGGACAGGTATGAACCAACAAACTGAAAGAGGGTAGTACCTAGACCTCATGCTGGCCTAAACTCTAAGGGCTTGCCTTGTGTGACTTGTGTGCCTTACCATGTTTGCCTTTGTATCTATTTGTGGTGTGCTTTATCATAACATCATAACATCATGAGCATTGCATGCATCCTGCATAAGGACTGACCATTTCAAAGACAAGAGGGTTTCACCTTTGCTCTGTTTTGTAGGACATTATGATGCCTGTGCGAAGGAATACTATCCGGTTCAACTTTGTTCGTTCACCTGAGTTGCTTGAAGAGTTGGTTAGCAGAATTCCAAATACCACTTCCTTCATCCAGAGGCATGGTTCTCTTCTCAGTTTAGTCACTGCAAACGGGATCAACAGTTGATGAGCGTTCTGACCCAGTTCTATGACCCTCTGTACCAGTGCTTCACCTTTCAAGACTTCCAGCTGGTCCCTACCCTGGAAGAGTTCTCTGATTTGCTTGGTATCCCCATCTTGGATCAGACTCCCTTTACTGGTTGGGAAAAGACCCTCAGGCTTGAGGATGTTGCTGCAGCTCTTCCTTTGACCCATCAAGAGGTAACAGACAACTGGGTGACTAGAAGCGGAGTTAAGGGTTTCTTGGCCAAGTTTCTGATTGGTAAAGCTAACAGTTTTTGGAATGACCTGGACTTTAGGGAATATGAAGACATCTTGGCTCTCCTAATCTATGGGTTAGTCTTGTTTCCTAATCCTGACAACTTCATCAATGTCATTGCCATAAGGATCTTGATGTCTCAGAATCTTGTGCCCACTCTCTTGGGTGACATCTTGCAACAACTTCATGCTCGTACTACCCGAAGACGAGGAACCCTATGGTGTTGTATCCCTTTGTTGATGAGGTGGTTTATTTCGCACCTCCCTAGGTTCGTACTGAAGAATCAAGAAGGAAGAGGTTGGGCTCATAGGTTAATGTCTCTCACCGACAAAGACATCATTTGGACTTGCAGAGGTTTGGATGAGATAGTTGTCATTGATCGATACGGGGAATACCCTAATGTTCCTCTGATTGGTACCCAAGGAGGGATCTCTTACAATCCATGTCTAGCGCTCCGTCAGTTTGGAAGAGCAAGAAGAGCAGGCCCCCATGAGATGTTGGTGCGTCACATCAGTTTTGAGTTTCAGGTGGATAGTGACGAGCTGCGTCGTAAGTTCATCAAGGCTTGGGACAAAGTTCATAAAGCTGACCCACAAGAGTTAGGGCCAAAGACTTCCTTACCTATGGAAGCCTACTACAAATGGGTTCGCATCCGTGCTCAGAAGTTAGGTATGCCGTATGAAGCTGTCAGACCCGTCATTCTTGAGTGTCCTGACAAAGATGGTGTTCCTCCAACTGTCCTTCCTCCTCAGATACCTACTGATTATGAGACACTGAAGAGATCTTGGTCGCAACTGCGAGAAGAACGGGATTCTTACCGGGAAAAGTTCAACGAGCAGGAATTAAAGATCCAGAAGCTGACAAAGCAGTTGGAGAATGAGCGAGCTCTGAATGCCTACATCCGTACTGAGAAGAGGAGACCATGGGATCAATAAGGAGCTCCGGATGTTCTTTTACAGTTTTATTTCCCTTTTCAGTATTTCCTTTCATGTAACGCCTAAGGGCAACCTGTTGAATAATTCCAGTTGCAAAGTTGAATCTAATGAAGTGTGTTCCTTTTTGTTTACAAAGTTGATTCCCGATTGTCTTTGAAAACATAAATCATACGCATTCCATTCACCATGTGCATAGCAGGTTTTCTCCTTTTCAGGTTGCTTACCGTTCTTCGCTGTTTATTTCAGCATCATGAATCCTGACTCATCATCAACTGAGACATCCATCAAAGCTCTTCAGGCGCAGAATGTGCAATTTCAGGAATTAATCAAGGGTTTGGCTCAAGGCCAAGAAGAGCTGAAGGCTCTGCTCCTGAAGAAGGAAAAGAAGAAGAAGAGAAGGACTGTTTTGTTCAGCTCGGGCCGAAGGTTTGGAAATACTCTGCAGAATGAAGAGGCTGGTTCTTCCATTGGCAAGAGTACTCCTCAGGCAGAAAAAGGTCCTAGTCCGGTAGTCTCTGACAACGAGACTGATTTTGATGAAGAGCAGTACCCTCCTGCAGAAGACAGATACAAGCAACTGGAGGATAGGTTGAATGCTATGGAGATACAACAGGTGCCTGGGCTGGATTTCGGAGATTTGGGTTTGTCTACTGGTGTGATCATTCCTCGGAAGTTCAAAGCACCATCTTTCACTAAGTACGACGGGGCGTCTTGTCCCAAGCTACATCTCAGGTCCTATGTTCGGAAGATTCAACCGTACTCAGCGGATAAGAATTTGTGGATCCACTTCTTCCAGGAGAGTCTTTCAGGGACTCATCTCGAATGGTTCTATCAGCTGGATGGGACCAAGGTTCGTAATTGGGAGGAGTTGGCTACTGCTTTCTACAAGCAGTATCAGTATAATGCTGACCTTGCCCCTACACGTACCCAACTCCAGGGTATGTCGTTAGGTTCAAGTGAAGGTTTTAAAGAGTACGCTCAGAAGTGGAGGGATCTGGCTGGCAGGGTGCAGCCTCCGTTGACTGATCGGGAGTTAGTAGACATGTTCTTGGGGACCCTATCTGGGCCATTTTTCAACCATCTTATCGGGAATTCGTCTGCAGGGTTCACTGATCTGATTCTGACTGGAGAGAGAATTGAGGCTGGGTTGAAGTCTGGTAAGATTCCGAAGGGTGCGTCTACAAGTTCCGAGAAGAAACCCTTCAAAAAAGAGGCCAGTGTGGTATATGGGCCTAGAAGGCAAGACAAACCAGAGCGCCGCTAATCTGTCAACGCATTGGTGATTGCGAAGCCTGCAGCCGCTCCTCGGCAAGCTAACCAACCAAGGGCTGAGAGACCCAGAAGGGAATTCACCCGTTTGAGTATGACCTTGTCGCAGATCTTACCACAGTTGCTCTCAACCAACTTGGTAACCGTCAGAGAGGCTCCGAAGTTTCCAAATACTACATCTCCTAAGTACAATCCAAATGCCCGCTATGCTTATCACTCCGATAGCCCGGGGCATGCCACTGATGACTGTTAGGCATTAAGGAACAAGCTGCAGGACCTTATTGACGCCAAGGAGGTACAGTTTGAGGCATCTGAGAAGCCTAATGTAGTGACAGCTCCCCTGCCTGCTCATGGAGTGAATGCTATTAGGGACGAGGATGAAGTGGATGAAGCTGAGTTTGATAGCTGGATATACCCGGCAACCGACAGTGGACTTAAAAATTGGAGTGCAAAGGACAATCTACCTGTTTCTCTTGTTACTAAGTAATGAATTCCTATGTTTTTGGTATCTGTAATAAACAATAAATTGAACTTTATGGCCCGGTGTCTTACCCGAGGCACCGTGGTTTTGTTTGTGAGGGCATATAAATTGTCATTTCATATATCATAAATGAAAATCTTGGACGTTTTCTCGCATTACAAATCTTATGCTCCTTTCCTGTCTTTCTTTCCGTTACATATATTTCAAAACAGCTGTATTTACACACACACTCACTCATACAGGTTCCAATCCACTCTGGATCTCACTGGTAACGCCTCTGCTACTGCCAATTATGACTTCGAAAATCCGATCAACTTAGCCGAAGACGAAGGTGAAGATGATTGCGAAGTGCCTGGAGAGATTGCAAGACTGTTGCTTCAGGAAGAGAGGGCAATTCAACCCCATGAAGAGCCAGTGGAAACAATAAACCTGGGTACTGAGGCAGACAGGAAAGAGGTAAAGATTGGTGCCAACCTAGAGCTCAGCATGAAGCAACGGTTGACTCAGATGCTGCATGATTATATGGAGATCTTTGCCTGGTCCTACGAAGACATGCCCGGGTTGGATACCGATATTGTGGTCCATCACTTGCCTACTAAGGAAGACTGCCCTCCGGTTAAGCAAAAGGTCCGCCGTATGCGTCCAGAGATGTCTGAGAAGATCAAAGCCGAGGTTATGAAACAGTTTGATGCTGGGTTCCTTGCAGTGACGTCTTACCCTCGGTGGGTTGCTAATGTGGTGCCGGTACCTAAGAAGGACGGTAAGGTCAGAATGTGTGTCGACTACAGGGATCTGAACAGGGCCATCCCCAAGGATGACTTCCCCCTACCTCACATTGATGTCCTTGTTGACAATACAGCTCAGCATAAGGTGTTCTCTTTCATGGATGGTTTTTCAGGTTACAATCAGATCAAGATGGCACCTGAAGACATGGAAAAGACTACATTTGTTACTCAGTGGGGCACCTTCTGTTACAAGGTCATGCCATTCGGGTTGAAGAACGCTGGGGCAACCTACCAACGTGCCATGGTTCCTTTATTTCATGACATGATCCATCATGAGATAGAAGTGTATGTGGACGACATGATCGCAAGGTCCCAGACTGAGGAAGAGCACCTAGATCATCTGCAGAAGTTGTTTGACCGGTTGAAACTATACAAGCTGAGGTTGAACCCGAACAAGTGCACCTTCGGGGTAAGATCTGGAAAGTTGCTAGGCTTCGTTGTAAGTGATAAGGGTATTCAAGTGGACCCTGCTAAAGTTAAAGCTATTCAAGAGATGCCAGTTCCTAAGACAGAGAAGGAAGTCAGAGGCTTTTTAGGACGCCTGAATTACATTGCTTGATTCATCTCACATCTGACTGCTACCTGTGAGCCAATCTTCAAGCTGCTGAAGAAAGATCAGGTAGTACGTTGGAATGATGAATGTCAGGCCGCTTTTGACAGAATCAAGGAGTATCTCCAAGAACCACCTATCCTTATGCCACCGGTTGAAGGGAGACCTCTGATATTATACCTGACAGTACTTGATAACTCAATGGGGTGTGTGCTGGGGCAGCATGACGAGTCTGGCCGAAAAGAGCATGCCATTTATTACCTTAGCAAAAAGTTTACCGACTGTGAGACCCGATACTCACTGCATGAGAAAACTTGCTGCGCTTTGGTTTGGGCTGCTCGCCGGCTGAGACAGTATATGTTGACTCACACTACCTTGTTGATCTCAAAGATGGATCCTATAAAGTACATATTCGAAAAGCCTGCTCTATCTGGGAGAATTGCAAGATGGAAAATGATCTTGACGGAATACGACATTCAGTACACAACCCAGAAATCCATCAAGGGAAGTGTATTGGCAGACCACTTGGCACATCAGGCCGTAGATGACTATCAGTCAATGAACTTCGAGTTTCCGGACGAAAGTATCATGATTGTGACTGATTGTGAAGTACCTGGACCGGATGAAGGACCTGAGGAAGGATCCTGATGGTCTATGCACTTTGACGGAGCCTCCAACGCTTTGGGAAACGGTATCGGCGCCATAATCATATCACCTCAAGGCACTCATACTCCGCTCACTGCCCGACTATGTTTTAACTGTACCAACAACATGGCAGAGTATGAGGCGTGCATCATGGGTCTTCAAGCTGCGATCGATCTAAGGATCAAGTTTCTGAGTGTCTTCGGAGATTCCGCTCTTGTGATCAATCAGATCAAAGGAGAGTGGGATACGAAACATCCGAATCTTATTCCTTACAGAGAATGTGTGTTGACCTTGATTCCCCACTTCACGAAGATAACCTTTGAACACTTTCCGAGAGAAGAGAATCAGTTAGCGGACGCGTTAGCTACAATGTCTTCTATGTTCAAAGTCAAATGGGATAATGAGGCTCCCCGGATCATCATCTGGAAGCTGGACGAACCGGCATACTGTTGCGATCTCGAGACTGAATTGGTGACTGAGAAGCCTTGGTACCATGAGGTGAAAAGATATCTGGAAGCTCAGGAATACCCTGAAGGTGCCTCTGTCAATGACAAGAAGTTCCTGAGAAGGTTCGCGGAAAAGTTCTTCCTTAGCAACGGCATCTTGTACAAGCGAAACCATGATTCAACCTTACTGCGTTGTGTGGATAAGACTGAAGCAGAAAGAATCATGGAAGAGTTACATGAAGGGACCTTTGGTACACATTCCAGCAGACATACAATGGCAAAGAAGATCCTTCGGGCAGGGTATTACTGGTCCACAATGGAAGCTGACTGCTACCAACATTCCAGGACATTCCATAAGTGCCAGATTTACGCAGACAAGGTGCATGTTCCTCCAGTTCCCCTAAATGTTCTGACTGCGCCTTGTCCGTTTGCAATGTGGGGCATAGACATGATCAGTGAGATTAAACCTACGGCATCCAATGGGCATCGCTTCATCCTAGTGGCGATTGATTATTTTACGAAGTGGGTCGAAGCAGCATCCTATGCTACGGTAACCAAGACTATTGTGGCACGGTTCATTCGGCATAATCTGATCTGTCGGTACGGCGTCCCAGAAAGAATTATTACAGACAACGGTACCAATCTGAATAACAAGATGATCACTGAGCTCTGCGAGCAGTTCAAAATACAACACCACAATTCTTCTCCTTATAGACCGAAGATGAATGGGGCTGTAGAAGCAGCAAATAAAAATATCAAGAAAATCGTGCAGAAGATGACAGTGACTTATAAGGATTGGCACGAGATGTTACCGTTCGCTCTACATGGGTACCGTACCTCAGCTAGGACGTCAACCGGGGCAACTCCTTTCTCTTTGGTTTACGGTATGGAGGCAGTCTTACCGATCGAAGTGCAAATACCCTCTCTCCGGATAATGAAGGATGCAAATCTGAACGAGGATGATTGGATCCAGACACGACTTGATCAGCTCAACCTCATTGATGAAAAGAGACTTGCTGCTATCTGTCATGGTCAGACGTATCAGAAACGGATGATCAGGGCATTTAACAAAAAGGTCAGACCACAGGAATATCAAGTTGGGGATCTGGTAATCAAGCGAATCATCCTTCCGCAGTGTGATCCAAGGGGCAAATGGACCCCTACGTACGAAGGGCCATTTGTGGTTAAGCATGTGTTCTCAGGAGGAGCAATGATATTGACCAACATGGATGGTGACGACCTTCCTCACCCCGCTAATGCAGACATAGTAAAAAGATACTACGCATGAAAAAGACCCGCTAGGCTGACATGCCTAGGCAAAAATTAGGGCTTCCCGGCGAACCAAAAGGGTTCGGGCAAAATGAAGGGATGAAATGAAAAAAATCTGTACACCCGGCAAGTCGAAAACCTGAAAAGGCGGCTTGGGCAAAAATGGGTATCCCGGTGGACTGAAAACCCGAAAGGGCGGTCCAGGCAAAAATTAGGGATAAAAGCGTAATACTATGTCTCATTGGATCACTTTGCATCCAGAATCCGGTATCTACATCAAGTTCAGACGGCATCGATCAGTCAGCTTCACCTTCAACCAAGGTCATCAAGTGATGAGACGCTCGGAGTTATAAAGGCAATAGCAGAGTTGAAACCCAGTGGGATCATTCATTTCACACAGCTGTTTTATTTTCTTTTGTACAAAATTTGTATAAACTCTTTTGTTCGGCGGCGTTCTCTTACTAGGACGTCAGCCTCTTGTACACAAAACGCCTATTTTCAGGCCATTCAAAAAATCAATGCAAATATACTTTTCGGTTAAAAGTGCCAATTGTTTTTCTTTTTCTGTTTTGTTTTGCGAAGAACGTCCAAGGTCCAATTTGTGATATATGCATTGACAATAATTTGCTAACTCATGAATATTTGCATACAAAACAAAGGATTAATTACAGGTAACATTAGAAACAGGGGCAATAAAGAGTTGTCCGAGCAATCTAATTGTTCTGTCCTCCAAGGTACCAAGGTAGGTTCAGCTAAAAAAACATAACCAGTACATCTTAATTCCCCAGAGAGTGAGCCAGCAAGTCAGTGCACTCTTCTCCAAGCTATATTATCAAAACTTAAGGAAGTTGAGTATCTTCCAGCAGATCTCAACATTCCCCAGCAGCAATACACATATTCTTAACAAGCATCCCCGGCAGTCTTGGTCTAAAGATTGTTCCCCGACGGCATACCAACATTCAAAAGAATCACTTCCCCCGCAGTTCAAAACTTCCCCAAGAGAGTCCAATCCAGTTTCCCCAGGAAAATTGGAATTCACCTCCCCAAGCAGTAAGCTTATCCCCAGTAGATTCTGGAAGCTTATCCTCACAGAGCATGAACGCGTCGTCCGGCTTTATTCAAAGAGTTATTTCCTTACCAAGATATAACTGGGTTATCCTCAGCCAAAAGCCACGGAAAGATCGTCGTCAACGCAGTCTTCTTATCCCCAGCGAAGTCTATCAGCACTTCCAGCACAGCAAAGGTATCCCCAACAAGTTATTGTCAACAACTCAGCGAAGTATCTCTCTCCCCACAGAGTATTGCTTCCCAGCAAGATCGTCAGAGTACTTTCCTACCTGCAGAGTTATTTCATTCGCCAAGTTTATTCCCCAACGGAGTTATCTTCTCCCAACCAAGTATCCTTGCAATTATCATCCCCAGCGGAAGCAAAATCTGTCCTTCAACATCAGCCCAGGAGTGACTTCCCGGCATCCGTCAAGGATTTACTTTCCTAGACGAAAAATACATTCATAAACATCTTCATACATTATAGCATGCATATACGCATCATGAACATACAATCTCACGTATTCAGAGGGCCTCCCGCATGTCATACAACATGACGTCGCATACAACTAACGCTTGTCTTTTCAGGACAAAAGTACAAAATTGATTGCCATCAATGGTCGCAACTAAAGATCTGATTCCTGAATCTTGCCAGGGTGTATCTGTTGATGACCAAATACCAGATCCGATTCCTGTATCTTGCCAGGGTGTGTCTGAAGAGTTCGAGGATCCGATACCTGAATCTTGCCAGGGTGTATCCGTTGAAGACTAGCATTACCAGATCCGATTCCTGTATCTTGCCAGGGTGTGTCTGAAGAGTTCGAGGATCCGATACCTGAATCTTGCCAGGGTGTATCCGTTGAAGAATAGCATTACCAGATCCGATTCCTGTATCTTGCCAGGGTGTGTCTGAAGAGTTCGAGGATCCGATACCTGAATCTTGCCAGGGTGTATCCGTTGAAGACTAGCATTACCAGATCCGATTCCTGTATCTTGCCAGGGTGTGTCTGAAGAGTTCGAGGATCCGATACCTGAATCTTGCCAGGGTGTATCCGTTGAAGACTAGCAATACCAGATCCGATTCCTGTATCTTGCCAGGGTGTGTCTGAAGAGTTCGAGGATCCGATACCTGAATCTTGCCAGGGTGTATCCGTTGAAGACTAACAATACCAGATTCGATTCCTGTATCTTGCCAGGGTGTGTCTGAAGAGTTCGAGGATCCGATACCTGAATCTTGCCAGGGTGTATCCGTTGAAGACTAGCAATACCAGATCTGATTCTTGTATCTTGCCAGGGTGTGTTTGAAGAGTTCGAGGATCCGATACCTGAATCTTGCCAGGGTGTATCCGTTGAAGACTAGCATTACCAGATCCGATTCCTGTATCTTGCCAGGGTGTGTCTGAAGAGTTCCAGGATCTGATACCTGAATCTTGCCAGGGTGTATCCGTTGAAGACTAGCATTACCAGATCCGATTCCTGTATCTCGCCAGGGTGTGTCTGAAGAGTTCGAGGATCCGATACCTGAATCTTGCCAGGGTGTATCCGTTGAAGACTAACATTACCAGACTCGATTCCTGTATCTTGCCAGGGCACGTCTGAAGAGTTCAAAGATCCGATTCATGTATCTTGCCAGGGTGTATCTGTTGACGACTAACATTACCAGACTCGATTCCTGTATCTTGCCAGGGCACGTCTGAAGAATTCCAGATCCGATTCCTGTATCTCGCCAGGGTGTGTCTGAAGAGTTTAAAGATTTAGCTCCTGTAACCAGTCAGGACATATCTACACAAAGCACCTGAAAACCAGATCCTGCAACATGTCAGGTACTCATTTTTCTTTTGCAGGTACGCAAGTTCTCGCTAAGGAATCTCTTACGCGATCAACATCCAGATGGCATCTATAAGCCCATCGTCCGATTCACCAACCTCTAAATGGCATCTATAAGCCCATTCCATCATCACACTGCTACTATGTGAGCGCAAATTTCTGGGCACTCTAGTGTTCAATCATCTTCCACCCTCGGATTACGAAAGGCATGTCAGCCAATCTGCATCCTCAGGTCTAAGAAGATTGAACAGGGGAAACTGTTGTACCCCAAAATTTGCCCTCCCATATTCTTCAAGAAATTGCCAAGTCATGCTTCAAAGTTCCCCAAGGGTTGCACAGTTCAAGGGCCTCCTAACAGTCAAAATTAGGGTTTTTGTTCTGATCAAGAAAATGAAGTTTCCAAGGGTCCAATCAAGTCCCACATGCCTATAAACATGGTCAAGCATCCTCATACAAAGTTTCAAGACTTTCAGCACAAAATTGCACAATCAAAACCCTAATTGCACTACAGTCAACTGTATGGGCAAAATGGTCATTTGACAGTCAAAAGTTCAAATTTTTGGTCAACATCTCATTTTGAAGCCACAAACATCATTTGATCAATGCTTGATCATGATTCTCAAAGCTTGGCTCAAAAATCATCAAGATGCAAAAGTTTCCTTATTTGGACAGTTGAAAAAGTCAACTGTAAATTGACCAGGGCATAACTTTCACATGGATTATCAGAAAAATTCCATCCAAAGCTCATTTTGAAGAGAAAGACATTTCCTACAACTCCTCTTCATACTCCAAGTCCAAGAAATGCTCTCACAAAAAGTTATCAATTTCAACATTATAGGTCATTTTCAAAAGTCAACAAAAAGGGACTTTAAGTCAAAGGCCATAACTTGAGATTGGTAAATCAAAATGACATGGGACCAAAGTCATTGGTTAGAGGACTCAAAGACCTTTCCAAAATGTCCAAGAACATGAGCAAAGCTTAAAAATTGAGCAAGTTATGCCTTGTGGAAGTTGGGAAATTTTTGGATATTTTGAAAAGTCAACATTGATTCAAATGACCTAAAATTGCTAATGGGCCTCTTTTTCTTCCACAATTCATTATCCAAGGCATGGGCACGACCATTTGGCCCAAAGGGAAGTTTTTATCATTTTTTATTTATTTATTTGGATTTTTATTATTAATAATTCATTTAAATTAAAATAAATGCATGAAAAATACTAAACCTAGGTTTTAAATCTTTTTATGCATATTATATACTCAATATTTCGTGCATAGCTGGATTTGGAAAGAATTGAAGACAATTGGCCATGATTTGTACCAAATAGGCATGAAAAATATTTGAAAAGATTTTTGGAAATCAAATCTTGCAAGACATGAATGCCAAGGTTTTTGATTGTTTTCTTTGACCTAATTCACTGCATACATAAGCTGGATCAAGACCTAGTGCCTCCTAACCAAAAAGCTGCGCAGAAAACACCATTTGAAAACTTGAAATTTATCAAGAAAACTCAATTCTGAAAACCTAGTTCTAGGACGATTCAAGGCCAAGTAATTGTTCCATTAGCTTCCTGAGGCGTCAAGGGAAGTTTTCCAATCAAAATCAATCATTCCAACACCCAGAATTGGTATACAGAAATCAAGTTTTCTCACTTTTTTCTCATAATCGTGCTTTAAGATTTAGACATTTTCATTGCATATTTTTAATGGATTCATGCTAATTGATGTGTTCTGAAGCTAACCATCTACTTTAATTACGTTTTTTTACACTGTATGCGAATCTACCATTGTTGCTTTTTAGGTTTCTTAAGTTTTCGAATTGGAGGTTTTTAAATATGGAAAAATTGGAGCTTGAAACCTAGGCCATTCAACTCAGTGCGCTTGGACGAAGAGAATGAGACCATCGCGCCTAATTTATGAAGCACCCTGAGATAATCGCTATTTTTCAGAAACTGGCCTAAAAGAACGTTTAAAAAACTGTTGCCAATGTTTTTATATTTTCAGGAAAACAAAACAAGGAGGACGATGACTCGGTGGCAGGAAATGAGTGGTTGATTCGAATTTTCGCACCAGACCACCACTAACTCCAATTTTCTATTATATAATTTGTTTTCCATTTATATTAATGAATATGCATGCAGCTCAGTTGGTTGAGAAGGACGTTCATAAACCTCAGGACCTGGGTTCGAGCCCCAGGTCCCCATTCTCTTTCATATTTTTCTTCATGTAATATTCATATGCAGTGTCAATGTAGTGTTCCACCATGCACCCAATATCCAGGCCCTCCACGTGTTTACCACTATCAATCCAAGGAGCACGATCTGTGGAATATGGTGAACTCTAGTCAATGCTCCCACACGTTGCATGGAAAAGTCAACAAGGCCTCCAGTAATGGGCCAGAATTATTGGGCTGTACCTCACAACTGGGGACAACACCCCCCTGAGGTTTGCAATGTTTTTTTTCTTTTTTTCATTCTTTTTTTTACTTTCAATTATTATTCTTAATTAATTCTGTTAACTTAATTATTTTTCATAAAAACACAAAACAATAAAAAAATCAGAAAAGATGAAAAAAAATTATAAATATTTTATTTTAGTATTTTTGTAAATAAATTGCATTAATTAATTTTAGTTATTAAATTAGGTTTAATTGTAATATTTTCATAATAAAAATCTAAAGTTGGTAGAATTAGGGTTTAATTAATTTCTTTTTATCCCTTTTTATTTTCTTTCATAATAATTAAATATTTACTATTCCTTATTTTTGTAATTAACTTACATGTAAAATAATTAGGGTTAATTTTAGGTTAAACTTTAATATGTTTTCATAATAAAATAAAAATTGTAGAATTAGGTTTAATTGCATTAAATTCTCCTAAATACCAAAAAATACCAAAAAAAAAAACAATTTCTTTTCTTTTTTAATTAATTAATTCCATCATTTAATTTAATTTGGCAAAAAGGGTCCAACGCCCTCGTTTTTAATTCTTATTTAATTCGCATATTTATTTCTTTTTCTTTATAATATTTATGTATCTCTCCCAAGGCCATGTAACATCTTTTATTTGTCGCACTTTTAATTCTTTATTTTTCTGTCAAATCGGGTTCTGGAAATTTTGGCGATGTGGACCCGCGCCTTTTGTAATAGCTTTAGAACTTTTACTTTTCGCAATTTTTAACTGTTAATCAAGGCATGCAAGAATGAATGGATAAAAATAAAAACAAGCGTAGATCATTCATGACATGACAAAAGACAAAAATATCTGAAGACGACACACAAATCACACACCACCCTAGGGTACGCCTCACTGTTGCCTTGCCTCGAAAGATGATCGTCGAGTAGAGGATGTCTTAGTAAGTCCTCATGATCTGGGAACCTGGCATGAGGGTAGCTTCTAAGGTGTCTTCCCATTGCTCTGGTGATCACCATGTCCCGAACCTCGAATTGACCCGAACACCTCCAATGGTGGTGCTACCTACCTCTCAATGGTGGGATGGCATTACTTTAAAGGACATTTACATAGACGAATTCCTTAGGGTAGGTAGACGACTCTAGATACTTGCTCTAAATTTCAAAACAAATCAAAAATACTTTTCACACCGACACCTTTTCAAAAAGCTTTCGAAAGCAACTTTTCAAACACTCTTGAGGACCGATACAAGAGTCGAACTGAAATTTTCAAAGAAACTTTTTAAAACCCACAGTTGAAAAGCAAACAAACCATTTTTGAAAACACAAATGAGCAAGTATCTAAGAGCCCATGGATAACCATGGATGGAAAGGGTGCTAACACCTTCCCTTTCTATAATCTACCTCCCGAACCGAGAGCAATCTCTTTAAGGAATTTTTCTGTGCTTTTGTCCTTTCCATTTGGAGAAAATAAAAGACGGTGGCGACTCTTGCTTCCGCGACATTTCGCGAACCAGCATTAAACAGTCAGTTCCAGATCCACCGATCACACCCTCGATGACGCTTTCGAAAGTTGCCTAAACGGAATGATCATAGTCCCTTCAAGCAAATTGCCAAAGACACTTGGCACCATTGCAATCATGGTCCATACGATGACCCGCGTCTGTCCCGATCACATCCTAAACGCAAGATTGTCCACCAAATTCAATGGTGGAACAAAATTGTTAAAAAGGGGTTGAAAACATAGAGAAAACCTTTGAGTACAATAGGGGTAGACAAAACTCTTAGTTACTTGGGATCAATCTTGCAAAAACACTTGCCTCCTTTTCAAACCACGCTCCACAAACACTTACAAAACAAAAACATTTGAAACATCTTTTTGAAAAGATACACACCTTCGTATATACTCAAACACGAGTCATTACAACGGTTGCCGAAACAAAGGCGTCTATTTGAAAAACATTTTCAAAACACAAATACACACACCATTTTCAAGCAATCAAAAATCAAGGCAAGTGATCTAAAACCAAGTAACTAAGAGCCCATGGATAACCATGGATGAGAAGGGTGCTAATACCTTCCCTTTTCATAATCTACCCCCCGAACCCACGAAACATCTCAAAAGGTTTTTCCTGTGCTTTTTTAACCTTTCCTTTAGGATAAAATAAAAAGTCGGTGGCGACTCTTGCTAAACTGAACAAGTGCGAAAACAAACGCAAACCTCAAGTCAGTTCTCCCACCGTATCACAGAACTGGCGACTTTGCTGGGGAGTTCTTAAAAGTGGGGTTACCTTAGGGTTTAGATCACCTTTACATTCTTGCTTTGATTGCCTTGATTGATTTATCTTTTGGGTCCTTGTTTGGGTTTGTTGTAAATCCTACACCCGGATTTGGGGCACCTTTTTAGGTAAATAGCAATAAAAATGTGAGGGAACTGTGTGGGGTATACCGACATGGTTGAAGCAGTAAGCTATGTTAGTGTGACATATTTGTGAGTACCGGTAACCCTTGAGTTCAATCAAGGAGAGTACGGGGCCGCTGAGTGATGTCGTGAAGCACTAACTAACTCTTAGAACCTTACTTGACCATCCTAGCCTTTTTAGGGGTAGTGAGATGACCGACTTTGGTGCAGTCCGAAGTTGGTAGATACTCGATACTACACTCATTGAGGGTTGTTTTCTTGGAATATTTTGGTCGCCAGTTAAGTGGTTAAACCAAAACGATGAACACAGAAAACAATCCAATGATATTGAGCTCCTTAGAACCCGATTTCTATTTTAGGACAGGATGAGCCAACTAACTTCAAGAGGGTACTTACCTCCAACCCCATGCAAGCCTGAACCTAAGGACTTGTTTTGCTTTGTGTGAATATGATTACCTGTATATACACTTACTTGCCTTCGCATACATGTACATAACATCATAACATCATACCATGGCATTTTCAATAACCTTTTCAAGGATCTTGAGGGTTCTTTTGATGCAGGGTTACGTTGAACCAAACGTCTACCAAAGGGCAAGAGGTTTCTCCTCTAAACAAATGCCATCAAAGATCAAATACAACAACTTGAATCAGGGGCTATGACCCACTTGACATGGTGAGATTGATTCTCGTAGGAAGACATCCACCAGTACACAGTTCTCCAATAAAAGATCAAGTACAACAACTTGAATCAGGTGCTATGACCCACTTGACATGGTGAGCTTGATTCTCGTGGAAAGGCATCCACCGGTGCAAAGTTCTCCGATCCAAGATCAAAGTTCAACCTCTAACACTCTCTTGTGTTTACCCCAAGAGATCCTTGAAAGCATGCATCCACATATCCTGCATTGCATCTTGACGACCTTTCCTTTTTCAGGTTTCCTTACTCTCCTGCTGTTTATTTCAGTAAGAGATGGCTCTAGAAAGGTCCGTCAAGGATATCCAGGACCAGACTGCTCAGCTGCAGGAGATGTTCCTGAACTTGTCTCTGGGGCAAGAGGAAATGAAAGCTCTCCTCACAAAGGGCTTGGTCCAGGAGACTTCAAACGATGCCAGGAGTGATCAGCTTGCGGAGCTGCAGTTTGATTTGACAACCTTGAGGATCCAAGTGATGGGACAGTTGGTGGGCCAGATGGCTCTCATCCAAGATCTGTCTCAAAGACAAGAGGAACTCAGAGTTCTCGTCTGCCAACTGCTTCAAAACAACCAACTGGGGCAAACATCTGAGGTTGAAGAGCAAGTCACCGCTCAGCCCCCATCCACTCAAGAAGACAAGGGGAAGGCTCCTCTACTTGCTTCAGGGTCACAAGCTCATCAACAACCTCGTCAACGTCAACGGGGTAATCGGCGTAAGCAAAATACGTCGGGAAGACAGTTCACTGAGACTGACATACCGTCATCTCTAATACTGGAGCGCTTGTTGGAGGTCAATTTGACTGCTTTGAGGGATCCTATTCGGAAGCCCAATACCTCCGCTCCTAGCTATCATCCCGATGCATTTTGTGTATACCACTCCTATAGCCCGGGACATGACACTGACGACTGTTGGGCCTTGAAGAACAAGATTCAAGATCTGATCGACATTGGAGTGCTGGAATTCATGCCAGACGACGAGATGAAAATCTTCCGTTAAGGAGTTCTCCACCTGAAGTGACAAAGCTCAAGCTGAAAGATTTTTGCTTCATTTTGAATTTTCAAAGTTGTAATTTCCTTTGTTTTCAAACAATTATCTGTTGATGTTAAACTCTGTTTCATTAATGCATTGCATATGTCTGTCTTGAATTCATCCATTCGTTTTCACTACTCTTATGTTTTCTTTATGATATTTGACTCTTGATAAAAAGCTGCAAGCCTTTAGAGGGAGGATGACGAAACAATACCATAATCTCATACAATATGCTTTTGAACGGACCTTGCTGATGATGTACAGGCATTTCTTTCAATTCCCAAATACTGGAGTTATAAGGAAGTTAATCCCTAGTCAACCCCTTCGAGCCAAAGAAGTAGGAGTTTTCTGTTCTAAACAATTGAAACCTTTGATATAAACCTGGGGCGGGGTAGTATCTCAGTTAATTCAAAAGAAAATGCGCATTGAAGTCGCAAACTCTCAGTTCGTAATACAACGAACGACGTCAAAAAAAAAAGAAGAAAGCATTCCTTTGGAATCAAAAGACAAGGGTGGTTCCCTATCACATAGGCAGTCAATCTTTCAAAAGAGAAAAGCCCACCGAGCCAAAACCTGTAAAGGAGGCTCAAGAAAGCTGGGGCATCCCGCTGACTGTAATCTCAAAAACGGGAACAGTCGGGCAAAATTTAGGGATAACAAATCAAAATCAAAATAGAGAGGTCATTACAAATCCTCGACAACATGAAAAATGTTGCAAAAGAAAAAGGAGATGATAACTGTCTCCCAAATTCAATTGGTGAACCATCACCCAAAAGGTCGTTCCAAACTCAAAACAGAGTGCGACGCACAATTAACTGAGCTTAGGTGTGAAGAACCTCACGAAGAGCGGGTGGGTACAAATATACTTTGAGCCTTTATCCTTTGTTTCTTAAACCGTGAACCAAGCCACGTTACAACCCTTCAAAAGTACTAATTGAAGCATGGGTTAGTTCGAAAGCATACTGTTTCAAAAGGTATCCTGACTCCTGTAAGGCTTTGCTCTAAATCTTGTGTTGAATTGTCTTATAAAAAGTTTTCTGCTAAAAAACGCATTTTGCAAAACTTCGAGACAAACATAAACTTTGCATTGATTGAATATCACTGTCTGCATTTGACTATTTGTTTGACAGCGAAGAAATTCATACAGCGAATGTTCGGAGGAACGAAAACTCTCTCAGTGAACAAAATCACTTCAAAAGGATGACACTTCCAACGAAAAATCTCCTATCAACAAGGGGCATGACATGGCACCATCCAGTTAACCTGGGGCAGTCCAGTCAAGGTTTCAACAAATCTCTCAAAAAGTTCAGTGGACTCAGGGCAAGTCTCCTTCATCTTCACTTGGGGCGTTCGAATGTCAAAAGTGTTCAACAATTCCTTCATCACCTGTTGGAAGCCACGATCGTCAAAGACCAATTTCTCGCAAAATTCAAGTTATGAAGCCCGGATTTGACCGGATAAGATCTTGATCTCTACATCACATTGTGAAGACCGGACTACGACCGGATAACAGTGTCAGATTACCACAAAGCCTGGATTACGGCCAGATAGTGGGATCTCCTGAATTCAAGTTATGAAGCCCGGATTTGACCGGATAATATCTTGATCGCTACATCACATTGTGAAGCCCGAACTTGACCGGATAACATCTTGATCTCTACAGTACATTGTGAAGATCAGATTGCAACCGAATAACAGTGTCAGACAATCGCCAAGCCTGGACTACGACCAGACAACAGTCAACAATACTACGAAACCTGGAGTCGACCAGATAGTGGAATATCTTCAGCTCAAGCCATGAAGCCCGGATTTGACCGGATAGCAGCTTAGCAAGTTATTGTGAAGACTGGATTACGACCAGATAGCAATACAAAGTTTCTGTGAAGCCTGGATTATGACCAGATAACAGTTAACCCTCAAGAATGAAGACTCTCATCCTTGAAGCCTCAGAATATTGGTATACTCCCAATTTCTGACCCTGAACAAAATCAAGATATAGAGATAGTTCAAGATGTGACCCAGCGATGGCGACTTTCGGTAACTTATTCCAGATCAACACCACTTAGGGCATTCGAATGTCAAAAGTGTTCAGCAATTCCTTCATCACCTGTCGGAAGATACAGTTTCAGATACGCTCCAAACACGGTAGCCATTCTGTCACTCATTCAGATCCTAGTTACAGTTCCAGATATACTCCAGACACGGAAGTCATTCTGCTACTCATACAAATCTCTACTCCAAGATACAGTTTCAGATACGCTCCAAACACGGTAGCCATTCTGTCACTCATTCAGATCCTAGTTACAGTTTTAGATATACTCCAGACACAGAAGTCATTCTGCTACTCATACAGATCTCTACTCCAAGATACAGTTTCAGATACGCTCCAAACACGGTAGCCATTCTGTCACTCATTCAGATCCTAGTTACAGTTTCAGATATACTCCAGACACGGAAGTCATTCTGCTACTCATACAGATCTCTACTCCAAGATACAGTTTCAGATACGCTCCAAACACGGTAGCCATTCTGTCACTCATTTAGATCCTAGTTACAGTTTCAGATATACTCCAGACACGGAAGTCATTCTGCTACTCATACAGATCTCTACTCCAAGATACAGTTTCAGATACGCTCCAAACACAGTAGCCATTTTGTCACTCATTCAAATCCTAGTTACAGTTTCAGATATACTCCAGACACGGAAGTCATTCTGCTACTCATACAGATCTCTACTCCAAGATACAGTTTCAGATACGCTCCAAACACGGTAGCTATTCTGTCACTCATTCAGATCCTAGTTACAGTTTCAGATATACTCCAGACACGGAAGTCATTCTGCTACTCATACAGATCTCTACTCCAAGATACAGTTTCAGATACGCTCCAGACACGGTAGCCATTCTGTCACTCATTCAGATCCTAGTTACAGTTTCAGATATACTCCAGACACGGAAGTCATTCTGCTAGTCATACAGATCTCTACTCCAAGATACAGTTTCAGATACGCTCCAGACACGGTAGCCATTCTGTCACTCATTCAGATCCTAGTTACAGTTTCAGATATACTCCAGACACGGAAGTCATTCTGCTACTCATACAGATCTCTACTCCAAGATACAGTTCAGATACGCTCCAGACACGGTAGCCATTCTATCACTCATTCAGATCCTAGTTACAGTTTCAGATATACTCCAGACACGGAAGTCATTCTGCTACTCATACAGATCTCTACTCCAAGATACAGTTCAGATACGCTCCAGACACGGTAGCCATTCTGTCACTCATTCAGATCCTAGTTACAGTTTCAGATATACTCCAAACACAGAAGTCATTCTGCTACTCATACAGATCTCTACTCCAAGATACAGTCCAGATACGCTCCAGACACGGTAGCCGTTCTGTTACTCATTCAGATCCTAGTTACAGTTTCAGATATACTCCAAACACGGAAGTCATTCTGCTACTCATACAGATCTCAAATCCAAGATGTAGTTTTACACGGACTCATCATCAGGAAGCCCTACACCGGTTCCTTCTCAAACTCAAAAGATTCTTACTCAAGATCTAGAAATAGTTCAAGATGTGACCCAGAGATGGAGACATTCAGTAACTTATTCCAGATCAACACCTGCAGCAATCAGAAGATTCTTGCAATCCCCAGCCAGAGAGCCTTACAGAAGCTAACTCCCCTCATAGTCAAGTTTCAATATCCCCAGCGGAGCTAAAACTCCCAATTATCAATCCCCAAGCAGAGTGAAGACTCTCATTCTCAGTTCCTCACAGAATATTCGAATATTCCCCAGTGAAGATCTCCTCAAGACAGGAATTCCCCAGTAGATTGGCATACAACCCAACCTCCGGATTCCCCGACAGTGGTCCCGGGACTTCTTATGATCAAAGATTCTTTCCCTCCACAGCAGCAGCCAAGGAATTATTTTCCCGGTAGCAGTCAAGATTCTTTGTCTCCAATCATCCAAGATTCATCTATCCTCAGCAAGACAACTCATCGGCTTGCATGCGCATTCATCACATTCACATCATAAACATTGATATGACATACATTGCATCGCGCATCATGACATTGCATACAGCTAACCCTTTACCTTTTCAGGAAAACATCAGTCAACAGACAAAGATCATCATCTCCCGAGATTCTTTCTAGAAATAGTTTAGATGTGACCCAGACACGGCGACATTCTAATACTTATTCCAGATTCACTCAGAGATAGTTCAGATGTGACCCAGACACGGCGACATTCTGATACTTATTCCAGATTCACGCAGATGCAGTTTTACACGGACTCATCATCAGGAAACCCTACACCGGTTCCTTCTCCACTTCAAGACTTCTGAAAACAGTTTACGGATTCTTCCCAACAACGGATGTTAATCTATCGCTTGTTCAGATGCAACTTTTGAAAACAGTTTACGGACGCTTCCCAGCAACGGATGTTGCTCTATTGCTTATTCAACCTCAAGACTTCTGAAAACAGTTTACGGATTCTTCCCAACAACGGATGTTAATCTATCGCTTGTTCAGATGCAACTTTTGAAAACAGTTTACGGACGCTTCCCAGCAACGGATGCTGCTCTATTGCTTATTCAACCTCAAGACTTCTGAAAATAGTTTACGGATTCTTCCCAACAACGGATGTTAATCTATCGCTTGTTCAGATGTAACTTTTGAAAACAGTTTACGGAGGCTTCCCAACAACGGATGTTGCTCTATTACTTATTCAACTTCAAGACTTCTGAAAACAATTTACGGATTCTTCCCAACAACGGATGTTAATCTATCGCTTGTTCAGATGCAACTTTTGAAAACAATTTACGGACGCTTCCCAACAACGGATGCTTCTCTATTACTTATTCAACTTCAAGACTTCTGAAAACAGTTTACGGATTCTTCCCAACAACGGATGTTAATCTATCGCTTGTTCAGATGCAACTTTTGAAAACAGTTTACGGACGCTTCCCAACAACGGATGCTGCTCTATTGCCTATTCAACTCCAACTCCTGAAAACAGTTTACAGATTCTCCAAGACACGGATGTCAATCTATTGCTTACTCAGATCCCTAGTTCAGAGATGTTCCAAAACATGGATACCCCTTTCTGATACTCGTCCACTCACCAAGGACATGCAGTTCAACAGTCACCAGATGGCATCTATAAGCCCATCCTCCTCCAGCAATTTCCAAATGGCATCTTTAAGCCCATTTCTAGATGGCATCTATAAGCCCATCCTCCTCCAGTAATTTCCAAATGGCATCTATAAGCCCATCCTCCTACCAGTAGTCACCAGATGGCATCTTTAAGCCCATCACCAAATGGCATCTGTAAGCCTATTCACCTCTACCATCACATCACCGAGTGCAAATTTTCTGGGCACTCTAGTGTCCAATCTCCTTTTACCCTCGAGTCGCGAAAGGCAAACTTGCCAATCTAACTCTTCAGGTCCAAGAAGATTGAACAGGGGAAACTGTTGTACCCCAAAATTTGCCCTCGCATTTTTCCACAAGAAATCACAGTTTCAGACTCTTCCTGATTTTTCAGACTGGCTCAAGAATCGGTCAAACAGACTTTTCTCGTCAGTCAGACAAAATTAGGGTTTTCATTGATTTTCATGGCTCTGGAACAATTCAAACAGTTTGCTTAGGGTTTGGTTGATTTTGGCTCAGCTTTGATCAGGCGAACGTTTCTTTGACATTTAATCAAGAACTAGGGTTTTGCGTGCACATTTCTCGGAAATAATTAATTCTTAGTTCTTTTCAGTTTTCTCTGAATTTTGGACTGAGGCATTTGGATTGGGTTTGCAGTGCTTGACTAAATCAGTGAAAAGAGGCATTTGGGTTGAGTTTGCAGTGTTTGATTAAAATCAGTAAAAGGAAAAGACATTTGGGCATGTGTGATTTGACAGTGCATTGCTTTGATTATTCAAGATGCCGGACGTTTATGGATTATTTATTATTTTGAGTTAAAATGGTTGGAATTTATTTTCAATTATTATAATTTGAGAATTATAAATAATAAAATAAACAATTGAATAGAAAAGGAATTAACTGATAAAAAATAGATTTTATTCATCTTTAATTTATTTGTTACAATTATTATTTAAATACAGTATTCAGTTACGAAGTATTTACAATGATAATTTTACAGACAATTAAAATTGAAATAAAACTATCCTAAGAAAATTCCTAAGTCTTCATTTTCCGTCCATTGCTCCAGTGCTCCATCGAATTTTATCTGCAAAACAAAGAAAAGAAGAAAAAGTCAGAAGCAGATAAATTGAAATTAAGAGCAAACAGTTAATTCGGGTTCATCATTAAAGGCAACTGGCTGGAATCAGTTCGCCCTCTCTACAAATCACGGGATTTCTCCCGGTTCACAAAGAGGGATGGAATGTCTTGCAATTTATATATGAAATGCACAAATTCAAAGTTTGCCAAAAAGCTGCATAATTTCAAAAGTCTCAAACAGCATGTGCAAGTGCGAAATCCAAAGGCAAACTGAACTAGAACTACAAAGTCCAAACTGAGTTCACATTCAAACTATCCAAAAGGCTGTCAAACTGT
Organism: Vicia faba; assembly: GCA_948472305.1. Taxonomy (NCBI): domain Eukaryota; kingdom Viridiplantae; phylum Streptophyta; class Magnoliopsida; order Fabales; family Fabaceae; genus Vicia; species Vicia faba. Next base: position 1,325,713,490 of record OX451739.1, read on the forward strand.
CCAAAATATGGAAAGATATCAAGATATCAAACAAAAGGCTACTCAGTACTGTCATAAAGATGCAGGAAAGCTGAAGAAAGAAAGTATGCAGGTTAAAACCAATATTGCAAGCAAGCATAGTCAAGGGCATCATTTTCTAAGCCAGTGCCTTTTCAGAACAAAGTACAAACATAAACATTATTTAATACTTTAATTTGTACTAGAGAGAGAGAGAAGAAAGAAAAGAGGTACAGGCTTATAGGCTTTAGGCAGGAAAATATACAAAAAAAAGATTGTTAATAACACAGTGGATAAAGAGGCAGAAATGACAAACCAAAGATAACTCAGAACATAAAGCCCCAAGCCTGAACTGTCCAGCAAAAACAAAAAAAACCTGCTGAAGCCTAAAACCAGTTCACAACAACACTCAACCTGCTAAAGCTTCAAAGCCAAAGCCATATAACCTGTAAACTGCAAACAATCATCAACAGTTTTCCCTAACCTGTAATCCAACAACACAAACTGTCCAGGCCTTAAGCCTTTCAAGCTTAACAACCATAAACTTGCATAGAACCTGCATAAAAACCAGAAATAACCAAGTCCATCAAACCTTAAGCATACAAACTCAACGCACAAAAAAGCCTGCAGCCACCAAAAACTCAAAGTCCATTAAACCTGCCATGACCAATATCCAAACCTCACCAAAAGGCCTCAAGCTTAAACCTGTTGCAAATATAACAACAGCAAGCCCTGCATAAACCTTTCAAGACTCAAAAACATGCAGTCCAAGCCTGAACCAACTGATAAATACTGAACTTGCGTTAAACCTGCTGAAGCCTCAAACAAACTGAAGCCTAACTGCAATCAAAACACCAAATAGCCAACACCCTCAGAACTGTGTTCATCACAGGGTCTAATATCCAGCATACCAAACATCTCAGCAGGCCCATAGTAGAGGAGGAAAAGAAGTGAAACAGGATTCAACCCGAGCAAAAGTTCTCAGAACCTAAAGGGTTCATCATTGAAAGCACACATATTCAAAGCAATACTCAAGAGGGCCATCAAGCAAGCATACCATCACACAAAAGCAGCATACAGAAGCAAATAGAGTCAAGCATACGAGGCTAGCAGAAGAAGAGAAAAAGAATGAAATCATGCAGAAGAAGCAGATAGAAGAAGATAAAAAGGTTTTCAGGAGTCATCATTAAACCCAACAAAACGCATAAAACATGGAATACCAGGAAGAGCAAGCTAGTGCATCACCGCGTCCTCCACCCTTGGCCCTCCAAACGCCTCCAAGTTCCCTCCTCCTTTGTCTCCAAGAGGTAGTAGTCTCATACCCTTTTCATGCATTTCAAATGGTAAACGAAAACACATAAATACGAAATCAAAACGAGAAATCAAAAGAAATAACGAAAGCCCTAACGCGATGGAGACAGAGATCGAACCTTGTAAGCATCGCCTGAGCGGTCCACTGAGGGAGAAGGGGGAACGGTGGTGCCGGTGGCCTTGGACGAGAGAAACTCAGAAGCTGGAATGAGAGTGAACGAAGAAGAAGAAGCGATGAAGAGAACGAACGGTGCGCCTCTGTCTCACAAACTCTAAAATTCCAATTGAAAACAAAACCAATTAACCCTAAAAACAATTGTTGTGTGAAACACATGGGCCTTGCCCCATTTAGCCTTAAGCCCAAACGCATTGACACCCCCCCCCCCCTGGCTTCTGTTTCAAATTACGTTTGGGCCAGCATAACTCCAAAAGGGCCCATTCAATTCTTTTGCTAACATCTTTTATTATCCTTTTATTGTTTTAACTAATATATTTTACTTAGTTTTATTAAAACAATACCCCCTTTTTTATATAACTTACTTAATACTAATTTTAATTTTACATTAACAATACTTTTTTTTATATATATAACTTAATTAAATTTTATATAGAAACTAATAAAAATATTATTTTTCTTTAAACTTGAAACTTACACTTTCTTTAATTAAAATTTTTATACATGAAATGTTAAATTTCTTTAAGATAAATACTTTTCTTTTCTTAAAATATTGTCTTTGTACATTAATACTAAAAAAATACTAATATATAAGAAATAGGATTTAAGACTTTCTTTTCTTTTCTTGAAATATTAAGTTTGTACATATTAAACAAAATACAAAAATACAAATTTAAATCAAACATACTTAATAATACATTTAAGTTCACATTTCTTAACTTATAAATAAATTACATATACACTTACACTTACACAATACACTTACATCAATACATTATACATTTGCTATTCTTATACATTGCTATACATTATATTTTACATTGCGATCGATTCGATTTGGTTGTAATTATTTAAGTCTCATCCCCATTTGTGTATACTTGTACCCCCACTCCCGGATACTATTTTGTAATAGCGTAGATTTTAAATTCCCGCAATTTACCGCTTTCAAAGATACCATGTTTAGACCTAGGGTTTGTATGTACATAAAATCAAACGCTAGATAACCTAATACAAGAAAAATACATGAAATCAATACACAACCACACTTGCACCCCCTAGGGTAATCCCACATGTTGCCTTCCAAAATGGGCCATGCTTGCACGTCGAGTTTCTTTGGCAAAACAATTCAAATAATCATAAGTCCCTCGATGACGCTTTCGAAAGTTGCCTAAACGGAATGATCATAGTCCCTTCAAGCAAATTGCCAAAGACACTTGGCACCATTGCAATCATGGTCCATACGATGACCCACGCCTGTCCTGATCACATCCTAAACGCAAGATTGTCCACCAAATTCAATGGTGGAACAAAATTGTTAAAAAGGGGTTGAAAACATAGAGAAAACCTTTGAGTACAATAGGGGTAGATAAAACTCTTAGTTACTTGGGATCAATCTTGCAAAAACACTTGCCTCCTTTTCAAACCACGCTCCACAAACACTTTCAAAACAAAAACATTTGAAACATCTTTTCGAAAAGATACACACCTTCGTATATACTCAAACACGAGTCATTACAACGGTTGCCGAAACAAAGGCGTCTATTTGAAAAACATTTTCAAAACACAAATACACACACCATTTTCAAGCAATCAAAAATCAAGGCAAGTGATCTAAAACCAAGTAACTAAGAGCCCATGGATAACCATGGATGAAAAGGGTGCTAATACCTTCCCTTTTCATAATCTACCCCCCAAACCCACGAAACATCTCAAAAGGTTTTTCCTGTGCTTTTTTAACCTTTCCTTTAGGATAAAATAAAAAGTCGGTGGCGACTCTTGCTAAACCAAACAAGTGCGAAAACAAACGCAAACCTCAAGTCAGTTCTCCCACCGTATCACAGTGAGCTACTGTTGATTTTAGGTTAAAGATTTGATCTTGTCATGCATTCCCTATTATCAAACATCTAACAGTTTATATTGAGCAGAAATTTAAATTGCGGAAAATTGAATCTAAGCTATTACAAGGCGTCGGGTATTTACATCGCCAAAAACAAACCCTTTAAAATTAAATTGCAAAAAGTAAATAAAAGCGATAAATAAATAAAATCCTAAGTTAAAATTATTACATTCCCGAAGCAGTTACAATATTGAAATATGGATCAAAAATAATTCGCGCGCGAGAAAAATTAAATCGGAGTGTCTTAGGGTTTTGACCCTTTTCATTAAATAAAGCATATGTTTTTGTTATTTTTTGAATTAAAAATTAGTCTAAATTAATAATTGAGTTAATTAATTAAATGAAAATATTTTTGTTTTTTTATTATTTAAGGAAATAAAATAAGAATGGTTAAAAATATTAAAAACCTAATTCTAAATTAATTTTAATTTATTGCAAAATATGTTATTATTAAACCTATTTAAACTAAATAAAATTAATTAATGTTTATTTACAAAAATAAATAATAAAATTAATGGAATTAATAGGAATATTATTTTTTGTGGTTTTTGATTTTTTTTATGAAAAAAGTTAATTGGTTAATTAATTAATTTTTAATAATAATAATAATAATAAAATAAATAAATAAGAAAAAGAAATAAAATGTAAAGAAATACTCAGGGGGGGTGTGGGCCTGATCTGGGAGCATGGTTAACAATTTTTGTGGTTTGCTATGCGTGCGTTGACCTGAGACCATGGTGATCCCTCATTCATGACCACCAGATTTGGCCTGAAGGCCATCTGGCACATTGATTCTTGAGGCGCATGGTGGTCCTCATGCTTGGAGATTCATTGGAATAGCTGCAAGAAAATAGTAATAAGCATTTTGGGGGACCTGGGATTCGAACCCAGGTCCCAAGGGGTTTTGCAATAGCACGCTTACCAACTCATCTACGCTGCATCTTTGTTAGTGGAATAAGAAATAAATATAATATATGAAACAACGCACTAAGCCTGAAATAATAAAAAAGAGCACCACTGATTTGAATGGACCAATAGCAAAGGTGTTGTACCCCAAAATTTGCCCTCCCATATTCTCTAAGAAATTGCCAAGTCATGCTTCAAAATTCCCCAAGGGTTGCACAGTGCAAAGGTCTCCTATACAGTCAAAACTAGGGTTTGAGTTCTGATCAAGAAAATGAAGTTTTCAAAGGTCCAATCAAGTCTCATATGCTTACAAATATGGTCAAGTATCCTCATATCAAGTTTCAAGGCATTCAGCACAAAATTGCACAGTCAAAACCCTAATTGCACTACAGTCAACTGTAGGGGCAAAATGGTCATTTGACAGTCAAAAGTTCAAATTTTTGGTCAATATATCATTTTGAAGCCACAAACATCATTTGATCAATGCTTGATCATGATTCTCAAAATTTGGCTCAGAAATCATCAAGATACAAAAGTTTCCTTATTTGGACAGCTGAAAAAGTCAACTGAAATTGACTAGGGCATAACTTTCACATGGATCATCAGAAAAATTCCATCCAAAGCTCATTTTGAAGACAAAGACATTTCCTACAACTCATCTTCATACTTCAAATCCAAGAAATGCTCTCACAAAAAGTTATCAATTTCAACATTATAGGTCATTTTCAAAAGTCAACAAAAAGGGACTTTAAGTCAAAGGCCATAACTTGAGATTGGTAAATCAAAATGACATGGGACCAAAGGCATTGGTTAGAGGACTCAGAGACCTTTCCAAAATGTCCAAGAACATGAGAAAAGCTTAAAAATTGAGCAAGCTATGCCTTGTAGAAGTTGGGAAATTTTTGGATATTTTGAAAAGTCAACATTGATTCAAATGACCTAAAATTGCTAATGGGCCCATTTTTCTTCCATGATTCATCATCCAAGCATGTGCACGACCACTTGGCCCAAAGGGAAGTATTTTCTCATATTTTATTTATTTATTTGAATTTTTATTTATATTAATTCATTTAAATCATTTAAATATATGAAAAATATTTAATTAACCCTAACCAATCTTTTTATACATGTTTTAGACTCAATATTTCGTGCCTAATCAAATAGGGAAAGATTTGGAGCAAATTGATCATAATTGACACAAGAACACATGGAAAAAGATTTAAAAAGATCCTTAGAAAATCAAATTTCAAAATCAATGAATGCAATGGATTTGATTGAGTTTTCTTGACCTAATAGACTCCATACATATGCCTGATCATAACCCTAATGGGAAGACACGCTCAGCTGCTCAAGAAAGTCATAACCAAGCTTGGAATTTTTGTCTAAAAAGTCAATTCTGAAATCATCTTTACAGGTCGATTCAAAGCACAAGACTTGTTTCAATAGCTTCCTCAAGGTCCCCTGAACACATTCCAATCACAAACACTCATCAAAGCCCAAGGAATTGGTATACAGAACCTGAGATATCTCATGAAAATTGCATAATCGTATTCTCCAATCTAAGCATTTTTACAGCATTTTATTCATGGATTCATGTTTATTATCTTGTCCTGAAACTAACCAATGCATTTAATTGCGTTTTTATGCTGTATATGAGATTTCACCATGCTTGCGTTCTAGGGTTTGCAGGACCTCAAAATTGGGGTTTCTTATTTAACGAAAAATTAGCCTTCAAGAATGCCATGGTTGTAATCAGCAGACCTGGACGATCCTAAACATGCCCTCGCGCCTAATTTATGAGTGTCCTAGGCCTAATCGTTATTTTCTCAAAACTGACCTAGGAGAACATTTGCAAAACCGTGGCCATTGTTTTTATATTTTCAGGAACATGAAGAAGATGACGTCGTGGCCATCAATGATAGGACGATTCAAAAATTCGCGCGTTGGGTGCCACTGACTTTCTTTCCTTTTATAATATTTATTAACTATTATATAATAAACGCATACGTAGTGGCTCAGTGGCGCACGTGGTGACTTGCAATGTGAATGACCTGGGTTCGATCCCAGGTCTTCACCCTTTCCATTTATTTTTTTCAATTAACAATCATATGCAGGTTGATGGCGTTGTTCCATGGTATACCTCCAGATCCAAGCGTACACGCGTCCAAGAGATTCAAATCAAAGGCGCAGGATTGAAGAACACAATAAACGTGAGTCAACGTTGCTACACGCCAGTGGGAAAGTCAAACAGACCTAAAGCTTGTTGGGCCAGGATTCTTTGATCTATACCTCCATATTGGGGCCTGAACCCCCCCTGGTTTGCAAATTCTATATATTTTCTTTATGTTTTATTTTCAATTATTGTTTTTATTTGCTTTATTGTTTTGATTTAATTAATTGTTTTTTACAAAATATAAAAAATGCATAAAAAATCAGAAAAGATAAAAAATACAATAAATATTTTTGTTTTAATATTTTCATAAATAAATTGGCATGTAATTCATTAGTTTAAATTAGGTTTTAACTTTAATTTCTTTAATAAAAAAAATCTAAAAAGAAGTAGAATTAGGGTTAATTAACGTTTTTATTCCTTTTTAATTTTTCTTTCTCATAATAATATTTATTTATTTTATTTATTTTCATAATTAAAATTGTAAATAAAAATTAGGTTTAATCTAGGTTTAATTCTAATATTTTCTTAACAAATTAAAATAAAATAGAATTAGGGTTAGTAGTTAATTTTAATTAATTCTTTCTCTTTTCTATTAAATCTTAAAATACATAAAAATACCAAAAAAACAAAATCTTTCTTTCTTTTAATTAATTTCATCATGTTAAGTTAATTTTTGCAAAAGGGTCCAACGCCCATGTTCTTAATTTCTTATTTATTCGCATATTTATTTTATGTCATTTAAATAATTATGTACCTCTCCCGAAGCCTTGTAATTACTTCTTGCACTTTTCAATTCTTTATTTTCCGTCAAATCGGGTCCTGGTTAATTTTGGCGATGTGGACCCGCGCCATTTGTAATAGCTTTAGATTTACTTTTCCGCAAATATTTTAACTGTTAAACAAAGCATGCAAGAATGAATGGCCTTAAATAAAATCAAGCGTAGAACACCAATAACCTGACAAAGATAAATGCAAATGAAAACGACACACAACGCGCACACACCACCCCTAGGGTACGCCTCACTGTTTCCTTGCCTCGAAAGGTGATCGTCGAGTAGAGGATGTCTTAGTAAGTCCTCATGATCCGGGAACCTGGCATGAGGGTAGCTTCTAAGGTGTCTTCCTATTGCTCCGGTGATCACCATGTCCCGAACTTCGAATTGACCCGAACACCTCCAACGGTGGTGCTACCTACCTCTCAATGGTGGGATGGCACTACTTTAAAGGACATTTACACAGACGAATTCCTTAGGGTAGGTAGGTTCTCTAGATACTTGCTCTAAATTTCAAAACAAATTCAAAATACTTTTCACACCAACACATTTTCAAAAAGCTTTCGAAAGCAATTTTTCAAACACTCTTGAGGATTGATACAAGAGTCGAACTGGAATTTTCAAAGAAACTTTTTAAAACCCACAATTGAAAAGCAAACAAACCATTTTTGAAAACACAAATGAGCAAGTATCTAAGAGCCCATGGATAACCATGGATAGAAAGGGTGCTAACACCTTCCCTTTCTATAATCTACCTCCTGAACCGAGAGCAATCTCTTTAAGGAATTTTTCTGTGCTTTTGTCCTTTCCATTTGGAGAAAATAAAAGACGGTGGCGACTCTTGCTTCCGCGAAATTTCGCGAACCAGCGTTAAACAGTCAGTTCCAGATCCACCGATCACAGAACTGGCGACTCTGCTGGGGACGATTAAACTTAAAGTGAGGTGTACCTTAGGGATAGTTCATAACTGTGTTTTCAATTGTTGTGCTTGTTTGCTTTATTATTGTGGGCTGCATCGGAGTTACATAGATCCTAACCCGGATCTGGGGATACCCTGTTAGGTAGCATAAGCTGTGAGGGACCTGTCCGGCGTAGACCGACATGGGTGAAGCAGTGGCTACGTTGGTGTGGCGCCTTGGTCTGTACCGATATCCCTTGTGTCGCAACAAGGAGAATATGGGTCTTCTGAGGAGTCATTAAGCACCAACAACCTTAGAACCTTAATTGACATAACTTGGCCATTAGAACAGTAGCAGTATGCTACGCCCATTGAGGCTAAACTCTCGTGATGGTTCTGGCCGCAAGAAAAGATTGCGATGCTGGAGTTATGACCGATTGAGGGTAGTCAATGATATTGGGATCCTCTAAGAACCCGGTTACTTTGATAGGACAGGTATGAACCAACAAACTGAAAGAGGGTAGTACCTAGACCTCATGCTGGCCTAAACTCTAAGGGCTTTCTCTTGTGTGACTTGTGTGCCTTCGTACTTGACTACTTGCATGCTTTATCTGACACATGAACTACTTGCAGGTTTTGTTTTAGTCCTTAATTGGGACCCATGACAGGGCTTACTAAGTTTCTTGCAGGTTTCGTTTGTAGTCCTTAATTAGGACTCATAACAAGGTTTACTAAGTTTCTTGCAGGTTTTGGTTTGCAGTCCTTAATTGGGGCTCATAACAGGGTCACTTACGTTATCCCATGCATAACATGACATCATACCATTGCATACCATTGCATACATCCTAACCCATTTCAAGGATCTCAAGGGCTTGTGATGCAGGTCAGGATGAATCAAACATCTAGCAAGGGGCAAAGAGGATTTATTTTCCTCTAGCCAAGGTTGTCAGGGGCTATGACCCACTGGATATGGTGAGCCTTTGACCCTTGACGAAGGACTCTCAACAACACGAAGTACCTTCAATCAAGTTACCAATTTCCAACTCTAACAAGTTTCTCTGTTTACCCCGTGAGGTCCTTGAAATCATTGCATGCATATCATACATATCATTGCATAACAGGTACCCTTTCTCTGCAGGTTACTTACCTTCTTCGCTGTTTATTTCAGCAGTCTCGTCATGAATCCTAAATCTTCAACCGAGCACACTATCAAGGTCCTCCAGGCTCAGAACGCCCAGTTCCAAGGGCTGATCATGAATTTGACCCAGGGGCAACAAGATCTGAAAGCTCTGCTCTTGAAGAAGGAAAAGAAGAAGAAGAGGACTGTTTTGTTCAGCCCTAGACGCAGATCTAGGAACACCTTGCAGGATGAAACTGAGAGGACAACTCCATCTGTGAGGGAAGGTAGTCATCAGGAGGAAAGGGTTCCCAGTCCAGTGGTCTCCGACAACGAGACAGATTTCAACGACGAACAATACCCTCCTGCCGAAGACAAGTACAAACAGTTGGAGGATAGGCTGAATGCTATGGAGATCCAACAGGTACCTGGGCTGGATTTTGGAGATCTGGGTTTGTCAACGGGTGTGATTATTCCTCGGAAGTTCAAAGCACCATCCTTTACCAAGTATGACGGGGCGTCTTGTCCCAAGTTACATCTCAGGTCCTATGTTCGGAAGATTCAACCATATACGGTGGACAAGAACTTGTGGATCCACTTCTTCCAGGAGAGTCTTTCAGGGACTCATCTCGAATGGTTCTATCAGCTAGATGGGACCAAGGTTCGTAACTGGGAGGAGTTGGCTACTGCTTTCTACAAGCAGTATCAATATAATGCCGACCTTGCTCCTACGCGTACCCAACTCCAGGGTATGTCGTTAGGATCAAGTGAAGGTTTTAAAGAATATGCGCAGAAATGGAGGGATCTTGCTGGAAGGGTACAACCACCTCTGACTGATCGGGAACTTGTCGATATGTTCTTGGGGACCCTGTCTGGTTCGTTCTACAACAACCTAATTGGGAATTCGTCTGCTGGATTCACAGATCTTATCTTGACTGGAGAGCGAATAGAAGCTGGCATCCGGTCTGGGAAAATTCAAGGGGCTGCCCCTTCTGATAAAAAGCCTCATCATGGAAAGAAAGAATCCAATGCTGTGCACGGTAAAAAGAGCCGTCATGAGGTAGGGGCAATCCAGATCTCCAATCCTGGACCTGCTCAACAAGGACAGGGGCAGCAGCGAAAGGAGAAACGACAGTACACCAATATCAACATGTCGCTGGATCAAGCACTGCAACAAATGTTGAAGGCAGGACTGATCACCTTAAGGGCTCCTCTCCGGAATCCGAACACTTCTGCTCCCAACTATCATCCCAATGATAGGTGCGCATATCATTCTGATAGCCCGGGGCATACTACGGATAACTGCTGGCCTCTCAAGAACAAGATTCAAGACATGATCGATGCCGGGGAGGTTCAGTTTGAAGTGCCTGAGACTCCGAACATAATCACTGCTCCGTTGCCCAATCATTGAAGCCTTTTGTTTATTTGAATTTTTGAGTTGTATTTTTCTTTGCTTATACAAACAATTAATGTCATAGCAAACTCTTTTATTCTATCAATGCATCGCATACGTCTGTTTTGGGAATTAATACAGTTGTTTTCATTATATTCAAATTTCTTTTCATATTTTTTCTGATGTCAACTCTGGATCTAAAATTCTAAGCCTCTTGAGGGAGGATGACGAAAACGATACCATAATCTACAGTATGCTTTTGAACAGACCCCGCTGATGAGGTACAGGCATTGTTTCAAATCCTAAACACTGGAGTTATAAGGAAGATAATCCCTCGTCAACCCCTCTGAGCCAAAGAAGTAGGAGTTTTTCTTTTCGAAATTTAAAACCCTTCATCATAACCTGGGGTAGGGTAGTTCTCTCAGTTGATCCAAGTGCACAATGAATGGCACCAAAGGAGTCCTTACAAAACAAAAGACAGTGATGGTTCTGAATAAATCACAAAGACAGGCAGTCATTATCTCAAAAAATGAAAAACCCATTAAGTCAAAACCCATGAAGGAGACTTACAAAACTGGGGCATCCCGCTGACTGTAATTCCAAAAAAGGAAACAGTTCAGGCAAAAAAAGAAAGGGATAACAAAAATCAAGAAAGAGGTCTCACAAACCCTCAACCAAAGAAAAAAATGACTGCCTATTCAAAAGAAATCATCAACATCTGAACCATTATTGGAACATCAAAGCAAAGACTCAAGCAAGGTCTAACGCACGATCAACTGAGTTTAGGTTTGGAGAACATCACGAAGAGCGGGTGGGTACAAATAATTCGAGCCTTTATCCTTTGTTTCTTAAACCGTGAACCAGGCCACGTTATAACCCTCAAAAGTCCTAGCTGAAGCATGGGTTAGCTCGAAAGCATACTGTCACGAAAGGTATCCTGACTCCTTAAGGCTCACTATAAAGAAGGAGTTGACATCACGTTTTACAAACATTCATTTGTTTTATGAAAAAGAATGCATTCTCAAAATCTTCAAGACAGACATAGGCTTTGCATTTTTAACATAACTTTGTTTGCATATGACTTTTTGTTTGAACAGCATAGAAATTCGCACGACGAATGCCTAATGAACAGAAGTACTTCCAATCAAGGGGCATGATATGATCATGGTCCATCATCTGGGGCAGTCCAGACAAGATTCGGAGAATCTCTCAAAGACCAAAAAGCCTGGGGCAAATATCTGCCTGAGTCACTTGGGGCACTCCAGCAACGAATCTTGCACGATCAGACACCTTCTGGTAATATGGCAACACAAGCAGCCAGGGGCACCTACCTGCATTCTAAGAGCGTGGACATAGTCGAAAAATACTACGCAAAATCAAAGACCCGCTAGGTTGACACACCTAAGCAAAAATAAGGGCTTCTCGGCGAACCAAAAGGGTTCGGGCAAAATGAAGGGATGAAATGAAAAATCTGCACACCCGGCAAGTCGAAAACCTGAAAAGGCGGCTTGAGCAAAAATGGGTATCCCGGTGGACTGAAAACCCGAAAGGGCGGTTCAGGCAAAAGTTAGGGATTAAAGCGTACGACTATGTCCTGCCATCTGTCTACCAGAAGAAGGTTTGTCCATCAACAACTATCAGCACCCCACAAGTGCCTCCCCCATAGAAACAGGGACAATAAAGAGTGGTCTAAGCAATCTGATTGTTCTATCCTCCAAGGTATCAGGGTAGGTTCCGTTGAAGAACATAACCAATACAGTTCAATACTTCCCCAGGAGAGTCCAATCCAGCTTCCCCAGGAAAGTTGGAATCCATCTCCCCAAGCAGTAAGCTTATCCCCAGTTGATTTTGGAAGCTTATCCTCGCAGAGCACGAATGCGTCTCCCGGCTTGATTTAAAGAGTTATTTCTTTAACAGGATATAACTGGGTTATCCTCAGCCAAAAGCCACGGAAAGAGCGTCCTCGATGAAGTATTCTTACCCCAGCGAAGTCTATCAACACTTCCAGCACAACAAGTATATCCCCAGCAAATTATTATCAACACTCAGCAAGACATCCCTCTTCCCACAGAGTATTGCTTCCCAGCATGGTCGCTAGAGTATTCGTCTCCCCGCAGAGTAACCCATTCGCCAAGTTTATTCCCCAATAGAGTTATCTTCTCCTATCGGAATTCTTGCAACTATCATCCCCGGCGGAAGCAAAACCTATTCTTCAACATCAGCCCAGGAGTGACTTCCCGGCACCCGTCAAGGATTTATTTTCTTAGACAAAAATACATTCATAAACATCACATCTTCATACATTATAGCATGCATATACATCATACTACACGAATCTCATTAATTTTGAAGACATACAGTTCATGCATCATGATTTTGCATACAATTATGTTTTGCCTTTTCAGGAAAAAGATCAATACAAAAATGATTACTATCAACTATCGCAATTCTTTCTAGATATAGTTTCAGATATGACCCAGATATGGCGACGTTCTGATACTGCTTCCAGATTTCCTTCTAGATATAGTTTCAGATATGACCCAGATATGGCGACGTTCTGATACTGCTTCCAGATTTCCTTCCAGATATAGTTTCAGATATGACCCAGATATGGCGACGTTCTGATGCTGCTTCCAGATTTCCTTCTAGATATAGTTTCAGATGTAAACCATATATGGTGACGTTCTGATACTACTTCCAGATTTCCTTCTAGATATAGTTTCAGATATGACCCAGATATGGCGACGTTCTGATACTGCTTCTAGATTTCCTTCTAGATATAGTTTCAGATATGACCCAGATATGGCGACGTTCTGATACTGCTTCCAGATTTCCTTCCAGATATAGTTTCAGATATGACCCAGATATGGTGACGTTCTGATACTGCTTCCAGATTTCCTTCCAGATATGGTTCGGATGTGACCCAGGCATGGCGACGTTCTGACACTTATTCCAGTTGAAGATATTTCAAGACCTTGTCCGGTTCAGTTAAATCGACCCTAAGATTTTCCTGATGCTTATCCAGTCAAAGGCCTTCTCTGGTTCAGTCAAATCGATCCTAAGATTTTCCTGATGCTTATCCAGTCTAAGGCCTTCTCTGGTTCAGTCAGATCGACCCTAAGATCTCCCTGATTCTTATCCAGTTGAAGATTCCAAGACCTTGTCCGGTTCAGTTAAATCGACCCTAAGATTTTCCTGATGCTTATCCAGTCAAAGGCCTTCTCTGGTTCAGTCAGATCGACCCTAAGATCTCCCTGATACTTATCCAGTTGAAGATATTTCAAGACCTTGTCCGGTTCAGTTAAATCGACCCTAAGATTTTCCTGATTCTTATCCAGTCAAAGGCCTCCTCTGGTTCAGTCAGATCGACCCTAAGATCTCCCCGATTCTTATCCCAGTAGAAGACACCCGAGATTCTCTCAGCGTTCCTGTTGAGGCAGTAACCATCCCTGGTTCATTCATCGCCGTTTAAAGCTCCAGACTCAGCTCCTGTAACCAGTCAGGACACATCTATACCAAGCATCTGAAAACCAGCTCCTGCAACGTGTCAGGTACTCATTTGTTCTTTTGCAGGTATGCATGTTCTCGCTAAGGAATCTCCTACACGATCAACATCCAGATGGCATCTATAAGCCCATCATCCTATCCAGCAATCTCCAAATGGCATCTATAAGCCCATTCCCCCATCACACTGCTAACGTATGAGCGCAAATTTCTGGGCACTCTAGTGTTCAATCATCTTCCACCTTCGGATTACGAAAGGCACGTCAGCCAATCTGCACCCTCAGGTCTAAGAAGATTGAACAGGGGCAACTGTTGTACCCCAAAATTTGCCCTCCCATATTCTCCAAGAAATTGCCAAGTCATGCTTCAAAATTCCCCAAGGGTTGCACAGTGCAAAGGTCTCCGATACAGTCAAAACTAGGGTTTGAGTTCTGATCAAGAAAATGAAGTTTTCAAAGGTCCAATCAAGTCTCATATGCTTACAAATATGGTCAAGTATCCTCATATCAAGTTTCAAGGCATTCAGCACAAAATTGCACAGTCAAAACCCTAATTGCACTACAGTCAACTGTAGGGGCAAAATGGTCATTTGACAGTCAAAAGTTCAAATTTTTGGTCAATATATCATTTTGAAGCCACAAACATCATTTGATCAATGCTTGATCATGATTCTCAAAATTTGGCTCAGAAATCATCAAGATACAAAAGTTTCCTTATTTGGACAGTTGAAAAAGTCAACTGAAATTGACTAGGGCATAACTTTCACATGGATCATCAGAAAAATTCCATCCAAAGCTCATTTTGAAGAGAAAGACATTTCCTACAACTCATCTTCATACTTCAAATCCAAGAAATGCTCTCACAAAAAGTTATCAATTTCAACATTATAGGTCATTTTCAAAAGTCAACAAAAAGGGACTTTAAGTCAAAGGCCATAACTTGAGATTGGTAAATCAAAATGACATGGGACCAAAGGCATTGGTTAGAGGACTCAGAGACCTTTCCAAAATGTCCAAGAACATGAGAAAAGCTTAAAAATTGAGCAAGTTATGCCTTGTAGAAGTTGGGAAATTTTTGGATATTTTGAAAAGTCAACATTGATTCAAATGACCTAAAATTGCTAATGGGCCCATTTTTCTTCCATGATTCATCATCCAAGCATGTGCACGACCACTTGGCCCAAAGGGAAGTATTTTCTCATATTTTATTTATTTATTTGAATTTTTATTTATATTAATTCATTTAAATCATTTAAATATATGAAAAATATTTAATTAACCCTAACCAATCTTTTTATACATGTTTTAGACTCAATATTTCGTGCCTAATCAAATAGGGAAAGATTTGGAGCAAATTGATCATAATTGACACAAGAACACATGGAAAAAGATTTAAAAAGATCCTTAGAAAATCAAATTTCAAAATCAATGAATGCAATGGATTTGATTGAGTTTTCTTGACCTAATAGACTCCATACATATGCCTGATCATAACCCTAATGGGAAGACACGCTCAGCTGCTCAAGAAAGTCATAACCAAGCTTGGAATTTTTGTCTAAAAAGTCAATTCTGAAATCATCTTTACAGGTCGATTCAAAGCACAAGACTTGTTTCAATAGCTTCCTCAAGGTCCCCTGAACACATTCCAATCACAAACACTCATCAAAGCCCAAGGAATTGGTATACAGAACCTGAGATATCTCATGAAAATTGCATAATCGTATTCTCTAATCTAAGCATTTTTACAGCATTTTATTCATGGATTCATGTTTATTATCTTGTCCTGAAACTAACCAATGCATTTAATTGCGTTTTTATGCTGTATATGAGATTTCACCATGCTTGCGTTCTAGGGTTTGCAGGACCTCAAAATTGGGGTTTCTTATTTAACGAAAAATTAGCCTTCAAGAATGCCATGGTTGTAATCAGCAGACCTGGACGATCCTAAACATGCCCTCGCGCCTAATTTATGAGTGTCCTAGGCCTAATCGTTATTTTCTCAAAACTGACCTAGGAGAACATTTGCAAAACCGTGGCCATTGTTTTTATATTTTCAGGAACATGAAGAAGATGACGTCGTGGCCATCAATGATAGGACGATTCAAAAATTCGCGCGTTGGGTGCCACTGACTTTCTTTCCTTTTATAATATTTATTAACTATTATATAATAAACGCATACGTAGTGGCTCAGTGGCGCACGTGGTGACTTGCAATGTGAATGACCTGGGTTCGATCCCAGGTCTTCACCCTTTCCATTTATTTTTTTTCAATTAACAATCATATGCAGGTTGATGGCGTTGTTCCATGGTATACCTCCAGATCCAAGCGTACACGCGTCCAAGAGATTCAAATCAAAGGCGCAGGATTGAAGAACACAATAAACGTGAGTCAACGTTGCTACACGCCAGTGGGAAAGTCAAACGGACCTAAAGCTTGTTGGGCCAGGATTCTTGGATCTATACCTCCATATTGGGGCCTGAACCCCCCCTGGTTTGCAAATTCTATATATTTTCTTTATGTTTTATTTTCAATTATTGTTTTTATTTGCTTTATTGTTTTGATTTAATTAATTGTTTTTTACAAAATATAAAAAATGCATAAAAAATCAGAAAAGATAAAAAATACAATAAATATTTTTGTTTTAATATTTTCATAAATAAATTGGCATGTAATTCATTAGTTTAAATTAGGTTTTAACTTTAATTTCTTTAATAAAAAAAATCTAAAAAGAAGTAGAATTAGGGTTAATTAACGTTTTTATTCCTTTTTAATTTTTCTTTCTCATAATAATATTTATTTATTTTATTTATTTTCATAATTAAAATTGTAAATAAAAATTAGGTTTAATCTAGGTTTAATTCTAATATTTTCTTAACAAATTAAAATAAAATAGAATTAGGGTTAGTAGTTAATTTTAATTAATTCTTTCTCTTTTCTATTAAATCTTAAAATACATAAAAATACCAAAAAAACAAAATCTTTCTTTCTTTTAATTAATTTCATCATGTTAAGTTAATTTTTGCAAAAGGGTCCAACGCCCATGTTCTTAATTTCTTATTTATTCGCATATTTATTTTATGTCATTTAAATAATTATGTACCTCTCCCGAAGCCTTGTAATTACTTCTCGCACTTTTCAATTCTTTATTTTCCGTCAAATCGGGTCCTGGTTAATTTTGGCGATGTGGACCCGCGCCATTTGTAATAGCTTTAGATTTACTTTTCCGCAAATATTTTAACTGTTAAACAAAGCATGCAAGAATGAACGGCCTTAAATAAAATCAAGCGTAGAACACCAATAACCTGACAAAGATAAATGCAAATGAAAACGACACACAACGCGCACACACCACCCCTAGGGTACGCCTCACTGTTGCCTTGCCTCGAAAGGTGATCGTCGAGTAGAGGATGTCTTAGTAAGTCCTCATGATCCGGGAACCTGGCATGAGGGTAGCTTCTAAGGTGTCTTCCTATTGCTCCGGTGATCACCATGTCCCGAACTTCGAATTGACCCGAACACCTCCAACGGTGGTGCTACCTACCTCTCAATGGTGGGATGGCACTACTTTAAAGGACATTTACACAGACGAATTCCTTAGGGTAGGTAGGTTCTCTAGATACTTGCTCTAAATTTCAAAACAAATTCAAAATACTTTTCACACCAACACATTTTCAAAAAGCTTTCGAAAGCAATTTTTCAAACACTCTTGAGGACTGATACAAGAGTCGAACTGGAATTTTCAAAGAAACTTTTTAAAACCCACAATTGAAAAGCAAACAAACCATTTTTGAAAACACAAATGAGCAAGTATCTAAGAGCCCATGGATAACCATGGATAGAAAGGGTGCTAACACCTTCCCTTTCTATAATCTACCTCCCGAACCGAGAGCAATCTCTTTAAGGAATTTTTCTGTGCTTTTGTCCTTTCCATTTGGAGAAAATAAAAGACGGTGGCGACTCTTGCTTCTGCGACATTTCGCGAACCAGCGTTAAACAGTCAGTTCCAGATCCACCGATCACAAAAGGGATACGCTATTGTCTTCTTCAAATAACCCTGGTTATTTACCTACAGATTTTTATCCGCAGGAAGTTTCGTAGGGTATCTCAAAAATCCTCTCCAGGCCATGTAAACGAAACCTAAGAGTACCAATGCACTCGTCTCTTCCTCCTGGTCATCCCTGTAACCATTATTTGGCCCAATTTTCCCTGTAATTCAAATGCCTAAAAACAACACAATAAAACCCTAGGTTCGGGTATATGATTATAGGCCATGAAAACGAAATTAAATGATGCAGACTTGTTAGAAATTTGATAAGGCTCAAGATCACGTCAATAGTTTATCAAAAGGATGCAAGAATGAATGGTTTCAATTTCATGTTCAGAGCCGTTTTCAAGAACACTTACAGCGTTTTTCAGATAGCTTCAGGCCTTGGCTTTGGTTTCTATAGCTTCAGGAGGTTGCTGGCAAGAGAGCTACGTTGTGATTTTTGATTGAATTGGCCTCCAATGTTGTTTTTGATCTCCCACTTTTCAAGCTTTTTTTCAAAGTTCTTCTGGCCGTTTCAGCAGTGTTTTGTGCTTGTCCTTGGTCTGCCTCTCTTGTGTGCATATAATGGAATGTGTTTAGGTCAAAATTTGGGCATTAAACCTTATGCATTGAAGAATCAAGATTTGCTTTTGATCACCATAATCAAGTTGCCATATTTGAATCAAATCTGAGATTTTGTGCTTGTTTTAACTTGGCACGAGTTTGATTGAGTATCGCATGATATTTGCAAGCTGTAATGATCACAAGAATCCCCTTACATCAATTTTTTTGATTTTATTTGATTTAATATTGATTTAAAATGAATTAAATCATTAAAAATTAAATAAAATAGAAAAATAAACGAATGGCCATGAAATCAAATATGGGACACGTGTGTGGTATGACAAGACTATATCAAGTAGAAAAAAGTGGGCCCTTTTGTCAAAAATTGGAGTTTTGAGGATAGTTGACTTTTGACAAATTTGGAAAAATTCCCAACTTCAACAATGCATAACTTCTTCAATTTTGAACTTTTGGAGGTGTTCTTGGACTTTTTAGAAACCTTGAGATGTCCTATAATCAACCCTTTTTGTATCATCTCATTTTTATATTCCATGCTCAAGTTATAAGCTTTGGCAAAAAAAGGTGTTTTTGTTGGCTTTCAAAAATGACCTATAATGTCCAAATTTGTAACCTTTTGTGAGAGCATTTCTTGATCTTTGAGTGTGAAGATGGATTGTAGGAAATTGCATCCTCTTCAAAATGAGATTTGGATGGGTCATTTCTCTTAAAGTATGAGAAAGTTATGCTTGGTCAAAGTTGAGTTGACTTTTCCTACAAAACCCTAATTTAGCAACTTTTGAATCTTGATGAACCTTGAGCAATCCTTGATGAATCATGATCAACCCTTGATCAAATTATGAATTATCCTTCAAAATGATGATGTTGACAAAAAATCTTGAGGTTTGACTGTATTTGGGACACAGTTGACTTTTGCCCTAGTACAGTCAATTTTGGACTTCTTGAGCAATTGACTGACCAAACTTTCTCTGCAAGGCTTGAAATTTGACATGGGTGAACTTAAGAACATATTGGGACATTGGGGAGAACTTGATGTCATTTGGATATGAGGACCTTAATGCAACACAAAACCCTAATTTTGACTTGACTTCCTTAGGAGGTGATTTGATTGTCCAACCCTTGAGCCAACTTGAGCCACTTGAAGATTATTCTTGACATGTCTTGAGGAATATGGGAGGGAAAATTTTGGGGTACAACAGTTTCCCCTGTTCAATTTTCTTAAACCTGAGGATATAGATTGGCTTTCGAGCCTTTCGTGATCCGAAGGTGGAAGATAATTGAACACTAGAGTGCCCAGAAATTTGCACTCACATGGTGTAGTATCAGCATTGTGATGTCGGGAATGGGCTTATAGATGCCATTTGGAGATTGCTGGTAGGAGGATGGGCTTACAGATGCCATCTGCAGGAGTGTCGATCGCATAAGAGATTCCTTAGCGAGAACTTACATACTTGTTGTTGTAAAAGATTCCGCTGGGGAAGTCTAACCTTTGTTTGAGATTTAGGAACTTGCCTGTACTTCAACTGAGAGAATGCCTCGGCTGAGTCTTACGAACCCGTCCATAATTCAATTGGATGGAAACATATTCATCAAGATCTAGGAACTGACTCGTGCTCAATGGAGTATACCGTTGAGGTTATAGAACTTGTCCACACTATGACAGAGGAAAACATCAAGATCTAGGAACTGACTCGTGCTCAATGGAGTATACCGTTGAGGTTATAGTACTCGTCCACACTATGACGGAGGAAAACATCAAGATCTAGGAACTGACTTGTGCTCAATGGAGTATACCGTTGAGGTTATAGTACTCGTCCACACTATGACGTAGGGAAACATCTTCATCAAGATCTAGGAACTGCCTCGTGCTTAATCGAGTATACTGTTGAGGTTATAGTATTCGTCCACACTATGACGTAGGGAAACATCTTCATCAAGATCTAGGAACTGCCTCGTGCTCAATGGAGTATACTGTTGAGGTTATAGAACTTGTCCACACTATGAAGGAGGAAAACATCAAGATCTAGGAACTGACTCGTGCTCAATGGAGTATACCATTGAGGTTATAGTACTCGTCCATACTATGACGTAGGGAAACATCTTCATCAAGATCTAGGAACTGCCTCGTGCTTAATGGAGTATATTGTTGAGGTTATAGAACTTTTCCACACTATGACGGAGGAAAACATCAAGATCTAGGAACTGACTCGTGCTTAATGGAGTATACTGTTGAGGTTATAGTACTCGTCCACACTATGACGTAGGGAAACATCTTCATCAAGATCTAGGAACTGTCTCGTGCTCAATGGAGTATACTGTTGAGGTTATAGAACTTGTCCACACTATGATGGAGGAAAACATCAAGATCTAGGAACTGACTCGTGCTCAATGGAGTATACCGTTGAGGTTATAGTACTCGTCCACACTATGACGTAGGGAAACTGTCGAGATTGAGAACCTTATCTGAAATTCAACCGAGGATAATTCAATTGAGATTTAAGAACCGGTCAGGTCTTCGACGTAATTGAGAACTTTAACTGTATCTTTCCTGAAAGGTAAAGGTCAGTCATATGCAATGCATGATATGGATCAGGCAATGATGTTCTCAAAATAAATGAGATTGTATTTGTATGATACGTATATGCATGTATCATGATGTATGGGGATATAATATTTTAGCTGGGGAAAATAAATCCCGGAGCTGCTGGAGAATAGAGTTGAGTTCTTCGTTTCCGCTGGGGATGATGAACGAAGATGATAAACCTGTAGGAGAGAAAAACTCCGTTGGGAGAATAAAATGATGAAGAGATTACTCCGAGGGGAATTACTCTAGCGGGTCTTTGATTATGCGTAGTATCTTTTCACTATGTCTGCATTGACGGGGTGAGGAAGGTCGTCACCATCCATGGTGGTTAGAATCATAGCTCCTCCTGAGAAGATGCTCTTAACCACAAATGGACCTTCGTAAGTAGGGGTCCATTTGCCCGTGGGATCACCTTGAGGTAGAATAATGCGCTTGATTACCAGGTCCCCAACTTGATACTCTTGTCGTCTAACTTTCTTGTTAAATGCCTTGATCATCCGTTTTTGGTACGTCTGACCATGACAAATAGCAGTAAGTCTCTTTTCGTCGATTAGATTCAGTTGATCAAGTCGGGTCTGAATCCAGTCATCTTCACTCAAACCTGCATCTTTCAAGATCCGAAGAGAGGGTATCTGAACTTCAATCGGCAAGATTGCCTCTATGCCATATACCAAGGAATAGGGTGTTGCCCCTGTTGACATCCGTGCTGAGGTACGGTATCCATGAAGAGTAAATGGTAACATCTCGTGCCAGACTTTGTATATCACTGTCATCTTCTGCACAATCTTCTTAATGTTCTTATTATCCGCTTCTATAGCCCCATTCATCTTCGGCCGGTAGGGAGAAGAGTTATGATGCTGTATCTTGAATTGCTCGCAGAGCTCAATGATCATCTTGTTGTTGAGATTGGTACCATTGTCTGTAATGATCCTCTCTGGTACACCATACCGACATATTAGATTATGCCGAATGAACCGTGCCACGACGTTGTTGGTTACGATAGCAAAGGAAGCTGCTTCATCCCACTTTGTAAAGTAATCAATCGCTACCAGGATGAAACGATGCTCGTTGGATGCCGTAGGTCTGATCTCGCTGATCATATCAATGCCCCACATTGCAAAAGGCCAAGGTGCCGTCAAGACGTTCAGAGGAACTGGAGGTATGTGCACCTTATCAGCACAGACTTGGCACTTGTGACATGTCTGAGAATGCTGATAACAGTCAGCTTCCATTGTGGACCAGTAATATCCTGCCCGAAGGATTTTCTTTGCCATGGTATGTCCACTGGAGTGAGTTCCGAAAGTACCTTCATGTATATCTTCCATGATCCTTTCTGCTTCATTCTTATCCACGCAACATAGTAAGGTTGAATCATGGTTACGCTTGTAGAGAATACCATTGCTGATGAGGAACTTTGCCACGAACCTCCTCAGAAACTTCTTGTCATTAACAGATGCACCCTCGGGGTACTCCTGAGCTTTAAGATACCTCTTCACCTCATGAAACCAGGGCTTTTCTGTTATCTCTTCAGTCTCAATGTCACAGCAATGTGCAGGTTCGTCCAACTTTTCAATGATGATCCGGGGAGCTTCGTTGTCCCAATTGACTTTGAACGTAGAAGACATCATAACTAGCGCGTCCGCCAACTGATTCTCCTCTCTTGGGAAGTTTTCAAAGGTTATCTCTTCGAAATGTGGAAGCAGCGTCAATACATACTCCTTGCAAGGAATAAGATTTGGGTGTTTCGTATCCCACTCTCCTTTGATCTGACTGATCACGAGAGCGGAATCTCCAAAGACACTCAGAAACTTAATCCTTAGGTCAATTGCTGCTCAAAGACCCATGATGCACACTTCATACTCCGCCATATTGTTGGTGCATTTGAAACATAATCAGGCGGTGAACGGAGTATGAGAGCCTTTAGGAGATATGATCATAGCGCCAATGCCATTACCCAAAGCGTTCGAAGCTCCATCAAAGTACATAGACCATCGGGATCCTTCCTCAGGTCCTTCATTCGGTCCAGGTGTCTCACAATCAGTTATCAACATGATATTCTCGTCCGGAAATTCAAAGTTTATAGACTGGTAATCATCCACTGCCTGATGTGCCAAATGGTCTGCCAATACACTTCCCTTGATTGCTTTTTGAGTCGTGTACTGGATGTCATACTCAGTCAAAATCATCTGCCATCTTGCTATTCTTCCGGACAAGGGAGGATTTTCGAAGATATACTTGATTGGGTCCATCTTTGAAATCAATAGAGTAGTGTGAGTCAGCATATACTGTCTCAGCAGGCGAGCAGCCCATGCCAAAGTCCAGCAAGTTTTCTCAAGCAGTGAGTATCGGGTCTCACAGTCGGTAAACTTTTTGCTAAGGTAATAAATAGCATGCTCTTTTCGGCCAGACTCGTCATGCTGCCCCAGCACACACCCCATTGAGTTGTCAAGTACTGTCAAGTATAAGATCAGAGGTCTCCCTTTAATCGGTGGCATTAGAATAGGTGGCTCCTGGAGATACTCTTTGATTCTTTCGAAAGCGGCCTGACATTCATCATTCCAACGTACCACTTGATCTTTCTTCAGTAGCTTGAAGATTGGTTTACATGTAGCAGTCAGGTGTGAGATGAATCGGGCAATGTAGTTCAGTAGCCCCAGAAAGCCTCTAACTTCTTTCTCTGTCCTGGGAGCTGGCATCTCCTGTATAGCTTTCACTTTGGCAGGATCCACTTGAATACCTTTGTCGCTTATGACGAAACCCAATAGTTTACCAGACCTCACTCCGAAGGTGCACTTGTTCGGGTTTAATCTCAGTTTGTACAACTTTAACCTGTCAAACAGCTTCTGTAGATGGTCAAGGTGCTCTTCCTCAGTCTGGGACCTTGCAATCATATTGTCGATGTATACTTTAATCTCATGATGGATCATGTCACGAAACAAAGCAACCATGGCACGTTGATACGTTGCCCCAGCATTCTTCAACCCAAAAGGCATGACCTTGTAGCAAAAGGTACCATGTGATACAGTGGGAAATAACTGACTGTTTTTTGGAATGCTGGTTTATGTTTTGCGTTTGTTTTTGCAAAATGTCGCGGTAAGCAAGAGTCACCACCGACTTTTATTTTATCCAACAAGGAAAGGAAAAAAGCACAGAAAAATTCCTTTTTCGAGATATTTCTCGGGTTCGGGGGGTAGATTATAGAAAGGGAAGGTGTTAGCACCCTTTCTATCCGTGGTTATCCACTGGCTCTTAGGTACTTGCTCAATTGTTTTCAAAATTGCTTTCTTTGTGCTTGTGGGTTTGAAAAAGTTCTTATTTGAAAACTTCGATGGTACTCTTGCTTCTGTACTCAAGAGCGTATGAAGTGTTTTTGAAAACTTTGTTCGAAAAGTGTAAGTGTGAAAAAGATTTTGTTTTTTGAAAGAGCAAGTACTTAAGAACCATCTACCTACTCGAAAAAGGATCGTTCTGTATTCGTTTCCTTTAGATAACGTTATCCCACTATTAGTGAGTAGGTAGCACCGTCGTTGGAGTTTAAGGGTCAATTCGAATGAGGGGCATACGATCACTAAAGCAATGGTAGGACGCCTTAGCGGTAACCCTAATGTCTTAGATCATTTATTTTGAGGCAACAATATCCGAGGCAACCGTTTCGAGGCAACTATGATCTTTTAGACAAGAGGGCGACCTCTAAAGTGACCTATACTCAATGACCGCGTACAAAGGCAACCAAGTGGGGTGTACCCTAAGAGTGCACATGTGCGAGTGTGTCGTTTTCGGTTATTTTTATCTTTGTACATGTTAAGGGTGATCTAAGTTGATTTTAGGTTAAACATTCATTCTTGTCATGCATTCCTATTATCAAACATCTAACAGTTATATTTGCGGAAAATAAATTGCGGAAATTAAATTACAAGGCGTCAGGTATTTACATCACCAAAAGCAACCCTTGGAAATTTAAATGCGGAAAAATAAATAAAGCGATAAAAATAATTAAATGGTCCTAATTATGTATTACATTCCGGAAACAAATACAATATTGAATAAATGGATCGCGTGCGGGAAAATTAAATCGAGTGCGAGTTTAGGGTTTTGACCCTTTGTTATTTAAAGAAAAGATTTTTTTTTGTTTGTTTTTGAATTAAGAAAGAAATTATCTAAGTTAATTATTAAATTAATTAATTAATTAATTAATTAATGAAAATAAATATTTTTGGGTTTTTGGTATTCAAAGAAATAAAATTAATTAATGTTAGTAAAAACCTAATTAAGTCTAATTGATTTTAATTATTAAAATATATTAAGGTTAATTCTAATTAATGGCCTAAATTAATTAATAGATTTGTTAATAAAAAAATAAAATACTAAAATTTAATTTAATAAAGAAAATGTTTTTTTTGGTTTTAATTTTATAAAAAAGAAGAATTTTTTTAATTGGTTAGTAATTAAATAGAAATAATAAATAAATAATTAAAATAAAATAAAATAAAATATAGAGAGATAGGGGGTATGGGCCTGATTGGAGGTGTTTGAGAAGAAAATTCCATGGCCCAAACGAGCTGGCCCTGTATTGACTTTCCTGGACTTGGTGTGGACACGTTGACCAAAGCCTTGGTTGTCCTTCCATCTCCGTCCATCAGATCTGGCCATTGGCCATCTGTCCATTGGATAGATGATGGTGTATGATGCACTGATGTTCCTTACGCGTATTGGAATATCTGAAGAAACAAAATAACAAAGAGAATGGGGGACCTGGGATTCGAACCCAGGTCCTGAAGGAGTTTGGATGCACGCGTTTACCACTAAGCCACCTTGCTTCATTTGTTAGTATATTGTAAAATAATCATAATAAGACAAAGCAAAATTAATGGATCAGAAAACAAAATAATGCGCGCCATATTTGAATGGACGAATTGGATAATGACACGCCATCGTCACTGTCGTTGGACTGTGGCAAAAGATCAAAACACCTATACCAACGGACAAAGGTCCGTCGCTATAGGCCATGTCCGTTCCAAAATCTTGCATAGGCCATATAAATGAAAGGTAGCACCATGGTTGAGCTCGTCTTGTTCCCCTGAACAAGATGGTACCCTTCACACAAGCCAATTATTCCTGTAATAGAAAGCCCTAAAAAAACCTAGAAAACCCTACAATGGTGATTCACGATATAAAGCATGAGAATAAAATTGGTTATTGCAGAAAGCTAACAAATGATGTGGTGAATCAGAATATGCAATTGTTTTTTACAATGGATGCAAGAATAAAGATTTGCAACTTCAAGAACATGGCAGATCCGTGAGATACTTACAGATCTCTAGGAGGCTGAAAATGCGTGATTCTGATTGGTTTTTCTTCTGAGAATTGCCAGGAAGCGATTGTAATGCTTGCCAAGTCCTGAAAGTGCCTCCAAGCTTTATTTCGATCTCCAACTTTTTGTCACTTTTTTCAAGTTTGGTTCTGTTTGTTCTTACAGCCTCTAGCCCTTGTAATCGTGCCTTAAGCTTCCTTATGTATTGTGGAATGCATTAGGTTAAGAATTATGGATTGAATCTTTCCACATCAATGCCATGAAATTTGATTTGATTCACCATTACTAAACCTTCCAAAATTGTCAAAACTCAATCTTCTTGCACATGGATTGCTTGATACGAATTTGATACTCTTAATGATGATGATTCAGTCCTAAAATAGCCAAAAAGATATCAGGTAGTCAATATTTGGATTTTATTTGATTTAATTTGATTTAAAATGAAATAATTCAATAAAAAATCAAATAAAATAATAAAAAATAAATATGATCTCAAGGCTGAAGCTAGGACACGTGTGCAATGGGGCAAGATCAAATCAAGTGGAAAATAATGGGCCCATTTGACAAAATTTTAAGTTTTTGGGATAGTTGACTTTTTGCAATTTTGCAAAAATGCCCAACTTCAACAATGCATAACTTCTTCAATTTTGAACTTTTGGAAGTGTTCTTGGACTTTTTAGAAAGCTTGAGATGTCCTCTAACCAACAATTTGGGTATCATCTCATTTTGATATTCCATGCTCAAGTTATAAGCTTTGTAAAAAAAGGTGTTTTTGTTGACTTTCAAAAATGGCCTATAATGTCCAAATTTGTAACTTTTTGTGAATGCATTTTTTGATCTTGGGGTATGAAGATGGATTGTAGGAAATTGAATCCTCTTCAAAATGAGCTTTGGATGGGTCATTTATCATAAAGTATGAGAAAGTTATGCTTGGTCAAAGTTGAGTTGACTTTTCCTACAAAGCCCTAATTTAGCAACTTTTGAGTCTTTATAAATTTTGAGCAATCCTTGATGAATCATAATCAACCCTTGATCAAATGATGAAATATCCTTAAAAATGAGAACGTTGACAAAAAATCTCGAGGTTTGACTGTTTGTAGGTTACAGTTGACTTTTGCCCTAGCACAGTCGTTTTTTGGACCCTTTGAGCAATTGACTGAGCAAGCTTCCTCTGCAAGGCTTGAAATTTGACATGGATGATCTTGAGAGCATATTAGAAAATTGGAGAGCACTTGAGGTCATTTGGACTCAAGGATCTTAATGCAACACAAAACCCTAATTTGGGGTTGACTGCCTTAGGAGATAGCTTGACTGTCCAACTCTTGAGCAATCTTGAGCCACTTGGAGATTTTTCTTGCAATGTTTGGAGAAATATGTGAGGGAAAATTTTGGGGTACCACGGCTACCCCTGTTCAATCTTCTTAAACCTGAGGATGTAGATTGGCTTTCGTGCCTTTCGTGATCCGAAGGTGGAATATGATTGAACACTAGAGTGCCCAGAAATTTGCACTCGCATGAAGTGGTATCAGCCTTGTGATGTCAGGAATGGGCTTACAGATTCCATTTGGAGATTGTTGATAGGAGGATGGGCTTACAGATTCCATCTGCAGGAGTGTCGATCGCATAAGAGATTCCTTAGCGAGAACTTACATACCTGTTATTGTAGAAGATCCCGCTGGGGAAGTCTAGCTTTTATTGAGATTTTAGGAACTTGCATGTACCTCAGCTGAGAGAAAATTTTTGCTGAGTTTTAAGAACTTGTCTGTAACTCTACTGGGGGAAACATCTTCACCAAGATCTAGGAACTATCTGGTCCTCAACGTAGTATACCGTTGAGATTGTAGGACTCGTCCACACTATGACAGAGGGAAACATCTTCATCAAGATCTAGGAACTGTCTGGTCTACAACGTAGTATACCATTGAGATTGTAGAACTCGTCCACACTATGACGGAGGAAAACATCTTCATCAAGATCTAGGAACTGTCTGGTCTTCAACGTAGTATACCGTTGAGATTGTAGAACTCTTCCACACTATGACAGAGGAAAACATCTTCATCAAGATCTAGGAACTGTCTGGTCTTCAACGTAGTATACCGTTGAGATTGTAGAACTCGTCCACACTATGACGGAGGGAAACATCTTCATCAAGATCTAGGAACTGTCTGGTCTTCAACATAGTATATCGTTGAGATTGTAGAACTCGTCCACACTATGACGGAGGAAAACATCAAGATCTAGGAACTGTCTGGTCTTCAACGTAGTATACCGTTGAGATTGTAGAACTCGTCCACACTATGACAGAGGAAAACATCAAGATCTAGGAACTGTCTGGTCTTCAATGTAGTATACCGTTAATATTGTAGAACTCGTCCACACTATGACAGAGGGAAACATCTTCATCAAGATCCAGGAACTGTCTGGTCTTCAACATAGTATATCGTTGAGATTGTAGAACTCGTCCACACTATGGCGGAGGAAAATATCAAGATCTACAAACTGTCTGGTCTTCAACGTAGTATACCGTTGAGATTGTAGAACTCGTCCACACTATGACGGAGGAAAACATCTTCATCAAGATCAAGGAACTGTATGGTCTTCAACGTAGTATACCATTGAGATTGTAGAACTCGTCCACACTATGACAGAGGGAAACATATTCATCAAGATCTAGGAACTGTCTGGTCTTCAACGTAGTATACCGTTGAGATTGTAGAACTCGTCCACACTATGACGGAGGAAAACACCAAGATCTAGGAACTGTCTGGTCTTCAACGTAGTATACCGTTGAGATTGTAGAACTCGTCCACACTTTGACGGAGGAAAATTGTCGAGATTGAGAACCTTATCTGAAATTCAACCGAGGATAATTCAGTTGAGATTTAAGAACCGGTCAGGTCTTCGACTAAGCTGAGAACTTAACTGTATCTTTCCTGAAAGGTAAAGGTCTGTCATATGCATTGAATGATATATATCAAGCAATGATGTTCTCAACATAAATGATATTGTATTGTATGATGCGTATATGCATGTATCATGATGTATGGAAATGTAATGTTTCTAGCTGGGGAAAATAAATCCAGGATAGCTGTTGGAGAATAGAGTTTAATTCTTTGTTTCCGCTGGGGTTGGCGAACGAAGGTGATTGCGAGAATAAACCTGCAGTATAATTCCGTTGGGGCATAAAACTGATGAGGAGATTACTCTGTGGGGAAGAGATGCTTTGCTGAGGATTCCACTGATAAATTCCGCTAGGATGAATTACCGTTGTTGGTGATATTGAATTCTATTGGGGATTTAATTCCTGTTTGTGAAAGGAAAGAGCTCCGCTGGGGATGATCTTTCAGTTGCGGCTTCACTGGGGGTAACCTTTTAGACTCTAATGGGGATAATCCTTTGAGCTTTGCTGGGGGTAACCTTCCTTCGAGCTCGACTGGGGATATTTATTTTTATACTCCGTCGGGGACGAACTTCCAGAGTCTACTGGGGATGATTCTTCAACTCCACTGGGGAAGCTTTTTCAGACTGCGTTGGGAAAATTTTAAATCCACTGGGGATATCTTGTATTCTGCCGGGGAATATTCTTATACTCTGTCAGGGAATCTTAAGACTGTCGGGGATATTAAGCCTTTTTCAGTGCTGATGGTAGATAAACTCTGCTTGGTGAGAACATTACCAATTCATTCACAGTTGTAAGTCTCAACTGGGGAGAGCTATCATTACTGTCTTACTCTGCGGGGAGTGAAAGTAACTTAGCCATATTCTTCAACTGAATTTACCTTGTACCTGGTGGACAGAGCAACTATACAGCTTGGACAATTCTCATTTGCTCCTGTTTCTGATATTACCAGTAATCATCTTTTTGTTTCGCATGCAAATATTTATAATCAGCAATTAATGTCAAGTGCATATATCAAAATGGACATTGGACGCTTTTTGTAAAACAAAACAGATAAAGGAAAAACAACTTGAAATTTCTTTGAAAATGAATTGTATTTATTTTTGGAAGTTTGGCCTGTGAATAGGCGTTTTTGTACAAGGGGCTGACGTCCTAGTAAGAGAACGCTGCCGAACAGATATAGTTTATACAATTTGTGAAAAAACTAAACAAAACAGCTATGTGAATAATCCCACTGGGTTCCAACTCTACTATTGCCCTTATGTCCTCGAGCATCTCATCACTTTGCTACTGGTTGAAGGTAGATCAGATTGATTAGTGTCGTCCGAGCTTGATAGTCGATACCGAAGTCTGGTTGCAAGGTGATCCAATGAGACATAGTGTTACGCTTTAATCCCTAATTTTTGCCTGGACCTCCCTTTCGGGTTTTTAGTCCACCGGGATACCCCTTTTTTTGCCCAAGTCTCCTTTTCAGTTTTTCGACTTGCCGGGTGCACAGATTTTTTCATTTTCATCCCTTATTTTTACCCGAACCCTTTTGGTTCGCCGAGAAGCCCTTATTTTTTCCTAGGCCAGTCAACCTAGCGGGTCATTGATTATGCGTAGTATCTTTTCACTATGTCTGCATTGACAGGGTGAGGAAGGTCGTCACCATCCATGGTGGTTAGAATCATAGCTCCTCCTGAGAAAATGTTCTTAACCAAAAATGGCCCTTCGTAAGTAGGGGTCCATTTGCCCATGGGATCACCTTGAGGTAAGATGATGCGCTTGATAACTAGGTCTCCAACTTGATACTCTTGTCGTCTAACTTTCTTGTTAAATGCATTGATCATCCGCTTTTGATACGTCTAGCCATGACAGATATCAGTAAGTCTCTTTTCGTCAATTAAGTTTAGCTGATCAAGTCGGGTCTGAATCCAGTCATCTTCGCTCAAACCTGCATCCTTCATAATCCGAAGAGAGGGTATCTGAACTTCAATGGGCAAGACAACCTCCATACAATAAACAAAGGAATAGGGTGTTGCCCCTGTTGACGTCCGTGCTGAGGTACGGTACCCATGAAGAGCGAACGGTAACATCTCGTGCCAGTCTTTGTATGTCACTATCATCTTCTGCACAATCTTCTTAATATTCTTATTAGCCGCTTCGACAGCCCCATTCATCTTCGGTCGGTAGGGAGAAGAGTTGTGATGTTGTATCTTGAATTGCTTGCAGAGCTCAGTGATCATCTTGTTGTTGAGATTTGTACCATTGTCTGTAATGATCCTCTCTGGTACACCATATCGGCAAATCAAATTGTGCCGAATGAACCGTGCCACGACGTTCTTGGTTACTGTAGCAAAGGAAGCTGCTGCCACCCACTTCGTAAAGTAATCAATCGCTACCAGGATGAAATGATGTTTGTTAGATGCCGTAGGTCTAATCTCGCCGATCATATCAATGCCCCACATTGCAAAAGGCCAAGGTGCCGTCAAGACATTCAGAGGAACCGGAGGTATGTCCACCTTATCAGCATAGACTTGGCACTTGTGACATGTCTGAGAATGCTGATAGCAGTCGGCTTCCATAGTGGACCATTAATATCCTGCCCGAAGGATTTTCTTTGCCATGGTGTGTCCACTGGAATGAGTCCCGAAAGTACCTTCATGTAACTCTGCCATGATCCTTTCTGCCTCGGTCTTATCCACAGATCGCAGTAAGGTTGAATAATCGTTACACTTGTAAAGGATACCATTGCTGATGAAGAACTTTGCCGCGAACCTCCTCAGAAACTTCTTGTCATTAACAGATGCAACCTCGGGGTACTCCTGAGCTTCAAGATACCTCTTCACCTCCTGAAACCAGGGCTTTTCTGTTACCTCTTCAGTCTCAATGTCACAGCATTGTGAAGGTTCGTCCAACCTTTCAATGATAATCCAGGGAGCTTCATTGTCCCAATTGACTTTGAACATAGAAGACATTGTAGCTAGCGCGTCCGCCAACTGATTCTCCTCTCTAGGGAAGTGTTCAAAGGTTATTTCCTCGAAATTGGGAAGCAAAGTCAGTACATACTCCTTGTAAGGAATAAGATTTGGGTGTTTCGTATCCCACTCACCCTTGATCTGACTGATCAAGAGAGCGGAATCTCCGAAAACACTTAGAAACTTGATCCTTAGGTCAATTGATGCTCGAAGACCCATGAATCATGCTTCATACTCCGCCATATTGTTGGTGCAGTTGAAACATAGTCGGGCGGTGAACAGAGTATGAGAGCCTTTAGAAGATATGATTACGGCGCCAATGCCATTGCCTAAAGCATTCGAAGCTCCATCAAAGCACATAAACCATTGGGATCCTTCCTCAGGTCCTTCATCCGGTCCAGGTGTTTCACAATCAGTTACAAACATGATGTTCTCATCCGAAAATTCAAAGTTCATAGACTGGTAATAATCCACTGCCTGATGTGGCAAATGGTCTGCCAACACACTTCCCTTAATTGCCTTTTGGGTCGTATATTGGATGTCATACTCAGTCAAGATCATCTGCCATCTTGCTATTCTTCCGGACAAGGCAGGCTTTTCGAAGATATACTTGATTGGATCCATCTTTGATATCAACAGGGTAGTGTGAGTCAACATATATTGTCTCAGCCGGCGAGCAGCCCATGCCAAAGCGCAGCAAGTTTTCTCGAGCAGTGAGTATCAGGTCTCACAGTCGGTAAACTTTTTTCTAAGGTAATAAATAGCATGCTCTTTTCGGCCAGACTCGTCATGTTGTCCCGGCACACACCCCATTGAGTTGTCGAGTATTGTCAAGTATAGGATCAGAGGTCTCCCCTCAACTGGAGGCATCAGAATGGGTGGCTCTTGGAGATACTCTTTGATCCTTTCGAAAGCGGCCTGGCATTCATCGTTTCAACGTACTACTTGATCTTTCTTCAGTAGCTTGAAGATTGGCTCGCAAGTAGTGGTTAAGTGCGAGATGAATCGGGAAATGTAGTTCAAACGTCCCAGAAATCCTCTGACTTCTTTTTCTATTTTGGGAGCTGGTATCTCTTGTATGGCCTTCACCTTTTCCGGATCTACTTGAATACCCCTATCGCTTACGACGAAACCCAGCAGCTTACCAGATCTTACCCTGAAGGTGCACTTGTTCAGGTTTAACCTCAGCTTATACAACTTCAACCTGTCAAATAACTTCTGCAGATGGTCAAGGTTTTCTTCCTCAGTATGGGATCTTGCAATCATTTCATCGACGTATACCTCAATCTCGTGATGGATCATGTCATGAAACAAGGCAACCATGGCACGCTGATACGTTGCCCCAACATTTTTCAATCCAAAAGGCATGACTTTGTAGCGAAAGGTACCCCATTGAGTGACAAAGGTTATCTTCTCCATGTCTTCAGGAGCCATTTTAATCTGATTATAACCGGAGAAACCATCCATAAAGGAGAAAACCTTATGCTGAGCGGTGTTGTCAACCAGGACGTCGATATGAGGCAGAGGGAAATCATCTTTGGGGCTTGCCCTGTTCAGATCCCTATAGTCAACACACATTCAAACCTTACCATCCTTCTTCGGCACTGGAACCACATTGGCAACCCACTGTGGGTAAGAAATAACTGCTAGAAAACTGGCGTCAAACAGTTTCATAACTTCAGCCTTGATTTTCTCAGACATATCTGGGTGCATTCGGCGGACCTTCTGTTTCACTAGAGGACAGTCTTCCTTGGTAGGTAGGCGGTGAACCACAATATTGGTGTCCAACCCAGGCATATCTTCATAAGACTAGGCAAAGATCTCAACATAGTCACGCAGCATCTGAATCAACCGTTGTTTTACACTAAGCTCCAAGTTTGCACCGATCTTGACTTCTTTCTTGTCTACCTCTGTCCCCAGATTCACTGTTTCCACGGGCTCTTCATGTGGCTGTATAACCCTCTCTTCTTGAAGTAGCAGTCTAGCAAGTTCAACAGACACTTCACAATCATCTTCACCTTCGTCTTCGGCTAAGTTGATCGGACTTTCAAAGTCATAATTGGCGGTAGCAGAGTCGTTACCAGTGAGATCCAGAGCGGATGTAGACCTGTATATGTGAGTGTGTGTAAAATAGTTGTTTTGCAATATATAATAAAAGAAAAACAAGGAGCGCAAAATTTGAAATGAAAGAAACATCCAATGCTTTTATTAATGATATATGTAGATGACACACATAAAGCCCTCACAAGTTAAGCCACCGTGCCCCAGGTAAGACACTGGGCCATAAATTTTTAAAACATTGTCTGTTACAAATTCAAAACAAAAAGTTTCATTAATGGGTAACAAAAGAAATTGGGATGAAGTCATTTTTTGTCCAATTGCTTGGCCCACCGTCAGTCGTTGGGTAGATCCAACTGTCAAACTCAGACTCTTCGACATCGTCTTCAATGGCATTCACTCCTGAATTACTGATGAACAAGGGAGGTTTTTCGATCCGTGCATTCCGAACAGCCTTCTGAGCTTCTGTAGTGAAACCCAAACCAAACTTGTTAGTCTTCTGTGCAAAATCAGGGAGTTTCCCCTAACTTGCACACCCACCTTTCTCGACAACAGCCCGGGCATCCTTGAAGGAAGCCATCTTCATAGGAGGATCTTCAACAACAGTCTCAGTTGATGCCAGCGTCTCGGGAACCTCTTCAAAATGTTGAAACGGGGTCTCAATAAACTCCCCATCCATCACTACATATCAAAAAGAGTTGAGGTGGCTCACCATGTACTCTTCTTCTCCTTGCACTGTCACAATTTTTCCTTTCCCTGGGTACTTTAGCTTCTGGTGTAGCGTAGACGTCACTGCCCCAGCTTTGTGGATCCACGGACAACCCAGAAAACATGAATAAGATGGCTGAATGTCCATCACATAGAATGTAGAGGTGAAAACCTGAGAACCAACCTTAATAGGAATGTCCACTTCTCCATGCACCATCCTCTTAGACCCATCAAAGGCCCTGACAACAATGTTGCTTGGTTTCAGCTCCAACCCTTCACAGTCCAACCGGTCTAGAGCTTTCTTAGGCAAAACGTTTAATGAGGAACTAGTATCCACCAATACATGAGCAAGATTAGTGCCCCTGCATTCAATGGAGACATGCAGGGCATCGTTGTGATTCTTCCCCTTAACAGTCTAGTCGGTGTCAGAGAAACCCAGCCCATTATCAGCAGTCAAACTAGCCACACAATCTTTAAACTGATCAGCTGATATTTCTTGCGGTACGTGCGCAGTTTTCAGGAAAGCAATCAGAGCCTTGGCATGGGCTTCTGAGCAAAGTAACAGAGACAACATAGAGATTTTGGATGGGGTTTGCCCCATAATAGAGATACCAAGCAGATCAGAGAACTCTTCCAAGGTGGGGACCAACTGGTAGTCCTGAAAAGTAAAGCGATGGTACAGTGGATCAAAGAACTGGACTAAGACACTCATCATCTGCTCGTCCAATTTGGAGGTGACCAAACCCAAGAGGTGACTATGTCTTCTGATAAAGGAGGAAGTATCTAAAATCTTCACAACCAATTCCTTGAGCTGAGTGGGAATCTGGACAAAGTTAATCCGAATTGTGTTCCTACGCATGGGTGCCATGACCTACAAAACAAAACAAAGATGAATCCCTCATGTCTTTGAAATAGGTTAGTCCGATGCAAGATGTATGCAATGTTATGATGTCATGATGTCATGATAGAAAACACACCACAAGTATCCACAAATAGCAAACATGGCAAACGCACACAAGTCACACAGAGAGCCCTTAGATTTCAGGCTGGCAAGGAGTCTAGGTACTACTCTCTTTCAGTTCAGTTGGTTCAAACCTGTCCTAAAAATAGTAACTGGGTTCTGGAGGATCTCAAT
Organism: Vicia faba; assembly: GCA_948472305.1. Lineage (NCBI taxonomy): Eukaryota > Viridiplantae > Streptophyta > Magnoliopsida > Fabales > Fabaceae > Vicia > Vicia faba. The sequence continues at coordinate 1,325,749,898 of OX451739.1, forward strand.
ATCACTGACTACCCTCGATCGGTCATAATTCCAGTTTAGCAACCTTTTCTTGCGGCCGGAATCATCGCGAGAGTTTAGTCTCAATGAGTGTAGCATACTGCTACTGTTCTATGGCCAAGTTGGTCAATTTAAAGGTTCTAAGGTCAGTTGGTGTTTAATGATCCCTTAGCAGACCCATATTCTCCTCGTTGCGCCGCAAGGGATATCGATACATACTAAAGTGCCACACCAACGTAGCTACTGCTTCAACCGTATCGGTCTACGCCGTACAGTTCCCTCACAGTTTATTGCCACTTACTTAAAGGGTATCCCCCTGATCCGGGTTAGGATCTATAGTAACTCCGATACAAGCCCACAAATATAAAACATACAAGTCAAGCAATTGAAAACATTATGAACTATTCCTAAGGTACACCCCACTTATAAGGTCCCCAGCAGAGTCGCCAGTTCTGTGATACCGTGGGAAGAACTGACAGTTTTTTTTGGAATACTAGTTTGCGTTTTGCGTTTGTGTTTGCAAATTGTCGCGGTAAGCAAGAGTCGCCACCGACTCTTATTTTATCCAATAAGGAAAGGAAAAAAAGCACAGAAAAGTTCCTTTTTCGAGATATTTCTCGGGTTCGGGGGGTAGATTATAGAAAAGGAAGGTGTTAGCACCCTTCTTATCCGTGGTTATCCACGGGCTCTTAGGTACTTGCTCAAATTGTTTTCAAAATTGCTTTCTTTGTGCTTGTGGGTTTGAAAAAAAGTTTTTTATTTGAAACTTCGATTTAACTCTTGCTTCTGTCCTCAAGAGCGTATGAAGTGTTTTTGAAAACTTTGTTCGAAAAGTGTAAGTGTGAAAAGTTTTTGTTTTTGAAAGAGAAAGTATCTAAGAACCATCTACCTACTCGAAAAAGGAATCGTTCTATGCTAATTTCCTTTAGACAATTCTATTCCACTATTAATGAGTAGGTAGCACCATCGTCGGAGTTTAAGGGTCAATTCGAATGAGGGACGTGCGGTCACTTAAAGCATTGTTAGGACGCCTTATCGGTAACCCTAATGTCTTAGATCATTTGTTTGAGGCAACAATATCCGAGGAAACCGTTTCGAGGCGACTATGATCTTTTAGATAAGAGGGCGACCTCTAAAGTGACCTATACTTAATGACCGCATACGAAGGCAACCAAGTGGGGTGTACCCTAAGAGTTCACATGTGCGAGTGTATTGTTTTCGGTTAATTTTATCTTTATACATGTTAAGGGTAATCTAGATTGATTTTAAGATTAACATTCAGTCTTGTCATGCATCCCTATTATCAAACATCTAACAGTTATAATTTGCGGAAAATAAATTGTGGAATTACAAGGTGTCAGGTATTTACATCGCCAAAGACAAACCCTTTAAAATAAATAAAGTGATAAAAATAATAAAGGTCCTATTAAGCTATTACAATCCGGGAGCAGATACATAAATGATCAAATAAATAAATCGCGTGCGGGAAATTAAATCGAGCGCAAACTAGGGTTTTGACCCTTTAAAGAATACATTTTTGTTGTTATTGAATTAAGAAAGAAAATTACCTAAGTTAATTACTAAATTAATAATTAATGAAAAATAAATTATTTTTGGTCTTTTTGTTATTTTAAGAAAGAAATAAAAATTAATGTTAGTAATTAAAACCTAAATTAATTCTAATTTATTTTTAATTGTTTACAAAAAAAAGTTAAAGTTATTCTAATTAAAAAAAACTAAATTAATTTAATTAGTGTTTATTAATAAAAATAAAAATCACAATTTGATTTTACAAAGAAAATATTTTTGTGGTTTTAATTTTATAAAGAAAAAGAAATTTGATTGGTTAGTAATTAAATAAAATATAATAGAACAATTAAATAAAACAAAAAATAAATAGGAGAGAGTAAGGGGGTTTGGGCCAGCTTTAGTGGTGTGATTAGTAATCCTGAGGCCCATTTGGAGCTGGCCTCGTTTGACTTTTTTGATTCCATATGCATGTGTTGACTGGGCTCCACGTAGACCTTCAGCGCTTGGCCATCAGATTTGGCCTTTGGCCATCTGGCTATTGGATAGATGATGGTGTATGATGCACTGCAAGTCCTCATGAGCATTGGAACACCTGAAGAAAAAATATATCAAAGAAGTGGAGGACCTGGGATTCGAACCCAGGTCCTGATGGTGATTGCCAGCTTGCCTTGCCACTACGCCGTTTTGCTTCATTTGTTAATATATTACATAACTATTATAATATATCAAAAAAGCAATTATTGGTCATAAAATAAAAATGCACGCAAAAACATTTGAATGGGCCAATCAGAGCATGCCAGCTCTTAGTCCCTGTCCTTCCACTACTGTAATTTTACCTGTGGATTTGGATCTGCAGCTAAATGCGCAAGCTTGCTCTAAAATCTTCCATAGGCCTCATAAATCAATTCCAAAATCATGGTTGAATTCGCCTTGGCTCCCTGATCAACACTATACCCTTCTTGAGTCTTGATTTTTCCTGAAAAAGAAAACCCCAAAATACAAACGAAGAACCCTAGCTATGGGGGTTCCTCATTTAGGCCAGAAAAACACAATTGGATATTGCCAAATGTTTGCAAATGTTGTGAGGAGTATAAATATGCCAATGATTTATTCAAATTATGTAAGAATGATGAATCACGATATCAAGAACCAAGGTGATTATCGTGACACTTACAGTGCTTTTAAAGGCCTGAGGACGCGTACTTTTGATCCAAGAAGGTTGTGTGATCACCCAAGAATCAATTGGGATTGGTCTCTGCTTCTGAAAATGCCTATAAGTATGATTTTGATTTCACACTTTTTAGTGAATTTTGCAACTTTTGTATTGCCTGTTCTTGCAGCCTCTAACCCTTGTTTCGATTCTTGTAACTTTCTTATGTATGGTACAATGTGCTAGGGTAACAATTATGGTCCAAATCTTCTCCCACCATGGCTTGCATATTTGATTTGATTCACTCTTTAAACCTTTCCAATTTTGCCAAAAATCAATCTTTTTGCAAATGATATGGTGAGATTCGAGTTTGATGATGATATTGATGACAATCAAGACCTGAAACAACCAAAAATATCTTAGGTAATCAAAGTTTGGATTTTATATGATTTAATTTTGATTTAAAATGAATAAATTCAATAAAAATCAAATTAAATAATAAAAATAAAATATGGGCTCATGGATGAATCTAGGACACGTGGGCCAATTTGCAAGCTCAAATCAAGTGGAAAAGAATGGACCCATTTGACAAAATTTGAAGTTTTGGGGATAGTTGACTTTTGGCAATTTTGCAAAAATGTCCAACTTCAACAATGCCTAACTTCTTCAATTTTGAACTTTTGGAGGTGTTCTTGGACTTTTTAGAAAGATTGAAATGTTCTCTAACCAACTCTTTTAGTCTCATCTCATTTTTATATTCCATGCTCAAGTTATAAGGTTTGGCAAAAAAGGTGTTTTTGTTGACTTTCAAATGCTTGTATCTATCCTCAGTAGGAGGATACTGCTCATCATTGTAGTTTGTATCATTGTCAGAAACTTCAGGACTGGGGTCCTTTTCCCTTGTCTCTCTTTCTTGGTTCTCCCCTTCCTTGGATGAGGAGGTCGGATTGACTGGTCGCTTTAACGGCCCCCTGAACCTTCTGCCCATATTCAGAATACCAGAGACCTTCTTCTTTTTCTTTTTCTCCTTCAGGATGAGGGCTTTCAGATTCTCCTTCCCTTTCGCCAGATTTAGGAACATCTGTTGGAATTGGGCATTTTGTGCCTGAGGATCTTTGATTCTTTGTTCAGAAGATATTTCTGCTGAAATAAACAACAAAGAAGATGAGAAGCCTGTAATGGTACCTGTATATGTAGTGTTTATGGATGAGATGCGTATGTAATGATTTCAAAGACTTTGGGAAATTTAAATTTTCAAACCAAAATGAAACAAAGATTTTATTAGTAGAATTCAAAGTTCAATTTCCTTTTAGGCGTTACAATTAAAACAATTCTAAAAAACTAAAAAAAAAATCAAATTTCCCATGGATGCTTCATCTTTGTGCCGAGATAGACATTAAGGCTTCTTTCCTCATGAAATTGCCTTGTGAGCTCTAAAACCTTCCTCTCCTGAGCATAGAAATGATCCATGTAAGTATCCCACTCTTTCTTCAACTGAATCCAAGATCTCTGTAGTTCTCCAAGATCAGTGGGCATATCAGGATGGAGAACCGTGTAAGGAGTACCCCCCTTCAGTAGTGGGTTCCACAATCACTGGTAAAACGACCATGTAGGGCATCATAAGTTTTTGGGCGCGAGCTCTTACCCATTGGAGATAAGGTTCCATAGGAGTGGAAGCCTTCGGCCCCAAATCCTTGGCGCCGGATTTGTTTACCATGCTCTAAGCTCGTATGAACCTCTGGAGATACCCTTGAACATCATCCTCATAGCTAAATACAATGCCCTCGATAAGTAACTCATGGGGACCATCCCTTCGGGCGTAACCAAATTATCACAGAGATAAACAAGGATTGTAAGTAGTTCCTCCTCTAATGCCAAGTAATGGGACACTAGGGTACTCCCCACAGTGGTCAATAATAGCAGTATCTCCCATAGCTTGGGAATGCCAGAGAATATCCGTGTGAGCGAGTGACATTATCCTTTGCGACCAACCCAAACCTTCTTCATTCTTCAGTACAAACTTAGGGAGGTGAGAAATAAACCACATCGATAGCAATGGCATGCAGCACATAGGAACCCCTATTCTCTTCATGGTACGAGTATGGAGAGCGTGCAAGATATCTCCGAGCAAGGTAGGCACAGGGTTGCAAGAGAGGAAGATCTTGATAGCATTCACATCTATGAATGAGTCTAGATTAGGGAATAGTACTAACCCATAGATTAGAAGGGCCAAGACCTCCTCAAAATCCTGAAAGTCCATATCATCCAAAAACAGCTAGGCCTTGTCCATCAGGAACTTGGCTAGAAAACCCTTGACTCCGCTTCTTGTTTCCCAGTTGGATGCCACCTCGACCCGTTTCAGATGCAAGGCTGAGGCAATGACTTCTGGCTTAGGGACTTCTTCCTAACCTGTGAAAGGCAACTGTTCAAGAATGGGTATATCCAATAGCTGAGAGAATTCTTCCATGGTAGGCACCAACTGATAGTCTGGGAAGGTGAAGCAGTGGTGCTTGGGATCAAAGAACTGAAAGATTACACTCATCATCTTCTCATCAAATTTTTAAATGACCAGGTTGAGAAGTCGACCATGTCTCTTAGTGAATGCAAAAGTTTCAGGAACCCTTGATACTAGCTCCTTGAGCTGGGGAGGTATTCTCACAAAGCTGATTCAGATAGTGTTTCTACGAGCGGAAGCCATGATCTGCAAAATAGAACAAAGATAAATTCCCTTGGTCCTTGAAATGGTTAGTGTAATAAGAATGGATGCTATGTTATGATGCATGATGTTATGTTCAAACAGAATAAATCACACACAAGCAAAACACACAATAAACCTTAGGTTCAAAGGCTTGCATGAAGTTAAAGGTAAGTACCCTCTTGAAGTTTAGTTGGTCTCAAACCTGTCTTAGAAAATTAACCGATTTCTAAAGATTCTCAATATCACTGATCATCCTTTATCGGGCATTGTTTCATCTCAAGCAATATTTTCTTGCGGCCGAAATATCCCAAAAGTCTGACCTCAATGAGTGTAGCATCGAGTATCAATCGATCCTTAGCTTTTATACCGAGGTCGGATATCTCACTACTTTCTCATGTCCAAGTTTGTTTAACTAAGGTTCTAAGGTCTGTTAGTGCTTCACGACACCACGCGGCGGCCCCGTATTCTCCTCGTTTCCACACGAATGATATCGGTACCAACCAAAGTGTCACACCAACACAGACATCGCTTAAACCATATCGGTCTACGCCGTACAGTCTTCACGATCTAATGTTGTTTACCTAAAAAGTGCCCCAGATCCGTGTGTAGGATCTTTAACAATACCCAAGAAAAAGCCCTTAAAGATAAAGCAAGCAAAGCAATTTAAAAATGTCCTAAATCCTAGGTAAAACCCACTTTTTATTTCCCCAGCAGAGTCTCCAGTTCTGTAATACGGTGGCAGAACCGACTATTATACTGGTTTGCGTTTTGTATTCGCAAATGTCGCAGTAAGCAAGAGTCGCCACCGACTTTTATTTTATCCAACAGAGAAAAAGGAAAAAGAACAGAAAAAACCTTTTTCGAGATATTTCTGAGCACGGGGGGTAGATTATAGAAAGGGAAGGTGTTAGCACCCTTTCTATCCATGGTTTTCCATGGGCTCTTAGGTACTTGCTCACTTTTAAAATTGCTTGTGTGTGCTTGTTTTGAAAAAAATTTGTTTACTTCGTGATAACCCTTGTATCGGTCCTCAAGAGCGTGACGAAGTTGTTTTGAAAACTGTTTTGAAAAGTGTTTGTGTGAAAAGTTTTTATTTTGAGCAAGTACTTAAGATTTCTACCTACTCGAGAAAGGTCTGTTTGTTTTTGTTTCCTTTAGACAGTGCTATCCTACTATTAAGGAGTAGGTAGCCCTATAATTGGATTTGTAAAGGGACGTTCGAGGGGACGAAATGGTCTCTGAAGGCAACAAGTAAAGATACCTTAGCATTTCGAAGGGACTATCGTCATAAGATCAATTCGTAGGCAACTCGAGGGACAAGTAGAGACTATGATCTTTATGACGATTTTGAATCGCGGGTCATTGCTAAGGTATCCCTACATTCGAGGGACGCGACCATTATTTTCGAGGCAACCAAGTGGGGCACACCCTAGGAGTGAACATGTGCGAGTGTGTTTTTTCAATTAATTATCTTTGCACAATTAGGGTTTTCTACTGTATTAATCATTTATCTTTCACATGCAAGCCTATTGTCCATACATCTAACAGTTAAATAGTTGCAGAAATTAAAAGCAAGAAATTAAAACCCTAACTATTATAAGGCTTTGGGGGAGGGGATTACATATTCAAAAACCCGGGAAAAAATGATAAGCGAAATATTAAACCTAATTTAACTATTACAACTTGGGAACAGTTACAATATTTAACAAGAATAAAGAAAATAAGGACATGCGCGATGAAATAAATATGAGAATGAAGTCGAGGTCCTAAAAAAATCTAATCAATTAAAAGGAAATTTTTTTTGTATTTTATTGAGAAAGTTAAATATTTGTGAATTAAACCTAATTTGTCTAATTAATTTTAATTATAAAAACAAACAAATCAAAATTAATTAATTTTCCAAAATAAAACTAATTTTAATAAAACCTAATTCTACATTTTTTATGATTTTTTCTGATTTTATGATTAAATAAAAAAAATGATTTTTGTAAAACAAACAAACAATAAATAAATAATATTAAAGAAAAAATATAAAAAATAAGAATGGGCCTGATATGATGAGAAATTAGGGGGGTGATTCCAAATTCTTTTTAGGCCCAAAGCTGGAGGCCCAGAGCCTGCGCTTGGTCCCATGCATCACTCTTCTGATGGTTCATGGTGGTCCCTCAAAGCTAGAGCGTGAGATATGTATGATGATGGATCTTAGGGATGGGATCTGGGGCACACGGTGGATGCTGGGCATTGAGATACGCTGGATCTGCAAGGAATTATTCAGAAAATAAGAAAATGTTTGGACCTGGGATCGAACCCAGGTCCCTTGCTTCACATGCCCATACTCCTTGCCATTTGCGTTGTAATGCTTATCTGGTAATATAATAGACAAACAATATTATAATAACTACGCACGTCTTATGCCTGAAAAACACGCGCAAATTTAAATTGGCCAATGGTTGGCTGCCACGCCACCTTCTTCTTCCCTAGACTGTGGCTTTAGACACCAACCCTTTTACCTACGGACGTCCACTGTAGCTACAACCATGCGTTATTCAAAAATCTAGCACAAGCAATATAAATTTCATTGAAGACCATGAATCAACTGAGCTTAAAGCCCTGAACATCATGGTGTCCACGCCTAGCCCTAATTTTGCCTGTAGAAGGAAGCCCTAAAACGAGCTCAAAAACCCTAAGAATGGCAAACCATGACTCCTGCACTTAAAACTCAATTAAACGATTCATCAAGCATCGAGACTTTGTAACAAATAAGAATGTATGATTGAATTTCATCAAAAAAACATGTATGCACATAATCAAAAATAAAAAATAGTTGGATAACAGGGTTACGAATTTTACGATTCAAGGTGTTTTTATGCGTGCAAAAGGTGCAGTTAGCTTCAGGAGATTGCCAGGAACGTGTTGCAAGCCTTAAATCTCCTTGAGGATGGCTGTAATATGGAATTCAATCTGAGATTTTTTTTACAAAAGTGCACTGTGTTCTTGGCCGTTTCACACGATTTTTTCTTCCTCTTGTGCCTTGGATTTGTTGTGTATATATACCTCTTTGAATTAGGTTAACAAGAAAGCTTCAAATCCTTGTCAATTATTAAGATTTGATTTCATTCCAACCTTGCATTATTTCTTTCCAAATCAAGCTAAATCATTCCATTCTCACCCCAATCAACCTTGGCATGATTTGATTCTGTTTTGGCAGTATAAATGGATTGCATTTCATTTAAAATCAGATCAAAAACAAATCTTCTATATTTTACATCATTTATTTGATTTAATTTGATTTTTAAATGATTAAAATCAAAATAAATTAAATAAATAAAGTCAATAAAATATGGAAAAGTGTTTGGGTCGTGGACATTGTTAGAGGTAAGATGCAAGCATAAAAAATTAGGTCCATTTGGCAAAAAATGCAATTTTGAGCATTATTGACTTTGAGCAAATTTCCAAAAATGGCCAACTTTGACAATGCATATCTCTCTCAATTTTGAACTTAAGAGGGTGTTCTTGGACTTTTTAGAAATTTTAGGGTGTCCCATAAGCAACTTCTTTGGTTTTATCTCAATTGGATCTTCCATGTTCATGTAAGGAGCTTTGACCCAAAAGGTGTTTTTGTTGACTTTTTCAAATGACCTATAATGTCTGAATCCATATCTTTTGATGAGTGCATTTCTTGAACTTGAGGGGTGAATATGAGTTGTAGGGAATTGGATTCTATTCAAAATGAGCCTTGGATTAGAAATTTCTGATAAAGTATGAGAAAGTTATGCTTGGTCAAAGTTTGGTTGACTTTTCCTAAGAAGCCCTAATTTAGCAACTTTTGAATTTTGATGAATTAGGGGAATTCCTTGGTGAATCATGATCAACCTTTGATCAAATGATGGATATCACTTCAAAATGTTGATGTTGACCAAAAATCTTGAATTTTGACTATATGTGGGTCACAGTTGACTTTTGACCTAGTATAGTTGATTTTCAGGCATTTGAGCAGTTAACTAAGCAAACTTTTTGTGCAAGGATTAAAATTTGACATGGAGGGTCTTGAGAATGTGTTAGGACTATGGAGAGCATATGAGCCCTTTGGAGCTCACCCATATTGATGAAAATGGAAACCATAGCTAGAGGTTCATTGCTTTAGGAGAGAGTTTGTCTGGTCAACTCTTGGGCATTCTTGAGCAAGTTGAGGATCTCAATGAGCATGTGTTGGGTAAAATGAGAGGGAAATTTTGGGGTACAACACTGGGGATGAAGAGTGTAAGTCTTCAAATTTTTTTGAGGTTGAGATGCTGGGAGATGGATTTCTGTTGTTATAGACATAAACTTTGTTGAGGAAGGGAAACTCCATGAACTGCTTGAGGATTTTTTATGAAATCCTGCTGAGGAATCCTGATAAGCTTGTGAACTAGGTTAGGGAATTCTTTAAGATGTCGGGGCAGTAATTGGAGATTCTTGCTCCACCGAGGATATAAGAATAACTGACCTTATTAGGTTGTATGCTGAGGATATGGCAGTGACTTTATAGTAGGATGCCCCTGCCTTTATACTTGCTGGAGAAAGTACCTGCTGGAGAAAATATCTGCAGGGATTTTGTGGATGGCCTTTAGACATTGTCCCGTTTCTTAAAGCCATTAGTAGTTGTCTTTCTGCTTTTTTTATGCGTGTATTTATAAATGGCAATCACATTCAAATGTATATGTTCAAAAATAATCACTGGACGTTTTCGCAAACAAAACAGAAAAATAAAAGACAAATAGTTATGCACTTTCAAAGAGATAGTTTTTGTATTAATTTGAATAAGCATTTTTTGTACCAGGAGACGAACATCCTAGTAAGAGAATATCGTCGTAAGAATGAAAACTATACAAAAATAGTATACAAAGAAAAACATCTATGTGAAATGATCCCAATGGGTTCCCATTATGCTATTTCCTTTATGTCTTTGAGCGTCTCATCTCTTTCGCTGCTTGTCCGAAGCTGACTAGATTGATTAGTACCACTTGAGTTTGATAGTTGTTACCGAAGATTGACTGTAAGGTGATCAAAGGGACATAGTTATACGCTTTAAATCTCTAACTTTTTCCTGGACTGCTGTTGTACCCCAAAATTTTCCCTCTCATTTTACTCAATACATGCCCATTGAGGTCCTCAACTTGCTCAAGGATGCCCAAGAGTTCACCAGACAAACTCTCTCCCAAGGCAATGTACCTCAAACTAGGGTTTCCATTTTTATCAAGATGTGTGAACTCCAAAGGTCCAAAATTCCTTCCATGGTCCCAATATGTTCTCAAGATCATCCATGTCAAGTTTCATGCCTTACACAAGAAGTTTGCTCAGTCAATTGCTCAGATGCATGAAAATCAATTGTATTAGGTCAAAAGTCAATTGTGGCCCACATACAGTCAAACATCAATATTTTTGGTCAACATCCACATTTTGAAGTTATATCCATCATTTGATCAAGGTTTCATCATGATTCCTCAAGGAATGCCCCAAATTCATCAAAACCCAAAAGTTGTTAAATTAGGGTTTCTCAGGAAAAGTCAACCAAACTTTGACCAAGCATAACTTCTTCATACTTTATCAAAGAATTTCCATCCAAGTCTAATTTTGAAGATAATACAATTCCCTACAACTCATATTCAGCCCTCAAGTTCAATAAATGAACTCATGAAAAGATATAAATTCAGACATTATAGGTCCTTTTAAAAAGTCAACAAAAACACTTTTTGGGTCAAAGCTTCTCACATGAACATGGAAGATCCAATTGAGATGAAACCAAAAGGGTTGTTTAGGGGACATCCTAAGCTTTCTAAAAAGTCTAAGAACACCTGTGATACAGTGGGAGAGTTGACTTGATGTTTTGCGTTTCGATCGCACTTGTGCGGTTAGCAAGAGTCGCCACCGACTTTTCTTTTATCCAAAAGGAAAGGTAAAAAAGCACAGGAAAGACCTTTCGAGATTATTCTCGGGTTCGGGGGGTAGATTATGAAAAGGGAAGGTATTATCACCCTTTTCATCCATGGTTTTCCATGGGCTCTTAGTTACTCGTTTAGATCACTTGCTCTCATTTGATTGTGTGCTTGTGGTGTGGGCTTTGAAAGTATTTTGAAAAATCTCTTTGTAATGGTTCTCATCTTTATAAGAACGTATACAAAGTTTTGTTTCAAAAAGTGGTTCAAATATGTGTTTTTGAATTGTGTTTCGAAAAGTGTTTTGAAAATATGTTTTGCAATGGTTCTCGTCTCTATAAGAACGTATACAAAATGTTTTATCTTTTTTGAAAATGTTTTGAAAAGAGAGTGTAGGTGTAAAAGTTTTTGTCATGAGCAAGCGAGTAACTTGGAACGAATCTATCTACTCGAAAGGTCTTAAGTTGTTCTTTTCTTCTTCCTTTTAATGGTGCTATCTTACCATTGATTTGGTAAGAAGCCCCATCGTTGGATGTGAAGGGACAAGCGCGGGTCAATTTTACAATCATTGAAGGCAACTTGTGAGACGCTTTAGCAATTTTCGTAAGGGACAAGATCGTTTTAATCGAAGGCAACATCGAGGGTCATCGAGGGACTATGATCTTTTTTATCGAAGGGTCATTGCTAGAGCGTCCCATATTCGAGGGACATGATTGTATTTCTGAGGCAACGAGCGAGGTTACCCTAGAGGTGCGCGTGTGAAAAAGTGTGTTGGTTTCAAATTATTTTATTCTTTGATTAGGTCATCTAGCGATTGATTTTTTTTAATCTTGCCATACACGCCTAATTACTATACAATATATGGAAAAGAGTAAATTGCGGGAATTGAAATTCTACGCTATTACAAAGTGTTCGGGAATGGGGGTACAATTTTTACACATGGGGATGAATCAAATGGGATAGAAATGTCTGAATATCAAACAATACAACCAAATCGAATTTTGTGCAATTTAATTAAAGCTATGATAATTCGTGAAAATAAAATTAACAAAATATGAAATGCTAAGTATTTACATGAAAAAAAGAAAGGTAAAACCTATTCTAAAAAATAAAAATAATTGATTAAATTAAAATCTTTATTTTTTTGTATTTTTTTATTAATTATGTAAAATCTAAAGAAAATAAATAAACAAAATTATTATTTTTGGTGTTTTATCATGTCAATTAAAATTAAAGCAAAAAAAATTAATAATAAAAACAAAAGATAAAAATTAGTTAATAAAACCTAAGTCAAGTTAATAGAAAAATATTTTAAGTTTTATTTAGCATTTTGCAAAACAAATAAAGTATAAGAAGAAAAACAAATTAAAAAAAAGAAAGAAATATGGGCTTAAGGAAGTTTAGGGGTGAGGCCCAAAGAAAAGGGTGTTTTGCTGTGACCAAACAAAGCCAGATGGGGGTGGATTAGTAAAACGCATGGGCCTTAGGGCAATTGTAAACAACAAGCCCAAACTCTCTAACTCTGTTTAATTATGGATTAAGGGGCGGAAACGAAATATAGGATTCTTGAACCCCTTTGTTCACAACAGCGTCGTTCTCATCTTCTTCATCCATCTCTATTCATCTTTTCATCTCTGTTCATCTCTAAATCATCTCACTACTCGTCCCTTCCTCATTTCGCGAACAAATCGCTCTCTCCATCTTTATCTCACCATGATTCGCATTTTTTTTAAACCCTAATTTCTGATTGCCCTAAAAGCGACGAAATCGGTTCGTCTGATCTTCCTCCCCAACTCTCAGTCGCCGGAACGCCGCCTCTCTTGCCTCCCTAATCTAGTTTCTAGTGGTTTTCTTTTAAAAAAGGGTGAGATTCTGTTATTCTTAAAGCTTAACGATTTATTGATTTTTGTCTTGTTATGTGTTTTTCTGTTAATCAACCTCATGATCTTAGATACAGAGAAATGAGATTACGAAAAAATCCATACATGTTGGAGTTATTTTTGTGATTTATAAAGAGAGAGGCGAGACGGTGAGGGCGACGCTCCTTGGTGGCCAGAGTTGCACGGGGGGAGGAGATGAGGATGAAGGCCTTGCTTTTCTGGCTTGGGATCTTTTGATAGGTAATAGTTTTTTGTTGTTTTGATGATGATTTTGATTTGATGATGGTTGTTGGGATTTTTGTGAGGGTTACTGTATTTTTTTTTTTGTGATGAGGATTGGATATATGTTACTGGTTTTTGGTTGTTTCAAGCTTTCTTACAGTTTTGGTTTGGAAGCTGATGGTTGTTGGGATTTTTGTTCACAGTTACTGTGTTTTTTTTTTTGTTTTGTGTTTGAAGCTTGAGACTTGTTTTGGTTATGGTTCAGATTTGTGTTTTGATGGTTAGATGCTTGGAGTTTGAATATTGATTCATCAGTATGAGACTTTATGTTGTTTTTTGAGGTTTTGGTACAGTATTTCAGGTTTTGGGATGTTTGAGACTTATGTGTTTCAGTTTGATGGCTTGGTGATGTTTCTCTGGCTTTTTGGTTATGTTTTTGATGTTGGGCTACTGCCTTTTGGTTTTTGTTATGTTTGAAACTTGTCTCAGGTTTGAGACTTGTTGCAGGATTTGAGATTTTGAGGCTTTGACAGGTTTTGAGTTTGTTACAGGTTTGGTATTTGAGGATGGCTACTGTGTTTTGTTGGTTTGGGATCTTGCTACTGTATGCAGGTTAACAGGTTGAAGGCTTGATGATTTTTGAGATGATTTTACAGTTTGAGACTTTTTTTGGTTTTGGAAGTCTTTACAGTTTTTTTAGACTTTGACAGTTTTTTGAGGTTTTGTGATTTTCTGAGTTTTTAGACCTGTCCCTTTGGCTTGAGAGTTGTCCACTGTTATATTGGTGTTGCTTCTGTTGAATTCATATTCAAAATGGTGGGAAACCCACCAATTGAATATTTTCAGTATATTGTTCATATGGCCTTTTTGTTGCAGTTTTGTTTTCTAGCATATTCCATGCAACTTGTGACAGGCAGGGCATCAGGATTGTGCATTCCAATATCCTAGGTGACTTCTTTCCTCTCTTCTCTCTCAATCACATTAGGAAAGCAAATTGTTTTTTTCCCCTTTTTCCAATTCTGAAAAGTTTGCAAAAGGAAAATGATGATTCTATGCTTCTTGAACAAGATTCTTTGTTTGACTTAGCATCTTATGTTGCCATATTTCTGCCTTTTGTTGATGTTGTTTGCATTTTGTTTGGACAAAGCTGTTTGCGATACTGTTTGGGCATTCTGTTTGCGCATTTTACTTGTTTGGACAACTTTGTTGTTGTTTGGACAGTTTTGTAATATTTCTTCTTTCTTTCTTTTTGTGAACCAAGAAGAATAATCTTCTTGTGATTTTAAATAGAGGAAATAAATTATGATGAATAATGGCATTCTGATTCCACTTTGCAAACTTTAATGATGAATAGCATTTAAAATCTCTGTTCATGCCCAAATGATTTTGTACTAATCATTTTTCTTTCTTTCATTTTCATGTGAGGAAAATGGAGATGACAAAGCAAGGAAGGCAAGAAACTTTAGGGCAAGCAAGGAGGTCTTGGAGATAAGCAAAGGAACTTCAGTCAAACTTAGGCATAGATTAATTCTCCTAGGCCAATCAAGCATTTATATTTTCTTTGTAATTTAGAAAAAAAAAACATTCTTGTATTGTATCCAACAATTGTACTAATTTATCTTTTAAATACAATAAGTTGTAAAACATAGAGTATTTAAAAGAAGAAATTATTTTGTAACAATGTCTGAAAAATTGGAGAAAGTCTTATGAAATATTCTGGTGTCAATTGAAATCCTTTACTGACAATAACTTGTAATTTTCTCTTCGCATCCTAACTGATTCTTAAATATTCCCAATCAAGATATTTAAAACAAAATGCTCCAGTCTGGTAACTTACATCCCAAGTAATCCCAATAACTATGTAACTGCATTCCAAACAAACACGCACTGTATATTCCATTCCCTGACCAAGCAAATGTTTTAAAAGACGCAAATCATCTGGTTAACCTGGATTAAACAATCATGAGTGTCCTACATGACAGTCTTACATTCTATCTCTTGTCCCAAACAACCATTCCTTGAGAACAAACATTGTCTTTTTAGTAAACTTGAGAAAGCATGAAGACCTGTGAAAGCCAATTGAATTTCTGAGAATTCATTTTCTTTTGAGAATTGCAAGAAAAACCCTAATTACTGGTTTACTGCCACAAAAGAGAATATGTCTGGTCGATTTCTGAGCCAACTTGATTATCTGAGAAACCCTAGGGTTGTGTCTTCTATGAAAAATGGGAGGGCAAATTTTGAGGTACAACAACACCCTTCTAGGGTCAAAATTGAGAGAGATATGCATTGTCAAATTGGGCAATTTTTGGAAATTTGCACAAAGTCAACAATGCCCCAAAATTGCATTTTTTACACATGGGCCTATCTCTTCAAGTTTGGAGCTTGTTCCTAACATGGTCCACGACTCATGAACCACTCCATGCCTCATTCACTTATTTATTTGATTTATTATGATTTAATTCATTTAAAATTGAAATAAAATAAAATAAAATCAAAACAAATCACATAATTTGTTTTAGGGATGTTTTTTGCATTGAATGGAGATCTCATGTGCTGTCAATAGCCAAGCAAGATCGTGCCATGCCATGAAAGGAGAGAATCTCCGCAATTGGAAAGAATGGAAGCAAATTGAAAACACATTCATATCTTGGATTCTTGCCAAAACAAATGACCTAATTTGATTCCATACATATACAAGATCATCGTGAACCCTAAGGAGGAGAATTCAAACGTGCAGCTCCCTCCAAGAGCAAGAACCAAGTTTTCAATTTTTGTCAAAAAGTGCAGATTGGATTCTCTTCCATAGACTAATTCAAGCAATTTCAAGGCCAGCAATCCACTCCTAGACATTTTCTGAGGCTATCCCAATCATCTTCAGGGCCTGAAACATCCAGAATCACACTCATCAAGTCTCACGGTTTGCTATTTTTTGAAAATCATTTTCATTAATTTTGGCATCATAAACATGTTCTAAATACATATTCATGTTTATTATCATGTAGGCAACGTATCTGGATTGTTTAATTTGAGTATAGGTACATGAATCACAAAATGCCATTCCTAGGGTTTCAAGCTACATTTTAGGGTTTCCTAATGCAGGAAAAATTAAGGCTAGACGTGGGTACCATGGTGTTCAGGGCTTCAAGCCCAGTTGATTCATGGTCTCCATGGGAATTTATATTGCTTGTACTTAATTTTTGAATGATGCAGGGTTGTAGCTTTAGACATCGTCTGTAGGTAAAGGGTCGTTATCTAACATGACGGAGGAAGGAAGAAAAAGATATGTGGCTTGATCCCATTGGGTGTTTTGAATGAGCGTGCGATTTTATTTTTGTTTCTAGTTAATCACCTTGTTTCATATAAGATATGTTATCGTTATTATATTGACAAGTTAACATCCTAGCGCAGTTGGCAATGAAGCATGTGTGTAAGTGAGAGGACCTGGGTTCGATCCCAGGTCCAGGCATTTTCTTGTTTTCTAAATATTTCTTTTCAGATCCCATGCACCTCACCTTCACAAGAGTATCATACGTCCGCGGATCCAACCATGGCATCATCCCAGATCCAGATCCAGCGCCCAACAATTCACCCCTATGGTGGACCCTCAGAAGAAGACCTCACTAAATCAAGCGTTGGGAAATTGGGCCACCAGCCAGCTTAGGCCTAGCCAAATTCAGGCACTACACCCCCCAGTTTACTTTCAGCCAGGCCCATTTCTTTGTTTTCTTTTTACTTTATTATTTTGTTTATTTATTTTTATTGTTTTAAAAAATTATTTTCTTCAATAATTATAAAAATAAAAAAATCACAAAAAATAGAATTAGTTTTTTTTTATAATAAAAATCAATTTTTGAAAATTAATTATTTTAATTATTTCAACATTGATTATTTTGTTAAATAAAATCAATTAGAAAATTAGGTTTAATTTGCAAATATTTAATTTTCTCAATCAAAAAATAACAAAAATATTTTCGTTGATTTCCTTCGAATTTGGATTTTGATTCTCGTATTTAATTCGTCTCGCACGCATTTATTTATTTATTTATAATTCCAATTATTGTAACTATTTCGAGGTTTGTAATAGTTTTTAATTAGGGTTTATTTTACCGCTTTTTACTTACTGTTTAGTTCCCAGTTTGGTTATCTAACCCCTTCCCCGAGGCCTTGTAATAGCTAGGTTTTCTTTTCTGCACTTTAATTTTCTGCAACTATTTAACTGCTTAGATGTATGTTAATAGGATTGTATGGAAAGATAAACTAAACGATTAATACAGTAGAAAACCCTAATTGTGCAAAGATAATTAACTGAAAAAATACACTTGCACATGCTCACTCCTAGGGTTTACTCCACTCGGTTGCCTCAGAAATAATGGTCGTGTCCCTCGAATGTAGGGATACCTTAGCAATGACCCGCGATTCAAAATCGTCATAAAGATCATAGTCCCTACTTGTCCCTCGAGTTTCCTCTGAATTGATCTTATGACAATAGTCCCTTTAAAATGCTAAGGTATCTCTACTTGTTGCCTTCAGAGACCATTTTGTCCCTTCCAACGTCCCTTTAAACTCCAACGACGGTGCTTCCTCTTCCTTAATAATAGGATAGCGCTGTCTAAAGGAAAACAAACTGACTTTTTTCGAGTAGGTATATTAGTTCCTAGGTACTTGCTCAAACAAAATTTTTTCACACAAACAATTTTCAAAACAAACTTCGTCACACTCTTGAGGACTGATACAAGAGTCATCACGAAGTAAAACCTTTTCAAAACAAGCACACACAAGTAATTTAAAAAATGAGCAAGTACCTAAGAGCCCGTGGAAAACCACGGATAGAAAGGGTGCTAACACCTTCCCTTTCTATAATCTACCCCCGTACTCAGAAACATTCTCGAAAAAGGTTTTTTCTGTTCTTTTTTCCTTTTCCTTTGTTGGATGAAATAAAAGTCGGTGGCAACTCTTGCTTACCGCAACATTTGCAAATACAAACGCAAAACCAATATTAAACAGTCGGTTCTGCCACCGTATCACAACTTCCCTTTCCAGTTTTCATTCCACCGGGACACCCTTTTTTACCCAAGCCGCCTTTTCAGGTTTTCGACTTGCCGGGTGTACAGATTTTTTCCATGTGTATATCCCTAATTTTTTCTTGAACCCTTTTGGTTCGCTGGGATGCCCTTATTTTTTTCTAGGCCAGTCAACCTAATGGGTCTTTGTTCATGCGTAGTATCTTTTAACTATGTCCGCGTTTACAGGGTGCGGAAGGTCGTCACTGTCCATAGTGGTTAAGATCACGGCTCCACCAGAAAATATGTTCTTGATCACAAATGGTCCTTCGTATGTAGGAGTCCATTTCCCCTGGGATCACCTTGTGGCAGTATGATGCGCTTGATTACTAGGTCACCAGCCTGATATACGTGACGTCGAACTTTCTTGTTAAAAGCTTTAGTCATATGTTTTTGATACATCTGACCATGGAAGACAGCCGCGAGCCTCTTCTCATCAATCAGGTTTAATTAATCAAGTCGAGTCTGAACCCAATCGTCTTCATTCAAACCTACATCCTTCATGATTCTCAAGGAAGGGATCTGGACTTCAATGGGTAGGACAACTTCCATAACGTATACTAAAGAGAAAGGAGTTGCCCATGTTTATGTGCATATTGTGGTACCATAACCATGAAGAGAAAATGGTAACATCTCGTGCCAGTCTTTATATGTCATTGTCATCTTCTATATGATCTTTTTGATATTTTTATTAACAGCTTCTACAACACCATTCATCTTTGGCCGGTAAGGAGAAGAGTTATGATGCTGGATCTTGAATTGCATACAAAGCTAGGTGATCATAGTATTATTGAGATTGGTACCATTATCCGTGATGATTCTTTCTGTAATACCATACCGACAGATGAGGTTATGTTTGATGAATCAGGCCACAATGTTCTTGGTAACAGAAGCAAATGAGGCTGCCTTAACCCACTTTGTGAAGTAATCAATGGCAACCAGGATAAAGCGATGCCCATTGGAAGATGTAGGTCTAATATCCCCATTCATAACGATGCCCCACATTGTGAATGGCCAGAGAGTAGTCAAGACGTTTAGAGGAACCAGAGGCACGTGTACTTTATCAACATAGATCTGGAATTTGTGACAAGTTCGTGAATGCTGATAACAGTCCACTTCCATAGTGGGCCAATAATATCCTTCACGTAGGATCCTTTTAGCCATTGTGTGCCCACTAGAATGAGTGCCAAAGGTACCTTCGTGCAAATCTGCCATAACTTTCTCTGCTTCACTCTTGTCCATACACCGAAAGAAGTAGAATTATGGTTACGCTTGTAGAGGATCCCACTACTGAGGAAGAACTTGGCAGAGAATCTCCTTAGGAACTTCTTATCATTGATGGAAGCTCCCTCGGGATATTCTTGGGCTTCAAGGTATCTTTTGACTTCATGGAACCAAGGTTTGTCCATTACTTCTTCAATACAAACCTCGCAACAATATGTTGGTTCATCCATTATCTCAATAGTGATCTGAGGAGCTTCATTATCCCACCTGACCTTGAACATGGATGACATCGTAGCTAACGCGTCTGGTAGTTGATTTTCCTCTCGTGGAAAATGCTCAAAGGTAACTTCTTTAAAATATGGAATTAGTGTCAACACATACTCTCAATAAGGGATGAGATTAGGATGCTTCGTGTCCCATTCTCCCTTGATTTAACTTATTACTAAGGCCAAATCTACAAATGCACTCAAGAATTTGATCCTTAAGTCGATAGCAGCTTTGAGACCCATGATGCATGCTTCATATTCAGCCATATTCTTGGTACAATTGAAACATAGTCTGGTAGTGAAAGGAGTATGACAACCTTTAGGAGATATGATCACAGCACCGATGCCATTGCCGAGTGCATTGGAAGCTCCATCAAAAACCATAGTCCATTGAGATCCTCTTTCAGGTCCTTCATCCGGTCGAGGTTTTTCACAATCGGTCACTAACATGATGTTCTCATCTGGGAACTCAAAATTCATGGATTTGGTAGTCGTCCACAGCCTATTGAGCTAAATGATCAGCTATTACACTTCCCTTAATTGATTTCTGGGTTGTATACTGAATGTCGTATTTGTTCAGGATCATTTTCCATCTTTCTATTCTTCCGGAGAGAGCGGGCTTCTCAAAGATGTATTTGATAGGATCTGTTTTAGATATCAATAAGGGAGTGTGAGTTAACATAAACTGTCTTAGTCGGCGAGCAGCCCACACCAAAGCACAACAAGTTTTCTCGAGCAGTGAGTATCTTGTTTCCCAGTCAGTAAAATTTTTGCTAAGGTAGTATATTGCATGCTCTATTCGACCAGACTCATCATGCTGCCCCAGCACAGACCCCATTGAATTCTCTAATACCATTAAATACATGATCAGAGGTCTTCCTTCAACCGGCGGCATCAAAATTAGAGGCTCTTGAAGATATTCCTTGATTTTTTCAAAGGCAATCTGGTAATCGACGTTCCACTTCACTGCTTGATCTTTCTTCAGTAATTTGAAGATTGGCTCACAAGTAGCGATTAGATAGGAAATGAATCTGGCAATGTAATTTAGACGTCCCAAGAATCCCCTAACCTCCTTCTCAGTACGAGGAGTTGGAATTTCTTGTATAGCTTTAACCTTTGCAGGGTCTACTTCAATACCTTTTCCACTGACAACAAAGCCTAAGAGCTTATCGGATCTTACTCCAAAGGTGCACTTATTCGGTTCAGTCTCAGTTTGTACTTTTTTAGTCTTTCAAATAGCTTCTGCAGGTGATCGACGTGCTCCTCTTCAGTCTGAGACCTGGCTATCATATCATCCACGTAGACCTCTATCTTGTGATGGATCATATCATGAAACAAAGCTACCATGGTGCGCTAATAAGTTGTCCCGGTGTTCTTTAACCCAAATGGCATAACTTTGTAGCAGAAAGTGCCCCACTGCATGACGAAGGTTGTTTTCTCCATATCCCCAGGTGCCATTTTGATCTGATTGTACCCGGAGAAACCATCCATGAAGGATAATACCTTATGTTGTGCGGTGTTGTCAACCAGAACATCAATATGGGGAAGCGGAAAGTCATCCTTGGGGCTTTCCATATTCAAGTCTCTGTAATCCATACGCATATGTACCTTACCGTCCTTCTTAGGTACTGGAACAACATTAGCAACCCATTATGGATAAAAAGTAACAGCTAAGAAACCGGTGTTGAACTGTTTCATGACTTCGGCCTTGATCTTTTCTGACATCTCTGGCCGCATACGACGGACCTTCTGTTTCACTGGAGGACAATCCTCTTTTATCAGAAGGCGATGAACCACAATATCAGTGTCAAGTCTCGGCATGTCTTCGTATGACCAGGCTAAGATCTCAACATAATCATGAAACATCTGAATTAGATGCTTTTTGACACTATGCTCCAGATCGGCACCTATCTTGACTTCTTTCTTATCCTTTTCAATACCCAAGTTCACTGTCTCAATCGACTCTTCATGAGGCTGTATTGCCCTTTCTTCCTATTGTAATAGTCTGGCAAGTTCTCCTGGTACTTCACAATCTTCCTCACCTTCGTCCTTGGCTTGGTAGATTGGATTTTCCAAATCATAATTGGCAATAGCAGAATCGTTATCAATGGGATCCAGAGTGGATGTGGATCTGCAGTTTTGATATGTGAGTGTGTGTAAGAGAGCATAGCTATTTTGATAAAGTAAAAGTAGAAAAGAAAAACAAAGAGCATCAAAATTTGCATGCAAAACGTCCAATGATTTATTAGTGACATATGAAGATGAAGTAATAACCCTCACAAATATACCATTGTGCCTCGGGTGAGACACAAGGTTTTAGAGTTTCAATTGTTCAAATATTACTTATCCCAGATGTTGTACCCCAAATTTTTCCCTCTCATTTCTCAAGAATTTTCTCACAAGTTCTTCCATGACCAAGTTTGCGGCACTGATACATCAATTTAGGTTTGGATTGGCACAAGGGAAAATGGTCAAAATACACACTAAAAAGTCAAACTTTGACTTTTGGATCAAAAATCAAGTTTTCAAGAATCACATTTCATCAAGACATGTTAGAATATGAAGTTGGTTCATCAAGAAAATCAAAAGTCAAAATTACTTTGGAAAAGTCAATGTTCTAAACACTTAGAAATTTTTCTAAGTGTTAAGAAAATATGATAAGTTCAGAACTTCTGGCCAGATTTTCATCACGATGCAAATTGATTCAGGAAGAACTTCTGACACAAGAGTTGTAGATCTCAATGAGATCTAAAACATTACAGAACAGAACTCCTCCTAGAGATGTTGGGATTTCAAGTTATAAATCCTTGAATACACATCCACGAAACTAAAACACTTAGTAAATTCTGAACATTTCCAAGTCGGAATTTGATTAGAACTTCTGTGCCAGTTTTCACGTAGGTACAATCAGAGTTTGCAAAGATGATTCAAAGAGGGATTACAAAGTATGTTACAAGCTTTCTGAAAAGTTTGAGGAACTCCTTCAGATCATGCTAAGGTAGGGAGATTCAAAGAACAGAAGTTGGACGTTGGTTCTTAATCTAAGTTACGTTTATGCTGAACTTCTGATCCAGTTTCAAGCTATGCTGCATAATCTCATGTTGCAGGCCTTATTACTTGTTAAATATCATCATAATTTAATGCTTACACCAACTTTTGAGTCCTTATCCTAGTTGTTGTACCCAAAAAATTTCCCTCTCATTTCTCAAGAAATCTCTCATAAGATCTCCATTGATTCAAGACTACACAAGGTTTGATCAGCTCAAGACACATCCTCAAGCACTGATTACTCAAATTAGGGTTTAAGTTTGTACAAGGATAATTGAACTTTAAAAGCCTAAAATGACTTTCATAGACCATTTTGGATCCTCAAGATTTCTCATGTCAAGTTTCAAGTCTTGGATCACATTTTTGCTCAATCAATTGATCAGTTGACCTAAAATCAGCTATATTGTGGAAAAAGTCAATTGTGGTCAATTTGCAGTCAAACTTCATAATTTTTTATCCACGTCAAAATTATGAACTCATATATGTCAATTGAACAAGTTTGGATCACAATTCCTCAATAAATTTGATCAGATCATTAAAAGGGCAAAATGGTCAAAATTAGGGTTTTTACTGAGGAGGTTCAATTTTTAACTTTTGACCTAAAAAATGACTTATTGGTTTAAATCATGATCTCAATGATTCAAATGCATCATTTTGACCTAATGGCATGGCTCAAAACATTTCTCAAGATCAATTGATTGATAATTGAATTTCAGTCAACGGATGAAAAGTCAATTGTACACTAGAAAGTCAAACTTTGACTTTTTGATCAAAATCAAGTTTCAAAGATTACAATTCATCAAGACATGTCAAAATATGAAACGTGTTCATAAAGAAATAGAAAAGTCAAAATTCATTTTTGAAAAGTCAAAATTCTAAGACTTAGAAATTTTTCTAAGTGTTGGAAAATTAACATTTTTTCATAACTTTGTGCCAAATTTCCACCATGATGCAAGATGATTCAAGGGAAACTTACAACATGAAAGTTGTAGATATCAATGAGATATAAAACATTGTAGGGTATAAATTTTTCTAGAAATACTTGGATTTCAAGTTATGAATTTTTGAAGACATGCTCATGAAACTTGAACACTTAGTGAAATTTTGCCCTAGTTAGGCAGATTTTTGGTACCAACTTCATGGCAATTTTTCACCTAGTTCCAAATTGAATTTTCAAAAATGTCCAATGTGAAGGTTGTAGGTGATGTTACAAGCTTTCCAAAATGTCCAATAACTCATTTAGATCATGTTTGTGCTAAGATAATCAAAGCCATGAAGTTAGGGTTTCATTCTTGTTTTGCAAGGCAAATTTGTGAAGAACACTTGATCCAATCTTCAAGCATGTTGTACAAATCCCACTTTGCAGTCTTCTAACTTGAATTTCAATCCATAATTAAATGTTTAAACAATTGTTAGATCTTTGATCCAAGCATTTAAGGCATTGTCCAAATGGTTATTCCATTAATGGCACAAAGGTAACACTTCCATTTTGGAAAAGCAAACTTTATTGCAAAAGTCAATGCATAGAGCTCCCAACTTGTTTCATCTGAGTACAAGCAATGTCAAAGATAAAACAAAATGTCTAGAGCCTCCCATAAACTCAGAACATGCTTGTATTATGCCTTGAAACCATGTTTTCCACTTTTCTTCAAAATCAAGTAACATAGTCATAACTCTATATCTCACAGATCTGTCAACCTCAAGTCCTATAAACTTTTTATTATAAATATACAAGTTATTTGCAAGAAAAAACATGATTGCATGCCCTCCCAAGACTTCCCACGCACCCTGCTGCATAAAATCTACCATAACTTGACAGTTTTGGGCAAAAACTCATCATCTCCATTTTCACTCGTGCGTTTTGATTTCTAATCATCCAAACACCTTACATACATAATATACAAGTGATCCAGGCCCCTATTTACTGATTGTAACCCCTCCATCACCATCCACCATTTTCAAAACTGAAGCTTTCAACTTGACTTGAGTTGGGAGTTTCAGCCATCCTCAAAGTAAAGTAGGTGTTGGAATATACTCAAGAAGGTCCAGGCCAGCTAAACAGATCATTGGGAAACCTCAAAGCTTGCTCAAATTGAAAACACGACCTCCATCCATAAGGTAAGTTTTCTGAACTTCTATCTCTTCATACAAGCATCATTTGATTCTGATTTGTGAAGATAAAGTGTAGATACCATTGCCCTGAAGTTGTACATATTCATAGTTTTCATTTATATTGATTGAGCTTAGAGAATTTTAGGTTTGAATCTCTGAAAAAAGTTAGGTCAAAATTTGGTACTTTTAGAAATTCATGTTCATCTTTGAGAATTAGTTTAAGTTATTTACATATTCAGAATCGTGTTGAAATTTCTAACAAGTTTGATGTTGGAAGTTTTGTGAATGGATGAGAAATGAGTGAGTTACAGGAACCATGGCTGGAGGTTGAAGATAAAGTCATTTCTATGACTGGATTTATGTTATATATTATTAGTTTTGTTTAAGTTAACAAATGTATAGCCACCCCAGTGGTAAGGCAACGCACTTTTCAAGTTCAGGGCGGGAGCTCAAGTCCTAGCGCTGCCACTTTTTGTTACTTCTCAAACATTTTCTCTCTTTTTGCCACAAGTCAGCGCTTGAGCCTAAGGCCATTGGACCTTCCATTTTTGTAGTACCACACCCCCTGCCTACTTATCAAAACACATGCCCAACCTTTTTTTTTTTTCTGATCACAAAAAATATTAATGGGCCAAACTCAAACAAAACTGTTTTTTCTAACAAACTACCACATTCCACTTCAACCCCCCCCCCCCCCCCCGACTTTTATTTTTTATATTTTATTTTATTTTATTTTTATTTATTATTTTTATTATTATTATTATTTTATTTATTAATAAAAAATCCAAAAAAATATATTTTTATTTATTATTTGCGTTTTATATACTTATATTTTCATTTTTTATAAAACTAAAAAGACAAAAATATTTTCTTAAACAAATTTAATTATTTTTATTAATAAATTAGATTTAGGTTTATTTATTTTATTTTTATTTAAAATTAACTTAGAATTTAGGTTTCTTTTAATTAATTAATTTCCATACTATTTTTATTAAACTTGAAACCCTTTTCTTAAAAAAACCCTAAAAAAGACTTTCTAATTTAATTTCTTTTCTTAATTAGTTTAGGTTTAATTTTATTTAACTTAATTAATCTTTTTTCTTTTAGATAATTAGGTTAAAACCCTTTCCTCAAAAACCAAACAAAATTCATTTCCTTTCCATTTACATTCTTGCACATTATATTTATTCATTTCTTGTACATTATTCAATATGGTTGTAATAGATAATTAGGTTTAATTTCTTGCAATCTCCATTTGTAAATTTGTATACCCCATCCCCGTAATGATGTAATAGCGTAGTAAATTTACTTTCTGCAATTTATCAGTTTCATATAAATGCTAGTAATTAGGGTTTGTATGAAAAGATAAAATCAACAAGTAGATAACCCTAATTAAAGATTAAATGCATGCAAATCAAACACACTATTCACACATGCACCCTTAGGGTGATTCCATTTGTTGCCTTACAAAAATGGTCATGTTATGCATGTGGGATGTCTTAGCAAAAACAATAAAAAATATAAGATCATAGTCCCTCGATGACGCTACGAATATTGCCTTTCAAATGATCTTAGTCCCTCAAAGAGAAATGCTAAGATATCTCACAACATTGCTATCATGACTATACGATGACCCACACCCTTCCCTTTACATCCAAAGATGAGGCTTCTTACTAATCAATAGTGAGATAGCAATATCAAAGGAAAGGAGGTAATGAACAAAAGACTTTTGAGTAGGTAGAAATGTTCTTAGTTGATTGCTCACTTTCAAAACAAACATCCTTGCTCACTTTCAAAACAAACACTTTCAAAACACTTTCCAAACATGAAATATTTTCAAATAGTCCAACACTTTGTATATGTTCTTATGAACGAGAACCATTAAAAAGTTTGCCTAAACGAAGGCGCCTTTTCAAAAATACTTTCAAAACCACTACAAAGCACATTTTCAAACAAAATCAAGTGATCTAGCAAGAAACTAAGAGTCCATAGATAACTATGGATGAAAAGGGTGCTAACACCTTCCCTTTTCATAATCTACCCCCGAACTCAAGAAATAATCTCAAAGGTATTTCCTGTTCTTTTTAGCCTTTCCTTTTGGATAAAAGAAAAGTCGGCGGCGACTCCTGCTAACCGCAACATTGCGATAAAACGCAAAACACCCAATTCAGTTCTCCCACCGTATCACAGAACTGACGACTCTGCTGGGGAGAAACTTAAAAGTGGGGTTACCTTAGGGATAGATCATCTTTACTTGCTTTCATTGTTTGACTTGATTTCTTTACATTTTGGTTCCTCGTTTGGGCTTACTTTGATCCTCTACCCGGATATAGAACACCTTTTTAGGTAAGTAGTAATAGATTGTGGAAAATGTACAGCGTAGACCGATATGGTTGAAACAATGGCTACGTTGGTGTGACGCATTTGTGGATACCGGTATCCCTTGTTTTGAATCGAGGAGAATACGGGGCTGCTGAGTGGCGTCATGAAGCACTAACTGACTTTAGAACCTTAATTGAACAAACTTGGACATTAGGATGTAGTGAGATAACCGGTTTCGGTGGAAAGCTGGAAATTGGTTGATACTCGATACTATACTCATTGAGATTGGACTTTGGGATATCTCAGCCGCAAGAAAAGATTGATTGTGCTAAGATAATGCCTAAAAGAAAGGTCAGTGATATTGAGACCCTTTAGAACCCGGTTACTATTATTAGGATAGGTTTGAGCCAACTAAATCCTCAAGAGGGTACTTACCTATAAAACTCCATGCAATCCTAAACCTAAGGACTTGTTTGTCTTGTTTGTATATGCTTACATGTACATAACATCATAAACATCATAACATCATACACATTCTCACTAACCATTTCAAGGATTTAGGAATTTATCTTTGTCTTTGTTTTGTAGGCCATG
Source organism: Vicia faba (assembly GCA_948472305.1). Classification (NCBI taxonomy): domain Eukaryota; kingdom Viridiplantae; phylum Streptophyta; class Magnoliopsida; order Fabales; family Fabaceae; genus Vicia; species Vicia faba. The sequence goes on from OX451739.1 coordinate 1,325,777,919, forward strand.
AACTCCATCCGAAGAAATACCATTAAAATCAACTTTGTGAAAGCACACCCTCAACTCCAAGAGTACCTGAAGACTTTTCTTTCACCAAAAAGTGTGGTCGACTCCTCAGTTTGTCTACCTCTATTTTCTAAGAAGAGATGATATGCATACTCTTCCAATTCTTTGATCCCATGCATCATTGCTTCACCTTCCCCAACTATCAGTTAGTGCCAACACTAGAAGAATTCGCTTTGCTATTAGGAGTGCCTGTGCTTGATCAAGCATCGTTCACTGGTTTAGAAGGGATTCTGTTGTACCCCAAAATTTTCCCTCCCATTTTTTCTCAAAACATTTCAAGTGAGGTCCTCAAACTGCTCAAGGAAGTCCAAAGGTTGACCAGACAAACTCTCTCCTAAGGCAGTCTACCTCAAATTAGGGTTTCATGTTGCATCAAGATACTTGAGTCCAATGGATCCCAAATTCTCACCATTGTCCTAATATGTTCTCAAGATCATCCATGTCAAGTTTCAAGCCTTGCAGAGGAAGTTTCTCAATCAATTGCTCAAAGGCCTGAAAATCGACTCTGCTAGGGCAAAAGTCAACAGTGGCCCACATACAGTCAAACTTCAAGATTTTTGGCCAACATCCTCATTTTGAAGTATTATTCATCATTTGATCAAGGGTTTATCATGATTCATCAAAGATTGCTCACAATTCATCAAAACCCAAAAGTTGCTAAATTAGGGTTTTGTAGGAAAAGTCAACCCAACTTTGACCAAGCATAACTTTCTCATTCTTTATTAGAAATGACCCATCCAAAGCTCATTTTCAAGAGGATGCAATTCCCTACAATTCATCTTCAACTCCCAAGTTTAAAATATGCACTCACAAGAAGTTATGAATTTGGACATTATAGGTCATTTTGAAAAGTCAACAAAAACACCTTTTTTTGTCAAAGCTTCATACATAAACATGGAAGACTCAATTTAGATGAGATAAAAAGGGTTGCTTAGAAGACATCTTGAGCTTTCTAAAAAGTCCAAGAACACCTTCATAGAGTCAAAATTGAGAAAGTTATGCATTGGTGAAGTTGACTTTCTTTTGCAAAATTGTCAAAAGTCAAAAGTGCCTCAAATTGCAATTTTTGTCAAATGGGCCTAACTTTTTGCACTTGTTTTGAGTTTGTAGCATGGTCCACAAGCCCTAACTCTTCCCACTTGCCCTTATTTTGATTTTTTATTTCAATTAAATCAATTTAAATCAAAATAAATCATGGAAATATCAAAATCATTTAAGTCTTAAGATTTGGTGCATATTTCAGGTCCCTTGTACAGCTAGCAACAAAATCAAATCGTGTAAGGCATGGTTGTGCATAAAAAGATTGGTTTTGGCTTATTTTGGAAAGATTTTCATGAAAATCAAATCATGATCAAAGACCATAATTGACAAAGATTGGAAGCACATTTGTAACCCTAATTCGATCATTGGTATATAATGGACAAGTGCAGACCAAAAACACAAGGTTTGGAGGCGTGTAGAGGAAGAACAAAACTTGAAAAAACTCAAGAAAAGTGGTGATCTGATTCCATATTTCCAAGCAATTTCAAGACTCCCAAGCCATCTCATTCGCTTTCTGGGAGTACAAGGAAGCTATACCAGTCAAAAGCAAGCGTCTTCGTGCCCATAATCCGGTTCCATGACCCCCACGGTTTGTCACTATTTTCAAAATCGAATCTCTTTATTCTTGTATCTTTAGCATGTTTCAATAGCATATTTATAATCCCTAACGTGTTTGCAAGATCATGGTGACAATTAATTGCATTTTTGTTGGCTATATTAAAATCCACCATTGTTAGGGTTCCTTGTTGTGTTTTGGGATCTTTTTATACAGGCAAAATTGGTTCACAAGAAGGGCACCATGATGCTCACAAGGTCAAGGTGATTTGATCCACAGCATTAGATTTCATTTATTGTGCCTGTATGTGATTTTGAAATGTGCAGGACTTATAACGACGGACCTATGTCCGTAGGTAAAAGTCTCTGACTTTTACCAATGGAGAAAGGAAGAAGAAGACCTGTGTGGCACCATCCCATTTGCCCATTTGAATTCTGGCGCGCGATTTTTGTTTGTCCTCCACAAACTCATGTTATTCAATATTATTAATTATTATTATTTCATATACAACAAACGCGCTTGGCTCAGTTGGTGTGAAGGTGATTGGAAAGGCCCTAGGACCTGGGTTCGAATCCCAGGTCCCCCATGTATTTCATGTTATTTTTATCTGTATGATCAGGCGTGCACACAGGCATGAGGTCCACCATGAGTCCTCAAGGCTCAACCACTAAGATCTCCAGGAGGCCAGATCTGAAGGCCATTACATGAGGGTCCATCATGCATCCCAGTCAACATGCAAGCACTAAATTAGGGAGGTCAAACGTGGGTCAGGTCTTTTGGGCCTAAAAGATGCTATTGGCACCCCCTCAATTTGCTAGTATATCAGGCCCAATCCTTTCTTTTCTTTTTATATTTTCTTTTCTTTATTTACTTTATCTAATTATTTTACTAACACGAAATTAATTCTTTTTACAAAAAAATCATAAAATCAATTCTCACCCAAATTAGATTTAGGTTTTATTTTTTTACCAAAAATTAATTTAATTAGGTTATTTAATTTTAGGATAACTTTAATTTGTTTTTGTAAATAAATTAAAACAAATTAGGAATTAGGGTTTTGTTTGATTTAATTCTTTATTCTCAAAAAATAACAAAATACAAAAATAGGTCAAATGTAATTAATTTTCTTAATTTAAACTAATTAGTAATTAGGTTTGTACATATTTAATTTAAAACCTTATTTTCTCAAATATTCAAAACAACCAAAAATAATCTTTTCTTTTATTTAGGGTTAGACGGGGTCAAAACCCTAATTTTTGCTCGCCCTCGATTCATCGCGCGTGTTTACTTATTTTTTTTACAATATTGATGTAATTGCTCATGGGATGTAATAGATTAATTAGGACCTTTTCGTTTATTTTTTCGTTTTACGGGTTTTTGGCTATGTAATTAATCCCGAAGCCTTGTAATAGCGTAGCTTTATTTTCCGCATTTTAATTTTGGCAAATATAAACTGTTAGATGTATGGTAATAGGGTTGCATGACAAGAATGTATGTTAAATTTAAAACAGTTAGCAAACCCTAAATGTGCAAAGATAATAACTTGAAATCAAATCACTCGCACATGCGCACTCCTAGGGTATACTCTCACTTCGGTTGCCTTCGGTAAACAATCATTAAGTATAGGATATTTTAGTGGCCGCCCTCTTGTCTAAACAAAGATCAAATGTCCCGTTCGGAAATGTTTCCTCGGAAAGGTTGCCTCAGAAATGTTGCCTCAAATTGATCTGAAGACATTAGGGTTATCACTAAGACGTCCTAACATTGCTTTAGTGATCGTACGTCCCTTTCGAATTGACCCTTACAACTCCAACGATGGTGCTACCTACTCATTAATAGTGGGATAGCGTTGTCTAAAGGAAACAAGAACAGAAACATTCTCTTTTCGAGTAGGTAGATGTTAGTAGGTACTTGCTCAAAACAAACTTTTTCCACACTTACACTTTTCAAACAAAGTTTTCCAAAATAACTTCGTAACACTCTTGAAGACTGGTACAAGGGTTAAAACGAAGTAAAACAAAAACTTTTCAAATCAAACACACACAAGCAATTTTGAAAATAATGAGCAAGTACCTAAGAGCCCGTGGAAAACCACGGATAGAAAGGGTGCTAATACCTTCCCTTTCTATAATCTACCCCCCGTACTCAAAATCTCGAAAAAGGAATTTTTCTGTGCTTTTGTCCTTTCCAGTTGGATAAAATAAAAGTCGGTGGCGACTCTTGCTTACCGTACATTTGCGAATACAAAACACAAACCAGTATTAAACAGTCTGGTTCTGCCACCGTATCACAGAACTGGCGACTCTGCTGGGGATTTAATAATTGGGGTATACCTTAGGATTAGTTCATCATATTTGTTTATATTGTTTGATTTGATTGCTTTACCTTTGAGGGCTTTGTATTGGGAGTTACTATAGATCCTAACCCGGATCTGGGGGACACCTTTTAGGTAAGTAGCAATAAACTATGAGGGAACTGTACGGTGTAGACCGATACGGTTGAAGTAGTAGCTACATTGATGTGGCACATTGGTTGGTACTGGTATCCCTTGTGGAGAAACAAGGAGAATACGGGGCTGCTATGTGTGCCGTTAAGAATCAAATGACCTTAGAACCTATAATTGACCAACTTGGCCATAGGAAGTAGTGAGATAGTCGGCCTCGGTGTAAAGCTGAGAACTGGTTGATACTCGATACTACACTCATTGAGACCATACTCTCGAGATAGTTCCGACCGCAAGAAAAGATTGCGTGAGCTAAAACCATGACCGATGGAGGATGGTCAGTGATATTGAGAACCTCTAGAACCCAGTTAATATTATTAGGACAGGTTGAAACCAACTGAACTTCAAGAGGGTAGTTCCTAGACCCCATGCAAGCCTGAAACTTAAGGGCTATTGTGTGACTTGTTTGCCTTTACCATGTATGTTATCAGCTATACCTGTGATGTGTTTTTATCATGACATCATGCATCATAACATAGCATGTATACTTCATTTACTAACCATTTCAAAGACCGAGGGGATTTATCTTTGTTATGTTTTGCAGATTATGGTTTCCACACACAGAAATACCATTCGAGTTAACTTTGTGCAAATACCTGCTCAACTCAAAGATTTGGCCTCGAGAGTTTTCGATACTTCTTCATTCATTAGAAGGCATGGTCAGCTTCTTAGCTTGGTTACCTCAAAGGTTGATGAGCAGATGATGAGTGTGCTTTTCCAGTTCTTTGATCCTGTGCATAATTGTTTCACTTTCCTGGACTATCAGCTAGTTCCCACTATGGAAGAGTTTTCTCACTTATTGGGTATATCCATCCTTGAGCAGATGCCCTTCACAGGTTTGGAAGAGGCTTCTAGACCAGAGGACATTGCTTCAACTTTACATTAGAAAAGGGCTGATGTAGTATCCAACTGGGAGACACAGAGCGGAGTTAAAGGTTTCTTAGCCAAGTTTCTGATGGATAAAGCTCAACTATTCTGGGAAAGTTTGGACTTTCAGGCTTTTGAAGACATCTTGGATCTCCTCATATACGGTTTGGTTCTTTTTCTGAATCCAGATTCCTTAATCGATGTGAATGCGGTTAAGATCTTCCTGTCCCGTAATCCTATACCTATTCTTCTGGGTGATATCCTACATGTCCTCTATACCCGTACTGTGCGAAGAAGAGGGACCCTCATGTGTTTCACGCTGCTGCTGGAGAGGTGGTTTATTTCGCACCTCCCAAAGTTTGTATTGAAGAATGAGGAAGGGTTAGGATGGTCTTACAAAATCATGTCACTTGCCCATACAGACATTCTTTGGAGTTCTAAGGATATGGAAAGTGTTGTTGTCATCGATCGATGTGGGGAATACCCTAATGTCCCGTTGCTTGGAATTAGAGGAGGAATAACCTACAGTCCTTGTTTGGATTTACGACAATTTGGTCGCGCTCGGAGAGGCGGTCCTCATGAGCTACTTCTTACAGATATTGCATTTCACTACAAGGGGGACATTGATGAGCATCGCCGCAGGTTTATACGAGCTTGGGGCATGGTGAATAGGTTTGTCCCTCACGAGTTAGGACCAAAGACTTCTCTCCCTATGCAACCATATCTCCAGTGGGTCCGAGCTCGAGCTCAGAAGCTTGGGATGCCTTATGAAGCTGTGTTTCCAGTGATTGTGGAGCATACTAATGAAGAGGGCGTTCCTTATACAGTCCTTTATCCCTACATGCCTACTGATCTGGGGGCATTGAAGAGATCCTGGATTCAGCTAAAGGAAGAAAGGGATACCTACCGGGAGAAGTATCATGAGCAGGAAAGGAAGATCTTGAAGCTCACAAGGCAACTTGAGAATGAAAGGATGATCAATGACTACATCTGCGCGAAGGGAAAGCGACCATGGGATTTCTGATTTTTTTTCTTTTTCTAGTTTAGATTTGTTTTCAGTCTATTTTTTTGTAACTCCTTAAAGGCATTATTAAACATTTTACAGGTTTAATCTAATAAAGTTTGTTTATTCCTTGGTTTGCAAATTTAAATCTCCCAAAGTCTTTGAAATCATTTCATACGCATTCCATTATCATGCACCTCATTACAGGTATCATTACAGGTTTCTCATCTTCTTCGTTGTTTATTTCACGCAATTATGTCTTCTGAAATACCTACCGATCAAGCCATCAAAGCCCTTCAAGCACAGAATGCTCAATTCAAAGAGATGTTCTTAAACTTGGCTAAAGGGCAAGAGGATTTGAAGACTCTCATCCTGAAAGAGAAGAAGAAGGAGAAGAAGAAGAAGGTGGCTCTTCTGAATATGGGTCACGGATTTGGGAATAGGTTGCGACAGGAAGCTGATCTATCTCATTCATCCAAAGGAGGAGAGAATCAAGAAGAAGAAAAGGGTCCTAGTCATGTAGTCTCTGATAATGATACTGATTTTGATGATGAGAAGTACCCTCCCGCTGAGGATAGGTACAAACAACTTGAAGACCGTCTGAGTGCTATGGAGATTCAGAAGATCCCTGGTTTGGACTTCAGAGATCTGAGACTAACATCTGGGGTGGTGATCCCTCACAAGTTCAAAGCTCCGGTTTTTGCTAAGTACGATGGAGTATCCTGTCCAAAACTCCATCTCCGCTTGTACGTCAGAAAAATTCAACCTTACACTGCTCATATGAATTTGTGGGTGCATTTCTTTCAAGATAGTCTGTCAGGGACTCAGCTTGAATGGTTTTATTAATTGGAAGGAGCTAATGTCCGCAATTGGGAGGACCTTATTGCTGCTTTTTACAAGCAGTATCAGTATAATGCCGACCTTGCTCCCACTCGTACTTAGCTATAGGGTATGTCAATGGGTGCAGGTTAAGGTTTTAAGGACTATGCTCAGAAATGGAGAGATCTGGCTGGGAGAGTCCGACCCCCTCTGTCTGATAGGGAGTTGGTTGATATGTTTCTTGGGACGTTTTCTAGTCCATTTTTCAATCATCTGATCGGCAGTTCATCATCTGGGTTTACCGAACTTATTTTGACCGGGGAGAGAGTAGAAGCTGGTATCAGAAGTGGCAAGATACAGAAAGGTGCTTCATCAAGTACAAAAAAGAAGCCTTTCAGGAAAGAAGCTAGTGCAGTGTACAACTCGAGAAGCCAAAACCAACCTGAACACCGTCAAGCAGTAAATGCGGTAGTAATATCGAGATCCACCGTTGCCCCCACAATGCAACAATCAGCAAAGAATTGAGAGGCCGCGGAGACAGTACACTCGGCTTAATATGACTTTATCTCAAATTCTACCGCAATTGTTGAAGACTAACCTGGTAACTCTGAGGGAAGCCCCGAAGAACCCCAGCACCACATCTCCGCTGTATAATCTGAACGCCCGTTGTGCCTATCACTCTGATAGCCCGAGTCATGATACGAACAACTGTTGGGCTTTGAAGAATAAGGTACAAGATTTGATCGAAGCTAAAGAGATTGAGTTTGACGCTTTGGAAAAGCCCAACGTCATAACTGCTCCTATGCCAAAACATGATCAGGGAGTGGATGCAATTGAGGATGATGAAGAAGAGTCAGAGATCGACAACTGGATCTACCCGACTACCAACGGTGGATTGAACAACTGGACGGCAAAGGACTTCGTACCCGTTTCTTTTATTACACAGTAATTGACTTTTGTTTTGAGATTTATAATAAACAGTTTAAAACTTTATGGCCCGGTGCCTTGCCCGAGGCACTTTGGCTTTGTTTGTGAGGGCTTATTATTTGTCATTTTCATATATCATCAATAAAGCATTGGACGTTTTCTTGCATTACAAATTTTGCGCTGCTTGTTTTTCTTGTCTATCTTGCACTTTATCAAAACAGCTATTGTCTTACACACACTCACATATCATAATGCAGATCCACATCCACTATGGATCCCACTGATAACGACTCTGCTACTTCCAGTTATGACTTCGAAAATCCGATCAACCAAGTCGAGGACGAAGGTGAGGATGATTATGAGGTGCCTGGGGAGCTTGATAGATTGTTACTACAGGAAGAGAGGGCCATACAGCCTCGTGAAGAGCCAATGGAGTCAGTAAATTTGGGTACAGAAGAAGACAGGAAAGAGGTCAAGATAGGTGCAAATCTGGAGCCTAGCGTCAAGCAACGGTTGATACAGATGCTACGCGACTATGTTGAGATCTTCGCTTGGTCTTATGAAGATATGCCTGGTTTAGACACTAATATTGTGGTACATCACTTTCCAACTAAAGAAGACTATCCTCCGATAAAACATAAAGTTCGCCGTATGCGCCCAGAGATGTCTGAGAAAATCAAAGTTGAGGTCATGAAACAGTTTGATGCTGGTTTTCTAGCAGTTACTTCTTACCCGCAGCGGGTCGCCAACGTTGTTCCAGTGCCGAAGAAAGATGGTAAGGTACGGATGTGTGTGGACTATAGGGATCTGAACAGGGAGAGCCCCAAGGATGATTTCCCACTGCCTCACATCAATGTTCTGGTCGACAACACCGCGCAACATAAGATCTTCTCCTTTATGGATGGTTTTTCTGGTTACAATCAGATTAGGATGGATCTTGAAGACATGGAGAAGATGACTTTCGTTACCCAGTGGGGCACATTTTGCTACAAGGTCATGCCGTTTGGATTGAAGAATTCTGGGGCAACGTATCAGTGCGCCATGGTTGCTTTGTTCCACGACATGATTCACCATGAGATTGAGGTATACGTTGACGACATGATTACAGGATCCCAGACTGGAGAAGAACATCTTGACCATCTCCGGAAGCTATTTGACAGGTTGAAGATATACAAGTTGAGGTTAAACCCGAACAAATGCACCTTCGAGGTAAGGTCCGGTAAGTTGCTGGGATTCGTCGTTAGTGATAAAGGTATTCAAGTGGATCCTGCAAAGGTGAAGGCTATACAGGAAATGCCAGCTCCCCGAACGGAAAAGGAAGTCAGAGGCTTTTTGGGACGTCTGAACTACATTGCCCGATTCATTTCACATATGTCTGCTACTTGTGAGCCAATCTTCAAGCTGCTGAAGAAGGATCAAGTGGTAAAATGGAATGATTAATTCCAGGCCGCTTTCAAAAGGATCAAAGAATATCTCCAAGAGCCACCTATTCTGATGCCTCCAGTTGAAGGAAGACCTTTGATCTTATACTTGATAGTACTCGACAATTCGATGGGGTGTGTGCCGGGGAAGCATGACGAGTCTGGCCGAAAAGAGCATGCTATTTACTACCTTAGCAAAAAGTTTACCGACTGTGAGACCCGATACTCACTGCTTGAGAAAACTTGTTGCGCTTTGGCATGGGCTGCTCACCGGCTGAGACAGTATATGCTGACTCACACTACCCTTTTGATATCAAAGATGGATCCAATCAAGTATATCTTCGAAAAGCCTGCCTTGTCCAGAAGAATAGCAAGATGGAAGATGATCTTAACCGAGTACGACATCCAATTCACAACCCAAAAAGCAATCAAGGGGAGTGTATTGGCAGATCATTTGGCACATCAGGCCGTGGATGATTACCAATCCATGAATTTCGAGTTCCCGGATGAGAATATCATGTTGGTGACCAACTGTGAAGAACCTGGACCGGATGAAAGACCTGAGGAAGGATCCCGATGGTCTATGTATTTTGACGGAGCCTCAAACGCATTGGGTAATGGCATTGGTGTCATTATCATATCCCCTGAAGGCTGTCATACTCTATTCACCGCCCGACTATGTTTTAACTGCACCAACAATATGGCAGAGTATGAAGCGTGCATCATGGGCCTTCGAGCAGCTATTGACCTAAGGATTAAGTTCTTAAGTGTGTTCGGAGATTCTGCTCTAGTGATCAGTCAGATCAAGGGAGAGTGGGATACGAAACACATAAATGTTATTCCTTACAAGGAGTATGTGTTGACATTGCTCACACACTTCGAGGAGATAACCTTTGAACACTTCCCAAGAGAGGAGAATCAGTTAGCGGACGCGCTAGCCACCATGTCTTCTATGTTCAAGGTTAGGTGGGACAATGAAGCTCCCCAGATTACCATTGAGAGGTTGGACGAACCCGCACATTGCTGTGATATTGAGACAGAAGAGGTAGCAGATAAACCCTGGTTTCATGAGGTAAAGAGGTATCTTGAGGCTCAGGAGTACCCCGAGGGTGCATCTGTTAATGATAAGAAGTTCTGGAGAAGATTCACGGTGAAGTTCTTCATCAGCAAAGGCATTCTCTACAAGCGTAACCATGATTCAACCTTACTGCGATGTATGGACAACAGCGAGGCAGAAAGGATCATGGCAGAGTTACATGAAGGTACCTTCGGAACTCATTCCAGTGGACATACCATGGCAAAGAAAATCCTACGGGCAGGATATTATTGGTCTACTATGGAAGCCGGTTGTTATTAACATTCTCGGACTTGTCATAAGTGCCAAGTCTATGCTGATAAGGTGCATGTACCTCTGGTTCCTCTGAACGTCTTGACAGCTCCTTGGCCTTTTGCAATGTGGGGCATCGATATGATTGGCGAGATCATACCTACCGCGTCCAACGGGCATCGTTTCATCCTGGTAGCAATTTATTATTTCACGAAGTGGGTTGAAGCAGCTTCCTTTGCTACAGTAACCAAGAACATCATGGCGCGATTTATCCGACACAATCTGATCTGTCGATACGGTGTACCAGAGAGGATCGTTATGGACAATGGTACAAATCTCAAAAATACGATGATCACCGAGCTCTGCAAACAGTTTAAGATACAGCATCACAACTCTTCTCCCTACCGGCCGAAGATGAATGGGGCTGTTGAAGTAGCAAATAAGAATATCAAGAAGACTGTGCAGAAGATGACGGTGACATACAAAGACTGGAACGAGATGTTACCATTCGCTCTTCATGGGTACCGTACCTCAGCATGGACTTCGACAGGGGAAACCCCCTACTCTCTGGTGTATGGTATGGAGGCATTCTTACCCATTGAGGTCCAAATACCCTCTCTTCGGATTATGAAGGATGCAGGTTTGAGCAAGGACGATTGGATTTAGACCCGGCTTGATCAGCTGAACTTAATCAATGAAAAGAGACTTACTGTTATTTGTCATGGTCAGACGTATCAAAAGCGGATGATCAAGGCATTTAACAAGAAAGTCAGACGTCAAGAATATCAATTCGGGGATCTGGTGATCAAACACATCATACTGCCGCAAGGTGATCCCAGGGGAAAATGGACCCCCACTTACGAAGGGCCATTTGTGGTTAAGAACATTTTCTCAGGAGGAGCTATGATACTAACCACCATGGATGGTGACGACCTTCCTCACCCTGTCAATGCAGACATAGTGAAAAAATACTACGCATAATCAAAGACCCGCTAGGTTGACTGGCCTAGGCAAAAATAAGGGCTTCCCAGCGAACCAAAAGGGTTCGGGAAAAAGTAAGGGATAAAAATGAAAAAAAAACCTGTACACCCGGCAAGTCGAAAACCTGAAAAGGAGGCTTGGGCAAAAAAGGGTATCCCGGTGGACTAAAAATCCGAAAGGGCGGTCTAGGCAAAAATTAGGGATCAAAGCATAACACTATGTCTCATTGGATCATCTTGCAACCAGAATTTGGTATCGACTATCAAGCTCGGATGGCGCCAATCAATCTGATCTATCTTCAACCAAGTAGCAAAAGTGATGAGACGCTCGAAGATATAAGGGCAATAGCAGAGTTGGAACCCAGTGGGATTGTTCACATAGCTGTTTTTCTTTGTTTTTCACAAATTGTATAATTTCTATCTTTCAGCGGCGTTCCCTTCCTAGGACGTCAGCCTCTTGTACAAAACACCTATTACAGGCCAACTTCAAAATCAATACAATTCATTTTACAATAAAATTCAAAAAAATTGTTTTCTTTTTCTGTTTTGTTTTGCAAGAACGTCCAATGGTTCATTTTTGATATATGCATTTGACAATAATTGCTGCTCATAAATATTTGCATACGAAACAAAAGGCGATTACTCGTAATTTTAGGAACAGGGGCAAACAAAAATGTCCAAACCTTACAGTTGCTCTACCCACCAGGTACAGGGATAGACCCAGCTGTAGAATATGACTAAAAGTACATACACTCCCCGCAGAGCAAAGGGTATCTAAAAACAGTGGTGTTAATTCTCCCCAAGCAGAGTTTATCTATCACCAGCACTAGAAGATTATCCCCAGTGGAGTTTATTTCTTCCACAAGCAGAAACTCAATCCCCGACAGAGTTCATCATCGCCAGCAACGGTAATTCATCCCCAACCAAGGTTATTTCTCCAAATCATCGGATCTTCAGACAGAGTATCTCTTCCCCACAGAGTCATTTTCTCGTCAGTTTATTCTCCAGCAGGATTATTCTCACAATCACCTTCGGATGTTATCCCCAGCGAGAACGAAGAATTTAACTCCTTGCACTCTCCAGCAGCAGTCCGAGATTTATTTCCCCCAGTTAGAGAATATCATAAAAACATTGCATATCCATACATCATGACATGCGCATACGCATCATAGAGCACAATCTCATTTATCTTGAGAACATCATTGCTCGATACATGTCATGCATTACACGCGACTAACTCTTTACCTTTCAAGAAAAAGATACAATCAAATTCTCACCAAGTTCAAGCTATGAAGCCCGGATCTGACCGGATAGTATCTTGATTTTTACATCATATTATGAAGCCCGAAGAACAACGGGATAACAATATCAAACACCGAGAAGCCTGGAATCGACCAGATAGTGGTTTATCTTTAAGCTATGAAGCCCAGATTCGAACGGATAATAGTTTAATCCCCAGTAAGCCGTAAATCCCGGATTATGACCGGATAACAGCTCAGCAAGTTATTGTGAAGCCTGGATTACGACTAGATAGAAATACAAGTTTCTGTGAAGCCTGGATTACGACCAGATAGCAGCCAAGAATACTACAAAGCCTGGATTACGACTAGATAGTGATATATCTTTAGTGCAAGTTATGAAGCCCGGGTTCGACCGGATAGTATCTTGATTTCTCCAAACACCATGAAGCCTGGATTCGACCAGATAATGGTATGAGATATCGCGAAGCCTGGATTATGACCAGATAGCGATAAAAGACACTGAAGCCTGGATCACGACTAGATAACAGTGAGGGACACTGTGAAGCTTGGATTACGACCAAATAGCAGTTTACCCGGCCAATTACTATGAAGCCCGGATTCGATCGGATATTAGTAGGCCCAAAAGTCAAAGGGAAGCCCGGAGGCGAACGGATAACCACTTGATTTCTTCTGAAACCTGGATTATGACCAGATAAGAAGTAAGGTATTGTGAAGCCTGGATTACGACCAGATAGAAGTACATAACACCATGAAGCCTGGATTCGACCAGATAATGGTATGAGACGTCGCGAAGCCTGGATTACGACCAGATAGTGGTAAAAGACACTGAAGCCTGGGATTATGACCAGATAATAGTACAAGACACTGCGAAGCTTAGATTTCGACCAAATAGCAGTTTACCTGGATAATTACTAAGAAGCCCAGAGTCGACTGGATATTAGTGTGCCCTAAATTCAAGTTAAAGCCCAGATGCGGCCGAATAATAACTTAATTCCTTCTGAAGCCTGGATTACGACCGGATAAGAATCAAGAAATTGCGAGGCTTGGATCACGACCGAATATCAAGTTTAATCTCACTTCCCCAGTAAGTCACTGTAAAGCCTGGATTACGACCAGATAGTAGTCGGTCTTATCACTATGAAGCCTGGATTATGACAAGATAGTAGTTCATTTTCATCTCTTCACTTATGGTCATACTAACCGTTGCTCCCACACTCGTTTGTGGGATTTCGTTATTGTTTGGCGGATTCGCCATCTCTTCCCTCCTTCTGGCAGTATTGTTATCGTTAGTGTATATTCTACCACTTCTCAATAACATACAACTCGAAAAGATGAGATTATTTTCAACAATCAACACACAGTCCCACCGGGTGTGCCAATTTGTTTACCTTGGGTTTTGGTAAACAACCGCTGATCCTCCAAATGGTTACTTATTTGGTTACTCGCAGGATCGATCAGATTGATCCTAGGACATAGGTTGATTTTGAAGTTTGATTAAATTGGATAAGGCTTTAAATAAAAAGGTTTCAAGTAAATTGCATGAAGGAAAGATTTGGTAAAATAAACAAGGCTTAAAGTAAAGGGTTTCGACAGGAAATGTAAAGAGAAAAGCAAGTAAATTTCTGGAAAAAGTAAATGACTTTAATTGATAAAATTGGTGTTTCACACATACATTTCTCAACAATTCTTTCTCACACGCTGGGTACTTGAATCTATATGAGTGACTTTGTATATAATTGTGAACACACGCGAGAAACTACATGTCTACTCCTATTTATACTAAAACATCCCAAGTAACCGTCGGGCAGTTACACTGCTTCGAGATCAATCCACTTGGCACGTTCTCCATGCTCGACGCTCCAGATCCTTGCACGTTTGCACGTGGTAACTGCTGGAAACCGTTTTCCCTCCAAACGCTTGAATTTCAAACTGCTCCACTCTGAACCATCGAACACTTTCGTCAAGAGACATCTTCGACGAAAAACTCCTTTGACGTCGAAGGCGACCAGCCTTCTTCCTTTGAAGAAATCTTCTAAGTACTTTGCCATCCTTCGACGGGCACTTCGACAGACTTAGCCAGTCGAAAGCATTTTTCAGCTTTTAATGGCTGACATCAATCAAAACAAAGGTGTCGAATTTAGGAGCCAACAAATTGCCCCCCAAGAATGCCTTATTTCGACTCTGAAAGAAAAAGGCATTCTTTGAAACGCCATTCGACACCTGTCTTTCCACGCTTAGTCACAAATTAACTTGTGCACTTTTTGTTGCTTTTTACCAACTATTGGCAATCCCAAGAAAACCATCATTGATTTGATCCTAGGACGTCACTTTCAGTACGGCGTGCAGTACCAAACGTCATTTCAGAATTTGTCATTATGACAATTCCCAAAAACGAGGACGCACGCTGCGTCCCTCTATTTCTGCAGAAACGGCCAAAACAACAGGGGGCTGCCACGCGTCCCACTAACTCCTGCAGCATTAAATGGCATTTAATGTCCTCGTTATTGGGGATTTTTCCCACTACTATAAATAGTAGTAAGTACCCCATTGTGGGACTTTTTACGCCATCTAGCCTTCAAACTTCCTTGTTTTCGTACAAGCTTGTTATCTTTGCAGAAACTCTTCCTCTTTCACTTCATCTTCAACCTCATTTCAAACTCAACACTAATCCATGGCATCTGGTTCTACTGCTCCCAGTGCTAACGCACCAACTGAACATGTTAAACCCAAGGTTTTCGTCACTGCTCCGGTAGTAAATTCTACAGGCAAACGAAGGGTTCCTGAACCTTCTGACATCGCCGTTCGCGATGCTTACTCGCGCCACTTGATGATCCCGGTTGGATACTCCAACCAGATCTTTGCAATGTCTGGCCCCATGAATCCAAGTATCTCTGAGGCTCTGAAGATCAAGAGCTATTTCTCGATAGTCGAGAAACTCAAACCAGTCGCATGCGCCAAGAAAGACGCAGAAGACAACGAAGACCCTGCTCGTGAAAAAATCGACCTCCGCTTCTTCAACAGAGGGGTTAGGGTCTTCAGGTCTTGCCCTAACCTTACCTCCGATTATGTTGCTTGGCTAACAAAGTTGGAGAAGCACCAAACCTCGATCTGGAAGGATATGGGAATCTTCGACCTAGTGATGCTGTCGAAGACGGGTTTGAACTACTCCCCAGAGATGCTGATAGCTTCACTGTTGTTCTGGGATTACTCCCACTTCACTTTTCATCTTCCCTGTGGGATGCTAACCCCCACACTCTTCGACGTGGCCGCTATTACTGGCCTTCGACTCACCGGGGATTACTTCGATCCGGAGGAGATGTCGGAGGACCAAATTGGCTTCTCTGAGACCAAACCAACATACACCACTTTCATCAACCATTATCATGACAGGTCGACAGATGCTGTGTCGGATGTCGAACACATAGCGTTTCTAGCCTTATGGCTGACTCGCTTTGTGTTTTGCTCGAAGTCTCTACAGGTGACCAAAAAGATGGTCACTCTTGCTACTCAACTGCATCACCGCCAAAACATCTGTTTGGCAGAACTGATTCTGGCCAGCCTCTATGATTCGATCAGCAATGGGGCAACTCTTCTGAAACATATCGAGGACAGGGCCAGTTTGCTACTCGCTGGGCCTTTTTGGCTACTCCAACTGTGGCTCAACGCCACTTTCGAATCTTTCTTGCCCAAGAAGGTTCAGGTAAATGAACAGGCTCCAGCGATAGCGAATAGACGCGTCGAAGGAACCAGGCTGGCTCTGCTGACACCTACAGACGATGGACTGGAGTTTCAGCAAACCTTCACCAACTTCGTTCTAATGTTTGCTCGAAGGAAGGAGTTTGTTTCAACTATGGCTCCATTTGCTCAACGGCGGGTGGGGCCAGCATGGTTCACAAGGCCACATCCCAAGGCGTCGAGTGGTCCCAATGTCGATGAGCATACAATACTTTGGGAGGCGTTCCTTACACCAAGGATCATGCCTCTTCGATTCAAGAGCTCAAAGACTCATTTGAGTCTGATTGCCTACCAACCAAACCTGGTATCTCGCCAGTTTGGTATTATCCAAACCCTACCTTCTCCGATTTTCCAAAGAGAGAAGTCAATGTTATACTTCTGCAATGATTATACAGAAGAAGCTGCCATTAAGCATGTCGGAAGATATGCTGGTCGAACAATCCTCTCGCTGTTTGACTACCAGCTCAATTTCCTTTGCTCACCATCCTTCGAGGAGTGGTGGAAAAGCTATTATGCTGAGTACTTCTTCGACGAGAAGGACTTCATGGATGAGCTGCAGAAGTCTTTTGTCCTTGTGTTGGACAAAATAAAGAAATGTAAGTTCATGTTCTCACATTACTTTTTGTCTTTTTCGACTGCTAGCCTGTTAACTTTCATTTGCTTCCAGTTGTTCGAAAGCCTGTAGCCAAGAAGGCTACAGAGGGCCAACAGGGAGGAGGCCCTTCAACAAAACCTCCACCGCCGGCGAAGACTACAGCGCCAGCGAAGACCATAAGTAACCAACAGGGGGAAGGCTCTTCGAGGAAGCCTTCTGTATCGGTAACCAGATTTTCTTCATTTTTCTTCTGGCTTTCGATTTTTGATTTTCGATGTAATTATCCAATTGAATTCCTATTGGTTTTCTAGGCACCTTCGCCCAAGAAACGATCAGCACTGGTGGTCGAATCTGGGAGCGATGAAGAAAGCGATTCTCCTCCTGCCCCCTTAAAAAGGCGAAAGTTGACGAAGGAAGCTCCTGTTCCTGCTCCTGCTCCTGAAGGTCGAACCGTCAGAATAAAGGTTGCTGTGAGAAAGCCTAGGCCACCTCCAGTGATCATCGAGGAGCCAACTGAGGAGGAACTAAACATTCTTCTTAACAAGCCTGTCGAAAGTGACAATTCCAGCCCTGGGGCTGAAGCTAATCCACATGTAATCCCTTAGACCTTTTTATAATATAGGCATAGATACCCATATTCGATTGTGTCTCTTTCGACATCTGAAGATTTGTCTTCTTTCCCTTTTCAGGACACTACTGAAAGTTCTCCGCCAAGGACCTCAGAAACGCTGGAATCTGCTGAACTTAGCAGGCCTCAGGAAAAAGGCTTGGGCAATGACGAAGCCCATACTGAGAATGAGGCCAATGCTGAAACTGTAGAGAAACCAACAGAGGAACCTCTGGTGGAGGAACAACAGCCAGAAACGGTTCAGGTGGTGGATCTGTCAGAAGAGAATCATGAAGAAAGGGACCAAGGCAATGATGGCGAAGAAAATCAAAATGCTGCCGACGAAGAGAACCAAGGTGGCACTGGCGAAGGACACCAGGGTGACGCTAGCGAAGAACACCAAGATGACGCTGGCGAAGGGCCCTAGGGTGATGTTAGCGAAGAACCACAAGTCGACGCTGGTACTGCCCCAGTCCGAGTCGAAGAGCAACCAGTCGAGGCACCTAACACTCAAGAACCTCAAACCCAAGATAATACTATTGCAAGGGTTACCTCCTCGAAGCACAGGTCAAAAGAGGACTTGGAACTCTTGAAACAAACTGACCCTGTTAGCTACCTCAATGCCATCATCGAGAGTAAGAGTTCGTCTGACGCTAGTCAGGAAATTCCTACCCTGTCGGGGAAGTCTACTGAAACTTCTCCTCTTGATGATGCTTTGGCGAAGGTTAAGGCCCAGTTCTTCAAGAGGGACTTGATGAAGACTTTAGAGGGGGACCCCACTGCTCCATCATGCTTGAAAGAGGTCTTGAATGCTGTCGACTTTGAAGCTGTAGCCCCAGAAGTCTCAGACTTGATCATGGAGTTACATTCTATGATTGATCAAGTCTCAGCAGATTACAGGCGCCAAAGGGGGTTTAACAGTCAGCTTGAGGTGTTGTATGGAAAAAGCTCCTCTGCGTGGACTGCTGTCTCAGATTCGACTTCTCGAATTGCTGAGTTGTCGAAACAAAAAGCGTCTGCGCAGAAAAAAGTCGATGCCATTGATCGAGAGAATGCTTCCTTCCGGGCGCAAATCGCAGAAATAGAGGCGAAGATAAACGCCAACACTGTACTCAAGGAGGAACTTCTTTCGACCATCTCAGACACCGAGAGCCAGACTGAGATCAAACAAGGCCTGGAATTTGCTGAGAGGGCCCAAAGCCTCGACGCTCAAATTGCCAAACTAGTGCAGGAAAACTCCTGGTGCAAGAAGAGGTTGGAGCTGCAGCAAGCCAAGTATCTTCGACTCAGGAACTCTCTTACCTTTTGATTGATTCTCTTTTGTAACCATCTTCTGTAATCGTTATTCGACAACAATTGCCATCTTGGCTGAAATTAATAAAATTTCTATTTTGGCATTTTTATGGTTAATTTAGACTTGTTCTTTTATTACTTTATTTTTATCTCTTGAAGTATAGGTTTGTATTTTTTCAAATATTTACCATTTACTCTCAAGAGCCTTTTATCTCCACTTAACTCTTCGACTTCATAGGCTCCACCAGAAAAAGTTTGGATAACTCTGAAGGGTCCTTCCCATTTGGGTGACCATTTCCCCATGCTTCGATCTCTCCGATCCATGGGAAGAATTACCTTCCAAACTAGTTCTTCAGGCAAAAATACCTTAGGTTTTACCTTTCTATTATAAGAGTCTTCTACTCTTTTCTTCTGAAGCCTGAGTAGGTCGAGAGCGCGTAATCTCTCTTCGTCTAAATCCACCAGTTCATCCAACATCATGTTCCAATAAACTTCAGAAGGAATATCATAATGCCTCTGAACCCTTGCAGATTGAAGACAAATTTCTGCTGGTAACACTGCATCATGGCCAAAAGTTAGCCTATACGGTGTTGTACCAGTGGCTTCCTTTGGGGACGTTCGACAAGCCCATAAAATCTGGTCTAACGTCTTATGCCAATTCTTTGGTTTCTTCCCAACATGTTTCTTTATCAAGCCAATCACCACTTTGTTAGCTGCTTCGACTTGACCATTCGCCTGTGCATAATAAGGCGTGGATGTTAGGAGTTTGAAACCTGTTTCCTGAGCAAATTCCTGCATCTTTCGACCAGTGAAAACTGACCCTTGATCAGTTGTTATCGTCTCAGGGATTCCATATCTAAAGATAATGTTCTTTTGAATAAATTCAATGACATTTTCTTGGTCCACATTGACTAAAGGGACCGCTTCGATCCACTTAGTAAAGTAATCAATGCCTACCAATATGTATTTCTGACTCTTTGATGATGCTGGTCGAATCTCTCCAATGAGATCCAACGCCCATCCTCTAAAAGGCCAAGGCTTCACTATCGAGTGAAGTTCGCTTGCTGGTACATGTTGGATGCCTGTATGGATTTGACACTCTTGACAACCTTTGGCGAACTCAACACAATCTTTCAGCATAGTGGGCCAATATAGTCCTTGTCGAAACAACAACCATTTCATCTTATGGCCTGCTTGGTGAGCCCCACATGCCCCAGCATGCGCAGTCGAAAGGGCTATGTATGCTTCAGTTTCACTTAAACATTTCAGCAACACCCCTTCAGGCGTCTTCTTGAATAACTCATTACCCATGAGTACAAAACTCAACGCCCTGTATTTTGTTTTTCGTTCTGTCAAAGCTCCTGGATTTTGAAGATAGTCCACAATGGGTTTCCTCCAATCTTGCTCTGACAAATTATCAATGAACGAAATCTCGAAGTTACTGTGATCAGCATATCCCAGTCTCGTCGATTCCAAGTCTGATGGTGATAGACAAGTTGCCTTTATCTTTTCTCTAACTTCGATTGCTCTTTGTAGTTTCGTTTTTGAAATCTTATACCCAGATGCAATTTGTGCCAAGTCATTAGCTATTTGATTTTCGACTCTGGGTATGTGTCGAATATTGATCGTTTCAAATTGTTTCAATAAACGATTTGCTATCACAAAGTACATAATGAGATTCTCTCTTATGCATTTATATTCCTTTGTGACTTGCTTAATGACTAACTCTGAGTCTCCCATTATTTCGACTCGAGTTGCCCCCAATTCCAACAATATCTCAAGGCCAGTAATTAGAGCTTCATACTCAGCCTCATTGTTCGAACAAGAACCTGATATTTTATACTTGAATGTTGTTGGAATTTTATCTGGAGAAATAATCAAGACTCCTACCCCTGTTCCATCTTTATGGCTGGAACCATCGAAGTAGAATTTCCAAGGTTCTATCTCCACATAATTAATATCCTCAACTTGAATTGAGTGGTCGACTATGAAATCTGCAACCACTTGTCCTTTTACTGCCTTAAGAGGCATAAAGGTCAAGGAGTATTCAGTTAATGCTAATGCCCACTTGCCAATTCGACTATGCAAGATAGGTTTCGACAACATATATTTGAAAACATCAAAATGAGACGAAACATAAACATCAACTGGTTTTATATATTGCTTGAGTTTTGTACAAGAAAAATACAGACATAGACACAATTTTTCAACTTCGCTATATCTAGTTTCTGCATCATTTAAAACTCGACTGAGATAGTAAACGGGTCTTTCGACTCCATTATCATCCTCTTGGGCTAACATACTTCCCAGAGTTTTGTCAGATGCAGCTATGTACAATCTCATACTCCTATTGCTACAAGGAGGCACCAAAATAGGTGGCTTAGTAAGGTACCCTTTGATTTTGTCGAAGGCTTCTTGTTGCTCCTGCCCCCATTCGAACCCCTCTTTATTCAGTCGAAGTAAGGGTGAAAAGGCCTGAGCTTTCCCACTTAGATTAGATATAAACCTCCTTAAGAAATTTATCTTGCCTAAGAGAGATTGCAATTCCTTCTTATTCGATGGCGCTTTCGCTTCCAGAATTGCCTTTGTCTTGTTCTGGTTGATTTTGATTCCCTTCTTGTGGACAACGAAGCCCAAGAAATCTCCAGCTTTCACACAGAACGCACACTTCAAAGGGTTCATCTTCAGACCATGTTCTCTCATTCTTTCGAATGATTGTCGAAGGTGGTCAATGTGATTTTTCCTGGAAACAGATTTTATAACAATATCATCAATATATACTTGCATAAACGTGTTAATAAAATCATGGAAGATAGTATTCATTGCCCGCTGGTACGTTGCCCCAGCGTTTTTTAGGCCAAAAGGCATCACTACCCATTCGTAAGTGCCTAAGGCCCCAGGGCATCGAAAAGCTGTTTTCGACACATCCTCTTCAGCAATGAATATTTGATTATATCCTGAATAACCATCGAGCATACTCAGGTATTCATAACCAGCGGCAGAATCGACTAGCATTTCCGCCACAGGCATAGGATATTCATCTTTGGGGGTGGCAGCATTCAAATCTCTGAAATCTATGCACACCCTTAACGTACCATTTTTCTTAATTACTGGCACAATATTTGCAATCCATTCGACATACCTCGTAACACGGATGAATTTGCATTTCAGAAGTCTTTCGACCTCCGTTTTGATCTTCGACAGTATTTCAGGAGCGAAGCGCCTTGGATTTTGCTTGATTGGCTTCTTTCCAGGTTTGATTGGCAACTGAAGTTCTACCAATCCTCTGTCGAGACCAGGCATTTCGTCATAATCCCATGCAAAACAGTCTTTAAACTCTTTCAGCAATTGGATTACTTCCAACCTAAGTTCTGGATCGATTTTGGCGCTGATGTAAGTTGGCCTTTTCTCTGATCCTTCGCCTAAGTTGATTTCTTCTAAAGGGTCTTGTGCTAACATTTTAATGTTGTTCGCCAAGGGATCCTTTTCGAAGCCCAAAGGCTCATCGTCATAGATGGCGTCGAGCCTCTGTTCCTGCATTTCCTCTGGCATGATATCAGGAGGTTTTGGATCGAAATCCTTTCCTGGGCCTACAGCAGATAGTTGTTGATCATTGGCCTGTGTGGCCATGTACTTTACTTCGGCTTCGAGAGCCGTTATCATCTTGGTTTCGGCTACATAAGCCGAAATTCGCTTCAAAGATTGTGACTCAGTCATTGTCACTGAATTCACTTCCCCAACCAGTTGGTTGGATATCAGTTAACCCACTGAAGTCTATGTGGGACAAGTCTTCTCTGTCCCATTGAAAACCATGCTCAGGATGCAGGTATAGGGAACAAAAGGTGTTTGGCGCTGGCGCCATGTCGAAGTCAGGTGTTGGACATGGCCCTATGTGAGCCAAGTTTTTGTCGAAATCTGCCAAACCCAGGTGATTCACTTCGCCAAGGTAGTAGCTTTGATCTGCCTCTATGTTTTCGACCATCCCATCTGGACGCCATAGCAGCAGCCTTTGGTGCATCGATGAAGGCACAGCGCCTACACCATGAATCCACTCACGGCCTAACAAAAGGTTGTAGTTAGGTTTGGCCGATATGACCATGAACATCGTTGGTCGAAGGATAGACCCTACTTTGATATCTAGCTGGATCACTCCCATGGTGGTCCCAATGCCGCCCTCATAGTTCGACAGGACCATGTTGTGAGGTTTAATGTCCTCATCTCTTTTGCCAATCTTCCTTAGCATAGAGTGAGGGATGATATTGATGGTTTCCCCACAATCGACCAATATTTTATTCACAGTAGTTTCTTCGAGTTTAGCCCTTATGAACAAAGGCTTGAGGTGATTTTTCATCGCCTCTGTAGGTGGCTCGAAGAAGCCATTTTGTTCCTCAGTAGTGCCATTGTCCATGACAAAATAGCACACTGGCCTATGTTTGGCCATTTCTTGTTCCACTTCCCAGTCACTTGCTTCGACTTCTACCTGTCGATTGAATTCTCTGGGCAGCACTGAAACGATATTCACCATTATGTCCAAAGTATCGTCAGACTCAGCATCATCTTCATCTTCGACTTCACTTTGGTTAGGCCAAATTAGCCTGTTGGTTACTGGCTCTCTCTCTAGAGGCTTCCTTTGTTTCCTTTGAGGAACATTCGAACTAGTTTCTGCCTTAGGTTCGTTGGCAGCCTCCCTTTCAGCTTTTCGTCTCCTTTGATATCTCCTCCATTGAGATCGAGACATAGGATTTTTACCCTTGTAGTTGCTGGACACTTGTGCAACCTTAGGTGCAGCAACTTGAGGCTCTTTCTTTTGAGTCAAAGAGGAACCTCTTGGCACATCGAAAGAATGCCATTTCTCCTCACTTGGCCTTTTCCGGCCAGAGGTTTTGTACCAAGTGTCTACTGGCACATTTGTTGGAGGCCTAAAAGTTAATGGCCTCTTTTCTTGGTTAGAACCCCTTCTGGGATCATGTCGAAGGTCAGCATTCTCCCTTCTCTTATTCGCTGCTCTTACGCCTTGAATGTGCTCAGCAGCTTTTTTATCAAAGATCGAACTGCATCTTGGACACAGCATCACCTCTGATTTCTTTTTCTGGCATCTTTGTAGAAAATCTGCCAAGTTTTCGTTTTCCCGAGGGAAAGCCGTCTTATTAGCCTGCTCTTGCCTTATGGCCTCTTCTGATGCTTTTGGGTCAGAAAGTTCAACCATGTTGATATTCATTGTATCTTTGTTAGCAAGAGTTAACTGCTTCATTTGTATCTCCAGATTCTCCGTCTGGCCTTGAACGGTGGCCAAGTGGGAACTGGGGTTTGATCCAGTTTTTTGTGCTTCAGCAGTCTCCGACTTTGGGTTCTCGACCGCTTTCTGGACAGCTTCAATTGTCTTCCTGGATAAATTTCCAGCAAAACTGCCAAAGATTGGCATGTTGATGTGGTCCTTTGAGACTTCGACCATGGTAATTCCTGGCTTCTTCGACTGGATCCTGGTTGCCTCTATCATGTTCACCTCAGAGGGTTCAGCATAGTGGGCTTCAGCCTTCAGTGGATTGGAGTCGACAGCCATGGGGGATTTGTCTGCAAACTTTAATCTCCCTTCCTCAATAGCGTCTTGCACAAGATTCCTGAAAAGAAAACATTGAGAAGTTTTATGGCCCAAAAAATTATGATATTTGCAAAAACCTCTCTTCTTTCTTTGATCAAGAGGAGGCACTTTTACCCCTGGGGGTACTATCATTTGGCCATCTTTAACTAGCAAGTCGAATATTTCATCACATTTTGTGATGTCAAAACTATAAGTCTTTTTTGGGAACCTATCGTTGGTCCTTTCTGGACCAATGGGATTTTTCCCATTTGAGGGGACTAATAGTTTACAAGAGTATGGTGGCCCTTGTTTTAGTTCTGCTAAATCGACTTCTCCTTCTTCGACAGTTAAAGCATCGTCGAAGGATTCTAGATCTTCGTCATCCATCTCAACATACGCTATCCTCTCTCTCTTGTGAGTTTTCGTTGCCTTAGCTTTTTCAGCTTTGAGGCGTTCGACCTGTCGAACTCTATCGGCCAGTTGGGCCATGTCTCTTAGGTACTGGGTGTCTAGCTTCTTCCTAATGGAATAATCTAAACCGCCTGCGGCTATTTCGACCAACTCATGTTCTGGCACTTGTGTAAAACATCTCGCCTTGAGCAACCTAAACCTATTCAGATATTCGTCTATAGGTTCAGTGAAACGTCTCTTCACACTGGCCAGTTCTTTCAGGCTTATCTTGGTTTGCCCCATGTAGAATTGTTCATGGAACAATCTTTCCAACTGGGTCCAATGATGGATCGAATTGGGGGGGAGAGTTGTAAACCAAGTAAAAGCGTTCTTGGTTAAAGAACTTGGGAAGTACTTAATCCTTAGGTTTTCGTTATTCGAAATGTCTCCTGCTTCGATCAAGTATCTCGCCACATGCTCGACAGTAGATTCTGTCGTGTCCCCAGAGAACTTAGTAAATTTAGGGACTTTGCATCTAGGAGGTAAGTCCGTTTGTAACACGTATTCTGACAATGGAGATGTAAAGTTGGGCCTTCGAAAGCCCATGTTCATCCCATTCTGAGTCATGATCCTTTCGATCATGGTTGCCAGATTGTTTTCCAAACCCATGTTTTGGTATTGGATATGCTGAACCACTTCGTCAGCATTTTGGTTTCTGTTAACTAACCTTACCTCTGGGGCTATTACCCTAGGTTCCTCGACAGGTTGTTCCAATCGTGCCCTAAGGTTTTCTTCGACAGGCTGTTGAGCCTGGTTAATGGTGGTTTCTTCCTCTACAAATATCCCCTGGTTTCCCCTTATTTGCGCCCTTTGAGGCTGTCGAACAGGTGGGGGTACTCCAAAGAAATCAGCCAAGCGCGTCATTTGCGCTGTCACTTGCTGATTCGATTGAGTAGTGTTTTGTATTAGAGGGTTTAGCACCGTACTCAAAGTTTGTGCCAACATTTGCACCATATCATGGTTGCTTTCGTCCATTTGTTGCCTCAAGACTGCTGTCGAGGCATTTGTAAGGCCATGGGCTACTTGGGACGTTCCTCCTAAGAGTTGGGTCCTATTTCTATTCGCCATGCCTACTCCAGAGCCTTGGAGTGGCGAAGAGGCACTCACGAAAGGGTCTGAAAAAGTGGACGCAGCATTCGTCAGGCTTGCCACTTCAGAAGTTGGCATACCATAGAATGGAATAAATCCTGGGGGAACCACAGGCCTTGTGCCTAAATTTCCCCTTGGTGGGGGAGTTCCCAAAGGTATCCTGGGGCCTGTTAACGAAGGTATTGGTCCCGTGGTTGTGACCGACACTGCTGGTGTCGAACCAACGTTTGTCGCTTCACTTACGGTCATACTAACCGTTGCTCCCACACTCGTTTGTGGGATTTCGTTATTGTTTGGCGGATTCGCCATCTCTTCCCTCCTTCTGGCAGTATTGTTATCGTTAGTGTATATTCTACCACTTCTCAATAACATACAACTCGAAAAGATGAGATTATTTTCAACAATCAACACACAGTCCCACCGGGTGTGCCAATTTGTTTACCTTGGGTTTTGGTAAACAACCGCTGATCCTCCAAATGGTTACTTATTTGGTTACTCGCAGGATCGATCAGATTGATCCTAGGACATAGGTTGATTTTGAAGTTTGATTAAATTGGATAAGGCTTTAAATAAAAAGGTTTCAAGTAAATTGCATGAAGGAAAGATTTGGTAAAATAAACAAGGCTTAAAGTAAAGGGTTTCGACAGGAAATGTAAAGAGAAAAGCAAGTAAATTTCTGGAAAAAGTAAATGACTTTAATTGATAAAATTGGTGTTTCACACATACATTTCTCAACAATTCTTTCTCACACGCTGGGTACTTGAATCTATATGAGTGACTTTGTATATAATTGTGAACACACGCGAGAAACTACATGTCTACTCCTATTTATACTAAAACATCCCAAGTAACCGTCGGGCAGTTACACTGCTTCGAGATCAATCCACTTGGCACGTTCTCCATGCTCGACGCTCCAGATCCTTGCACGTTTGCACGTGGTAACTGCTGGAAACCGTTTTCCCTCCAAACGCTTGAATTTCAAACTGCTCCACTCTGAACCATCGAACACTTTCGTCAAGAGACATCTTCGACGAAAAACTCCTTCGACGTCGAAGGCGACCAGCCTTCTTCCTTTGAAGAAATCTTCTAAGTACTTTGCCATCCTTCGACGGGCACTTCGATAGACTTAGCCAGTCGAAAGCATTTTTCAGCTTTTAATGGCTGACATCAATCAAAACAAAGGTGTCGAATTTAGGAGCCAACAGTGAGTGCAAATTTCTGGGCACTCTAGTGTTCAATCATCTTCTACCTTCAGATCACGAAAGGCAGATAAGCCAATCTACATCCTCAGGTTTAAGAAGATTGAACAGGGGAAGCTGTTGTACCCCAAAATTTCCCTCCCATTTTTTCTCAAAACATTTCAAGTGAGGTCCTCAAACTGCTCAAGGAAGTCCAAAGGTTGACCAGACAAACTCTCTCCTAAGGCAGTCTTCCTCAAATTAGGGTTTCATGTTGAATCAAGATACTTGATTCCAAGGGATCCCAAATGATCACCATTGTCCTAATATGTTCTCAAGATCATCCATGTCAAGTTTCAATCCTTGCAGAGGAAGTTTGCTCAATCAATTGCTCAAAGGCCTGAAAATCGAATGTGCTAGGGCAAAAGTCAATTGTGGCCCACATACAGTCAAACTTCAAGATTTTTGGCCAACATCCTCATTTTGAAGTATTATTCATCATTGGGTCAATGGTTGATCATGATTCATCAAAGACTGCTCATAATTCATCAAAACTTAAAAGTTGCTAAATTAGGGTTTAGTAGGAAAAGTCAACCCAACTTTGACCAAGCATAACTTTCTCATACTTTATTAGAAATGACCCATCCAAAGCTAATTTTGAATAGAATGCAATGCCCTACAATTCATCTTCATCTCCCAAGTTCAAAATATGCACTCATAAGAAGTTATGAATTTGGACATTATAGGTCATTTTGAAAAGTCAACAAAAACACCTTTTTTGTCAAAGCTTCATACATGAACATGGAAGACTCAATTTAGATGAGACCAAAATGGTTGCTTAGAGGAAATCTTGAGCTTTCTAAAAAGTCCAAGAACACCTTCATAGAGTCAAAATTGAAAGTTATGCATTGGTGAAGTTGATTTTTTTTTGCAAAATTGTCAAAAGTCAAAAGTGCCTCAAATTGCAATTTTTGTCAAATGGATCTAACTTTTTGCACTTGTTTTGAGTTTGTAGAATGGTCCACGAGCCATAACTCTTCCCACCTGCCCTTATTTTATTTTTGCCATTTATTTTTATTTTTTATTTCAATTAAATCAATTTAAATCAAAATAAATCATGGAAATATCAAAATCATTTAAGTCTTAAGATTTTGTGCATATTTCAGGTCCCTTGTACGGCTAGCAACAAAATCAAATCGTGTAAGGCATGGTTGTGCATAAAAAGATTGGTTTTGGCTTATTTTGGAAATATTTTCATGAAAATCAAATCATGATCAAAGACCATAATTGACAAAGATTGAAAGCACATTTGTAACCCTAATTCGATCATTGGTATATAGTGGACAAGTGCAGACCAATAACACAAGGTTTGGAGGCGTGTAGAGGAAGAACAAAACTTGAAAAAACTCAAGAAAAGTGGTGATCTAATTCCATATTTCCAAGCAGTTTCAAGACTCCCAAGCCATCTCATTTGCTTCCTGGGAGTACAAGGAAGCTATACCAATCAAAAGCAAGCGTCTTCGTGCCCAGAATCCGGTTCCACGACCCCCACGGTTTGTCACTATTTTCAAAATCGAATCTCTTTATTCTTGTATCTTTATCATATTTTAATAGCATATTTATAATCCCTAACGTGTTTGCAAGCTCATGGTGACAATTAAATTCATTTTTGTTGGCTATATTGAAATCTACCATTGCTAGGGTTCCTTGTTGTGTTTTGGGATCTTTTTATACAAGCAAAATTGATCCACAAGAAAGGCACCATGATGCTCACAAGGTCAAGGCGATTTGATCCACAGCATTAGATTTCATTTATTGTGCATGTATGTGATTTTGAAATGTGCAGGAGTTATAGAGACGGACCTATGTCTATAGGTAAAAGTCTCTGACTTTTACCAATGGAGAAAGGAAGAAGAAGACCTGCGTGGCACCATCCCATTTGCCCATTTGAATTCTGGCGCGTGCTTTTTGTTTGTCCTCCACTAACTCATGTTATTCCATATTATTAATTATTATTATTTCATATATAACAAACGCGCTTGGCTCAGTTGGTGTGAAGGTGATTGGAAAGGCCCTAGGACCTGGGTTCGAATCCCAGGTCCCCCATGTATTTCATGTTATTTTTATCTGTATGATCAGGCGTGCACACAGGCGTGAGGTCCACCATGAGTCCTTAAGGCTCAACCACTAAGATCTCCAGGAGGCTAGATCTGAAGGCCATTACATGAGGGTCCATCATGCATCCCAGTCAACATGCAAGCACTGAATCAGGGAGGTCAAACGTGGGTCAGGCCTTTTGGGCCCAAAAGATGCTATTGGCACCCCCTCAATTTGCTAGTATACCAGGTCCAATGCTTTCTTTTCTTTTTATATTTTCTTTTCTTTATTTACTTTATCTAATTATTTTACTAACACAAAATTAATTCTTTTTACAAAAAAATCATAAAATCAATTCTCACCCAAAGTAGATTTAGGTTTTATTTTTTTTATCAAAAATTAATTTAATTAGTTTATTTAATTTTAGGATAACTTTAATTTGTTTTTGTAAATAAATTAAAACAAATTAGGAATTAGGGTTTTGTTTGATTTAATTATTTTTTCTCAAAAAATAACAAAATACAAAAATAGGTCAAATGTAATTAATTTTCTTAATTTAAACTAATTAGTAATTAGGTTTGTACATATTTAATTTAAAACCTTATTTTCTCAAATATCCAAAACAACCAAATATAATCTTTTCTTTTTATTTAGGGTTAGACGGGGTCAAAACCCTAATTTTTGCTCGCCCTCGATTCATCGTGCGTGTTTACTTATTTTTTTACAATATTGATGTAATTGCTCATGGGATGTAATAGATTAATTAGGACCTTTTCGTTTATTTTTTCATTTTACGGGTTTTTGGCTATGTAATTAATCCCGAAGCCTTGTAATAGCGTAGCTTTATTTTCCGCATTTTAATTTTCGCAAATATAAACTGTTAGATGTATGGTAATAGGGTTGCATGACAAGAATGTATGTTAAATTTAAAACAGTTAGCAACCCCTAAATGTGCAAAGATAATAACTTGAAATCAAATCACTCGCACATGCGCACTCCTAGGGTATACTCTCATTTCGGTTGCCTTCGGTAAACGATCATTAAGTATAGGATATCTTAGTGGTCGCCCTCTTGTCTAAACAAAGATCAAATGTCCCGTTCGGAAATGTTGCCTCGGAAAGGTTGCCTCGGAAATGTTGCCTCAAATATGATCTTAAGACATTAGGGTTATCACTAAGACGTCCTAACATTGCTTTAATGATCGTACGTCCCTTTTGAATTGACCCTTACAACTCTAACGACGGTGCTACCTACTCATTAATAGTGGGATAGCATTGTCTAAAGGAAACAAGAACAGAAACATTCTATTTTCGAGTAGGTAGATGCTAGTAGGTACTTGCTCAAAACAAACCTTTTCCACACTTACACTCTTTTCAAACAAAGTTTTCCAAAATAACTTCGTAACACTCTTGAAGACTGATACAAAGGTTAAAACGAAGTAAAATAAAAACTTTTCAAATCAAACACACACAAGCAATTTTGAAAATGATGAGAAAGTACCTAAGAGCCCATGGAAAACCACGGATAGAAAGGGTGCTAATACCTTCCCTTTCTATAATCTACCCCCCGTACTCAAAATCTCGAAAAAGGAATTTTTATGTGCTTTTGTCCTTTCCAGTTGGATAAAATAAAAGTCGGTAGCGACTCTTGCTTACCGTACATTTGCAAATACAAAACACAAACCAGTATTAAACAGTCTGGTTCTGCCACCGTATCATAGATTCCAAAACCTGAAGTCATTGTTGAATCCCTGCATCTGAAGAGGGATGAATTTGTAGCAAATTGGGAGATAAGAAGTGGAGTTCAAGGGTTCTTATCCAATTTCTTATTGGATAAGGTTCGTTCATTCGGGAAGATTTGGATTTTCAAGCCTTTGAAGATGTCCTAGCCCTTCTCATATATGGTTTGGTTCTATTTCCCAACTTGGACCAATTCATAGATGTGAATGCCATCACAGTCTTTCTCTCTCGTAATCCTATACCTACCTTTCTAGGAGACATCTTACATTGTTTCCATACCTGCACCATGAAGAAAAGAGGATCTCTCTTGTGTTGTATTCCCCTACTTGCCAAATGGTTTATTTCGCACTTACCTCGATCAACATTGAAGAACGAGCAAAGATTAACATGGTCTCAAAGAATGATGCCCCTCGCCCACTCTGATACCCATTGGTGTTCGAGATCCTTGGCGGATACTTCCATCATTGACCGTTGTGTGGAATTCCCTAATGTCCCTCTACTTGGCATTAGGGGAGGTATAACTTACAACCCTTGCTTAGCCTTGCGAAAGTTTGGTTACGCCCAAAGAGATGGTCCTCATGATATGCTCATCCAAGGAGTGGTATTTGATTACGAGAGCGACAATCAAGGCTACCTTCAAAGGTTTGCACGATCTTGGATGATGGTAAACAAAGAAGATAGTGGGACACTGGGACGTAAGAATTTTATTCCCTTTGAACCTTATCTTAGGTGGGTGCGAGCTCGTGCTCAGAAAATCATGATGCCTTACCCCTCCATCCTACCAATTATCATTGAGCTTGTTGCTGAAGAAGAGGTCCTGTATACTGTCCTACATCCCAACATGCCTACTTCTCTTGAAGACTTGCAAAAGGGTTGGATTCAGCTAAAGGAAGAATGAGATACTTTCGAAGCTTAGTGTTATGCGAGTGAGAAAAGGGTTTTGGAGCTTACAAAGTAATTGCATGAAGAACAGAGCTTGAGTGCCTATCTTGCACCAAAGAGAATGTGTTCAACCTTTTTATCTTAGAGATTTATTTTGTAAGCCCATGAGGCATGTTGTAATCATTTTGAACCAATTAATGGAATTTGACGTTTGTTCATTTTTTGTCTATACAAATTTAAATTTCATAAATCCTTGAAATCATTTGCATACACATCTTCCATGCATCATAACATAACATGTTTTCCATGACAGGTTTCCTTATCTCTCTGTTGTTTATTTCAGCAAGATGGATATCGAGAAAACAGTGAAGGACCTACAAGCACAAAACTCCCAGTTTCAAGAAACTCTACTGACCCTGGCCAAGGGGCAACAAGATCTAATGGCGTTGCTAGAAGCCAAAAAGAAACCAAAGAGGAAAGCTTTAGTCAACATGGTAATAAGATTCAGAGAGCCGGTCTGTCAGATACCAGTAGTGGAAGACTCGTCTGAGGAAGATGAGAATCAGATTGGAGAAGCAAAGATCACCCAGGCTGGTTGTATTAATGATCAAGCGTCCGATGATGGTGATTATTTTGACGAGCAGTATCCTCCTGCCGATGTTAAGTACAAGCAGCTAGGAAACAAATTGAAGGTCGTTGAGATTCAAGTCATCCCCTGTTTTGATTTTGATGATTTGGGTTTAATATCTGGGGTTGTCATTCCCCATAAATTCAAGATACCAGTCTTCGCAAAGTACGATGGGGTTTCCTGTCCAAAACTTCACCTGAAGTCTTATGTGCACAAAATTCAACCGACACAGCCGACAAGAAACTTTTGGTTCACTTTTTTCAAGAAAGCTTGGCTGGGACGCAACTAGAGTGGTTTTACCAATTGGATGGTTCCTGTATCCATACATGGGAAGACTTAGCTACCACTTTATACCACCAATACCAGTATAATATCGACTTGGCACCGACAAGAGTTCAGTTGCAAGACATGACAATGGGGGAAGAATGAAGGGTTCAAAGAGTACGCCCAAAAGTGGAGAGACCTTGCCACTAGGGTTCAACCACATTTGACTGATAGGGAGCATATTGATATGTTTATGGGCACTTTATCTGGTCCATTTTTCAACTTGTTGGTTGGTTGTTCTTCATCTGGTTTCACCGAGTTGATCTTAACCGGTGAAAGAGTTGAAAGCGGTATCAAAAGCGGGAAGATTCCCATAGCATCTGCCTCCACCTCTAATCCCGTAAATAAACCTTTTACTGCGAAGAAAGAAATCAATGTTATGTATGGGGCAAGGGCCCGTACCAATAAGGATGATCGCCAGTCCGTTAATGTTGTCCGAATTTCCAATCCAACTCCTGCTCAAAGACCATCTGCCAATCATCAATGGTTTGAGACTTCGTGAAGATAATTCACAAGGATAGGCATGTCACTATCCTAAGCCTTACAAAACCTGCTAAAGGCTAATTTGGTGACACTGCGCGATCCTCCGGCCAATCCAGATACAACTTCACCCAAATACAATCTGAATGCTAATTGTGCATATCACTCAAATAGTCCCGAGCATGAGACTGACCAATGCTGGGCACTGGAGAATAAAATTCAAGACTTAATAGATAACAAGACCATTGAGTTTGATCCTCCTCAAACTCCGAATGTAATCACTGCGCCTATGCCAAATCATGGCAAGGGTGTGAATGATGTTGAAGATACCATTTTTGTTTCCTCCGTCGAAGACTTGACTACTCTGTTAACCACTATAAAAAAGAATCTGTTGAAAGTCGGGATTTTCCCTGGCTGTTTGAAGGATTGTGACTGTTGTGCAAAACAACTCAATGGATGCAGAGGGCTAAAGGAAGGCATTAAACTCCTGATGAATAGCCATGAGATCCTATTTGAGAAGACTCCGCCTGCCAAAAGTTTGACCAATAAGTGTAAAGATCTCTCCATCATAACCATCTCAAACAAACCTCTTAGGATCTCCTCTAAGGGTCCTATCAGGATTTCAAATGAACCAATTGTTGCTCCTCTGATAACTACCGCCCCCGGGCCAATTCCATACTCTTCCAACAAAGCAGTACCATGGAACTATAGTGCTGAGGTGTTTTACCATGGGATAAAGCAAGATGCTTGGATTGAAGAAAGAAAAGCTGATGATGTTGGTAACATAACTGGCTCTAGTAAGGTGACCAGAACTGGGAGAATCTTTTCACCCAACATCTCACCACCAACTGTTACAAAGGCGACTGTCTGCATCACCACTGCTAAGCCTAGTACTGATACAAGGGGAAAGGAGAAAGTGGTTGAACCTACTGAGATAGAAATACCCGCAAAAGACATTGCTGATGGAGAACCTTCCGCTCGTGAAATGGATGAGATCTTGAAAATTATAAAAAGGAGTGATTTCAAGATTGTGGAGCAGTTGGGGAAAACCCCTTCCAAGATTTGCATGTTATATTTTCTACTTTGTTCTGATTCTCATGCTCGGGCGTTAATCAAATTCTTGAAGAAGGCTTGTGTCCCTCATGAGGCCACAACTTACCAGTTTGAAAATTTTGTGGCAAGCTTGACGACCGATAATGGTTTGGGGTTCTCGGATGCTGATCTGACACCACTTGGAAAGAATCATAACAAAGCTCTGCACGTTTCTGTTAAATGTAAAGGGACTACCCTAGCACATGTTCTGGTTGAGACTGGCTCTTCTTTAAACGTGCTACCCAAAGGGGCTTTGGACCGTTTAGACTGTGAAGGAGTAGTTTTGAAACCAAGTGATATTATTGTGAGGGCCTTCAATGGGTCCAAAAGGACAGTTCATGGACAAGTGGATCTCCCGATCAAGGTGGGCTCACAGATTTTCAACTCTACTTTCTACATCATGGATATCCGTCCTGCCTACTCCTATTTATTGGGTCGCCCTTGGATCCACGGGGCAGGGGCAGTAACGTCAACCCTTCATCAAAAGCTCAAGTATCCAGTCAAAGGAAGAATTGTCATTGTTTGTGGTGAGGAGGAATTCATGGTAAGCCGCCTCAACTCCTTCAAATATGTGGAGATGGATGAAGAATTTATAGAGACCCCGTGTCAGGATTTTGAAGTTGTGCCACCAATGATTGCTACTGCCAAATGTTCCTCTGATGTGTCCAAAGCTATTAAGATCGTGCCAAAGATGGTTTCATTCAAAATGCTCGTGCTGCAGTCGAAGAATAAAGTTGTGATGCTTGGGGGAAACTCCTCGAGATCCCATTCAAAGCGGACAAATGTGGTTTGGGTTTCACTATCAAGGCTCACAAAGAAGTGAGGCGCGCTCGCACAGGAAAGCCCCATCTCCGTATTAGGAGTCATAAAGTTAATGTTGTAGGTGATTTTGATGATGAAGTTACGTTTGAAGATTGGGTATACCCTACTACAATGGAGCTCAACAATTGGCACACAAAGGACTTCGTCCCCATCTCCTTCATTGAGGAGTAATCACTTGTTTATTGCTTTTTATTAATTCAAGAACATTTTGTCTATAATATTAAATAATGACTTTTAAGCCATGTTCCTGGCCCGGGGCACTATGGTCCATTTGTCAAGGGTTTTATTTATGTTCATTTTATCATATGATCATTCAATACAAATCATTGGACTTTTGCATTCGAACTTTTGTGCACATTGTCTTTCTTTTTCTTCAAATACATTTTTCAAAATAGTTGTGTATCTTACATGCACACACACACACTCTTGCAGGTCCTCATCCACTCTAGATCTTATTGCTAATTACTCTACTATTGCCGACTATGACTTTGAACGTCCAATTAACCAAGCCAAAGACGAAGGCGAGGAAGATTGTGAAATAAACCAGTTCCCAACAGAGTTACCCGCAAAATCTTTTTGCATAGATTGATTCCCAGCCATAATCTCAATCTTTTGACATCTCTCTCCCCGGTTAAGTTGGTCCTAAAAGAAGAAGCCTTGTGGATCTCTTCCTAAAAGAACTCACCTCGTCAGCAGTTCATCAACAGGGTTTATTTCCCCAACAAACAAAATACAACATACAACAATCAATGAACAGAAAAATTCACCGGTATAGTCTATCCTCTCCAGCTTGAGTTTTCCTTTCATACTATTACAAATCAGAGGGATACAGCCCCTAATCCCCAGTGATGTCACCAACAAAGTCATTACTATCTCCAAAAATTGCTGTGAAGCCTGAAATCCGACTAGATGACAGTTTTAAACTTCAGTAAGTTATTGTTGTGAAGCCTGGATCCGACCATATAACAGTTAACCTCATTCATTCAAATACTATGAATCCTGGGCCTGACCAGATAATAGTACTACTTTTAGTCACTATGAAACCTGGACCCGACCAGATAATAGTTTAACTTTTCAAATACTATGAATCCTGGACCTGACCAGATAATAGTTAACTTCTCAAGACACTACGAAGCCTGGACCCGACCAGATAATAGTTCAACTCTCAAGTAACTGTGAAGCCTGGACCCTACCAGATAATAGTATAACCTTTCAAAAACTATGAAGCCTGGACCCAACCAGATAATAGTATAACTTTTCAAAAACTATGAAGCCTGGACCCGACCAGATAAAAGTTTAACTCCTAAAGATATTAAAGAACCTGGATCCGACCAGATATCAGTTCAACTTCGTCTATTCAAGCAAGTTATTATGAAGCCTGGAGTCCGACTAGATAACAACTAGCTACAATCCTCAGCGAGACACTATGAAGCCTGGACCCGACCAGATAATAGTATAACTTTTCAAAAACTATGAAGCATGGACTTGACCAGATAGTAGTTACCACTTCAAGTTGATGTGAAGCCTGGACCCGACCAGATAGTAGTTACCACTTTAAGAAATCTGTGAAGCCTAGATCCGACCAGATAACAGATCAATTTCAATAAATTTTCTTCGAAGCCTGGAATCCGACCAGATAATAGATAATTTATTCTTCCCCATCAAGTTATTGTGAAACTTGGAACCCGACCAGATAGAAGTTGACTTCCTCATCCTCATAAAGTTATTTTGAAACCTGGAACCCGACTAGATAGTAGTTGACTTCCTCATCCTCAGAAAGTTGTGAAACTTGGATCCAACCAGATAACAACTAACATTCAAGAGATAATCCCCAGTGGAAGCATTCTTTCAACAAATTTGAAGATATGTATATTCTTTGTCCCCAACAACCATATGGGATTCAGCTTCCCAAAACTCCTCAGTAGTAGTAAGGGATTTAGCTTCCCAGACAAATATGCACCCCACATTCATACATCATAGCATATACATACAAAATACATTTAGCATGATCTCATTCATCTTGTGAACATCATGCATACATCTGCATTTAACTAACCTTTTTTCCCACAGGTAAAACATCAAGTTTTAGTATAAATCGACCAAAGATATGTGTTGATACTTCTTCCAGTATTTACCATCATTCCTCCAAATGGCATCTATAAGCCCATTCCCAATACATCTTCGAGTGCAAATTTCCGAGCACTCTAGTGTTCAATCATCTTCCACCTTCAAGTCACGAATGGCGGAACCGCCAATCTAACTCTTCATGTTTAAGAAAATTGAACATGGGCAGTTGTTGTACCCCAAAATTTACTCTCTCATTTCTCAAGAAATCTCTCATAATATCTCCATTGATTCAAGACTACACAAGGTTTGATCAGCTCAAGACACCTCCTCAAACACTAATGACTCAAATTAGGGTTTGAGTTTGTACAAGGATAATTGAACTTTCAAAGCCTCAAATGACTTTCATAGACCATTTTGGACCCTCAACATTGCTCATGTCAAGTTTCAAGTCTTGGATCATATTTTTGCTCAGTCAATTGATCAGTTGACCTAAAATCAACTATATTGGGGAAAAAGTCAATTATGGTCAATTTGCAGTAAAACTTCATAATTTTTTATCCACATAAACATTATGAACTCATATATGTCAATTGATCAAGTTTGGATCACAATTCCTCAAGAAATTTGATCAGACCATCAAAAGGGCAAAATGGTCAAAATTAGGGTTTTGACTGAGGAAGTTCAATTTTTGACTTTTAACCTAACAAATGACTTATTGGTTTAAGACATGATCTCAAGGATTAAAATGCATCACTTTTACCTAATGGCATGGCTCAAAACATTCCTCAAGATCTATTGATTGATAATTGAATTTTAGTCAACTGATAAAAAGTCAATTGTACACTAAAAAGTCAAACTTTAACTTTTTGATCAAAATCAAGTTTCAAAGATTACAATTCATCAAGACATGTAAAAATATGAAAATTGTTCATCAAGAAATATAAAAGTAAAAATTCATTTTTGAAAATTCAAAATTCTAAGACTTGGAAATTTTTCTAAGTGTTGGAAAATTAACATTTTTTCATAACTTTGTGCCAAATTTCCACCATGATGCAAGATGATTCAAGGGAAAATTCCAACATGAAAGTTGTAGATCACAATGAGATCTAAAACATTGTAGGGACAACTTTTTCTAGAAATTATTGTATTTCAAGTTATGAATTTGTGAAGACATGCTCATGAAACTTGAACACTTAGTGAAATTTTGCCCTAGTTAGGCAGATTTTTGGTACCAACTTCATGGCAATTTTTCACCTAGTTCCAAATTGAATTTTCAAAAATGTCCAACATAAAGGTTGTATGGGATGTTAGAAGCTTTCCAAAAATGTCCAAGAACTCATTTAGATCATGTTTGTGCTAAGAGAATCGAAGCCATGAAGTTAGGGTTTCATTCTTATTTTGCAAGGCAAATTTGTGAAGAACACTTGATCCAATCTTCAAGCATGTTGTAAAATATAACTTTTCATGCTTCTAACTTGCATTTCACTTTATAATTAAATGTTTATAGAACTGTTAGAGATTTGATCCTTGCATACATCATATACAAGTAATCCATGCCCATGTTTCCTAACTGTAACCCCTCCATCACCATCCACCATTTTCAAAACTGAAGCTTGCAACTTGACTTGAGTTGGGAGTTTCAGCCATCCTCAAAGTAAAGTAGGAGTTGGAATATACTCAAGAAGGTCCAGGCCATCTAAACAGATCATTGGGAAACCTCAAAGCTTGCTCAAACTGAAAACACGACCTCCATCTGCAAAGTAAGTTTTTTGAACTTCTATCTCTTTATACAAGTATCATTTGATTATGATTTGTGAAGATAAATTGTAGATATCATTACCCTGAAGTTGTACATATTCACAGTTTTCATTTATATTGATTGGGCTTAGAGAATTTTAGGTTTGAATCTATGGAAAAAGTTAGGTCAGAACTTGGTACTTTTAGAAATTCATGTTCATCTTTGAGAATTAGTTTAAGTTATTTACATATTCAGAATCGTGTTAAAATTTCTAACAAGTTTGATGTTGGAAGTTTTGTGAATGGATTAGAAATGAGTGAGTTACAGGAACCATGGCTGGAGGTTGAAGATGAAGTCATTTCTAGGACTAGATTTGTGTTATATATTATTGGTTTTGTTTAAGTTAACGGATGTATAGCCACCCCAGTGGTAAGGCAGCGCGCGTTTCATGTTCAGGGCGTGGGTTCCAGCCCCAGCGCTGCCACTTTTTGTTATTTCTCAAACATTTTCTCTCTTTTTGCCACAAGTCAGCGTTTGGGCCTAAGGCCATTGGACCTTCCATTTTTTCTGCACCACACCCCCTGCCTGCTTATCACAACACAAGCCCAACCTTTATTTTATTTTATTTTTCTGATCACAAAAAATATTAATGGGCCAAACTCAAACAAAACTGTTTTTTCTAACAAACTACCATATTCCACTTCAACCCCCCCCCCCCCCCCCCCCCCCCCGACTTTTATTTTTTATATTTTATTTTATTTTATTTTTCTTTATTATTGTTATTATTATTATTAATAAAAAATTTCCAAAAAAATATATATTTATTTATTATTTGCATTTTATATACTTATATTTTCATTTTTTTATAAAACTAAAAAGACAAAAATATTTTCTTAAACAAATTTAATTCTTTTTCTTAATAAATTAGATTTAGGTTTAGTTATTTTCTTTTTATTTAAAATTAACTTAGAATTTAGGTTTCTTTTAATTAATTAATTTCCATACTATTTTTATTAAACTTGAAACCCTTTTCTTAAAAAACCCTAAAAAAGACTTTCTAATTTAATTTCTTTTCTTAATTAGTTTAGGTTTAATTTAATTTAGTTTAATTAATCTTTTTTCTTTTAGATAATTAGGTTAAAACCCTTTCCTCAAAAACCAAACAAAAATCATTTCCTTTCCATTTACATTCTTGCACATTATATTTATTCATTTCTTGTACATTATTCAATATGGTTGAAATAGATAATTATGTTTAATTTCTTGCAATCCCCATTTGTAAATTTGTATACCCCATCCCTCTAATAATGTAATAACGTAGTAAATTTACTTTCTGCAATTTATCGCTTTCATATAAATGCTAGTAATTAGGGTTTATATGGAAAGATAAAATCAACAAGTAGATAACCCTAATCAAAGATTAAATGCATGCAAATCAAACACACTATTCACACATGCACCCTTAGGGTAATTCCACTTGTTGCCTTACAAAAATGGTTATGTTATGCATGTGGGATGTCTTAGCAAAAACAATAAAAAATACAAGATCATAGTCCCTCCATGATGCTACGAATGTTGCCTTTCAAATGATCTTAGTCCCTCAAATAGAAATGCTAAGATATCTCACAACATTGCTATCATGACTATACGATGACCCACGCTCGTCCCTTTACATCCAAAGATGAGGCTTCTTACCAATCAATGGTGAGATAGCAATATCAAAGGAAAGGAGGTAATGAACAAAAGACTTTTGAGTAGGTAGAAATGTTTTTAGTTGCTTTCTCACTTTCAAAACAAACATCCTTGCTCACTTTCAAAACAAACACTTATAAAACACTTTCCAAACATGAAATATTTTCAAAAAGTCCAACACTTTATATATGTTCTTATGAACGAGAACCATTACAAAGTTTGCCTAAACGAAGGCGCCTTTTCAAAAATACTTTCAAAACCAGTACAAAGCGCATTTTCAAACAAAAGCAAGTGATCTAGAAAGAAACTAAGAGCCCATAGATAACTATGGATGAAAGGGGTGCTAACACCTTCCCTTTTCATAATCTACCCCCGAACTCAAGAAATAATCTCAAAGGTCTTTCCTGTTCTTTTCAGCCTTTCCTTTTGCATAAAAGAAAAGTCGGTGGCGACTCTTGCTAACCGCAACATTGCGATAAAATGCAAGACACCCAAGTCAGTTCTCCCACCGTATCACACTAGTGTCTAAGCCTTTATCCAAAGGATCTTCCCACGTGTGGCATAAAATTATCACTGTTGTCCTTGAAAAGTAAACTTTTGTACAAAGTTTATTTTAAACCAATACTTTACTTTGTTTCTGAGTTTACTTCCCCATAAATCATGCCTAAAAACTCATATTAGGCGTGTTTAAAGCTTCTAACCACCCTACCTTGCCCTTAAACCATGCTTGTCTAAACTTGCTTCAAAAACAAGTCAACGATCCATAACACATGATGGTTGTACTCCTGACTTCTCCAAGCTTCTAAATCCTTTGCCTATAAATTAAGCTTCATTCGCAAACTGAATGAGGATTGGAAAAAAGCCCTAAAACCTTGCTGAAATTCCCAAGAACCTGAAACTACAACGCAAACACAAAACCTGCTAGTTTCTAAATTTTGCATCCAAACTTTAATTTTCCTTGTGCGTTACTTGGCCAAATCATCCACACAGTTTCTGGTATACACGTAGAAGCTTTCCCAACTTCTATTTTCAAACTGTAATACAATCTCCACCAATCTCCATTCCAAAAATCAGAACTTTGCATCTTGATTGCTCCAGAGCATTCCAACCATTCACAACTCAAGTTAAGGTTTGCTTTAACTTTCTGAGAACTTGAGGAAGTTGACCAGAACGTCACAACAATCTGAACTAGGTTCTAACTCACAAAACAATTTCCAACTACAAGGTAAGTTTCTTCTGATTTTCATCTCATTACTTAGGCATTGTTAGGCTTGCAATTTCAAAGACACAATGTAGATATCATGGCTCTGAATTTGTACATATTTATAGATTTCATTTATATGGCCTAAGTAGGGAGAATTTCATATAAGAACTTTCTTGAGAAAATTATGGTTCATAATTAGGATTAGCAAAATTCATGCTTGCTTCTGGTTTACAGTTTTGATGCATTGTATTTCTGAAACCATGATGAAATTTACCATAACTTCTATGTTTGCATTTTCCATTTTTTGTTGAGAAATGACTAAGTTGCAGATACTCTGGCTGGCGCGAAGAAGAAGATGAAATTCATCATCAGAACTTACTTTGTAATATATGTTTATGTTTTTGCTTCTATTATCGGATGTATAGCCACCCCAGTGGTAGAGAGCTCGCGCATAAGGCATTAGTGTTAAGGGTCCTGAGTTCTAGCCCCAGAAGCATCTTTTATGTTTATTTCTTAACATTTTTACCCCCTTTGTTTGTCAAAACAGTACTCCTGGACCTGAACTTCTAGATATTCTCATCCAACAGCATCGTCACTTCCCTTACCCATTAACAGAACTTCTAGCCTTTCGATAACACTAGAACTTCTAGGTTTCCAGCTACATCAGAACTTCTAGGATCTCTCAACAACCAGAACTTCTAGCCTTCCAGTAATACTAGAACTTCTAGGTTTCCAGCTGCGACGGAACTTCTAGGCTTTATTTTGTTTCCAGCAACCGCAGAACTTTAACGCGCCCGAATCCATAACTTTTGGGCTTCCCCGTTTCTGCTAACATTTTCTTTCTGATTTGCAGCGCGCCCGAGTTAGAACTTCTGCTCTCTCTTATTTTGGCAACACGCTGACCCTAACTCTTATTCTCTTATTATTTTTATCATCACTTTTATTTTCATTAATCAAAAACACCAAAAATACTTTATATTCATATACTTTGCTTTATTTCTTTTAAAACAAAAAGACTAAAAACATTTCCTTAAGCAAATTTATTTCTTCTCTTAACAAAAACAAAACAAATATATTTTACATTTCAATTCTTGTACATTATTTAAATATGATGGTAATAGATAATTAGGACTTTAATTTCTTGAAACCCCCATTTTTAAATTTGTACTCCCCATCTTCAAGTGATTGTAATAGCGTAGGATATTTACTTTCCATAATTTATCGCTTTCATATAAATGCTAGTAAAGTAGGATTTGTATGGGAAGATAAAATCAATCTTAGAAAACACTAATCCAAGATAAACCAAGCATGAAATACAAACACTTGCACACTTGTATCTCTAGGGTTAACTCCACTTGTTGCCTTATGAAAAATGGTCATGATATGCATGTGAGGCGTCTTAGCAAAAACAATCAAAAAATACAAGATCATAGTCCCTCGACAACGCTTTGAATGTTGCCTTACAAATGATCTTAGTCCCTCAAGATAAATACTAAGATATCTCACAACATTGTTATCATGACTATACGATGACCCACGCCTGTCCCTTCACATCCAACAATGGGGCTTCTTACCAAATCAATGGTAAGATAGTAACATCTAAAGAGGAGGAAAAGAACGTTTAAGACCTTTTGAGTAGGTAGGATGCTCCTAGTTGCTTGCTTGCTCACAACAAAAACATTTTATACACCAACACTTTTATTTTGAAACATTTTCAAAAGACAAACACTTTATACGCGTTCTTATAGAAACGAGAGCCATTACAAAGACACCTTTTCAAAATAACTTTCAAAAACACATTCCACAAACACCTCTTTGAACTATTTTCAAAACAACACTTTATACGCATTCTTATAGAGACGAGAACCATTACAAAGACGTTTTCAAAATACTTTCAAAACCCACGCCACAAGCACAGTTTCAAACAAAAGAAAGTGATCTAGAAATCAATTAAGAGCCCGTAGATAACTACGGATGAAAAGGGTGCTAATACCTTCCGTTCTCATAACCTACCCCCCAAACTCAAGGAATAATCTCAAAAGGTCTTTCTTGTTCTTTTCAACCTTTCCTTATTGGATAAAAGAAAAGCCGGCGGTGACTCTTGTTATCC
Source organism: Vicia faba (assembly GCA_948472305.1). Lineage (NCBI taxonomy): Eukaryota > Viridiplantae > Streptophyta > Magnoliopsida > Fabales > Fabaceae > Vicia > Vicia faba. Next base: position 1,325,822,082 of record OX451739.1, read on the forward strand.
GTAACAATTGCAATAAAACGCAAAACACCCAAGTCAGTTCTCCCACCGTGTTACAGAACTGGCGACTCTGTTGGGGAATTACTTAAAAGTCGGGTTACCTTAGGTCTAGATCACCTTTACTTGCTTTTCTTTGTTTGAATTGCATGCTTTACATTATGGTTCCTTGTTTGGGATTGTTTTGATCCTCTACCCGGATCTGGGGCACCTTTTTAGGTAAGTAGCAATAAGTTATGGAAATTGTACGGGGTATACCAACATGGTTTAAGCAATAGCTACGTTAGTGTGACACATTTGTTGGTACCGGTAGTCCTTGAGTAGTCAAGGAGAATACGGGGCCTCTGTGTGGTGTCATAAAGCACTAACTGACCTTAGAACCTTAATTGAACAACTTGGCCATTAGGAAGTAGTGAGATAGCTTGGTGCAGTATGAAGTTGGTTGATACTCGATGCTACGCTCATTGAGATTGGACTTTCGGGATATTTCGGTCGTTATTAAAGAGCCTTGTGCTGAAACAATGCCCGGTGAAGAAAGATTAGTGATATTGAGATCCCCTAGAACCCGATTACTATTACTAGGACAGGTTGAGCCAACTAAGCTTCAATGGGGTACTTACCTACAAACCCATGCAAGCCTAAACCTAAGGATTTTTCTGCTTTGTGTATATATGACTATTTGTACATAATAATTTGCTTGCTTTGCATACTTGTACATAAACATCATAACATCATACCATATTGTTGTACCCCAAAATTTTCCATCTCATTTTATCAACATTTCTCATTACAAGGCTCTTTGAACTCAAGACCAAACTAGGGTTTGCTCTGCTCAAGACATCTCCTTGCATTGTTGACCTAAATTAGGGTTTGAGTTTGCATAGGGATTTTTTGACTTACAATTCCAAAAATGACTTTCATAATTCATGTTGGACTCCTAAGTTTTTCCATACCAAGTTTCAAGCCTTGAATCAAATTTTTGCCCAGTCAATTGGACAGTTGACCTAGAAATCAACTATATTGGGGAAAAAGTCAATTATGGCCAATTTACAGTCAAACCTCATAAATTTTGACCCACATCAACATTATAGACTCATATGAACCATGTGATCAAATTTGGACCACAACTCCACAAGAAATTTGATCAGATCACCAAAATGGCAAAATGGTCATTTTTAGGGTTTTGATTGTACAAAGGCAATTTCTGACTTATTGACCTAGCCAATGGAAAATTAGGTTCAAGCATGGACTCAGGGACTCAATGAAATCATCTTGACCTATTCACAAGGTTCAAAAGATCTCAATTGCATTGGATTGACAGATGAATTTTTCAGTCAACTGATCAAATTTTGACTGTACACTGAAAAGTCAAACTTTGACTTTTTGATTAAAAACAAGTGTCAAGGGTCATTTTTCATCAAGATGTGTCCAAACATGAAACTTGTTCATCAAGAAACCCATTTTTGCAAATTAGGGTTTAAAGTTGAAAATTTTCATAACTTAGAATTTTTCTAAGTTATGAAATTTTCTTAATTTTTCCTAACTTTGCCCAACATTTTAACCATGATGTATTTGGATTCAAACAAAACTTCCAACATGAAAGTTGTATTCCTCCACAAAGTCTACAACTTTGATTCACAAAGTTGTCCCAAAATAATCTTTGATATCAAGTTATGATTTTTGGAACAAGGGTCCCTAAAACTTTTAACTTAGAGAAATTTTGCCCTAGTTTAGGCAGGATTTTAACTTATCTTCTTGGCCATTTTTCACATAGTTCCACTTGGAATCTCAATTTAAATTTCAAAGATGGAATGTAGTGCATGTTGCAAGCTTTCCAAAATTTTCAATAACTCTCCAAACTCATTTGTGGCTAGGGAGAATCGAAGGCTTGAAGTTGGCAAAAACTCACTTTTCATCCATGGCATGTTCATGTTCATACAAGTTGCAAATTCAAATCAGTATGCTTTGCACTAGATTACAGGCCTCTAAACCACTTCACACTCAATAATTAAATGGAAATCCATCAGTCTAAGGCATTGTTTTGGTTATTAGGGCATTGCACACAAAATTAATCCCTAAGTAGAAAAAGCAACATTTCCATTTTTGCCAAAGATGTGCTTTATGTCAAAACTGATTTCTTGAGCATTGGTCCAAATCTTGTGCAGAAAATTAAATCTACAAGCTTAAGGGTCCAAATCTGATTTCCATAAATGCAAGCCTGCTGCACATCATTTCTCACATTTTGCTTCATATACAAGAAATTTGTCCAAAACACTAGAACATGAACATCAGCCAAAACTAACTTGGGCAAACATTTGAACCATCTCTCTCACACCTCTCTGAGCCAGAAACACGATCTCTTGAGCCTTCAAACATCCCATAGCAAGAAATCACCTCCCATTGGCAAAACAGGGCAGCATCTGCAACTTGACTTCCATAGCACAATTTGCTCGTGCGTTTTGGCCCAAACCTGTTCAAACACCTTCCATTCCATCCATCCAAGATATCCCAAACCTTAAACACCAACTGTAACTCCATTTACAGGGTTTTCCATTTTCATTTTGAGCTTGTGCAGGTTGAGTTCTGTAGGCTTGTTCAAGCATATTCAAAGCAAGCAAAGCATTGGAGAAGGTCAAGTGAAGTTCAAGCAAGCTCCCAGACATCTCAAGCCTTGTTGAAAAGCTCCACATTGTCCTACACGAAGTCAGCTGAAACAGGTTTTTATCAACTTCCTATCTCTCTATTTAGGAACATTTAGCCTTAGGTTTGTGAATAAGAAATGTAGTATTCATGGTCATGAAGCTGTACATATGCTCAGTTTTCATTTTTATTAAGCGTGCTAAGAGAATTTGGTCCATGAACATTCTGAAAAAACTAGGTTAGATTTTAGGGCCAGAGAAATTCTCTCTGGTCTTTGAGAGTTAGGATTAGTTTTTTATATGTTTTTTCAATAGAGCTCGTATACAGGATCTGGCAATTGTACAGGGCGCGCGCGTTTTGTGAAGGACAGAGGTTGAAAATGAAGTGGTGACTTGGGCTTGGTCCTGGCTCACTATTGACACCCCCCTTTTACTTTTTACACCCCCTGGCCCAATTTCTTGATATTTTATATTTTTGCATTTTTATTTTCATTTCTGATTTTATTTTATTATTCCCAAATATAAAAAATACTCAAAAAATATTTTTTATAAATTTTCACATTTATTTTGTATTTTATTTTTATTTTTCTAAACATAAAAGTAATTTAATGAGCATATGTCTTTATTTTATTTTAATGAAAACTTAGAAATAAAATATTAAAAATCATACTTTTATATTTTTATTTATATTTAAATAATGTATTATACTAAATATATTTTTATTTTTGTATATATTTTATTTCATTTTTTATACATGTTTAATATAATTAATATTACATATACATACTTTTATTTCATTTAATAAATATTTGAGAATAAAAATATGAAAAATATACTCTCTATTTTTATTATTATTTATACTTAAAATAATACATTTTTCTAAATATATTAAATATTATATATATATATATATATATATATATATATATATATATATATATATATATATATATATATATATATATATATATATATATATATATATATATATATATATATATATATATATATATATATATATATATATATATATATATATATATATATATATATATATATATATATATATATATATATATATATATATATATATATATATATATATATATATATATATATATATATATATATATATATATATATATATATATATATATATATATATATATATATATATATATATATATATATATATATATATATATATATATATACATCATTTTATTTTATTGTACATAAATAATATAATTAACATATCTATTTTCTTAAAGAAAAATTAGGGTTTATCCTTAATAAAAAAAGTAATTATTTCTTTTATTTCTTCCTTTTTTTATTAAATATTTTTACATACATAAAAATAAATAAACTTTTTGCATACTCATAATACTTTGTATATTTATTTAATTTGTTTATTTAAATATTGTCCATTTATTATTTATGCCATTTGATTCAATTTGGATGTAATAGTAAAATTAGGGTTTTAATTTCTTGTCAAATAATCCCTATTCAAAAATTGTATCCCCTTCTCCATAATCATGTTGTAATAGCTTAGACTTTTAATTCTCGCACTTTATGCTTTCAATTATGCCATGATTAGAGATTAGGGTTTGTATGCCAAATTCCAAAATTAACAAGTAGCTTGACCTAATACAAAGACAAAAATGCATGAAAATCAAACACAATGCACACTTGCACCCCTAGGGTTACATCCACTTGTTGCCTTAAAAATGGGCCATGTTATGCATGTTGGGTACTTTGGCAAAACAAAAACAAAACAAAAGATCATAGTCCCTCGATGATGTTATCTTGGTTGCCTAAACAAAATGATCAAGTCCCTCGGAAAATTGCCAAAAATACTTAACACAATTGCTATCATGGTCTATACGATGACCCGCGCCTGTCCCGTTTAACATCCTAATACAAGGTTGTTTACCAAATGCAATGGTAAAACAACACTGTCAAAAGGGTTAAAAATGTGTAGAAAATACCTTTGAGTAAAATAGGATAGACAACTCTTAGTTACCTGATCAAAAGCTTGCAAAACATCCTTGCTATTTTCAAACACACATCACAATACCATTTCAAAACATTTCCCAAAAACAAACTTTCAAACATTGAAATATCTTTTCAAAAGACAAAACACCTTTGTATATATTCAAACAAGAATCATTACAAAGGATGCATAGAGAAGGCCTATTTTCAAAACATTTTCAAAACCACACACAAAGTACCATTTCAAACAATTGAAAAGAAAAAGCAAGTGATCTAAATAAGTAACTAAGAGCCCATGGATAACCATGAATGAAAAGGGTGCTTGCACCTTCCCTTTTCATAATTTACTCCCCGAACCCAAGAAAACATCTCAAAGGTCTTTCCTGTGCTTTTTTACCTTTCCTTAGGATAAAATAAAAAGTCGGTGGTGACTCTTGCTAAACCGAAACATTTGCGAACACAAACGTAAAATACCAAGTCAGTTCTCCCACCGTATCACAGAACTGGCGACTCTGCTGGGGAAAATTTTTAAAGTGGAGTAACCTTAGGGTTTAGATCACCTTTGCATGCTTATCTTGTTTGCTTTGATTGCTTTACATTTGATTCTCTTGTTTGGGTTTAAATCCTCCACCCGGATTTTTGGGAAACATTCATAGGTAAATAGCAATACGTTGTGGAAACTATGCGGGGTATATCAACATGGTTGAAGCAATAGCTATATTGGTGCGACACATTTGTGGGTACCGGTAGCCTTTGAGTCAATAAAAGAGAATACGGGGCCGCTGAGTGATGTCATGAAGCACTAATGAACTCTTAGAACCTTACTTGACCATCTTGGCCTTTTTTAGGGGTAGTGATATGACCGACTTTGGTGGAGTCCGAAGTTGGTAGATACTCGATACTACACTCATTGAGGGTTGTTTTCTTGGAATATTTTGGTCGCCAGTTAAGTGGCTAAACTAAAACAATGAACACAGAAAATGATCCAGTGATATTGAGCTCCTTAGAACCTGGTTACTATTTATAGGACAGGTTGAGCCAACTAACTTCAAGAGGGTACTTACCTATGAAACCTCATGCAAGCCTGAAACTAGGATCTTGTGTGACTTGCTTGTACATATACTTGTGCATACATCATGAACATCATAAAGCATCATATGCATCCACTAACCATTTCAAGGGTTTGGATCTTCATCTTTGTTCTTGTTTTGTAGGTCATGGAATCTCTTCGCAGGAAAACAATTCAAGTCAACCTTGTGAGAATCCCTCCTCAACTCAAGGAGCTTATTTCCAAGATTCCAGAGAATTCTCCTTTCAGTGAAAGACATGGTAGACTTCTCAACTTGGTTAACTCCAACATTGAAGAAGAAATGGTGAAAGTTCTATTCCAGTTCTTTGACCCCCTACACCATTGCTTTACATTTCCTGATTACCAACTAGTACCTACTTTGGAGGAATTTTCTCAACTCTTGAGGATTCCTATTTTTCATCAACTACCCTACAATGGTACGGAAAGAGAGCCAAAGCCTGAAGATGTTGCTCAATCATTACACTTGCAACCATCTGATATCAAAGGACATTGGGAAACCAGAAGTGGTGTCAAGGGTTTCTTGGCAAAGTTTCTGTTTGAGAAGGCACAAGACTGTTGGAATTCTCTAGATCTGCAAGCCTTTGAGGACATTGTAGCACTTCTCATCTATGGGTTGGTCTTGTTCTCAAACCCTGATCAACTTATAGATGTGAATGCTGTCAAGATTTTCATATTGCGGAATCATGTACCTACATTGCTTGGGGAGATCCTACACTCATTTTACACACGAACAATGAGGAAAAGAGGTGTTATCATGTGTTGTACTCCTCTTCTAGCAAGGTGGTTTATTTCTCACCTTCCCCATTCAGTCTTGAGGAATGAGCAAGGCTTGAGGTGGTTACAATGATTAATGACCCTTACACATTCTGATGTGCATTGGTGTTCTCGGTCCAGAGAAAATGTCATCATCATTGATCGTTGTGGGGAATTCCCTAATGTCCCACTACTTGGCATTAGGGGAGGCATTACCTAAAACCCCTATTTAGCTCTGAGACGGTTTGGATATGCTTGAAGGGATGGCCCTCACGACATCCTGATTCTTGACTTGGTTTTTGACTTCGACAACGACGTTCAAGGACTTCGACAAAGGTTTATCCGAGCTTGGAGGATGCCCAACAAAGTGGATAGTAAGACACTGGGGCACAAGAATTCCATCCCCCTTGAGCCTTATCTCAAGGGTACAAACCCGCTCCCAAAGTCTTATGATGCCTTACCCCCACATTCTCCTCGTGATCAAAGAGCCTGTTATGGAAGGAGAGGTTCCATACACCCTCCTACATCCAGACATGCCAACATCATTGGAAGAATTGCAAAAGAGTTGGATACAGCTCAAGGAAGAACGAAATACTTTTGAATCCAGCTTCTATGCCAGTGAGAAGAAGGTTTTGGAACTTACCCGCCGACTTCACGAAGAGGAGACTCTCAACACTTACATCGCTTCAAAAAGGACGCGCAACGTCTTTTTACATTAAGAAGCTTTGTAATTTTCTGCCCATGGGGCATTTATGTACTAACAAATTTCTTCTTATTAATATGACGTGTATTCTTTTTGTTGGCAACAAATTTGAATTTCTGAATCCTTGAATGCATTACATGAACAACATATCATTCATCATATGCATAAACAAGTCTTCACACCAGGTTTCCTTATCTTTCTGTTGTTTATTTCAGCAAGATGCATATAGAGCAGACGGTCAAAGATCTGCAAGCACAAAATTCTCAGTTCCAACAACTCCTCATGACCTTGGAAAAGGGTCAGGAGGACCTTAAAGCACTATTGGAAAAAGAGAAGGAAAAAGACAAAGAGAAAAATAAGAAAAGGACTGGTATGGCCACTATGGGAAGAAGGTTTGAGAACCAGGCTAGAAGGATCCTCGAGTTCCCCTCGACGTCTAACGAAGGGGTTGGTAAAGGTAAAGGTGTTGCAATGCCCTCCGAGTCTGAAGTTGAAGAGGAAGAGGAAGAAGAGGAGGAGGATTACTCTGAGCAGCAATATCCTCCTGCGGATGATAAGTATAAGAATCTAGAGGATCGGCTGGCAGTCATGGAAGTACAAAGGGTACCAGGGCTAGATTTCGAAGAATTAGGGTTGGTTGCTGGGATCATCATTCCTCCCAAGTTCAAAGTACCTACATTTTCTAAATACGACGGTTTGTCCTGTCCGAAGATGCATCTGTGGTCCTACGTCAGAAAGATCCAACCTCACTCTTCTGATAAGGATCTGTGGGTCCACTTTTTTCAAGACAGTTTGTCGGGCACGCAATTGGACTGGTTCTATCAACTTGAGAGATCTGATGTTCATAACTGGGAGGACTTAACTGCTGCTTTCTTCCGACAATACCAATACAATGCAGATTTAGCGCCTACTCGTACTCAACTACAAAGTATGGGTATGGCCTCTAATGAAGGATTTAAGGAGTATGCCCAGAAGTGGCGAGATTTGGCTGGAAGGATGCAGCCACCGTTGTCGGATAGAGAGCTGGTTGACATGTTTTTGGGGACCCTTTCAGGTCCATTCTTTAATCACTTAATCGGGAGCTCATCTGCAGGGTTCACCGAATTAATACTGACAGGTGAAAGGGTCGAGGCTGGCATTAAGAGTGGTAAAGTTCAGAAGGATGCAACTGCTTCCACTACTGTCAAGAAGACCTTCCCAGCCAAGAAAGAAGCTTCTGCTATTTACTCCCAGAAGAATCAAGGAAGAACGGAGCGCCAACCAACGGTGGGGGCTGTGATGATTCAGAACTCTTCAACCGATCAACCTCGAAGCAATCAACCTAGGGCTAACCAAAGTAGGGTGGAAAGCCCATAACGGCAATTCACCCGGATCAATATGACACCGGCTCAGGTCCTCCCTCATCTGTTAAAGTTAAACCTTACCAACTTGAAAGAAGCGCCGAAAAACCCAAATACCTATTCTCCCTATTATCATTCAAATGCAAAATGTGCATATCACTCAGACAGTTTGGGGCATGACACCAACAACTGTTGGCCCCTTAAAAACAAGATCCAAGATTTGATAGATGCCAAGGAGGTAGAGTTTGATGCTCCCGAAAAACCTAATGTGATATCCGCTCATATGCCAAAACATGGTCATAATGTCCATGTCATTATAGAAGATCTTCATGTTACTGTCGTTGATGACTTAATGACTCCATTGCCAATGATCAAGATGAATCTGTTGAAAGTCGGGATTTTCCCGGGCTGTGAAAAAGATTGTTACTTTTGTTCAACCTTGCAATCCGACTGTCCGCTGTTGAAATAAGGCATCCAACGCCTGATGGATACTCAAGAAATACTCTTTCAGAAAACTCTTGTTGATACTATTACTCTTGTTACTCCTGTTACTCCTGTTACTCCAATCAATGACATTGCTATAATCACCATTTCCGACAATCTTTCCAAGACCTGCAAAAGGCCTGTTAAGATTACACCTGATCCAAAGTTTGTACCGCTGAAGATTACCATGCCGGGGCCTATCCCATATAAGTCCAACAAGACGATACCATGGAATTATGGAGGAGAGATCTTCTACCATGGTGTCAAGCAGATCGAATCAGTCTAAGAGAATTCCGATGAAGAAACTCCTGATGTAGGAAATATTGCAGGGACGAGTAAGATAACTCGTAGCGGAAGAATCTTCTCTCCGGAGATTGCTCCTCCACGGGAATTCTTCGGACCCTCAAGTGCTCCTGTTCCAGTCAAGATATCTATGCGAAGTCCAGTGATCGAAGAAATTGTTACTCCCGAAGTTCAACCCTCTGCTGTTATTGCTGGTAAAGGTAAGGGAATCGAAGAAGCGCCCGTCAGGACGAGGGCTCAAGCTTTGGTTATCCCCGAGACCACCCAAAAGGAAATGGAGGAAATCTTAAAGATAATTAAGAAGAGCGACTATGATGTCGTAGAGCAGTTGGGGCAAACCCCTTCAAAAATATCTATGCTGGCTCTATTGCTCTGCTCTGAGGCTCATGCCAAAGCCTTGATCAAATTCCTGAGGACGACGCACGTGCCTCAAGAAACTCCTGCATATCAGTTTCAAGAGTGTGTAGCCAGCCTTACAGCCGACAATGGTCTGGGCTTTTCTGATGCCGATCTAACGTCCAAGGGAAGAAAGCATAATGATGCGCTGCATGTTTCGGTAGAGTGCAGAGGGACTACACTTGCTCATGTTCTGGTTGATATCGGCTCATCCTTAAATTTCCTACCAAAGAAAGCATTGGATAGGCTAGACTGTGAAGGTTTGACTTTAAAACCCAATAATATCATTGTTAGAGCCTTCAACGGTTCTAAGAGGATGGTTCACGGAGAAGTGGACATCCCAATTAAGGTGGGAACGGAAATTTTCAACTCTACTTTTTATGTGATGGACATTCGTCCTTCATATTCATGCTTGTTGGGAAGGCCATGGATCCACAACGTTGGGGCAGTCACTTCTTCTCTACACCAAATGCTCAAATACCCAGTTCAGGGTAAAATCATAATAGTTCATTGTGAGGAGGAGTATATGATAAGCCACCTTAACTCTTTCCGCTACGTGGAGTTAGATGATGAATTCATAGAAACACCTTTCCAACACTTTGAAGAGGTTTCTCCTGAGGTTGCAGTAGCCAAGACAATGACTGATGTTCCCATCATTACCAAACCTGTGTCCCGGATGTCATCCCTTAAAGATGCGGAGGTCGTGATTAAGGAAGGAGGAAGTACGGTGTGGGGTCAACTGCCAGATTTTCCTCACAAGACAGACAAGTTCGGATTGGGTTTTACTGCTGATAGTCAGAAGGTTGTGCGTCGCTCCCGGGCTGGAGGACCACTGTGATCGGTGGATCTGGAACTGACTGTTTAACGCTGGTTCGCGAAATGTCGCGGAAGCAAGAGTCGCCACCGTCTTTTATTTTCTCCAAATGGAAAGGACAAAAGCACAGAAAAATTCCTTATAGAGATTGCTCTCGGTTCGGGAGGTAGGTTATAGAAAGGGAATGTGTTAGCACCCTTTCTATCCATGGTTATCCATGGGCTCTTAGATACTTGCTCATTGTGTTTTCAAAATGCTTTGTTTGCTTTTCAACTGTGGGTTTTAAAAAGTTTCTTTGAAAAATTCCAGTTCGACTCTTGTATCGGTCCTCAAGAGTGTTTGAAAAATTGCTTTCGAAAGCTTTTTGAAAAGGTGTCGGTGTGAAAAGTATTTTTGAATTTGTTTTGAAATTAGAGCAAGTATCTAGAGTCGTCTACCTACCCTAAGGAATTCGTCTGTGTAAATGTCCTTTAAAGTAGTGCCATCCCACCATTGAGAGGTAGGTAGCACCACCGTTGGAGGTATTCGGGTCAATTCGAAGTTCGGGACATGGTGATCACCAGAGCAATGGGAAGACACCTTAGAAGCTACCCTCATGCCAGGTTCCCGGATCATGAGGACTTACTAAGACATCCTCTACTCGACGATCACCTTTCGAGGCAAGGCAACAGTGAGGCGTACCCTAGGGGTGGTGTGTGATTTGTGTGTCAGATTCGTTTATTTTTGTCTTGTCATGTCATGGGTGATCTACGCGTTATTTTTATTTTAATCATTCATTCTTGCATGCCATTATTAACAGTTAAAAGTTGCGAGAAATGTAAAATTCCTACACTATTACAAAGGCGCGGGTCCACATCGCCAAATTAAAATCCAGGACCCGATTTGACATAAAATAAAGAAATAAAGTGCGAAAGATATAAAATGTCCGATTTACAGGGCTTTGGGAGAATTACATTAATATTATAAGAAATAAAATAAAATGCGCGAATTGAATTAAAATTGAAAGCGAGGGCGTTGGACCCTTTTTAATGAAATTAAATTATATTAACAAATTAATGAAATTAAAATGAAAAAAGAAATTATTTTTGAGGTTTTTTGGTATTTATGACTTTTTTGATGAGAATTAAATTAAAATATTATTCTAGCTATTTTTTTAATTTATTAAAAAAATGTGAAAATTACCTAAAATTAAACCTAATTAATTAATGCAATTTGATTTATAAAAATAAATAATTAATTATTAGTGATGAGAAAAAAGAAAAAGTGATTAAAGTAATTAAAACCTAATTCTACAAGTTTTTAATTTATTAAGAAAATATATTAAAATTAACCCTAGAATAAAAACTAATTAATTGATACAAGACTTTATTTACAAAAATACTAAATCAAATTTATTTTTTTGTCTTTTCTGATTTTTATATTGTTTTTTTTATATTTTATGAAAATATTAATTCAAAGTTTTAAATGGAATTTAAACAAAAAACAAATAAAATAGCAAAATATGAAGAAAAAAAAAGAATAAAAACAAACCCTGGGGGGTTTTGTCCCCAATTTGGAGGTGTAGCCCTAGCAATTCTGGCCCATTAAGCCTTGGCCTTATTAACTTTTTGGCTAGCATGTAGGTGCGTTGACTCATGCCTTCCATGGGCCTCAGATCCTGGCCATTGGATGGAGATTGTGGGATGAGTGGCACGTTTGAGTGGTGAGCGTATGGTGATCTCCAGGGAAGAGTGCTGCATAGGAACGTAATTAGAAGAAAAATATAGAACTAAGAAGGGGGACCTGGGGTTCGAACCCAGGTCCTGGAAGTTACCAGTACACATGCCTGCCACTTGAACCAAACGCTTCTTTGTATATTATATAACTAACAATTAATATAAGATAAAATAAGAGTTAGTGGGACTTTAGCGCGAAAATTCAAATACTCCAACCAGATGGTGCCATATAGTCTTCTTCCTCGCTTATGCGTTTTTCCTGAAACAAAAACAAGCAAGATTGCGGGGGTTTTGAACCCCCACTATATGATATATGCCAAAATAGCAAATAGCACATGGTAGCTCATAAATTGAGCGCGAGGTGTGTGTCCAAATCGTCCAAGCCCCCTGAATTGAATGGTCTAGGTCTCACGTCCTAATTTTTCCTTAATTGAGAAACCCCAATTCAAGGTTCTGAAAACCCTAGGCGTCGTTCATGGTGAAATCGCGTATGGGCAATGATTCTTCAATTAAAACATACTGCTAGCTTCAGAATCAACTCATTAGTACAAATCAAGAATCAAAATGCATGGATATGGCCTGAATAATAAAACACGATTATGCAAAAAGAAGGACACAGTTTGACTTTTAATTACCAATTCTTGATGTTAGGGATGATGTTTTTTATTCAAACACGTTCCTTGAAGCCTCAAGAACACAATGGAATGATTATTTGGCCTTGAATCGCACTGGAACCTAGTTTTCAGTTTTGGAATTTTTGTCAAAAAACTCAAACTTGGTTATGCTTTTTTTTGCGCAGCTGGGAGGTTCTGAGCACTAGGGTTAGCTTTGTACTTATGTATGGAATGATTAGGGTTGAGAATTGGATCAAAAAACCCTTTGCATTGATGAAGAGATATTTGATTTTCATGGCAAATCTTTTTCAATCTTTTTCACATGTTTTTGATGCCAATCATATCCAATTGCCTTGATTCTTTCTATACCTAATAATGCACGAAAATCTGAAGTTATTCCATGCATAAAAAGATTTGATTGCATTGGTTTGGTATTTTCCACATATTTATTTTAATTAAATGAATTATTAGCATTTAAAAATTCAAATAAATAAATAAAAATGATGAAAAACTTACCTTTGGGCCAAATGGTCGTTTACATGCCTTGGATGATGAATTTTGGAAGAAAATGTGGCCCATTAGCAATTTTAAGACATTTGAAGCAAAGTTGACTTTTCAAAATATCCAAAAATTTCCCAACTTCCACAAGGCATAACTTGCTCAATTTTTAAGCTTTGCTCATTTTCTTGGACATTTTGTAAAGGTCTTGAAGTCCTATAATCAATGCCTTTGGTCCCATGCCATTTTGATTTACCAATCTCAAGTTATGGCCTTTGACTTAAAGTCCCTTTTTGTTGACTTTTGAAAATGACCTATAATGTTGAAATTGATAACTTTTTGTGAGAGCATTTCTTGGACTTGAAGTGTGAAGAGGAGTTGTAGGAAATGTCTTTCTCTTCAAAATGAGCTTTGGATGGAATTTTTATGATAAACCATGTGGAAGTTATGCCTTGGTCAAGTTACAGTTGACTTTTTCAACTATCCAAATGTGGAAACTTTTGCATCTTGAGACTTTTTGAGCCAAGCTTTGAGAATCATGATCAAGCATTGATCAAATGATGTTTGTGGCTTCAAAATGAGATGTTGACCAAAAATTTGAACTTTTGACTGTCAAATGACCATTTTGCCCCTACAGTTGACTATAGTGCAATTAGGGTTTTTGACTGTGCAATTTTGTGCTGTAAGTCTTGAAACTTGACATGAGGATGCTTGACCATGTTTATAGACATGTGAGACTTGATTGGACCCTTGGAAACTTCATTTTCTTTGTCAGAACCAAAACCCTAATTTTTTACTGTTAGGAGGCCCTTGAACTGTGCAACCCTTGGGGAACTTTGAAGCATTGACTTGGCAAATTTTGAAGAATATGGGAGGGCAAATTTTGGGGTACAACAGTTGCCCCTGTTCAATCTTCTTAGACCTGAGGATGCAGATTGGCTGACGTGCCTTTCGTAATCCGAAGGTGGAAGATGATTGAACACTAGAGTGCCCAGAAATTTGCGCTCACATAGTAGTGTGATGAAGGGATGGGCTTATAGATGCCATTTGGAGATTGATGGATAGGATGATGGGCTTATAGATGCCATGCTAGGAGATGATGGATGGTGGATGGGCTTATAGATGCCATTTGGAGATTGATGGATAGGATGATGGGCTTATAGATGCCATGCTAAGAGATGATGGAAGGTGGATGGGCTTATAGATGCCATCTGGATGTTGATCGCATAAGAGATTCCTTAGCGAGAACTTGCGTACCTGCAAAAGAAAATGATTACCTGACCTGTTACAGGAGCTGGTTTTCAAACTCTTTGTATGGATGTGTCCTGACTGGTTACAGGAGCTGGATCTGGATCTTCAAAAGGTGATGAATGAACCAGGGATGGTTACTACCTCAACAGGAACGGTGAGAGAACCTTGGATGATTACAACCTCAACAGTAACGCTGAGAGAATCTGGGGACAATTACTACCTCCGCAGTAACGGGGAGAGAACCATAGGCGACTTCAACCTCAACAGTAACGCTGAGAGAATCTTGGGCGACTTCAACCTCAACAGTAACGCTGAGAGAATCTTGGACGACTTCAACCTCAACAGTAACGCTGAGAGAATCTGGGCGACTTCAACCTCAACAGTAACGCTGAGAGAATCTTGGACGACTTCAACCTCAACAGTAATCATTGAGAGAATCTTGGGCGACTTCAACCTCAACAGTAATCATTGAGAGAATCTTGGGCAACTTCAACCTCAACAGTAATCATTGAGAGAATCTTGGGCGACTTCAACCTCAACAGTAACGCTGAGAGAATCTGGGGACGATTACTACCTCCGCAGTAACGGGGAGAGAACCATAGGCGACTACAACCTCAACAGTATCATTGAGAGAATCTTGGATATCTTCTACTGAGTCTTTATCAGGAAAATCTGTTAGGGGTCGATTTAGCTGGACTAGAGAAGGCCTTTGACTGGATAAGAAACAGTAAAATCTTAGGGGCGATTTAACTGAACCGGTCTAGGTCTTGAAATCTTCAACTGGATAAGAAACAGGGAGATCTTAGGGTCGATCTGACTGAACCAGAGAAGGCCTTGGACGGGATAAGAAACAGAAAAGTCTTAGGGTCGACTTAACTGAACCGGTCTGGGTCTTGAAATCTTCAACTGGATAAGAAACAGGGAGATCTTAGGGTCGATCTGACTGAACCAGAGAAGGCCTTGGACTGGATAAGAAACAGAAAAATCTTAGGGTCGATTTAACTGAACCGGTCAAGGTCTTGAAATATAGCTGAGAACTCAACTGGATCCTTCCTGAAAGGTAAAGGTCAGTCATATGCAGTGCGTGATATGGATCAAGCAATGATGTTCTCAACATAACTGGGATTTGTAAGATATGATGCGTATGTGCATGCTATGATGTATGAAAATGTGATGTTTATGAATGTATCTTTTCGTCTTAGGAAGATAAGTCCTTGACGGGTGCCGGGAAGTCACTCCTGGGCTGATGTTGAAGAATAGATTTTTGCTTCCGCTGGGGGTGATAGTTGCAAGAATACCGGTAGGAGGAGATAACTCCGTTGGGGAATAAACTTGACGAATGGATTACTCTGCGGGGAGAGAAGTACTCTAACGATCTTGCTAGGGAATGTTACTCTGTGGGAAGAGAGGTACTTTGTTGAGCTGTTGATAATAACTTGTTGGGGATACCCTTGTTGTGTTGGAAGCGTTAATAGACTTCGCTGGGGATAAGAAGACTACGCCGACGACGATCTTTCCGTGGCTTTTGGCTGAGGATAACCCAGTTATATCCTGGTAGGGAAATAACTCTTTGAATAAAGCCGGGAGACGCGTTCGTGCTCTGCGAGGGATAAGCTTCCAGAATCTACTGGGGATAAGCTTACTGCTGGGGAGATGATTCCAACTTTCCTGGGGGAGCTGGATTGGACTCTCTTGGGGAAGTTTTGAACTGTATCGGGGAAGTGACTCCAATGAATGTCTGGTATACCGCCGGGGAACAATCTTTAGGTCAAGACTGCCGGGGATGCTTGTTAAAAATGTATATATGCTGCTGGAGAATGTTGAGACCTGCTGGAGGATACCCAACTTCTTTAAGATTTGATAACTTTGCTTGGGGAGAGTGTACTGACTTGCTGGCTCACTCTCTGGGGAATTGGGATGTAATGGTTATGTTCTTCAGCTGAACCTACCTTGGTACCTTGGAGGACAGAACAATTAGATTGCTTAGACAACTCTTTATTGCCCCTGTTTCTAATGTTACCTGTAATTAATCCTTTGTTTCGTATGCAAATATTCATGTGTTAGCAAATTATTGTCAATGCATATATCACAAATTGAACCTTGGACGTTCTTCGCAAAACAAAACAGAAAAGGCAAAACAATTGGCAATTTTAACTGAAAAGTGATTTTTGTATTGATTTTGAATTTGCCTGTAAAATAGGCGTTTATGTACAAGAGGCTGACGTCCTAGTAAGAGAACGCCGCCGAACAAAAGAGTTTATACAAATTTTGTACAAGAGAAAATAAAACAGATGTGTGAAATGAATGATCCCACTGGGTTTCAACTCTGCTATTGCCTTTATATCTCTGAGCGTCTCATCACTTGATGACCTTAGTTGAAAGTGAAGCTGACTGATTGATGCCGTCTGAACTTGATGTAGATACCGGATTCTGGATGCGAAGTGATCCAATGAGACATAGTATTACGCTTTATCCCTAACTTTTGCCTGGACCGCCCTTTTGGGTTTTCAGTCCACCGGGATACCCATTTTTGCCCAAGCCACCTTTTCAGGTTTTCGACTTGCCGGGTGTACAGATTTTTTTATTTCATCCCTTCATTTTGCCCGAACCCTTTTGGTTCGCCGGGAAGCCCTAACTTTTGCCTAGGCATGTCAGCCTAGCGGGTCTTTTTCATGCGTAGTATCTTTTTACTATGTTTGCATTGGCGGGGTGAGGAAGGTCGTCACCATCCATGTTGGTTAGAATCATGGCTCCTCCTGAGAACACATGTTTAACCACAAATGGCCCTTCATACGTAGGGGTCCATTTGCCCCTTGGATCACTCTGAGGGAGGATGATTCGCTTGATTACTAGATCCCCAACTTGATATTCTTGTGGTCTGACCTTTTTGTTAAATGCCCTGATCATCCGTTTCTGATACGTCTAACCGTGGCAGATAGCAGCAAGTCTCTTTTCATCAATAAGGTTTAACTGATCAAGTCGTGTCTGGATCCAATCATCTTCGTTCAGATTTGCATCCTTCATTATCCGGAGAGAGGGTATTTGCACTTCGATCGGTAAGACTGCCTCCATACCGTAGACCAAGGAGAAAGGAGTTTCCCCGGTTGACGTCCTGGCTGAGGTACGGTATCCATGTAGAGCGAACGGTAACATCTCGTGCCAATCTTTATAAGTCACTGTCATCTTCTGCACGATTTTCTTGATATTTTTATTTGCTGCTTCTACAGCCCCATTCATCTTCGGCCTGTAAGGAGAAGAGTTGTGGTGCTGTATTTTGAACTGCTCGCAGAGCTCAGTGATCATCTTGTTATTGAGATTGGTACCGTTGTCTGTAATAATCCTTTCTGGGACGCCGTATCGACAGATCAGATTATGCCGAATGAACCGTGCCACAACAGTCTTGGTTACCGTAGCATAGGATGCTGCTTCAACCCACTTCGTGAAGTAATCGATCGCTACTAGGATGAAGCGGTGCCCATTAGATGCCGTAGGTTTAATCTCACCGATCATGTCTATGCCCCACATTGCAAACGGCCAAGGCGCAGTCAGAACATTCAGAGGAACTGGAGGAACATGCACTTTGTCTGCGTATATCTGGCATTTATGGCATGTCCGGGAATGTTGGTAGCAGTCAGCTTCCATTGTGGACCAGAAATACCCTGCCCGAAGGATCTTCTTTGCCATAGTGTGTCCATTGGAATGTGTTCCGAAGGTCCCTTCATGTAGCTCTTCCATGATCCTTTCTGCTTCAGTCTTATCCACACAACGCAGTAAGGTCGAATCATGGTTTCTCTTATACAGGATTCCGTTGCTAAGGAAGAACTTCGCTGCGAACCTTCTCAGGAACTTCTTATCGTTGACAGACGCACCTTCAGGGTATTCCTGAGCTTCCAAGTATCTCTTCACCTCATGGTACCAAGGCTTCTCAGTTACCAACTCAGTCTCGAGATCACAACAGTATGCCGGTTCGTCCAGTTTCCAGATGATGATCCGGGGAGCCTCATTGTCCCATCTGACCTTGAACATAGAAGACATTGTAGCTAACGCGTCCGCCAGCTGATTCTCCTCTCTTGGGAAGTGTTCAAAGGTTATCTTCGTGAAGTGGGGGATCAAAGTCAACACACATTCTCTGTAAGGAATAAGATTCGGATGTTTCGTATCCCACTCTCCTTTGATCTGATTGATCACGAGAGCGGAATCTCCGAAGACACTCAGAAACTTGATCCTTAGGTCGATCGCAGCTTGAAGACCCATGATGCACGCCTCATACTCCGCCATGTTGTTGGTACAGTTGAAACATAGCCGGGCAGTGAGTGGAGTATGAGTGCCTTGAGGGGATATGATCACAGCGCCGATACCGTTACCCAAAGCATTGGAGGCTCCGTCAAAGTGCATAGACCATCGGGATCCTTCCTCAGGTCCTTCATCCGGTCCAGGTACCTCACAATCAGTCACTATCATGATGCTCTCGTCCGGAAACTCGAAGTTCATTGACTGATAGTCGTCTACGGCCTGATGTGCCAAGTGGTCTGCCAA
Organism: Vicia faba; assembly: GCA_948472305.1. Taxonomy (NCBI): domain Eukaryota; kingdom Viridiplantae; phylum Streptophyta; class Magnoliopsida; order Fabales; family Fabaceae; genus Vicia; species Vicia faba. The sequence continues at coordinate 1,325,841,203 of OX451739.1, forward strand.
TACACTTCCCTTGATGGCTTTATGGGTTGTATACTGAATGTCGTATTCTGTCAAGATCATTTGCCATCTTGCTATTCTCCCAGACAGAGCAGGCTTTTCAAATATGTACTTTATAGGATCCATCTTTGAGATCAACAAGGTAGTGTGAGTCAGCATATACTGTCTCAGCCGGCGAGCAGCCCATACCAAAGTGCAGCAAGTTTTCTAGAGCAGTGAGTATCGGGTCTCACAGTCGATAAATTTTTTGCTAAGGTAATAAATGGCATGCTCTTTTCGGCCAGACTCGTCATGCTGCCCCAGCACACACCCCATTGAGTTGTCAAGTACTGTCAGGTATAGTATCAGAGGTCTCCCTTCAATCGGTGGCATAAGGATGGGTGGTTCTTGGAGATACTCTTTGATTCTGTCAAAAGCAGCCTGACATTCATCATTCCAACGTACTACCTGATCTTTCTTCAACAGCTTGAAGATTGGTTCACAAGTAGCAGTTAGGTGCGAGATGAATCGAGCAATGTAATTCAGGCGTCCTAAAAAGCCTCTGACCTCTTTCTCTGTCTTAGGAACTGGCATCTCTTGAATAGCTTTAACCTTGGCAGGGTCCACTTGAATACCCTTATCACTTACAACGAAACCTAGTAACTTTCCAGATCTCACCCCGAAGGTGCACTTGTTCGGGTTCAACCTCAGCTTGTACAACTTCAGACGGTCAAACAATTTCTGCAGATGATCTAAGTGCTCTTCCTCATTCTGGGACCTTGCGATCATGTCGTCAACATACACTTCTATCTCATGGTGGATCATGTCATGAAACAAAGCAACCATGGCACGTTGGTAGGTTGCCCCAGCGTTCTTCAATCCAAAAGGCATGACCTTGTAGCAGAAGGTGCCCCACTGAGTAACAAAGGTAGTCTTTTCCATGTCTTCAGGTGCCATCTTGATCTGATTGTAACCTGAAAAACCATCCATGAAAGAGAACACCTTATGCTGAGCTGTATTGTCAACAAGGACATCAATGTGAGGTAGGGGGAAGTCATCCTTGGGGCTGGCCCTGTTCAGATCCCTGTAATCGACACACATTCTGACCTTGCCGTCCTTATTTGGTACCGGCACCACATTAGCAACCCACTGAGGGTAAGAAGTCACTGCAAGAAACCCGGCATCAAATTGTTTCATAACCTCGGCTTTGATCTTCTCAGACATCTCTGGACGCATACGGTGGACCTTTTGCTTAACCGGAGGGCAGTCTTCCTTAGTAGGCAAGTGATGGACCACAATATCGGTATCCAGACCGGGCATGTCTTCATAGGACCAGGCAAAGATCTCCATATAATCATGTAGCATCTGAGTCAACCGTTGCTTCACGCTGAGCTCTAGGTTGGCACCAATCTTAACTTCCTTCCTGTCTGCCTCAGTACCCAGATTTATTGTTTCCACTGGCTCTTCGTGTGGTTGAATTGCCCTCTCTTCCTGGAGTAACAGTCTTGCAAGCTCTCCAGGAACTTCGCAATCATCTTCACCTTCGTCTTCGGCTAAGTTGATCGGATTTTCGAAGTCATAACTGGAAGTAGCAGAGTCGTTACCAGTGAGATCCAGAGTGGATTGAAACCTGTATGAGTGAGTGTGTGTAAATACAGTTGTTTTGAAATATATAAAGGAAGGAAAGAAAGAAAAGGAGCATAAGACTTGAAATGCGAGAAAACGTCCAAGATCTTTATTCATGATATATGAAATGACAATTTATATGCCCTCACAAATGAAACCACGGTGCCTCGGGTAAGATACCGGGCCATAGAGTTTTAATTGTTTATTACAAATAACAAAACATAGGAATTCATTACTCAGTAACAAGAGAAACAGGTAGATTGTCTTTTGCACTCCAATTGTTAGGTCCACTATCGGTTGCCGGGTAAATCCAACTGTCGAACTCAGCTTCATCCACCTCATCTTCGTCCCCAATAGCATTCACTCCATGAGCAGGCAGGGGAGCTGTCACTACATTAGGCTTCTCAGATGCCTCAAATTGTACCTCCTTGGCGTCAATAAGATCCTGCAGCTTATTCCTTAAGGCCCAACAGTCATCAGTGGAATGCCCCAGGCTATCGGAGTGATAAGCACAACGGGCATTTGGGTTGTATTTGGGGGAGGCAGTGTTCACAACCTTCGGGGCCTCTCTGACAGTCACTAAGTTGGTGGACAGCAACTGTGGCAAGATCTGCGATAGGGTCATACTCAACCGGGTAAACTCTCTCTGGGGTCTTTCAGCCCTTGGTGGATTGGTTTGCCGAGGAGCGGCAGCAGGCTTGGCAATCATCACCGCGTTGACAGATTGGCGGCACTCAGATTTCTCTTGTCTTCTGGACCCGTATACAACACTGGCCTCTTTTTTGAAGGGTTTCTTCTCAGAACTTGACGATGCACCCTTCTGAATTTTGCCAGACTTCAGCCCAACCTCTATTCTCTCTCCAGTCAGAATAAGATCAGTGAACCCTGCAGATGAGTTACCGATAAGATGGTTGAAAAATGGCCCAGATAGGGTCCCCAAGAACATGTCTACCAACTCCCGATCAGTCAACGGAGGCTGCACTCTGCCAGCCAGATCCCTCCACTTCTGAGCGTACTCTTTAAAACCTTCGCTTGAACCTAACGACATACCCTGGAGTTGGGTACGTGTAGGGGCAAGGTCGGCATTATATTGATACTGCTTATAGAAATCAGTAGCCAACTCCTCCCAGTTACGAACCTTGGTCCCATCCAGCTGATAGAACCATTCGAGATGAGTCCCTGAAAGACTCTCCTGGAAGAAGTGGATCCACAAGTTTTTATCCACTGAGTACGGTTGAATCTTCCGCACGTAGGATCTGAGGTGTAGCTTGGGACAAGACGCCCCGTCATACTTGGTAAAGGATGGTGCTTTGAACTTATGAGGAATGATCACACCAGTAGACAAACCCAAATCTCCAAAATCCAGCCCAGGCACTTGTTGGATCTCCATAGCATTCAGTCTGTCCTCCAACTGCTTGTACCGGTCTTCAGCCAGAGGATATTGTTCCTCATCAAAATCAGTCTCGTTGTCAGAGACTACCGGACTAGGACCTTTTCCCCCTTGGGGACTACTCTTGCCAATAGAAGAACCAGCCTCTTCATTTTGCAGAGTGTTGCCAAACCTTCGGCCCGTGTTGAAAAGAACAGTTCTCCTTTTCTTCTTCTTCTCCTTCTTCAGGAGCAGAGCCTTCAGCTCTTCTTGGCCCTGAGCCAAACCCATGATTAGTTCCTGAAATTGCGCATTCTGCGCCTGAAGAGCCTTGATGGACATCTCAGTTGATGATGAGTCAGGATTCATGATGCTGAAATAAACAGCGAAGAACGGTAAGCAACCTGAAAAGAAGAAAACCTGCTATGCATATGATGAATGGAATGCGTATGATTTATGTTTTCAAAGACAATCGGGAATCAACTTTGTAAACAAAAAGGAACACACTTCATTAGATTCAACTTTGAAACTTAAATTGTTCAACAGGTTGCCCTTAGGCGTTACATGAAAGGAAATACTGAAAAGAGAAATAAAACTGTAAAAGAACATCCAGAGCCCCTTATTGATCCCATGGTCTCCTCTTCTCAGCACGGATGTAGTCATTTAGAGCTCGCTCATTCTCCAACTGCTTTGTCAGCTTCTGGATCTTCAATTCCTGCTCGTTGAACTTTTCCCGGTAAGAATCCCGCTCTTCTCGCAGTTGCGACCAAGACCTCTTTAATGTCTCATAATCAGTAGGTATCTGAGGAGGGAGGACAGTTGGAGGAACCCCATCTTTGTCAGGATACTCAAGAATGATAGGTCTGACGGCTTCGTATGGCATACCTAACTTCTGAGCACGGATGCGAACCCATTTGTAGTAGGCTTCCATAGGTAAAGAAGTCTTTGGCCCCAACTCTTGTGGGTCAGCTTTATGAACTTTGTCCCAAGCCTTGATGAACCTACGACGCAGCTCGTCACTATCCACCTGAAACTCAAAACTGATGTGAGGCACCAACATTTCATGAGGCCCTGCTCTTCTTGCTCTTCCAAACTGACGGAGGGCTAGACATGGATTGTAAGAGATTCCTCCTTGGGTACCAATCAGAGGAACATTAGGGTATTCTTCGCATCGATCAATAACAGCTATCTCATCCAAACCCCTGAAAGTCCAAATGATGTCTTTATCGGTGAGAGACATTAACCTATGAGCCCAACCTCTTCCTTCTTGGTTCTTCAGTACGAACTTAGGGAGGTGCGAAATAAACCACCTCACCAACAAAGGGATACAACACCACAGGGTTCCTCGTCTTCGGGTAGTACGAGCATGAAGTTGTTGCAGGATGTCACCCAAGAGAGTGGGCACTGGGTTCTGAGACATAAAGATCCTTATGGCAGTGACATTGATGAAGTTGTCAGGATTAGGAAACAAGACTAGCCCATAGATTAAGAGAGCTAGGATGTCTTCATATGCCCTAAAGTCCAGGTCATTCCAGAAACTGTTAGCTTTACCAATCAGAAACTTGGCCAAGAAACCCTTAACTCCGCTTCTAGTTACCCAGTTGTCCATTACCTCTTGATGTGTCAAGGGAAGAGCTGCAGCAACCTCCTCAAGCCTGAGGGTCTTTTCCAAACCAGTAAAGGGAGTCTGATCCAAGATAGGGATACCAAGCAAATCAGAGAACTCTTCCAGGGTAGGGACCAGCTGGAAGTCTTGAAAGGTGAAGCACTGGTACAGAGGGTCATAGAACTGGGTCAGAACACTCATCAACTGTTGATCCCGCTTTGCAGTGACTAAACTGAGAAGAGAACCATGCCTCTGAATGAAGGAAGTGGTATTTGGAATTCTGCTAACCAACTCTTCAAGCAACTCAGGTGGGTGAACAAATATGAACCGGATAGTATTCCTTCGCATAGGCATCATGATGTCCTGCAAAACAGAGCAAAGGTGAAACCCTCTTGTCTTTGAAAGGGTCAGTCCTTATGCAGGATACATGCAATGCTCATGATGTTATGATGTTATGATAAAGCACACCACAAATAGATACAAAGGCAAACATGGTAAGGCACACAAGTCACACAAGACAAGCCCTTAAAGTTTAGGCCAGCATGAGGTCTAGGTATTACCCTCTTTCAGTTTGTTGGTTCATACCTGTCCTATCAAAGTAATCGGGTTCTTAGAGGATCCCAATATCATTGACTACCCTCAATCGGTCATAACTCCAGCATCGCAATCTTTTCTTGCGGCCAGAACCATCACGAGAGTTTAGCCTCAATGGGCGTAGCATACTGCTACTGTTCTAATGGCCAAGTTGTGTCATTTAAGGTTCTAAGGTTGTTGGTGCTTAATGACTCCTCAGAAGACCCATATTCTCCTCGTTGCAACACAAGGGATATCGGTACAGACCAAGGTGCCACACCAACGTAGCCACTATTTCACCCGTGTCGGTCTACGCCGGACAGGTCCCTCACAGCTTATGCTACCTAAACAGGGTATCCCCAGATCCGGGTTAGGATCTATGTAACTCCCATGCAACCCACAAATTTAAAGCAGACAAGTCAATACAATTGAAAACACAGTTATGAACAAACCCTAAGGTACACCTCACTTTAAGTTTAATTCCCCAGCAGAGTCGCCAGTTCTATGATCGGTGGATCTGGAACTGACTGTTTAACGCTGGTTCGCGAAATGTCGCGGAAGCAAGAGTCGCCACCGTCTTTTATTTTCTCCAAATGGAAAGGACAAAAGCACAGAAAAATTCCTTATAGAGATTGCTCTCGGTTCGGGAGGTAGGTTATAGAAAGGGAAGGTGTTAGCACCCTTTCTATCCATGGTTATCCATGGGCTCTTAGATACTTGCTCATTGTGTTTTCAAAATGCTTTGTTTGCTTTTCAACTGTGGGTTTTAAAAAGTTTCTTTGAAAAATTCCAGTTCGACTCTTGTATCGGTCCTCAAGAGTGTTTGAAAAATTGCTTTCGAAAGCTTTTTGAAAAGGTGTCGGTGTGAAAAGTATTTTTGAATTTGTTTTGAAATTAGAGCAAGTATCTAGAGTCGTCTACCTACCCGAAGGAATTCGTCTGTGTAAATGTCCTTTAAAGTAGTGTCATCCCACCATTGAGAGATAGGTAGCACCACCGTTGGAGGTATTCGGGTCAATTCGAAGTTCAGGACATGGTGATCACCAGAGCAATGGGAAGATACCTTAGAAGCTACCCTCATGCCAGGCTCCCGGATCATGAGGACTTACTAAGACATCCTCTACTCGACGATCACCTTTCGAGGCAAGGCAACAGTGAGGCGTACCCTAGGGGTGGTGTGTGATTTGTGTGTCAGATTCGTTTATTTTTGTCTTGTCATGTCATGGGTGATCTACGCGTTATTTTTATTTTAATCATTCATTCTTGCATGCCATTATTAACAGTTAAAAGTTGCGAGAAATGTAAAATTCCTAAATTATTACAAAGGCGCGGGTCCACATCGCCAAATTAAAATCTAGGACCCGATTTGACATAAAATAAAGAAATAAAGTGCGAAAGATATAAAATGTCCGATTTACGGGGCTTTGGGAGAATTACATTAATATTATAAGAAATAAAATAAAATGCGCGAATTGAATTAAAATTGAAAGCGAGGGCGTTGGACCCTTTTTAATGAAATTAAATTATATTAACAAATTAATGAAATTAAAATGAAAAAAGAAATTATTTTTGAGGTTTTTTGGTATTTATGACTTTTTTGATGAGAATTAAATTAAAATATTATTCTAGCTATTTTTTTAATTTATTAAAAAAATGTGAAAATTACCTAAAATTAAACCTAATTAATTAATGCAATTTGATTTATAAAAATAAATAATTAATTATTAGTGATGAGAAAAAAGAAAAAGTGATTAAAGTAATTAAAACCTAATTCTACAAGTTTTTAATTTATTAAGAAAATATATTAAAATTAACCCTAGAATAAAAACTAATTAATTGATACAAGACTTTATTTACAAAAATACTAAATCAAATTTATTTTTTTGTCTTTTCTGATTTTTATATTGTTTTTTTTATATTTTATGAAAATATTAATTCAAAGTTTTAAATGGAATTTAAACAAAAAACAAATAAAATAGCAAAATATGAAGAAAAAAAAAAGAATAAAAACAAACCCTGGGGGGTTCTGTCCCCAATTTGGAGGTGTAGCCCTAGCAATTCTGGCCCATTAAGCCTTGGCCTTATTAACTTTTTGGCTAGCGTGTAGGTGCGTTGACTCATGCCTTCCATGGGCCTCAGATCCTGGCCATTGGATGGAGATTGTGGGACGAGTGGCACGTTTGAGTGGTGAGCGTATGGTGATCTCCAGGGAAGAGTGCTGCATAGGAACGTATTTAGAAGAAAAATATAGAACTAAGAAGGGGGACCTGGGGTTCGAACCCAGGTCCTGGAAGTTACCAGTACACATGCCTGCCACTTGAACCAAACGCTTCTTTGTATATTATATAACTAACAATTAATATAAGATAAAATAAGAGTTAGTGGGACTTTAGCGCGAAAATTCAAATACTCCAACCAGATGGTGCCATATAGTCTTCTTCCTCGCTTATGCGTTTTTCCTGAAACAAAAACAAGCAAGATTGCGGGGGTTTTGAACCCCCACTATATGATATATGCCAAAATAGCGAATAGCACATGGTAGCTCATAAATTGAGCGCGAGGTGTGTGTCCAAATCGTCCAAGCCCCCTGAATTGAATGGTCTAGGTCTCACGTCCTAATTTTTCCTTAATTGAGAAACCCCAATTCAAGGTTCTGAAAACCCTAGGCGTCGTTCATGGTGAAATCGCGTATGGGCAATGATTCTTCAATTAAAACATACTGCTAGCTTCAGAATCAACTCATTAGTACAAATCAAGAATCAAAATGCATGGATATGGCCTGAATAATAAAACACGATTATGCAAAAAGAAGGACACAGTTTGACTTTTAATTACCAATTCTTGATGTTAGGTATGATGTTTTTGATTCAAACACGTTCCTTGAAGCCTCAAGAACACAATGGAATTATTATTTGGCCTTGAATCGCACTGGAACCTAGTTTTCAGTTTTGGAATTTTTGTCAAAAAACTCAAACTTGGTTATGCTTTTTTTTGCGCAGCTGGGAGGTTCTGAGCACTAGGGTTAGCTTTGCACTTATGTATGGAATGATTAGGGTTGAGAATTGGATCAAAAAACCCTTTGCATTGATGAAGAGATATTTGATTTTCATGGCAAATATTTTTCAATCTTTTTCACATGTTTTTTATGCCAATCATATCCAATTGCCTTGATTCTTTCTATACCTAATAATGCACGAAAATCTGAAGTTATTCCATGCATAAAAAGATTTGATTGCATTGGTTTGGTATTTTCCACATATTTATTTTAATTAAATGAATTATTAGCATTTAAAAATTCAAATAAATAAATAAAAATGATGAAAAACTTCCCTTTGGGCCAAATGGTCGTGCACATGCCTTGGATGATGAATTTTGGAAGAAAATGTGGCCCATTAGCAATTTTAAGACATTTGAAGCAAAGTTGACTTTTCAAAATATCCAAAAATTTCCCAACTTCCACAAGGCATAACTTGCTCAATTTTTAAGCTTTGCTCATTTTCTTGGACATTTTGGAAAGGTCTTAAAGTCCTCTAAGCAATTCCTTTGGTCCCATGCCATTTTGATTTACCAATCTCAAGTTATGACCTTTGACTTAAAGTCCCTTTTTGTTGACTTTTGAAAATGACCTATAATGTTGAAATTGATAACTTTTTGTGAGAGCATTTCTTGGACTTGAAGTGTGAAGAGGAGTTGTAGGAAATGTCTTTCTCTTAAAAATGAGCTTTGGATGGAATTTTTATGATAAAACCATGTGGAAGTTATGCCTTGGTCAAGTTACAGTTGACGTTTTCAACTATCCAAATATGGAAACTTTTGCATCTTGAGACTTTTTGAGCCAAGCTTTGAGAATCATGATCAAGCATTGATCAAATGATGTTTGTGGCTTCAAAATGAGATGTTGACCAAAAATTTGAACTTTTGACTGTCAAATGACCATTTTGCCCCTACAGTTGACTGTAGTGCAATTAGGGTTTTTGACTGTGCAATTTTGTGTTGTAAGTCTTGAAACTTGACATGAGGATGCTTGACCATGTTTATAGACATGTGAGACTTGATTGGACCCTTGGAAACTTCATTTTCTTTGTCAGAACCAAAACCCTAATTTTTGACTGTTAGGAGGCCCTTGAACTGTGCAACCCTTGGGGAACTTTGAAGCATTGACTTGGAAAATTTTGAAGAATATGGGAGGGAAAATTTTGGGGTACAACAACCACCATTAAATATCACTCACCATGGGGTTCATGCTTTAAAAGATGATGATGAAGAAGGCAACTTTGAAGATTGGATCTTTCCAACCATGAAGGGGGACTGAACAACTGGGAGGCGAAAGACTTCGTTCCCATTACTTTCATCAATCAATAATTTATCTTTTGAAACATTTATGTTGGTCTGTAATAACTTTTAAACAATTTGTACACTCTTTTGCCTTGTGCCTTTCCCGGGGCACATAGATCCATTTGTAAGGGTTTTGATTTTTCATTTTCATATGCCATTTTTAATGAATCATGGACGTTTTCATCTATAAACTTTTGTGTTCATTTTCTTTCCTTTTACATTTTATTTTGTTTAAGGATGGCTATCCCTTACACACACCCACACTCACAAATGCAGGTACCCATCCACTCCGGATTCCATGGGTGACTATTCTGCTTTGGCCTTCAGTGACTCTGAAGATTTAGTCAATCATGCCGAGTATGAAGGTGATGAAGACTGTGAAGTGCCTGGAGAGTTAGCTAGACTTTTGCAACAAGAAGAAAGGGCTATACTGCCCCATGAAGAGTTGTTAGAAACTATCAATTTGGGAACAGAGGAAGACATAAAAGAGGTTAAAGTGGGTGCCAACATGAAGCCAAATGTCAAGGAGCGCTTAGTTCAGCTGTTGAATGAGTTTGTTGAGATCTTCGCCTGGTCCTATGAAGACATGCCAGGATTGGATACAGATATTGTGGTTAATCGTCTCCCTACAAGAGAAGACTATCCACCAATCAAACAGAAAGTCCGCCGAATGAGACCTGACATGTCCGAAAAGATCAAAGCCGAAGTGATGAAGCAGTTCAACGTCGGGTTTCTTGTTGTTACTTCCTATCCATAATGGGTTGCTAACATTGTGCCCGTGCCTAAGAAGGACGGAAAAGTCAGAATGTGTGTGGACTACAGAGACCTGAATAGAGCTAGCCCTAAAGATGATTTTCCACTACCACACATTGACATCTTGGTTGACAACACAGCTCAACACAAGGTATTTTCCTTCATGGATGGATTCTCGGGATACAACCAGATCAAAATGGCCCCCGAAGACATGGAGAAGACTACTTTTGTTACGCGGTGGGGTACCTTCTGCTATAAAGTGATGCCATTTGGACTGAAGAATGCCGGGGAAACCTATCAGCGAGCCATGGTAGCTTTGTTTCATGACATGATACATCATGAGATTGAAGTCTACGTAGACGACATGATAGCCCATTCACAGACAGAAGAAGAACACCTCGACAATCTGCAAAAGCTGTTTGTTAGATTGAAGGAATATAAGCTCAGACTGAACCCTAGCAAGTGCACTTTCGGAGTCAGGTCCGGTAAACTTTTGGCATTCATTGTCAGCAACAAAGGCATTGAGGTTGATCCTGCTAAAGTTAAAGTTATACAAGAAATGCCTGCCCCCCACACTGAGAAGGAGGTTAGAGGTTTCTTGGTACACCTAAACTATATCGCAAGGTTCATCTCTCACCTAACATCTACCTGTGAGCCAATCTTCAAGCTGTTGAAGAAAGATCAGGTGGTTGAATGGAATGATGATTGTCAAGTTGCTTTCGATAAAATTAAGGAGTATTTGCTGGAACCTCCTATCTTGATGCCACCCGTCGAAGGAAGGCCTTTAATCATGTATCTGACCGTTTTGGATAATTCAATGGGGTGCATACTGGGCCAACATGACGAGTCTGGCCGAAAAGAGCTTGCCATTTATTACCTTAGCAAAAAGTTCACCGACTGTGAGACTCGCTACTCACTGCTCGAGAAAACTTGTTGCGCTTTGGTATGGGCTGATCACTGGCTAAGACAGTATATGTTGACACATACCACTCTGCTGATTTCTAAAATGGATCTGATTAATTACATCTTCGAGAAGCCTGCTTTATCCAGAAGAATCGCTAGATGGCAGATGATCCTGACTGAGTATGATATCCAGTACACAACCCAAAAAGCTATAAAGGGGAGTGTACTAGCTGACCATCTAGCTCATCAAGCTGTCGAAGATTACCAATCTATGAGGTTCGACTTCCCTGACGAGGACATTATGACATTAGACAACATTGAAGGTAACGGAACATATGACAGACCTGAACAAGGATCCCGATGGACCCTGTACTTTGATGGTGCTTCAAATGCACTTGGCAACGGTATCAGTGCAGTACTTATTTCTCCAGAAGGTTGCCATACACCTTTCACTGCTAGACTCTGCATCAACTGCACCAATAACATGGCTGAATATGAAGCTTGTATCTTTGGTCTCAAGGCTGCAATTGACCTAGGAATCAAATCTTTGGTTGTATTGGGGGACTCAGCTTTGGTTATCAGTCAAATCAAAGGAGAGTGGGACACTAAACATCCTAATCTTATCCCACACAAAGAACATGTCCTGACATTGTTACCTTATTTCGAGCGGATTACCTTCGAGCACTTTCCGCGAGAAGAAAATCAGCTAGCGGATGCTCTAGCTACAATGTCTTCCATGTTTAAACTCAACTGGGATAATGAGGCTCCCCAAATCACCATCGAGCGAATGGACGAACCTGCACACTGTCATGAGATTGATACTGAAGAAGTAGTGGAACAACCCTGGTTCCATGAAATCAAAAGGTATCTCAAGACTCGGGAATACCCTGAAGGAGCTTCAGTCAATGACAAAAAGTTCTTAAGGAGATTTGCTGCCAAGTTCTTCCTGAGTAATGGTATCCTATATAAGTGCAACCATGATTGTGTTCTACTTTGTTGTGTGGACAAAGTTGAAGCTGAGTTGATCATGACTGAAATACATAGTGGCACATTTGGCACACACTTGAGGGACATATGATGGCTAAGAAGATTCTAAGGGCAGGCTACTACTGGTCTACCATGGAAGCTGACTGTCATCAATATTCCCGTACTTGTCATAAATGCCAAGTCTATGCTGACAAGGTACATATTCCTCCAGTTCCTCTCAACGTTCTAACAGCTCCTTGGCCATTCGCAATGTGGGGAATCGACATGATTGGAGAGATCAAGCCTACGGCATCCAATGGACATCGCTTTATCCTGGTGGCTATTGATTACTTTACCAAGTGGGTCGAAGCATCTTCCTTCGCCTCCGTTACAAGGAATGTGGTTGCCCGCTTCATCAAGCAGAACCTCATATTCCGGTATGGTATCCCCAACAGGATCATCACGGACAACGGTATAAACCTAAATAACACTGTGATCACCGCTCTGTGTGAGCAGTTCAAGATTAAACATCACAATTCATCTCCCTATCGGCCAAAGATGAACGGTGCTGTTGAAGCTGCGAACAAAAATATCAAAAAAATCATTCAAAAGATGACAGTCACCTACAAAGACTGGCATGAGATGTTACCGTTTGCTCTGCACGGATATCGTACCACGACACGTACTTCAACAGGGGCAACCCCTTTTTCTCTGGTATATGGCATGGAAGTTGTTTTACCTATGCAAGTTCAGATTCCTTCCTTGAGGATTATGAAGGATGTTGGTTTAAGTGAAGACGATTGGATTCAGACCCGGCTTTATCAACTTAATTTGATCGACGAGAAGCGACTTACTGCTGTTTGTCATGGTCAGACGTATCAAAAACGGATGATCAAGGATTTCAACAAGAAATTCAGACGTCGGGTATATCAAGTCGGAGATCTTGTAATCAAGCGGATCATCTTGCTGAAAAGTGATCCCAGGGGCAAGTGGACTCCTACTTACGAAGGACCATTTGTGATCAAAAACATCTTTTCTGGTGGGGCAATGATTCTAACCACCATGGACGGAGACGACCTGCCGCACCCTGCGAATGCAGACATAGTTAAAAGATACTACGCATAAACGACCCGACAAGTCGAAAACCTGAAAAGGCGACTTGGGCAAAAAAGGGCATCCCGGTGAATCGAAAACCCAAAAGGGATGGAATTATTACACATAGCCATCTTTCTTTGTATAAATTTTTCTCATTTTTTATGACAACATTCTCTTACTAGGATGTCTGTCTCCTTTGTACAAAATACTTACACAAAGTTAATATAAAGATACTTCAAAGTGCAGAAATTTGTTTGCCTTTTCTTTCTTTTTACACTTGTGTTTTATTTGAAAACGTCCAATGGTTTATTAAAATGAGCCTATGCGTTTGAATATAATCACTGCTTACAAATAAAATGGATTGAGAAAGGATAATTACTGATAGGTTGAAAGTATAGGAAAATGTCTTTAGGATGTTCCAGAGGAAATCCCCTACAGTGCATCATCCCAATCCTCAACAAAGCTAAAACCTTGAAATACATACCCCCAGTGGAGTTCTCCTCAAACAACAAAAGAGGAATCCCCAGTTAGATTGGCATCCAACCCAAACTCCTGATTTCTCCAGTAGGATAAGCATCCTCCCTACAGAGTTATTTCCCAGCAGAACGAAGATTCTTGTTCTCTTTTCTCCGGTTGAAGCCTCCCGGGTTTCAATTCCCCAGTAGAGATCGTCAGAATTTTCCTCATCCGCCAGGAAAGTCATGAAGAATTCTTAATTCCCCACATAAGTTGTCAAGGCTCTTGTTAATCCCCATGAGTCACCAAGGATTTTCAATCCCCAACAGTAGTCCAAAGGGTTCCTCAGTCTCAATAATCAAAGGTTTTGAATCTCTGACAGCAGTCAAGGATTTTTTTTTCCCCGACAGCATTCAAAGATTTCATTATCTCCAGCCATCAAGGATTTATTCTCTTCAACAAGACGACTACTCAGCTTACATGCGCATCCATTACATTCATATATCATAAACATTGATAAGACACACCTAATTGCACCATACATGTCATGCAACATAACTTTGTGTGTTTTAGCTAACATTTTACCCTTTTCAGGATAAGATTAAGAGCTACCTTTAACAGATGTTCAAGGATTTCAGATACAGTACAGATACACCCCAGACACGGCGGTCATTCTATTACTCATTCAGACTTCAGCAATCAGATACAAACTAGATACGCTCCAGACACGGAAGCCATTCTACTTCTCATTCCGATTCAACTATCAACTTCAGGTTCAGATACACTCCAGACACAGAAGTTATTCTGTCACTTGCCCAGATCCCAGTTACAGTACGGATGTATTCCAGACACGGAAGTCATTCTGCTACTCATATAGATCTCAATTTCAGATACAGTTTAGATACACTCCAGACACGGTTGCCATTCTGTCACTCATTCAAACCTATTCACCAGCCCAGAGATATTCCAGACACGGAAGTCTTTCTATCGCTTATTCAGATTTCAGATCTCGGATACAATATAGATACACTTCAAACATGGCAATCATTCTGATATTCATTCAAGAACCAAATACAGTTACAGCATGGATATGCTCCAGACACGGACGTCATTCCTTTGCCCATACAAATCAAATCTCCAGATACAACTCAGATACGTTCCAGACACGGATACCACTCTGACGTTCATTCTCCTGATTTTTCAACAAACAATTTTGGATGGCATCTTTAAGCCCATCTCCAGCAAGATTCTACCACCTCCAAATGGCATCTTTAAGCCCATTCCCTCAGTTACATTTTGACGAGTGCAAATTTACGGGCACTCTAGTGTCCAATCCTCTTTTACCTTCGAGTCACGAAAGGCAAACTTGCCAATCTAACTCTTCAGGTTCCAGAAGATTGAACTGGGGAAACTGTTGTACCCCAAAATTTTCCCTCTCATTTTATCAACATTTCTCATCACAAGGCTCTTTGAACTCAAGACCAAGCTAGGGTTTGCTCTGCTCAAGACATCTCCTTGCACTGTTGATCTAAATTAGGGTTTGAGTTTGCACAGGGATTTTTTGACTTACAATGCCCAAAATGACTTTCATACTTCATGTTGGACTCCTAAGTTTGTCCATACCAAGTTTCAAGCCTTGAATCAAATTTTTGCCCAGTCAATTGGACATTTGACCTAGAAATCAGTTGTATTAGGGAAAAAGTCAATTGTGGCCAATTTACAGTCAAACCTCATAAATTTTGACCCACATAAACATTATAGACTCATATGAACCATTTGACCAAATTTGGACCACAACTCCACAAGAAATTTGATCAGATCACCAAAAGGGCAAAATGGTCATTTTTAGGGTTTTGACTGTACAAAGGCAATTTCTGACTTATTGACCTAGCCAATGGAAAATTGGGTTAAAGCATGGACTCAAGGACTCAATGACATCATCTTGACCTATTCATAAGGTTCAAAAGATCTCAATTGCATTGGATTAACAGATGAATTTTGCAGTCAACTGATTAAATTTTGACTGTACACTGAAAAGTCAAACTTTGACTTTTTGATCAAAATCAAGTGCCAAGGGTCATTTTTCATCAAGATGTGTCAAACATGAAACTTATTCATCAAGAAACCCATTTTTGCAAATTAGGGTTTAAAGTTGAAAATTTTCATAACTTAGAATTTTTCTAAGTTATGAAATTTTCTTAATTTTTCCTAACTTTGCCCAACATTTTCACCATGATACATTTGGATTCAAACAAAACTTCCAACATGAAAGTTGTAGTCCTCCACAAATTTTACAACTTTGAATCAAAAAGTTTTCTCAAAAGAAGATTGTATCTCAAGTTATGATTTTTGGAACAAGGGTCCCTAAAACTTTTATCTTAGAAATTTTGCCCTAGTTTAGGCAGGATTTTAACCTATCTTCTTGGCCATTTTTCAAATAGGTCCACTTGGAATCTCAATTTTCATTTCAAAGATGGAACGTAGGGCATGTTGTAAGCTTTCCAAAATGTCCAATAACTCTCCAAACTCATTTGTGGCTAGGGAGAATCGAAGGCTTGAAGTTGGCAAAAACTCACTTTTCATCCATGGTATGTTCATGCTCATACAAGTTGCAAATTTAAATCAGCATGCTTTGCACTAGATTACAGGCCTCTAAACCACTTCACACTCAATAATTAAATGCAAATCCATCAGTCTAAGGCATTGTTTTGGTTATTAGGGCATTGCACACAAAATTAATCCCTAAGTAGAAAAAGCAACATTTCCATTTTTGCCAAAGATGTGCTTTATGTCAAAACTGATTTCTTGAGCATTGGTCCAAATCTTGTGCAGAAAATTAAATCTACAAGCTTAAGGGGCCAAGGACAAAGGGTGCAAGGTGGTGGATAGCCT
This sequence comes from Vicia faba, assembly GCA_948472305.1. NCBI lineage: Eukaryota > Viridiplantae > Streptophyta > Magnoliopsida > Fabales > Fabaceae > Vicia > Vicia faba. The sequence goes on from OX451739.1 coordinate 1,325,857,753, forward strand.
GTACAGGCCTGCTGCACATCATTTCTCACATTTTGCTTCATATACAAGAAATTTGTCCAAAACACTAGAACATGAACATCAGCCAAAACTAACTTGGGCAAACATTTGAACCATATCTCTCACACCTCTCTGAGCCAGAAACACGATCTCTTGAGCCTTCAAATATCCCATAGCAAGAAATCACCTCCCATTGGCAAAACAGGGCAGCATCTGCAACTTGACTTCCATAGCACAATTTGCTCGTGCGTTTTGGCCCAAACCTGTTCAAACACCTTCCATTCCATCCATCCAAACTATCCCAAACCTTAAACACCAAATGTAACTCCATTTACAGGGTTTTCCATTTTCATATTGAGCTTGTGCAGGTTGAGTCCCGTAGGCTTGTTCAAGCATATTCAAAGCAAGCAAAGCATTGGAGAAGGTCAAGTGAAGTTCAAGCAAGCTCCCAGACATCTCAAGCCTTGTTGAAAAGCTCCACATTGTCCTACACGAAGTCAGCTGAAACAGGTTTTTATCAACTTCCTATCTCTCTATTTAGGAACATTTAGCCTTAGGTTTGTGAGTAAGAAATGTAGTATTCATGGCCATGAAGCTGTACATATGCTCAGTTTTCATTTCTATTAAGCGTGCTAAGAGAATTTGGTCCATGAACATTCTGAAAAAACTAGGTTAGATTTTAGGGCCAGAGAAATTCTCTCTGGTCTTTGAGAGTTAGGATTAGTTTTTTATATGGTTAGATTCGTCTTGAAAAGTTCTTCAACTTTGATGTTATGTGTTTTTGCAATAGAGCTCGTAAACAGGATCTGGCAATTGTACAGGGCGCGTGCGTTTTGTGAAGGACAGAGGTTGAAGATGAAGTGGTGGGTTGGGCTTGGTCCTGGCTCACTATTGACACCCCCCTTTTACTTTTTACACCCCCTGGCCCAATTTCTTGATATTTTATATTTTTGCATTTTTATTTTCACTTCTGATTTTATTTTATTATTCCAAAATATAAGAAATACTCAAAAAATATTTTTTATAATTTTTCACATTTATTTTGTATTTTATTTTTATTTTTCTAAGCATAAAAGTAATTTAATGAGCATATATCTTTATTTTATTTTAATGAAAACTATGAAATAAAATATTAAAAATCATACTTTTATATTTTTATTTATATTTAAATAATGTATTATACTAAATATATTTTTATTCTTGTATATATTTTATTTCATTTTTTATACATGTTTAATATAATTAATATTACATATACATACTTTTATTTCATTTAATAAATATTTGAGAATAAAAACATGAAAAATATACTTTTTTTCTTATTATTATTTATACTTAAAATAATACATTTTTCTAAATATATTAAATTTTATATATATACATCATTTTATTTTATTGTACATAAATAATATAATTAACATATTTATTTTCTTAAAGAAAAATTAGGGTTTACCCTTAATAAAAATAATAATAATTTCTTTTATTTCTTCCTTTTTTGTATTAAATATTTTTACATACATAAAAATAAATAAACTTTTTGCATATTCATAATACTTTGTATATTTATTTAATTTGTTTATTTATATATTGTCCATTTATTATTTATGCCATTTGATTCAATTTGGATGTAATAGTAAAATTAGGCTTTTAATTTCTTGTCAAATAATCCCTATTCAAAAATTGTATCCCCCTCCCCATAATCATGTTGTAATAGCTTAGACTTTTAATTCTCGCACTTTATGCTTTCAATTATGCCATGATTAGAGATTAGGGTTTGTATGCCAAATTCCAAAATCAACAAGTAGCTAGACCTAATACAAAGACAAAAATGCATGAAAATCAAACACAATGCACACTTGCACCCCTATGGTTACATCCACTTGTTGCCCTAAAAATGGGCTATGTTTTGTGTGATACGGTGGGAGAACTTACTTGAGGTTTTGCGTTTGTTTTCGCAAATGTTTCGGTTGAGCAAGAGTCGCCACCAACTTTTTATTTTATCCTAAGGAAAGGTTAAAAAGCACAGCAAAAACCTTTGAGATGTTTTCTTGGGTTCGCGGAGTAGATTATAGAAAGGGAAGGTATTAGCACCCTTTCTATCCATGGTTATCCATGGGCTCTTAGTTACTTGCTTAGATCAACTTGCCTTGATAATTGTTTGAAATGGTGCTTTCAATTGTTTGAAATGGTGCTTTGTGTGTGGGTTTGAAAAATGTTTTGAAAAGAGGCCAATGTGGTGGCAACCTTTGTAATGATCCATGTTGGGATGTATACAAAGGTGTATGTTTTTTGAAAAGTTTTCAATGTTTTTGAAAGTTTGTTTTGAAAATGTGTTGTGATGTGTGGTTTTGAATAAATAGGCAAGTGTTTTTTTGTTTTGCAAGTTGGCAAGTAACCAAGAGTTTGTCTACTCTAAATTTCTCAAAGATCTTTGCTATGTTTTAACCCTTTTAACAATTTTGTTCCACCATTGTATTTGGTGGACAATCTTATGTTAGGATGTGAACGGGACGGGCGCGGGTCATCGTTTAGACCATGATTACAATGGTGCCAAGTGTCTTTGGGCAATTTTCTTTTAAGGGACTTGATCATTTTTAGGCAACTTTCGAAAGCGTCATCGAGGGACTATGATCATTTGATATTGTTTTGTTTTTGCCAAAGACACCTAACATGCAATATGACCCATTATTGAAGGCAACAAGTGGAGTACCCTAGGGGTGCAAGTGTGATTAGTGTTGTCCATTTTCATGCTTGTTTATCTTGAATTTAGGTCAAACTATTTGTTGTTTTTGATTTGCATACAAAACCCTAATTCTAACATGGCATATTTAGAAAGCTTTTAAATGCGGAATTTAAAGGTCCTAAATTATTACAACACAAATTATGGGATGGGGGTACAAATGCTCAAATGGGGATATTTTGGCAAGAAATTTAAATCTAATTATTACATCCAAATTGAATTATACAAATTAAGTAATTGCACAATAATTAAATAAAATGAGATAAATATGCAAGATGCAAAAAATGATTTTTATATGTATGTATGTAAAAGGTATTTTTTTATGTGTCAAATAAACAAAAATAAAAAGGTTTAATTTTTGGATTTTTTAGGTTTAGGGTAAAACCCTAATTTTGCTAAATAAAATTTATTAATTATTTATTATATGCAATACTTATTAATTATGTATAAAAAATAAATAAAAAGAAAGTATATTTTCAAAAAATGATTTTTTAAGTTAAATATTAATAAAAATAAAAATGTATATTTTTTTGTATTTTTATCCTAAATATCCTAATAAATATGTATATATTTATATTATATGCTAAATATATTAAATATGTATAAAAATAAAATATTTAATATTTACAAAAAAAGGATATTTTTATAAAATGTTTTCAAAAAGATAAAATAAAAATAAAAATCAGAAAATAAAAGTGTTTGTATTATTTTTGGTATTTTGAATAAAAAGGATATTATGTTTATTTATGTATTAAACCAAATGAAACAAAATAAATGTCAAATAAAAGACAAAAAATGTGAGAAAAATATTTTTAATATTTTTTCATGCTTAAATGAAAATATAGAAACAAAATCAAAAGGAAAAAATTAAAAATGACAAATATAACTCAAAATGGGCCAGGGGGGTGCATGTGTAAAACAGTGGTGCAAAAAGGAAAAACAACACAGGCCCAGCCCAAAGAGGTTGTCTTCAACCTCCAGCAACAAACTTGTCAAAAACACGCGCCTTTCCCACCTTGTTCAAACATCCTGATTCCTGGACTTTTAGCACAAACTTATAACATGAAAAATGTCAAGCATCAAGCCACGATTCCATACATACCAAGAACTTGATCTAACTCTCAGAAATGAGAGAGAATTTCTCCATCCCTAATTCTTAACCTATGTTTTTTTCTAATGTTCAGGTTCCAAATTCTCTCAGCATATGCAATATAAATGGAAAGTAAATATATGTGTAGCTTCAGGGCCATGAGTAGAGCATTTTTCATTCATAAACCTAAAGCTAACTCTTCCTAGATTGAGAGATAGAAGTCCATGAACTTACCTGTTTAGCTTGGATCGTGTCTGACAATGGAGGCACTTTCAAGGCAATGTGAGGACTTGTACAGCTTGCTTGAAGTTCAGGGATGCTTCTCCCACCTTTAGCTTGCTTTGAAACCAAATGAATCAAGCTATGGAAGTCCACCTGCAAAACAAAAAAAGTGAAAATGGTGAAGTTGGTTAGAGGTGTTACAGGTCGTGTCCAATGCTTGGGATAGTTTGTATAGGTGGTAAGGAATGTGTATGAACTGGTTTTGGCCAAGGCGCACGAATGGATTGAGTTATGGAAGTCCAACTGCAGAGGTGACTCTGTTTTTTGCAGTAGGAGGGTGTTTTGATGAATGATGAGGTTTGGAAGGTGGTTAGCTCGTGCCTTAGCTTAGGTTTGATATTTGGAATGTGTTCAACAAGTTTACTTTGGCTTGTCTTGGCAGAAATATGAGATTGTGTTGGTTATGCAAGGTTTCTTCTAACTTAAGCAAAAAATGACAAGTTGGTTTCTAGACTTATGCAGGCCCCCTAAACATGCTGCCTCAATCCCTCTTGATCAGTGTGTTATATCCCTGAACTTGTGCCAAAAAGATTTGCATTGTACTTCTTGATTTGCAAACTTGACATAAAGCCATACTTTTCAAAAATGGATAAAGTGCTTTTTCTAATTAAGGCTTAATTCTTCATACAATGACCAAATGCATAAAATAATGCCTTGGAACAATGGATTGGCATTTAATTATTGAGTAAGAAAAGGATTAGAGGCCTGTAACTAGCTTGCTCATGCTGATTTGAAAAATTGCACAAGTTATGAACATGGAAATGGCTCATGAACAAAGTGACTTTTGCCCATATTGCCAAATTCGATTCTCCTTAACCACAAGGGTGTTTGATGAGTTCTTGGACATTTTGGAAATCTTGGAATGTGTACTACAATCCATCTTTGTAATTCAAGTTGAAATTCCAAGTGGAAGCATGTGAAAAGTGGCCATGAAGTTAGGCAAAAATCCTGCCTAGAATAGGTCAAAATTTTTCTAAGTTAAGAATGTTTTGCACCCTTGTTCCAAAAATCATAACTTGAGCTACAAGCTTCTTTTTAGGAAACTTTGTGAATCAAAGTTGTAGATTTTGCAATGGACTATAACTTGCATGTTTTGAGTTTTCCTTGAATCTAAATGTATCTTGATGAAAGAATGGGACAAAGTTAGGAAAAAATTAGGGATTTTCATAACTTAGAAAAATTCTAAGTTATGAAAATTCTTCATTTCAAACCCTAATTTGTGATTTTTGATTTCTTGGTGAACAAGTTTCATAATTTGACATGTCTTGATGAAAAATTAATCTTGACACTTGATTTTGACCAAAAAGTCAAAGTTTGACTTTTCAGTATACAGTCAAAAATTGATCAATTAACTGGAAAATTCATCGGTCAATCTTGTGCATTTGGGATCTTTTTGAATTTGTTGAACATGTCAAAACAATTCCATGGGGTCCTTGAGTCCATATGTGAGCTTGGCTGGCCATTGGCTAGGTCAAACAGTCAAAAATTGCCTTTGTGCAGTCAAAACCCTAAAAATGACCATTTTGCCCTTTTGGTGATCTGATCAAATTTCTTGTGGAATTGTGATCCAAACTTGACCAAATGGTTTATATGAGTTCAATATGTTGATGTGGGTCAAAAATCATGAGTTTTGACTGTCAATTGACCATAGTTGACTTTTTCCCCAATATAGCTGATTTCTATGTCAACTGTCCAATTGACTGGGCAAAGATTGGAATCAAGGCTTGAAACTTGGTATGGATAAACTTGTGAGTTCAACATGAAGCATGAAAGTCATCTTAGGCATTTTAGGTCAAAACATCTTTGTGCAAACTCAAACCCTAATTTGGGTCAACAGTGCAAGGAGGAGTCTTGAGCAGAGTAAACCCTAACTTGACCTTGAGCTCCAAGGGTCTTGTGGTGAGAAAATGTTGAGGAAATGGGAGGGAAAATTTTGGGGTACAAAAGTTGCCCCTGTTCAATCTTCTTGATCCTGAAGAGTTAGATTGGCAAGTTTTCCTTTCGCGACTCGAGGGTAAAAGGAGATTGGACACTAGAGTGCCCGGAAATTTGCACTCGCATGGTAGAGTATCAACAATGTGATGGCGGGAATGGGCTTATAGATGCCATTTGGAGAGACGGTGGATAGGGGGATGGGCTTATAGATTCCATCTGGAGACGTGACAGAACCTTGTCGGGAATGGGCTTATAGATGCCATTCGGAAGTGTTGATCGCGTAAGAGATTCCTTAGCGAGCACTTGCGTACTTTGAGAAAGAAAGATGTTTTCCTGGCTTGTTACAGGTGTTGATCTTCAGTCTCTTCATGCAGATATGCCATGGCTGGATACAGGTATCGAATCTACAATTGGTTATTCACAGATGTGCCCTAGCTAGATACAGGAATCGAATCTGGAACTGTTGTAGACAGATGTGCCCTGGCTAGATACAGGTATCGAATCTGGAATTGTTGTCTACAGATATGCCCTGGCTGGATACAGGAATCGAATCTGGAATTAGTTGCTCACAGATGTGCCCTGGCTGGATACAGGTATCGAATCTGGAATTGCAAAAGGTTGGTAGAGATAGCTTTTCTGGCTGGATACAGGTGTAGACCTCTGACCTGAGAATGAAAGATAATTTCCTGGCCTGTTACAGGGGTTGATCTTCAAACTCTTCATGCAGATATGCCCTGGCTAGATACAGGAATCGAATCTACAATCCATCACTCACAGATGTGCCCTGGCTAGATACAGGTATCGAATCTGGAATTGCGATAGTTGATAGTAATCATCTTTTGGATTGATCTTTTCCTGAAAAGGCAAAACAACAGTTGTATGCGAAGTTATGATGTATGAGATGCATGATGTCATGATGCTCAAAATGAGATAGTGTTGTATGCACTTTGTCATGTATGTAAGCAGGATGTATGAAGTGTGAAATATCTATGAATGTATTTTCGTCTAGAAAAATAAATCCTTGACGACTGGCCGGGGAATCAAATCCTGGGCTGATGTTAAAGAGTAGAGTTCTTCGCTTCTGCTGGGGATGATGGTTGTGAGAATAAACCGGTAGGAGAAGATGACTCCGTTGGGGAATAAACTTGTTGGAGAAATTACTCTGCGGGGAATTACTCTGTGGGAAGAGATACTTCGCTGAGGTTTTGATGAGAACTCCGCTGGGGATTCCAATGGTAAGTTATGTTGGGGAATTTGATGAACTCCGCTGGGGGTAGGAAGAACTTCGCCGAGGACGGACTTTCCATGGTAATTAGCTGAGGATAACCCAGTTATAAGCTCCGGTGAGGAATAACTTTGGAAATGAAACCAGGGATGGACGTATGTACTCTGCAGGGGATAAGCTTCTAGAATCTACTGGGGATATGGATTCCACTTTCCTGGGAAACTTTTCAGACTGTACCGGGGCGTTGGTATTTCGCCGGGGAACAATCTCATATTAAGACTGCCGGGGATGCTTGTTGAGGAATGTCTATACTCCGCTGGGGAATGTTGAGATCTTCTGGGGATACCCAACTTCCTTTAGGCTGGTCGTAGACTAACTCTGCTTGAGGAGAATATTGCTGACTTGCTAGGGGAATATTGTGCCTTTTCAGGGCTGATGGGAGACCAACTCTTCCTGGGGAGAGTATTGCTGAATCTTGTCTTACTCTGTGGGGAGTTGAGGTAGCTTGGTCACGTTCTTTAGTCGAACCTACCTTGGCATCTTGGTGGACAGAGTAACTAGACTGCTTGGACAATTCTACATTGTCCCTGTTTCTGATGTCACCTGTAATTAGTCTTTTGTTTCGCATGCAAATATTCATGATTAGCAATTAATGTCAAATGCATATATCAAAAATGAACATTGGACGTTCTTTGCAAAAAGGAAAAACAATGGATAATTTGTCTGAAAAATTGAACTTGTATTGATTTTGAAATTTACCCGTAAATAGGCATTTTTGTACAAGAGGTTGACGTCCTAGTAAGAGAACGCCGCCGAACAACATAGAGTTTATACAATTTTGAAAAAGGAAAACAAAAACAGCCATGTGAAAAATCCCACTGGGTTCCAACTCTGCTATTGCCTTTATGTCTTCAAGCGTCTCATCACTTTGCTGCTTAGTTGAAGATGAAGCTGATTGATCGATGCCGAAGTCTGAGCCCTGATAGTTGACGTCAAATTCTGGATGCAAGATGAACCAATGAGACATAGTATTACGCTTTAATCCCTAACTTTTGCCTGGACCGCCCTTTTGGGTTTTCAGTCCACCGGGATACCCATTTTTTCCCAAGCCGCCTTTTCAGGTTTTCGACTTGCCGGGTGTACAGATTTTTTCATTTTCATCCCTTATTTTTGCCCGAACCCTTTTGGTTCGCCGGGAAGCCCTTATTTTTTCCTAGGTGTGTCAACCTAGCGGGTCTTTAGTTCATGCGTAGTATCTTTTTAGTATGTCTGCATTGGCAGGGTGAGGGAGGTCGTCACCATCCATGGTGGTTAGAATCATAGCTCCTCCTGAGAAGATATGTTTAACCACAAATGGCCCTTCGTACGTAGGGGTCCATTTTCCCCTGGGATCACTTTGAGGAAGAATGATGCGCTTGATTACCAGGTCTCTGACTTGATACTCTTGTCGTCTGACTTTCTTGTTAAATGCCTTGATCATCCGTTTTTGGTACGCCTGACCATGACAAATAGCAGTGAGTCTCTTTTCGTCGATTAGGTTTAATTGATCAAGCCGAGTCTGAATCCAGTCATCTTCGCTCAAGTCTGCATCCTTCATTATCCGGAGAGAAGGTATTTGGACTTCAATAGGCAAGACTGCCTCCATGCCATAGACCAAAGAAAAGGGAGTTGCCCCTGTTGACGTCCGTGCTGAGGTACGGTACCCATGAAGAGCAAACGGTAACATTTCGTGCCAATCTTTGTAGGTCACTGTCATCTTCTGCACAATCTTCTTGATGTTCTTATTCGCTGCTTCTACAGCCCCATTCATCTTCGGTCGGTAGGGAGAAGAATTGTGGTGCTGTATCTTGAATTGCTCGCAGAGCTCAGTGATCATCTTGTTGTTGAGATTGGTACCATTGTCCGTAATGATCCTCTCAGGTACACCGTATCGACAGATCAGGTTGTGCCGAATGAACCGTGCCACGACGCTCTTGGTTACGGTAGCGTAGGAAGCTGCTTCAACCCACTTTGTGAAATAATCAATCGCTACCAAGATGAAGCGATGCCCGTTGGATGCCATAGGTCGGATTTATCCGATCATATCAATGCCCCACATTGCAAAAGGCCAAGGTGTTGTCAAGACGTTCAGAGGAACCGGAGGAATGTGCACCTTATCAGCATAGATCTGGCATTTATGACAAGTTCGAGAATGCTGGTAACAGTCGGCTTCCATTGTGGACCAGAAATATCCCGCCCGAAGGATTTTCTTTGCCATGGTATGTCCACTGGAATGTGTTCCGAAAGTACCTTCATGTAGTTCTGCCATGATCTTCTCTGCTTCAGTCTTATCCACACAACGCAGTAAGGTTGAATCATGGTTTCGCTTGTACAGAATGTTGTTGCTGAGGAAGAACTTTGCCGCAAACCTTCTCAGGGACTTCTTGTCATTAACAGATGCACCTTCGGGGTATTCTTGTACTTCAAGGTACCTCTTCACTTCATGATACCAAGGTTTTTCTGTTACCTCTTCAGTCTCGAGATCGCAGCAATGTGCAGGTTCATCCAACTTCCAGATAATGATCCGGGGCGCCTCGTTGTCCCATTTGACTTTGAACATAGAAGACATTGTAGCCAACGTGTTCGCTAACTGATTCTCCTCTCTTGGGAAGTGTTCAAAAGTTATCTCTTCGAAGTGGGGAAGCAATGTCAGCACATACTCCTTGTAAGGAATAAGATTTGGGTGTTTCGTATCCCACTCGCCTTTGACCTGATTGATCACGAGAGCGGAATCTCCGAAGACACTCAGAAACTTGATCCTTAAGTCAATTGCAGCTTGAAGACCCATGATGCATGCCTCATACTCCGCCATGTTGTTGGTGCAGTTGAAACATAGTCGGGCGGTGAGTGGAGTATGAGTGCCTTTAGGGGATTGATCACAGCGCCGATACCATTACCCAAGGCGTTTGAGGCTCCGTCAAAGTGCATAGACCATCGGGATCCTTCCTCAGGTCCTTCATCTGGTCCAGGTACTTCACAATCAGTCACTACCATGATATCTTCGTCTGGAAATTCAAAGTTCATTGACTGGTAATCGTCCACCGCCTGGTGTGCCAAATGGTCTGCCAATACACTTCCCTTGATTGCTTTTTGAGTCGTGTATTGGATGTCATATTCCGTCAAGATCATTTGCCACCTTGCTATTCTTCCAGACAGAGCAGGCTTTTCGAATATGTACTTGATTGGATCCATTTTTGAAATCAACAGAGTAGTGTGAGTCAACATATACTGTCTCAACTGGCGAGCAGCCCATACCAGAGCGCAGCAAGTTTTATCGAGCAGTGAGTACCGAGTCTCACAGTCGGTAAACTTTTTGCTCAGGTAATAAATGGTGTGTTCTTTTCGGCCAGACTCGTCATGCTGCCCCAGCACACACCCCATTGAGTTGTCAAGTATAGTATTAGAGGTCTCCCTTCAACCGGCAGCATAAGAATGGGTGGTTCTTGGAGATACTCTTTGATCTTTTCGAAAGCGGCCTGACATTCATCATTCCAACGTACTACTTGATCTTTCTTCAGCAGTTTGAAGATTGGTTCACAGGTAGCAGTTAGATGCGAGATGAATCGGGCAATGTAGTTCAACTGTCCTAGAAAGCCTCTGACTTCTTTCTCTGTCTTGGGAGTTGGCATATCTTGTATGGCTTTCACCTTGGCAGGATCCACTTGAATGCCTTTGTCGCTTACAATGAAACCTAGTAGTTTTCCAGATCTTACCCCAAAGATGCACTTGTTTGGGTTCAACCTCAGCTTGTACAATTTCAGACGGTCAAACAGTTTCCGTAGATGGTCAAGGTGTTCCTCCTCAGTTTGGGACCTAGCAATCATATCATCGACATACACTTCTATCTCGTGATGGATCATATCATGAAATAAAGCAACCATGGCACGTTGGTAGGTTGCCCCAACATTTTTCAACCCAAAAGGCATGACCTTGTAGCAAAAGGTGCCCCACTGAGTGACAAAGGTGGTCTTTTCCATGTCTTCAGGAGCCATTTTGATTTGATTATAACCGGAGAAGCCGTCCATGAAGGAGAATACTTTATGCTGAGCAGTGTTGTCAACCAGGACGTCAATATGAGGCAGAGGGAAATCATCCTTAGGGCTCGCCCTGTTCAGATCCCTGTAATCAACACACATTCGGACCTTACCATCCTTTTTCGGCACTGGAACCACGTTGGCAATCCACTGAGGGTAAGAAGTTACAGCTAGAAACCCGGCATCAAATTGTTTCATAACCTCAACCTTGATTTTCTCGGACATCTCTGGACGCATACGGCGGACCTTCTGTTTTACCGGAGGGCAGTCTTCCTTGGTAGGCAGGTGGTGAACCACAATGTCGGTATCCAACCCAGGCATGTCTTCGTAAGACCAGGCAAAGATTTCCATATAATCATGTAGCATCTGAATCAACCGTTGTTTCACACTGGGCTCTAGATTGGCACCAATCTTGACTTCCTTTTTGTCTGTCTCAGTACCCAGATTTACCGTTTCCACTGGCTCTTCATGTGGCTGAATGGCCCTCTCTTCCTGGAGTAGCAGTCTTGCAAGTTCACCAGGCACTTCGCAATCATCTTCACCTTCGTCTTCGGCTAAGTTGATCGGATTTTCGAAGTCATAATTGGCAGTAGCAGAGTCATTACCAGTGAGATCCAGAGTGGATTGGAACCTGTATAAGTGAGTGTGTGTAAATATAGCTGTTTTGCAATATATGATAAAGAAAGAAAAGGAGCACAAGATTTGAAATGCAACAAACGTCCAATGTTTTGATTAATGATATATGAAAATGTCATACAAAAGCCCTCACAAATGAAGCCACGGTGCCCCGGGTAGGACACCGAGCCATAAAAGTTTCAACATATTGTTTGTTACAAATTGAAAACAAAAGAGTTCATTACTGAGTGACAAAAGTAATAGGTGTGAAGTCTTTCGCAGTCCAGTTGCTTGGTCCATCGTTGGTTGTTGGGTAGATCCAGCTGTCGAATTCAGATTCCTCCACGTCGTCTTCAATAGCATTCACTCCCGGGTTGGTGATGAACATATGAGGTCTTCCAATTCTTGCTTTGCGAACAGCCCTCTGAGCATCTGCAATGAAACCCAAACCAAACTTGTCGGTCTTCGGAGTGAAGTCAGGAAGTCGGCCCCAGTTTGCGCACTCGCCCTTCTCAATCACAGCCCGGGCATCCTTTAAGGAAGCCATCTTCAAAGGAGGGTCTTCACTCACAGTTTCAGCTGACGCCAGTGTCTGAGGCACTTCTTCAAAGTGTTGAAAGGGGGTTTCAATGAACTCCCCATCCATCTCTATGTACCGGAACGAGTTGAGGTGGCTGACCATATACTCTTCCTCCCCCTGAACTGTCATAATTTTCCCTCTGACTGGGTACTTAAGCTTTTGATGTAGTGTGGAGGTCACAGCTCCAGCCTTGTGGATCCATGGACGACCCAGCAAACAAGAGTAGGATGGACGGATGTCCATCACATAGAAAGTTGAATCAAAAACTTGAGAAACAACCCTGATTGGAATGTCAACTTCCCCATGTACCATCCTTTTCGAACCGTCAAAGGCTCGGACAACAATGTTACTAGGCTTGAGCTCCAGACCCTCACAATCCAACCTGTCTAGGGCCTTCTTGGGCAATACGTTCAATGAAGAACCGGTGTCTACCAACACATGGTCAAGAGTAGTGCCCCTGCATTCAATGGAGACATGCAGGGCGTCATTATGGTTCTTTCCTTTTGCGGTCAGATCGGCGTCAGAGAAGCCCAAACCATTATCGGCAGTCAAGTTGGCCACACAATCAATAAATTGATCAGTAGACGTTTCTTGTGGCACATGGGCCGTCTTCAGGAAGGAGATCAGGGCCTTGGCATGGGCCTCTGAACACAACAACAGCGATAGCATAGAAATTTTTGATGGGGTGTGTGATCGGTGGATCTGGAACTGACTGTTTAACGCTGGTTCGCGAAATGTCGCGGAAGCAAGAGTCGCCACTGTCTTTTATTTTCTCCAAATGGAAAGGACAAAAGCACAGAAAAATTCCTTAAAGAGATTGCTCTCGGTTCGGGAGGTAGGTTATAGAAAGGGAAGGTGTTAGCACCCTTTCTATCCATGGTTATCCATGGGCTCTTAGATACTTGCTCACTTGTGTTTTCAAAAATGGTTTGTTTGCTTTTCAACTGTGGGTTTTAAAAAAGTCTCTTTGAAAATTTCAATTCGACTCTTGTATCGGTCCTCAAGAGTGTTTGAAAAAATTGCTTTCGAAAGCTCTTTGAAAAGGTGTCGGTGTGAAAAGTATTTTTGATTTGTTTTTGAAATTAGAGCAAATATCTAGAGTCGTCTACCTACCCTAAGGAATTCGTCTGTGTAAATGTCCTTTAAAGTAGTGCCATCCCACCATTGAGAGGTAGGTAGCACCACCGTTGGAGGTGTTTGGGTCAATTCGTTTTTCGGGACATGGTGATCACCAGAGCAATGGGAAGACACCTTAGAAGCTACCCTCATGCCAGGTTCCCGGATCATGAGGACTTACTAAGACATCCTCTACTCGACGATCACCTTTCGAAAGGCAACAGTGAGGCGTACCCTAGGGGTGGTGTGTGCAATTCGTGTGTCATGTTTCAGTTATTTTGTCTTGTCATGTTTGTTGTGTTCTACGCTTGATTTTATTTATTGCCATACATTCTTTCATGCTTATTTAACAGTTATAAAGTTTGCGGAGAAAATAAATCTAAACTATTACAAACGGCGCGGGTCCACATCGCCAAAATTAAACCGGACCCGATTTGACGGAAAATAAATAAAGCAAAAGAAATAATAATGCGAGAAATTTAAATTACAATGCTTTGGGAGAGATACAAAATTAATTAAACGACATAAAATAAAATACGCGAAATTAACAATTAAAAATATGGGCGTTGGACCCTTTTGCAAAAAATTAAAGTTAATGAATTAATTAATTAGAATTTTTTTGTGGAATTAAAAATTAAAGTCAAATGTTTTTGGTATTTTGTATTTTTTAAGATTTAATGAAAAAAAATAATTAACTAAAATTAAAATGAAGCGTCAAACCCTAATTCTAACGTTTTTTAAGTTTATTGTGAAAATGTCATATTAACCCAAATTAAACCCTAATTTTTACTTATATACATTTAATTATAAAAATAAATAAATAAATAATATTGTGAAAAAAAAGGAAAATTTAAAAGATATAAAAATTATCAATTAACCTAATTCTATATTTTTGGATTTTTATTATGAAAAGAATTAACAATAAACCCTAATTTAAATTAACTAATTAACATGCAAATTTTTATGAGAAAATAATTAAGATAAAATAAATATTATATTTTTGCCTTTTTTCTGATTTTTTAATGAAGTTTTTTTTTTATATTTTGTGAAAAAAAATAAATTAATTAAATTGAGATAATAAATTAATTAAAATTGCAATTGAAAATAAGATATAAAAAAAAGAAAAGAAAATGCAAACCAGGGGGGGTAGCCCCAATATGGAGGTTTTGATGGTAAAGCCTGGCCCAATAAGACATGGCCTTGTTGACTTTTTGCACAGCGTGTGGTGCGTTGACTGGGAGCGTAGCGTGTTCCTCCATCTTATGTCTTTGATCTGAATGGGATGGACGCGTGGACGCTTGGATGAGGGAAGCATATGGTACGTCTCCACAGAAGCGCTGCATAGGAATGAGTATAGAAAAATAATAACGAAATTATTCAGACTTGGGGTTCGAACCCAGGTCTTTGGACATCAATGCGTTGATAGCTTGCCAGCTGAGCTATTTGAATTAATTGATATGTTAATAATACACAAACAACAAAAAGAAAGAACAAGCGCATTAGTGATTAAACGCGCGAAATTCAAATGTGCCTATCACGTTTTGACACGGAGTCGTCTTCCTCATTTTTTCTGAAACATGAAAGTGTGGCAACGGTTTTCCACGCGTTGCTGTAGACAACCTACAAGAAAATAACGATTAGATGCTGGGTGTATATAAATTGATCGCGAATGCATGAATCTCTTCGTCTTGGTGTACTGAATGCAATGGTCATAGCCTTGAGTCCTAATTTCACTTGGTTTGGGAAACCCCAATTCTAAAACCTGCAAACCCTAATATCCAAACATGGTAGATTCGCATATGTGGAACAAAAACACAATTGAATACGTTGGTTAGCTTAGAAACATCCTTATGAGCATGAATCAATAAAGAAAAATGCAAAAAGATGCTTGAATTATGCTATACGATTTCAAGAATTTCGTGATTCAGTTTGAACATAATCTACCAATTCTTGGAGCTTTGCTTGTTGTTTGTGGTTGGCACACGTTCAGGAATGCCTAAGGAAGCTATTGGAAAAGGAATGGAGGCTTGAATCCACCTGTAACCTTGAAATCAGTTTTGTGTTTTTATGGAAAATTTTCAATGTGCAATAGCTTTTTTGGGCGCAGCTTAGAGTCTCTTGCCATTAGGTTTCTCATCCTGCATATGTAGTGAGTAATTAGGTTAAGAAAATTGGATCAAAATCCATTGCTTTTATGAATTGGAGATTTGATTTGTTAAGGATCTTTTTTCAATCTTTTTCTCATGTATTTTGTATCAATTAGCTCCAATCACACCAATTCTTTCCATAATTGAACAAGCACGAAATATTGAGAGTAGAATGTGCACAAAAAGATTTTTTTAGGTCAAGTTTATATTTTCTACATATTTAAATGATTTAAATGAATTAATATTAATATAAATTCAAATAAATAATTAAAAAATGAGAAAATACTTCCCTTTGGGCCAAGTGGTCGTGCATAGGCTTAGAATGATGAATCATGGAAGAAAAATAGGCCCATTAGCATTTTTGGATCATTTGCATCAATGTTGACTTTTCAAGATTCCCAAAAATTTCCCAACTTCCACAAGGCATAACTTGCTCAATTTTTAAGATTTTCACATGTTCTTGGATATTTTGAAAAGGTCTTTGAGTCCTTTAACCAATGCCTTTGGTCCCATGTCATTTTGACTTACCAATCTCAAGTTATGGCCTTTGACTTAAAGTCCCTTTTTGTTGACTTTTGAAAATGACCTATAATGTTGAAATTGATAACTTTTTGTGAGAGCATTTCTTGGACTTGGAATATGAAGATGAGTTGTAGGAAATGTATTTCTCTTCAAAATGAGCTTTGGATGGAATTTTTCTGATAATCCATGTGAAAGTTATGCCCTGGTCAATTTCAGTTGACTTTTTCAACTGTCCAAATATAGTAACTTTTGCATCTTTGATGATTTCTGAGCCAAATTTTGAGAATCATGATCAAGCATTGATCAAATGATGTTTGTGGCTTCAAAATGATATGTTGACCAAAAATTTGAACTTTTGACTGTCAAATGACCATTTTGCCCCTACAGTTGACTGTAGTGCAATCTAGGGTTTTGACTGTGCAATCTTGAGCTGAATGCCTTGAAACTTGATATGAGGATGTTTGACCACATTTGTAGGCATATGAGACTTGATTGGGCCTTTGAAAACTTTCAATTCTTGATCAGAACACAAACCCTAGTTTTGACTGTATAGGAGACAGTTGAACTGCATAACCCTTGGGGAATTTTGTGACCTTGACTTGACAAATCTTGGAGAATATGGGAGGGCAAATTTTGGGGTGCAACAGTTGCCCCTGTTCAATCTTCTTAGACCTGAGGATGCAGATTGGCTGACGTGCCTTTCGTAATCCGATGGTAAAAGATGATTGGACACTAGAGTGCCCAGAAATTTGCGCTCACATAGTAACAGTGATGGGGGAATGGGCTTATAGATGCCATTTAGAGATTGTTGGATAGGATGATGGGCTTATAGATGCCATCTGGATGCTGCTTGCGTAAGAGATTCCTTAGCGAGAACCTGCTTACCTGCAAAAGAAAAATGAGTACCTGACACGTTGCAGGAGCTGATTTTAGATGCTTGGTATAGATGTGTCCTGACTGGTTACAGG
Organism: Vicia faba; assembly: GCA_948472305.1. Classification (NCBI taxonomy): domain Eukaryota; kingdom Viridiplantae; phylum Streptophyta; class Magnoliopsida; order Fabales; family Fabaceae; genus Vicia; species Vicia faba. The sequence goes on from OX451739.1 coordinate 1,325,875,043, forward strand.
AGCTGAGTCTGGAGTTTCAAACAGCGATGAATGAACCAGGGATGGTTACTGCCTTAGCATGAATGGTAAGAGAACCTTGGGTGATTTTAACTTCAACAACGCTTGTTGAGAAAATTTTGATGGGGGTTATTATCTTCGCAGTATTGGGCAGAGAATCATAGGCAATTATAATCTGAAAGGAATGATCACCTCACACTCATCGTCGGAGAGGGAAACATCTGAAAAAGGGATTACTACCTCACACACCGTTGGAGAGGGAACCATAAGAGAATATCACCTCACACTCATCGTCGGAGAGGAAAACATCTGAAAAGGGATTACTACCTCACACACCGTTGGAGAGGGAACCATAGGAGAATATCACCTCACACTCATCGTCGGAGAGGGAAACATCTGAAAAAGGGATTACTACCTCACACACCGTTGGAGAGGGAACCATAAGAGAATATCACCTCACACTCATCGTTGGAGAGGGAAATATCTTGAAAAGGACTTCTGGAAGCAGTATCAGAATGTCACCATATCTGGATCATATCCGAAACTATATCTAGAAGGAAATCTGGAAGCAGCATCAGAACGTCACCATCTCTGGATCATATCTGAAACTATATCTAGAAGGAAATCTGGAAGCAGCATCAGAACGTCACCATCTCTGGATCATATCTGAAACTATATCTAGAAGGAAATCTGGAAGCAGCATCAGAACGTCACCATCTCTGGATCATATCTGAAACTATATCGAGAAGGAATTCTGGAAGCAGCATCAGAACGTCACCATATCTGGGTCATATCTGAAACTATATCGAGAAGGAATTCTGGAAGCAGCATCAGAACGTCACCATATCTGGATCATATCTGAAACTATATCGAGAAAGAATTCTGGAAGCAGCATCAGAACGTCACCATATCTGGGTCATATCTGAAACTATATCTAGAAGGAAATCTGGAAGCAGCATCAGAACGTCACCATATCTGGGTCATATCTGAAACTATATCTAGAAAGAATTGCGATGGTTGATAGTAATCATTTTTGTATTGATCTTTTTCCTGAAAAGGCAAAACATAATTGTATGCAAAATCATGATGCATGAACTGTATGTCTTCAAAATTAATGAGATTCGTGTAGTATGATGCATATGCATGCTATAATGTATGAAGATGTGATGTTTATGAATGTATTTTTTGTCTAAGAAAATAAATCCTTGACGGGTGCCGGGAAGTCACTCCTGGGCTGATGTTGAAGAATAGGTTTTGCTTCCGCCGGGGATGATAGTTGCAAGAATTCCGATAGGAGAAGATAACTCTATTGGGGAATAAACTTGGCGAATGGGTTACTCTGCGGGGAGACAAATACTCTAGTAATCTTGCTGGGGAGCAATACTCTGTGGGGAGAGAGACACTCTGTTGATTGTTGATAATAACTTGCTGAGGATATCATTGTTGTTGGAAGTGTTGATGGACTTCGCTGGGGTAAGAAGACTGTGTCGACGACGATCTTTCCGTGGCTTTTGGCTGAGGATAACCCAGTTATATCCTGTTAAGGAAATAACTCTTTAAATCAAGCCGGACGGCGCGTTCGTGCCCTGCTAGGGGATACGCTTCCAGAATCTACTGGGGGTACGCTTATTGCTTGGGGAGATAGATTCCAACCTTCCTGGGGAACTGGATTGGACTCTCCTGGGGAAGTTTTGAACTGCGTTGGCTATGTTCTTCAACGGAGCTTACCCTGATACCTTGGAGGACAGAACAATCAGATTGCTTAGACCATTCTTTATTGCCTCTGTTTCTATGGGGGAGGCATTTGTGGGGTGCTGATAGTCGTTGATGGACAAACCTTCTTCTGGTAGGCAGATGGCAGGACATAGTCGTACGCTTTAATCCCTAACTTTTGCCTGGACTGCCCTTTCGGGTTTTCAATCCACCGGGATACCCATTTTTGCCCAAGCCGCCTTTTCAGGTTTTCGACTTGCCGGGTGTACAGATTTTTCATTTCATCCCTTCATTTTGCCCGAACCCTTTTGGTTCGCCGGGAAGCCCTTATTTTTGCCTAGGTGTGTCAACCTAGCGGGTCTTTGATTTTGCGTAGTATCTTTTCGACTATGTCCGTGCTTTTAGAATGCAGGGAGTTGCCCCTGTTTAGGAGTGTTTTTGTCGTGCTACCAGAAGGGATTTGATCAGGCAAGATTCGTTGTTGGAATGCCCCAAGTGACTCAGGCGGAGATTTCCCTCAGGCTATATGGTCTCTGAGAGATTCTCCGAATCTTGACTTAACTGCCCCAGATGATGGACAATAGTCATGCCATGCCCCTTGATTGGAGGTACTTCTGTTCATTAGGTATTCATCGCGCGAAGTTCCCTGCTGTTCAAACAAGAAGTCATATGCAAACAAGGTTATGTTAAAAATGCAGAGCTTATGTCTGTCTTGAAGATTTTAAAAATGCATTCTTTTTCATGAAACAAATGATTGTTTGTAAAACGTGATGTCAACTCCGTATTTACCATAGGCCTTAAGGAGTCAGGATACCTTTCGTGACAGTATGCTTTCGGACTAACCCATGCTTCAGCTAGGACTTTTAAGGGTTATAACGTGGCCTGGTTCACGGTTTTAAGAAACAAAGGATAAAGGCTCAAAGTATTTGTACCCACCCGCTCTTCGTGATGTTCTCCAAACCTAAACTCAGTTGACCGTGCGTTAGACCTTGCTTGAGTCTTTGCTTTGATGTTCCAATAATGGTTCAGATGTTGATAACTTATTTTGAATGGGCAGTCATTTTTGTTTTGGTTGAGGGTTTGCGAGACCTCTTTCTTGATTTTGTTATCCCTTTCTTTTTTGCCTGAACTGTTTCCTTTTTTTGGAATTACAGTCAGCGGGATGCCCTAGTTTCATAAGTCCCCTTTGTAGGTTTAGACTTTTTGGGCTTTTCATTTATGAAAATTTTTTGATAATGACTGCCTGTCCTTTTGATTGTTCTGCACCATTACTGCCTTTGTTCGTTTCGTAAAGATCTTTTCGGTGCCATTCGTTATGCACTTGGATCAACTGAGAGACTACCCTGCCCCAGGTTATGATTAAGGGTTTTGATTTTCGAAAATAAAAACTCCTACTTCTTTGGCTCAGAGGGTTTGACGAGGGATTATCATCCTTATAACTCCAGTGTTTAGGGATTTGAAACAATGCCTGTACTTCATCAGCGGGGTCCGTTCAAAAGCATACTGTAAAGATCGTGGTATCGTTTTCGTCATCCTCCCTCAAGAGGCTTAGAATTTTAACCAAGAGTTGATCATCAGAAAAAATACGAAAAGATATTTGAACATAATGAAAATAATTGTATTAATTTCCAAAACAGACATATGCAATGCATTAATAGAATAAAAGAGTTTGCTATGACATTAATTGTTTGTATAAGCAAAGAAAAGTACAGCTCAAAAATTCAAATAAACAAAAGGCTTCAATGATTGGGCAACGGAGCAGTGATTATGTTCGGAGTCTCTGGCACTTCAAACTGAATCTCTCCAGCGTCGATCATATCTTGAATCTTATTCTTGAGAGGCCAGCAATTGTCTGTAGTATGCCCCGGGCTATCTGAATGATATGCGCACCTATCGTTGGGATGATAGTTGGGTGCAGAAGTGTTCGGATTCCGAAGAGGAGCCCTTAAGGTGATCAGCCCTGCCTTCAACATTTGTTGCAGTGCTTGATCCAGCGACATGTTGAGTTTGGTATACTGTCGTTTCTCCTTGCGCTGCTGCCCCTGTCCTTGTTGAGCAGGTCCAGGATTGGAGATTTGGATTGCCCCTGCCTCATGACGACCCTTTTTACCGTGCACGGCATTGGATTCTTTCTTTCCATGATGAGGCTTTTTATCAGCAGGTGCAGCCTCTTGAATTTTCCCAGACCGGATACCAGCTTCTATTCGCTCTCCAGTCAAGATAAGATCTGTGAATCCAGCAGATGAATTCCCAATCAGGTGGTTATAAAATGGACCAGACAAGGTCCCCAAGAACATGTCCACAAGTTCCCGATCAGTCAGAGGTGGTTGTACCCTTCCAGCAAGATCCCTCCATTTCTGCGCATATTCTTTAAAACCTTCACTTGATCCTAACGACATACCCTGGAGTTGGGTACGCGTAGGAGCAAGGTCGGCATTATACTGATACTGCTTGTAGAAAGCAGTAGCCAACTCCTCCCAGTTACGAACCTTGGTCCCATCTAGCTGATAGAACCATTCGAGATGAGTCCCTGAAAGACTCTCCTGGAAGAAGTGGATCCATAAATTCTTGTCCACCGTATATGGCTGAATCTTCCGAACATAGGACCTTAGATGCAGCTTGGGGCAAGACGCCCCGTCATACTTAGTAAAGGATGGTGCTTTGAACTTCCGAGGAATAACCACACCAGTTGACAAACCCAGATCTCCGAAATCCAGCCCAGGTACCTGTTGAACCTCCATAGCCTTCAACCTATCCTCCAACTGTTTGTACTTGTCCTCAGCCGGAGGGTACTGTTCGTCGTCGAAATCTGTTTCATTGTCAGAGACCACTGGACTGGGCACCTCCCTCTCATGGTGACTGCTTTCCCTCACAGATGGGGTAGTCCTCTCAGTTTCAGTCTGCGGCGTATTCCCAGATCTGCGTCTAGGGCTGAACAAAACAGTCCTCTTCTTTTTCTTGTCCTTTTTCAAAAGCAGGGCCTTCAGGTCTTGTTGCCCCTGGGTCAAATTCATGATCAGCTCTTGGAACTGGGCGTTCTGAGCCTGGAGGTCCTTGATAGTCTGCTCGGCTGATGATTCAGGATTCATGGCGATCGGCTGAAATAAACAGCGAGGAAGGGTAAGCAACCTGTCAAGGGATACCTGCAATGCAATGAGATGTATGACATGCATGTAATGTTTTCAAGGACCTCGCGGGGTAAACAGAGAAATTGTTAGAGTTGAGAACCGGTAACTTGATTGAAGGAACTTCATGTTGTTGAGAGTCCTTCTTCAAGGGTCAAAGGCTCACCATATCCAGTGGGTCATAGCCCCTGACACCCTTAGCTAGAGGAAAATAAATCCTCTTTGCCCCTGGCTAGACAGTTGGTTCATCATGACCTGCATCACAAGCCCTTGAGATCCTTGAAATGGGTTAGGATGTATGCAGGATGCATGCAATGGCATGATGTTATGCTATGCATGGGGTAATGTGAGTAACCATGTTATGAGTCCCAATTAAGGACTATAAACCGAAACCTGCAAGAAACTTGATAAACTTGTTATGAGTCCTGATTAAGGACTATAAACAGGACCTGCAAGTAGTTAGTACACCCTGTTATAAGTCCCAATTAAGGACTATGAACAAAACCTGCAAGAAACCTAAGTAAGATCTGTCATGAGTCCCAATTAAGGACTATAAACAGAACCTGCAAGTGGTTAGTACACCCTGTTATAAGTCCTAATAAAGGGCTATGAACAAAACCTGCAAGACATCAAGGGTCAGATAACAAGCATGCAAGTAGTCAAGTACGAAGGCACGCAAGTCACACAAGAGAAACCCTTAGAGTTTAGGCCAGCATGAGGTCTGGGTATTACCCTCTTGAAGTTGGTGGGTTCAACCTGTCCTAATCAAAGTAACCGGGTTCTAAGGTTCCCAATATCACGGGATTGCTTTCATTGTTCATCGTTTCGATTTAGCCACTGAACTGGCGACCGAAATATTCCAGGAAAGCAACCCTCAATTGAGTGTAGTATCGAGTATCAACCAACCTCGGACTGCACCAAAGTCAGTTATCTCACTACCCTAAAGAGGCCAAGATAGTTCAATTAAGGTTCCTAAGGTCTGTTGATGCTTCACGACACCACGCGGAGGCCCCGTACTCTCCTTGACTGAACTCAAGGGTTACCGGTACACACCAAAGTGCCACATCAACGTAGCAGACTGTTTCAACCATGTCGGTATACCCCGCACAGTTCCCTCACAGCCTTGTTGCTACTTTCTAAGAAGGTATCCCCAGATCCGGGTTAGGATCTATAGAACTCCCAAGCAACCCACAATTTAAAGCAAGCAAAGAAAACAATTGAAAACGCAGTGATCTTAATCCTAAGGTACACCTCACTTTAAGTTTATCCCCAGCAGAGTCGCCAGTTCTGTGATCGGTGGATCTGGAACTGACTGTTTAACGCTGGTTCGCGAAATGTCGCGGAAGCAAGAGTCGCCACCGTCTTTTATTTTCTCCAAATGGAAAGGACAAAAGCACAGAAAAATTCCTTAAAGAGATTGCTCTCGGTTCGGGAGGTAGGTTATAGAAAGGGAAGGTGTTAGCACCCTTTCTATCCATGGTTATCCATGGGCTCTTAGATACTTGCTCACTTGTGTTTTCAAAAATGGTTTGTTTGCTTTTCAACTGTGGGTTTTAAAAAAGTCTCTTTGAAAATTTCAGTTCGACTCTTGTATCGGTCCTCAAGAGTGTCGGTGTGAAAAGTATTTTTGATTTGTTTTTGAAATTAGAGCAAATATCTAGAGTCGTCTACCTACCCTAAGGAATTCGTCTGTGTAAATGTCCTTTAAAGTAGTGCCATCCCACCATTGAGAGGTAGGTAGCACCACCGTTGGAGGTGTTTGGGTCAATTCGTTTTTCGGGACATGGTGATCACCAGAGCAATGGGAAGACACCTTAGAAGCTACCCTCATGCCAGGTTCCCGGATCATGAGGACTTACTAAGACATCCTCTACTCGACGATCACCTTTCGAAAGGCAACAGTGAGGCGTACCCTAGGGGTGGTGTGTGCAATTCGTGTGTCATGTTTCAGTTATTTTGTCTTGTCATGTTTGTTGTGTTCTACGCTTGATTTTATTTATTGCCATACATTCTTTCATGCTTATTTAACAGTTATAAAGTTTGCGGAGAAAATAAATCTAAACTATTACAAACGGCGCGGGTCCACATCGCCAAAATTAAACCGGACCCGATTTGACGGAAAATAAATAAAGCAAAAGAAATAATAATGCGAGAAATTTAAATTACAATGCTTTGGGAGAGATACAAAATTAATTAAACGACATAAAATAAAATACGCGAAATTAATAATTAAAAATATGGGCGTTGGACCCTTTTGCAAAAAATTAAAGTTAATGAATTAATTAATTAGAATTTTTTTGTGGAATTAAAAATTAAAGTCAAATGTTTTTGGTATTTTGTATTTTTTAAGATTTAATGAAAAAAAATAATTAACTAAAATTAAAATGAAGCGTCAAACCCTAATTCTAACGTTTTTTAAGTTTATTGTGAAAATGTCATATTAACCCAAATTAAACCCTAATTTTTACTTATATACATTTAATTATAAAAATAAATAAATAAATAATATTGTGAAAAAAAAGGAAAATTTAAAAGATATAAAAATTATCAATTAACCTAATTCTATATTTTTAGATTTTTATTATGAAAAGAATTAACAATAAACCCTAATTTAAATTAACTAATTAACATGCAAATTTTTATGAGAAAATAATTAAGATAAAATAAATATTATATTTTTGCCTTTTTTCTGATTTTTTAATGAAGTTTTTTTTTTTATATTTTGTGAAAAAAAATAAATTAATTAAATTGAGATAATAAATTAATTAAAATTGCAATTGAAAATAAGATATAAAAAAAAGAAAAGAAAATGCAAACCAGGGGGGGTAGCCCCAATATGGAGGTTTTGATGGTAAAGCCTGGCCCAATAAGACATGGCCTTGTTGACTTTTTGCACAGCGTGTGGTGCGTTGACTGGGAGCGTAGCGTGTTCCTCCATCTTATGTCTTTGATCTGAATGGGATGGACGCGTGGACGCTTGGATGAGGGAAGCATATGGTACGTCTCCACAGAAGCGCTGCATAGGAATGAGTATAGAAAAATAATAACGAAATTATTCAGACCTGGGGTTCGAACCCAGGTCTTTGGACATCAATGCGTTGATAGCTTGCCAGCTGAGCTATTTGAATTAATTGATATGTTAATAATACACAAACAACAAAAAGAAAGAACAAGCGCATTAGTGATTAAACGCGCGAAATTCAAATGTGCCTATCACGTTTTGACACGGAGTCGTCTTCCTCATTTTTTCTGAAACATGAAAGTGTGGCAACGGTTTTCCACGCGTTGCTGTAGACAACCTACAAGAAAATAACGATTAGATGCTGGGTGTATATAAATTGATCGCGAATGCATGAATCTCTTCGTCTTGGTGTACTGAATGCAATGGTCATAGCCTTGAGTCCTAATTTCACTTGGTTTGGGAAACCCCAATTCTAAAACCTGCAAACCCTAATATCCAAACATGGTAGATTCGCATATGTGGCACAAAAACACAATTGAATACGTTGGTTAGCTTAGAAACATCATTATGAGCATGAATCAATAAAGAAAAATGCAAAAAGATGCTTGAATTATGCTATACGATTTCAAGAATTTCGTGATTCAGTTTGAACATAATCTACCAATTCTTGGAGCTTTGCTTGTTGTTTGTGGTTGGCACACGTTCAGGAATGCCTAAGGAAGCTATTGGAAAAGGAATGGAGGCTTGAATCCACCTGTAACCTTGAAATCAGTTTTGTGTTTTTATGGAAAATTTTCAATGTGCAATAGCTTTTTTGGGCGCAGCTTAGAGTCTCTTGCCATTAGGTTTCTCATCCTGCATATGTAGTGAGTAATTAGGTTAAGAAAATTGGATCAAAATCCATTGCTTTTATGAATTGGAGATTTGATTTGTTAAGGATCTTTTTTCAATCTTTTTCTCATGTATTTTGTATCAATTAGCTCCAATCACACCAATTCTTTCCATAATTGAACAAGCACGAAATATTGAGAGTAGAATGTGCACAAAAAGATTTTTTTAGGTCAAGTTTATATTTTCTACATATTTAAATGATTTAAATGAATTAATATTAATATAAATTCAAATAAATAATTAAAAAATGAGAAAATACTTCCCTTTGGGCCAAGTGGTCGTGCATAGGCTTAGAATGATGAATCATGGAAGAAAAATAGGCCCATTAGCATTTTTGGATCATTTGCATCAATGTTGACTTTTCAAGATTCCCAAAAATTTCCCAACTTCCACAAGGCATAACTTGCTCAATTTTTAAGCTTTTCACATGTTCTTGGATATTTTGAAAAGGTCTTTGAGTCCTTTAACCAATGCCTTTGGTCCCATGTCATTTTGACTTACCAATCTCAAGTTATGGCCTTTGACTTAAAGTCCCTTTTTGTTGACTTTTGAAAATGACCTATAATGTTGAAATTGATAACTTTTTGTGAGAGCATTTATTGGACTTGGAATATGAATATGAGTTGTAGGAAATGTCTTTCTATTCAAAATGAGCTTTGGATGGAATTTTTCTGATAATCCATGTGAAAGTTATGCCCTGGTCAATTTCAGTTGACTTTTTCAGTTGTCCAAATATAGTAACTTTTGCATCTTTGATGATTTCTGAGCCAAATTTTGAGAATCATGATCAAGCATTGATCAAATGATGTTTGTGGCTTCAAAATGATATGTTGACCAAAAATTTGAACTTTTGACTGTCAAATGACCATTTTGCCCCTACAGTTGACTGTAGTGCAATCTAGGGTTTTGACTGTGCAATCTTGAGCTGAATGCCTTGAAACTTGATATGAGGATGTTTGACCACATTTGTAGGCATATGAGACTTGATTGGGCCTTTGAAAACTTTCAATTCTTGATCAGAACACAAACCCTAGTTTTGACTGTATAGGAGACAGTTGAACTGCATAACCCTTGGGGAATTTTGTGACCTTGACTTGACAAATCTTGGAGAATATGGGAGGGCAAATTTTGGGGTGCAACAGGGTGTTCCCCAACTGCTCAACCACATTGAAATCACTTTTCTTGATAATCTTGAGGATCTCCTCCATCTCTTGCTGGGAGGCTTCAACAGTGGTTGTCTTCGGTGCCTCCGTCAGGGCAGGCAAATCAGTAGCAATCCCTTTGCCCCGAGCGTCGGATGACTCGGCAGCAGGGGTAGAAACAGGAACTTGATTAGGAAGGGAAACATGCACACTTGCGGGTGTGATGATAAGCGGTTTCTGAATAGCTGGTGGTGCGATATCTGGCGAAAACAACCTACCACTGCGAGTAATTTTGGCAGGCCCGGTGATGTTGTTGACACCGGTACTTGTATCAAACTCTTGCTTCACTCCAAGCATATAAACATTTTCCCCATAGTGCCACGGGACAGCTTTGTCGGACGTATAGGGGAGGGGCCCTAGAACAGTGATGATGATAGGAGCAATCTTCTGAGTGGACATGATTTTGACAGGCTTCTTTGAAGGAGCCTTGGGGGGTTTGTTGAAAATAGTGACAATAGAAACTTCTTCGGCAGGGACAGCAGGAACAGCAATTTTCTCGAACAAGATTTCTTTGCTATCCATCAGGCTTTGGATATCTGATTTCAGCAAAGGATAACCAAAAGGCGAAACAACACATAGAAGGCAATCTTCACCACATCCCGGAAATAAACCGGCTAGCAACAGATTCCTTTTAACAGTCGATAACGGAGTAACAATCTCTTCCACGGAGGCTACATATCGGTCTTCTTCCACGGTATTCACTCCATGCTGGGGCATGGGAGCAGTCACAACATTGGGCCTTTCGGGTGCCTCAAACTGTATTTATTTAGCATCAATAAGGTCTTGAACCTTATTCCTCAGAGCCCAGCAATCGTCCGTAGTATGCCCCGGGCTATCAGAGTGATAAGCGCAACGGGCGTTGGGGTTGTACTTTGGAGAAGTTGTGTTCACTACCTTCGGAGCTTCTTTGACAGTTACCAGATTGGTTGACAGAAGTTGCGGCAAAATCTGAGACAGGGTCATGCTGAGCCGAGTGTACTGCCTTTTGGGCCTCTCACCCCATGGTTGGTTGAATTGCTGAGGAGCAGCAACAGGCTTTGAAATTACCAATGCATTGACAGCTTGGCGGCGTTCCGGCTTAACTTGTCTTCTAGGACCATAAACAGCACTAGCTTCCTTCTTGAAAGGCTTCTTCTCAGTACTCGCAGCGGCACCTTTCTGTATCTTCCCCGACTTGATACCAGCTTCTATCCTCTCACCAGTCAAGATCAAATCTGTAAACCCAGCAGAAGAATTACCAATCAGATGGTTAAAGAACGGACCAGACAGGGTCCCTAAGAACATGTCAACAAGTTCACGGTCAGTCAAAGGTGGTTGCACCCTGCCAACCAAGTCTCTCCACTTTTACGCATACTATTTGAATCCTTCGCCCGTCCCTAATGACATACCCTGGAGTTGGGTACGCGTGGGGGCAAGGTCAGAATTATACTGATACTATTTATAAAATGCGGTGGCCAAGTCTTCCCAGTTTCGGATACTCGCTCCATCCAGCTGATAGAACCACTCGAGTTGAGCCCCTGAAAGGCTATCCTAAAAGAAATGGATCCAAAGGTTCTTGTCTGCAGTGTAAGGTTGGATCTTCCTTACATATGATCTGAGATGCATCTTCGGGCAGGATAGCCCGTCATATCTTGCAAAAACTGGCACTTTGAATTTCGGGGGGATCACAATTCCAGCAACTAATCCCAAATCTTCGAAATCTAAGCTGGGAACTCTCTGCAGCTCCATAGCTGCCAACCTGTCTTCCAAACATTTGTACTTATCATCGGCGGGAGGGTATTGTTGATCAGAGTAGTCTTCGTCCTCTTCAGCCTCCTCTTCTTCAACCTCGGATTCGGAAGGTACCGCAGCCGCATTCCCCTTACTGGTTCCCTCTTCAGATGTAGGGGGAAATTCAAGGACTCTTCTGGCTTCACCCTCAAACCTTCTTCCTAGGGTAGCCACCCCGATTCTCTTCTTCTTATTTTTCACTTGGTCTTTGTTCCCCAGTAAGGCCTTTAGATCCTCCTGACCCTTAGCCAAGGTCATCAGGAGTTGTTGAAACTGTGAGTTCTGAGACTGCAAGTCTTTGACCGATTGTTCGAGATCCATCTTACTGAAATAAACAACAGAAAGATAAGGAAACCTGGTGTGGAGACCTGCTTATGCGTATGATGAATGATATGCTTATGTATGCAATGCATTCAAGGATTTATCAAATTCAAAATTGTTGCAAACAAAAAGAACGCACATCATATTAATAAGAAGAAATTTGTCAGTACATAAATGCCCCATGGGCCAAATATTACAAAAAACTTCTCAAGGTAAAAAGACGTTGCGTATCCTCTTTGGTGAGATGTAGGTGTTGAGGGTCTCTTCCTCATGGAGTCGGCGGGTAAGCTCTAGAACCTTCTTCTCACTGGCGTAGAAGCTGGCTTCAAAAGTGTTCTGTTCCTCCTTGAGTTGAATCCAACTCTTCTGCATCTCCTCCCACGATGTAGGCATGTCAGGATATAGGATGGTGTAAGGAACCTCTCCTTCCTTAACAGGCTCTTTAATCACAGGGAGAACATGAGGATAAGGAATCATTAGACTCTGGGCTCGGGCTCGTACCCATTTGAGGTAAGGCTCAAGAGGGATGGAGTTCTTGTGCCCCAGTGTCTTGTTGTCAACCTTGTTAGGCATCCTCCAAGCTCTGATGAATCTTTGGAGAAGTCCTTGCGCATCATTGTCGAAGTCAAAAACTAGGTGAGGAATCAACATGTCGTGAGGGCCATCTCTTCGTGCATATCCAAATTGTCTCAAAGCTAAACAAGGGTTGTAGGTGATTCCTCCTCTAATGCCAAGTAATGGAACATTAGGGAACTCTCCACAACGATCGACGATGATGACATTTTCTCTGGACCGAGAACACCAATGTACATCAGAGTGAGTAAGGGTCATCAACCGTTGTGACCACCTTAAGCCTTGGTCATTCTTCAAAACAGATTGTGGAAGGTGCTAAATAAACCACCTTGCAAGGAGAGGAGTACAGCACATGAGAACACCCCTCTTTCTCATTGTTCGTGTGTAAAATGAGTGAAGAATGTCCCCAAGCAATGTTGGTATTGGATTCCTGGATAAGAAAATCTTGACGGCGTTGACATCCACAAGCTGGTCAGGATTTGGGAACAAGACCAAACCATAGATGAGGAGTGCCACAATTTCTTCAAAGGCTTGTAGATCCAATGAATTCCAACACTCGTGTGCCTTTTCAAACAAGAATTTTGCCAAGAAGCCTTTGACACCGCTTCTAGTTTCCCAATGCCCCTTGATGTCAGATGGTTGTAGGTGTAGTGCTTGAGCAACATCTTCAGGCTTTGGTTCTTTTTACGTACCGTTGTAGGGTAGTTGATTAAGAATAGGAATTCTCAGGAGTTGAGAAAATTCCTCCAAAGTGGGCACCAACTGGTAGTCGGGGAAAGTGAAACAGTGGTGAAGGGGGTCAAAGAACTGGAACAACACCTTTACCATGTCCTCTTCAATGCTGGTGTTGACTAGGCTGAGCAGTCTACCATGTCTTTCACTGAAGGGAGAGCTTTCTGGAATTCTGGATGTGAGCTCCTTGAGTTGAGGAGGGATTCTCACAAGGTTGACTTGGATAGTTTTCCTGCGAAGAATTTCCATGACCTACAAAACAAGAACAAAGATGAAGATCTAAACCCTTGAAGTGGTTAGTGAATGCATATGATGCTTTATGATGTTCATGATGTATGCACAAAACATATGTACAAGCAATTCACACCAAACTCTAGTTTCAAGCTTGCATGGGGTTTCATAGGTAAGTACCCTCTTGAGTGTAGTTGGCTTAAAAACCTGTCCTATAAATAGTAATCGGGTTCTAAGGAGCTCAATATCACTGGATTATTTTCATTGTTCATTGTTTTGGTTTAGCCACTTAACTAGCGACCAAAATATTCCAAGAAAACAACCCTCAATGAGTGTAGTATCGAGTATCTACCAACTTCGGACTGCACCAAAGCCGGTCATCTCACTACCCCTAATGAAAGGCCAAGATGGTCAAGTAAGGTTCTAGGTCATTAGTGCTTAGTGACATCACTCAGCGGCCCCGTACTCTCCTTGATTGAACTCAAGGGTTACCGGTACTCACAAATATGTCGCACTAATATAGTTATTGCTTCAACCGTGTCGGTATACCCCGCACAGTTTCCACAACATATTGCTATCTATGAATGTTTCCCCAAATCCGGGTGTAGGATTGCAAACCCAAACAAGAGAACCAAGATATAAAGCAATCAAAGCAAACAATTAGTCATGCAAGAGGGTGATCTAAGCCCTAAGGTTACTCCACTTTAAAAGTTTTCCCCAGCAGAGTCGTCAGTTCTGTTATACGGTGGGAGAACTGACTTGAGGTTTTGCGTTTGTTTTCGCAAATGTTTCGGTTGAGCAAGAGTCGCCATCGACTTTTTATTTTATCCTAAGGAAAGGTTAAAAAGCACAGCAAAAACCTTTGAGATGTTTTCTTGGGTTCGGGGAGTAGATTATAGAAAGGGAAGGTATTAGCACCCTTTCTATCCATGGTTATCCATGGGCTCTTAGTTACTTGCTTAGATCAACTTGCCTTAATAATTGTTTGAAATGGTGCTTTCAATTGTTTGAAATGGTGCTTTGTGTGTGGGTTTGAAAAATGTTTTGAAAAGAGGCCAATGTGGTGGCAACCTTTGTAATGATCCATGTTGGGATGTATACAAAGGTGTATGTCTTTTGAAAAGTTTTTAATGTTTTTGAAAGTTTGTTTTGAAAATGTGTTGTGATGTGTGGTTTTGAACAAATAGGCAAGTGTTTTTTTGTTTTGCAAGTTGGCAAGTAACCAAGAGTTTGTCTACTCTAAATTTCTCAAAGATCTTTGCTATGTTTTAACCCTTTTAACAATTTTGTTCCACCATTGTATTTGGTGGACAATCTTGTGTTAGGATGTGAACGGGACGGGCGCGGGTCATCGTTTAGACCATGATTGCAATGGTGCCAAGTGTCTTTGGGCAATTTTCTTTTAAGGGACTTGATCATTTTTAGGCAACTTTCGAAAGCGTCATCGAGGGACTATGATCATTTGATATTGTTTTGTTTTTGCCAAAGACACCTAACATGCAATATGGCCCATTATTGAAGGCAACAAGTGGAGTACCCTAGGGGTGCAAGTGTGATTAGTGTTGTCCATTTTCATGCTTGTTTATCTTGAATTTAGGTCAAACTATTTGTTGTTTTTGATTTGCATACAAAACCCTAATTCTAACATGGCATATTTAGAAAGCTTTTAAATGCGGAATTTAAAGGTCCTAAATTATTACAATACAAATTATGGGATGGGGGGTACAAATGCTCAAATGGGGATATTTTGGCAAGAAATTTAAATCTAATTATTACATCCAAATTGAATTATACAAATTAATTAATTGCACAATAATTAAATAAAATGAGATAAATATGCAAGATGCAAAAAATGATTTTTATATGTATGTATGTAAAAGGTATTTTTTATGTGTCAAATAAACAAAAATAAAAAGGTTTAATTTTTGGATTTTTTAGGTTTAGGGTAAAACCCTAATTTTGCTAAATAAAATGTATTAATTATTTATTATATGCAATACTTATTAATTATGCATAAAAAATAAATAAAAAGAAAGTATATTGTCAAAAAATTATTTTTTAAGTTAAATATTAATAAAAATAAAAATGTATATTTTTTTGTATTTTTATCCTAAATATCCTAATAAATATGTATATATTTATATTATATGCTAAATATATTAAATATATATAAAAATAAAATATTTAATATTTACAAAAAAAGTATATTTTTATAAAATGTTTTCAAAAAGATAAAATAAAAATAAAAATCAGAAAATAAAAGTGTTTGTATTATTTTTGGTATTTTGAATAAAAAGGATATTATGTTTATTTATGTATTAAACCAAATGAAACAAAATAAATGTCAAATAAAATGCAAAAAATGTGAGAAAAATATTTTTTAATATTTTTTCATGCTTAAATGAAAATATAGAAACAAAATGAAAAGGAAAAAATTAAAAATGACAAATATAACTCAAAATGGGCCAGGGGGTGCATGTGTAAAATAGTGGTGCAAAAAGGAAAAACAACACAGGCCCAGCCCAAAGAGGTTGTCTTCAACCTCCAGCAACAAACTTGTCAAAAACGCGCGCCTTTCCCACCTTGTTCAAACATCCTGATTCCTGGACTTTTAGCACAAACTTATAACATGAAAAATGTCAAGCATCAAGCCACGATTCCATACATACCAAGAACTTGATCTAACTCTCAGAAATGAGAGAGAATTTCTCCATCCCTAATTCTTAACCTAAGTTTTTTTCTAATGTTCAGGTTCCAAATTCTCTCAGCATATGCAATATAAATGGAAAGTAAATATATGTGTAGCTTCAGGGCCATGAGTAGAGCATTTTTCATTCATAAACCTAAAGCTAACTCTTCCTAGATTGAGAGATAGAATTCCATGAACTTACCTGTTTAGCTTGGATCGTGTCTGACAATGGAGGCACTTTCAAGGCAATGTGAGGACTTGTACAGCTTGCTTGAAGTTCAGGGATGCTTCTCCCACCTTTAGCTTGCTTTGAAACCAAATGAATCAAGCTATGGAAGTCCACCTGCAAAACAAAAAAGTGAAAATGGTGAAGTTGGTTAGAGGTGTTACAGGTCGTGTCCAATGCTTGGGATAGTTTGTATAGGTGGTAAGGAATGTGTATGAACTGGTTTTGGCCAAGGCGCACGAATGGATTGAGTTATGGAAGTCCAACTGCAGAGGTGACTCTGTTTTTTGCAGTAGGAGGGTGTTTTGATGAATGATGAGGTTTGGAAGGTGGTTAGCTTGTGCCTTAGCTTAGGTTTGATATTTGGAATATGTTCAACAAGTTTACTTTGGCTTGTCTTGGCAGAAATGTGAGATTGTGTTGGTTATGCAAGGTTTCTTCTAACTTAAGCAAAAAATGACAAGTTGGTTTCTAGACTTATGCAGGCCCCCTAAACATGCTGCCTCAATCCCTCTTGATCAGTGTGTTATGTCCCTGAACTTGTGCCAAAAAGATTTGCATTGTACTTCTTGATTTGCAAACTTGACATAAAGTCATACTTTTCAAAAATGGATAAAGTACTTTTTCTAATTAAGGCTTAATTCTTCATACAATGACCAAATGCACAAAATAATGTCTTGGCACAATGGATTGGCATTTAATTATTGAGTAAGAAAAGGATTAGAGGCCTGTAACTAGCTTTCTCATGCTGATTTGAAAAATTGCACAAGTTATGAACATGGAAATGGCTCATGAACAAAGTGACTTTTGCCCATATTGCCAAATTTGATTCTCCTTAACCACAAGGGTGTTTGATGATTTCTTAGACATTTTGGAAATCTTGGAATGTGTACTACAATCCATATTTGTAATGCAAGTTGAAATTCCAAGTGGAAGCATGTGAAAAGTGGCCATGAAGTTAGGCAAAAATCCTGCCTAGAATAGGTCAAAAATTTTCTAAGTTAAGAATGTTTTGCACCCTTGTTCAAAAAATCATAACTTGAGCTACAAGCTTCTTTTGAGGAAACTTTGTGAATAAAAGTTGTATATTTTGCAATGGACTATAACTTTCATGTTTTGAGTTTTCCTTGAATCCAAATGTATCTTGATGAAAAAATGGGACAAAGTTAGGAAAAAATTAGGGATTTTCATAACTTAGAAAAATTCTAAGTTATGAAAATTCTTCATTTCAAACCCTAATTTGTGATTTTTGATTTATTTGTGAACAAGTTTCATAATTTGACATGTCTTGATGAAAAATGAATCTTGACACTTGATTTTGACCAAAAAGTCAAAGTTTGACTTTTCAGTATACAGTCAAAAATTGATTAATTGACTGGAAAATTCATCTGTCAATCTTGTGCATTTGGGATCTTTTTGAATTTGTTGAACATGTCAAAACAATTCCATGGGGTCCTTGAGTCCATATGTGAGCTTGGTTGGCCATTGGCTAGGTCAAACAGTCAAAAATTGCCTTTGTGCAGTCAAAACCCTAAAAATGACCATTTTGCCCTTTTGGTGATCTGATCAAATTTCTTGTGGAATTGTGATCCAAACTTGACCAAATGGTTTATATGAGTTCAATATGTTGATGTGGGTCAAAAATCATGAGGTTTGACTGTCAATTGACCATAGTTGACTTTTTCCCAAATACAGCTGATTTCTAAGTCAACTGTCCAATTGACTGGGCAAATATTGGAATCAAGGCTTGAAACTTGGTATGGATAAACTTGTGAGTTCAACATGAAGCATGAAAGTCATCTTAGGCATTTTAGGTCAAAACATCTTTGTGCAAACTCAAACCCTAATTTGGGTCAACAGTGCAAGGAGGAGTCTTGAGCAGAGTAAACCCTAACTTGACCTTAAGCTCCAAGGGTCTTGTGGTGAGAAAATATTGAGGAAATGGGAGGGAAAATTTTGGGGTACAACATTATGCATGTTGAGTACTTTGGAAAAACAAAAACAAAACAAAAGATCATAGTCCCTCGATGACGCTATCTTGGTTGCCTAAACAAAATGATCAAGTCCCTCAGAAAATTGCCAAAAATACTTAACACAATTGCTATCCTGGTCTATACGATGACCCGCACCTGTCCCGTTTAACATCCTAATACAAGGTTGTTTACCAAATGCAATGGTAAAACAACACTGTCAAAAGGGTTAAAATGTGTAGGAAATACCTTTGAGTAAAATAGGGTAGACAACTCTTAGTTACCTGATCAAAAGCTTGCAAAACATCCTTGCTATTTTCAAACACACATCACAACACCATTTCAAAACATTTCCAAAAAATAAACTTTCAAACATTGAAATATCTTTTCAAAAGACAAAACACCTTTGTATATATTCAAACAAGAATCATTACAAAGGTTGCCTAGACAAGGCCTCTTTTCAAAATATTTTCAAAACCACACACAAAGCACCATTTCAAACAATTGAAAAGCAAAAGCAAGTGATCTAAACAAGTAACTAAGAGCCCATGGATAACCATGGATGAAAAGGGTGCTTACACCTTCCCTTTTCATAATCTACTCCTCGAACCCAAGAAAACATCTCAAAGGTCTTTCCTGTGCTTTTTGACCTTTCCTTAGGATAAAATAAAAATTCGGTGGCGACTCTTGCTAAACCGAAACATTTGTGAACACAAACGCAAAATACCAAGTCAGTTCTCCCACCGTATCACACATAGCATTTTCAATAACCATTTCAAGGATCTCAAGGGCCTATGATGCAGGGTCATGTTGAACCAGACGCCTATCAAGGGGCAAGAGGATTCATTCTCTAATAAAACACCGTCAAAGACCAAAGTCAAGGGCTATGACCCACTTGACATGGTGAGCTTGATTCTCGCAAAGGACATTCAACAATACAAAGTTATCCAATCAAAACTGTTGATCAAAATTCAACTTATTACATCTTCTTGTGTTTTCCCCGCGAGATCCTTGAAAACATGCATCCACTTACCATGCATCATATCATGACAGGTTTCTCCCACACAGATTTCCTTATCTTCTTACTGTTTATTTCAGTAAGATGGATATGGAACAGACGGTGAAGG
This sequence comes from Vicia faba, assembly GCA_948472305.1. Classification (NCBI taxonomy): domain Eukaryota; kingdom Viridiplantae; phylum Streptophyta; class Magnoliopsida; order Fabales; family Fabaceae; genus Vicia; species Vicia faba. The sequence goes on from OX451739.1 coordinate 1,325,894,572, forward strand.
ATCTTCAAGCACAAAATGCTCAATTCCAACAAATGTTCCTGGCTCTGGATAAGGGGAAGGAAGATCTGAAAACACTCTTCACCAAAGAGAGCAAGAAGAAGACTAAGAAAAGGGATGTCATCCTCAACGTGGGAAGAAGATCCAAGGGGCATACCCAACTAGCTCAAAAAGTAGATACTTATTCTGAAGAAGAAGACAGACAAGAAGAGGAAGCTAGAAGCATTAGGGCTAACATATCTACTGATGACGAAGACTATTCTGAGGAGCAGTATCCACCGGCGGATGAAAAATACAAACAGCTTGAAGACGGACTAAAAGTTGTGGAGATCCAAGTTGTGCCTGGCTTGGACTTAGGAGACATGGGTTTGGTCTCTGGAGTGGTCATCCTACCAATGTTCAAAATCCCTACCTTTGCCATGTATGATGGGGATCTCTTGTCCTAAGTCACATCTGAAGTCTTATGTCCGTAAGATTCAACCATACACAACTGATCAGAAGCTCTAGATCCATTTCTTCTAAGAGGGTTTAACTAGGACGCAACTTGAGTGGTTCTATCAATTGGAGAGTACCCACATTCACACTTGGGAAGATCTAGCTACTGCTTTCTACAAGCAGTACCAATACAATGCTGATCTTGCACCATATCGTGTGCAGTTGCAGAATACGGCCATTCGTTCCAACGAGGGCTTCAAAGAATACGCCCAAAAGTGGAAAGACCTGGCTGGTAGGGTGCAGCCCCCATTAACAGACAGGGAGATGATTAACATCTTCATGGGAACCTTGACAAGACCTTTCTTCAATCGCCTAATTGGAAGCTCCTCAGCCGGGTTCACCGAGATAATACTGACTCGCGAAAGGGTCAAAGCTGGCATCAAAAGAGATAAAATCCAATGGGGTGCATCTTCGAGTGCAGGGAAATAACCTTTCATTGGGAAGAAAGAGCATGATGCTCCATATGGTCAAAAAGGTCGTAACCAGGGTAACTACGACCAGCGCGTGGGGGAAGTTCCGATCTCCAATCCTGCATCGGTGCAACAATGGCAACAGGGGCATTAGCATAAGGAGGTCGCACCTAAAAGATAATTCACTAAGATCAACATGCCACCGGCTCAAGCGCTATAACACGTGTTGAAAGCAGAGATGATTACGTTAAAGGCTCCTCTCTGGAACCCTAACACTTCTGCTCCTACTTATCATCCCAATGAAAGGTGTGCATACTATTCTGATAGTCCTGGACACAACACAAACAACTGTTGGGCTCTGAAGAACAAGATCCAAGACATGATTGATGCCAAGGAGATTGAGTTCGACCCTTCAGAGGCTTCTAATGTGATCTTTGCTCCTATGCCAAATCATTGAGAGCGTCCTATTCATTTTGAATTTTCAAGTGTAATCTCTTTTTTTGTTCAAACATTTATCTATTGATGTCAAAATAATGCATTGCATATGTTTGTCTTGAATTAATCCATTTGTTTTCATTATATTTAAACTATGCTTTTTACTCCCTTTATGATATTCAACTCTTGTTTTAAAAGTTACAAGCCTTTAGAGGGAGGATGACGAAAACAATGCCATAATCTCATACTGTATGCTTTTGAACAGACCTTGTTGATGATGTACAGGCGTTCTTTCAATTCCTAAACACAGGAGTTATAATGAGGATAATCCCTAGTTAACCCTCTTTGAGCCTAAGAAGTAGGAGCTTTCTATTTCACACAAATTGAAACCTTTAATCAAAACCTGGGGCAGGGTAGTCTCTCAATTAATTCAAATGCGCGTTCAGTCGCAAACGTTCACTTCGTATACAACGAATGGCATCAAAAACATTCCTCTGGAATCAAAAGACGGCGATGGTTCCCTATCACATAGGCAGTCATTATCTCTAAAAAAGAAAAGCCCATTAAGTCAAAACCTATAAAGGAGACTTAAGAAAAACGGGGGCATCCCGCTGACCGTAATCTCAAAACGAGAACAGTCAGGTAAAAATACGGGATAACAAATCAAAAGGAGGACACTACAGATCCTCAACAAACACGAAAAACGTTGCAAAAATGATTGCCTTCTAACAAACTTAACTTGTCTGAACCATCACCAAAACGTCATTTCAGACTCAATTGGAGTTCAAAACACACGATTAACTGAGTTTAGGACCGAAGAACATCACGAAGAACGGGCGGGTATGAATATACTTTGAGCCTTATCCTTTGTTTCTTAAACTGTGAACCAAGCCACACTATAACCCTTCAATAGTCCTAACTGAAGCATGGGTTAGTTCTAAAGCATATTGTTACAAAAGGTATCCTGACTCCTGTAAGGCTTACTCTAAATCTTGAGTTAAATTCATATTCTTACAAAAATTATTTTATCTGCTAAAAACGTATTTTCAAAACATCAAGACATGCATAAAGTTTTCATTATTTGAATATCGTTGTTTGCATATGGTTATTTTTTGACAGCGAAGAAATTTACACGACGAATATCCACCGAACAAAAACTCTCTCAATGAACAAAATCACTTCAAGTGGGAAGACACTTCTAATAACAGATCTCCTATAAGCAAGGGGGCACGACATGATCATTATCTAGCACATCTGGGGGAAGTTAGGTCAAGATTCCAAGAAATATCCCAAGAAATGCTGAATATACCAGGGGCAGGTCTGTATCTAAATCACTTGGGGCATCGAATGTGAATTCCAACAAAAGATTATGTACAGTCGGACAAACACTTCCTGGCAATACTATAAACACTTGCTATTAGGGGAAGTTACAAGTTTCCCATAAAGTCCTTTTCATAGGATGACCCCCAGTCAAGTCCCCACAAAGTTGGATCCAGACAACTCCCATCCAGAGTTTCAATCTCTGGAAAACCTTCTTCCCAGTTGAGTTGGTCTCAAGAGGAATCCTCGAGGAGTCCTACTTAAGGAAAATGCCTCTCCAGCATATTGGCAATATGGTTTATTTCCCCAACAAACTACAGATTCCCCAGCTTGAGTCTGCCTATCTGACTACTACAAATCAAGGGACCACAACTTCTCTTCCCTAGTAGACTTTTCTACAACCCTCGGTGAATTGTTGTAAAATATGGGAGACAACCAAATAACAGTTAACTCCCTTTTTCTTCCATCAAGAGATAGCTCCCCAGTAGAGAAACGGATAATGAAGACTCCTGATCTCCTCTCCCCAAGCGGGAATCAACACTCTCCACAAAGTTTTCTTCTCAAGCAAAATCAACACTCCCCAACGGAGTTCTCCTCAAACAACAAAACAGGATTCCCCAGCGGAAACATTCTAAGTAAGGTTTGAAGATGTGCATACTCTTCATTAACAGTCTGGGATTTAGCCTCCCAAAAACTCCCCAATATCTTTCAAGGATTTATTTCCCAAGACAAAATTACATTTCAGCAACATTTCATGCATCATATTTACATACATGATAAATGCATACAGCATAATCTCATTTATTTTGAGAACATCATTACGCCATGCACTTCGTACATCATGACATTGCATGCAGATAACTATTTACCTCTTCAAGAAAGATCAATCAACAGATGGCTATCAATAACCCTTTCCAAAAGGTCAGAGATTAATACCTGAAACCAGACAGGACAACTATCTCAACGACCAGCATTTTCAAGTTCCAGATTAATACCTGTAACAAGCCAGGAAAACTATCTGTGGACGATTGATTTTAGATTAATACCTGTAACTCGCCAGGAAAACTATCTACATGAGGAGATTGAAGATTAATACTTGTAACAAGCCAGGAAAACTATCTTTCTTTCTTAGGTTAGAGATTAATACCTGAAACCAGATAGGACAACTATCTCAACGAATGACAAAAACAAGTTCCAGATTAATACCTGAAACTAGATAGGAAAACTATCTGTGAGCGACTACACGACCAGCTGAAGTAATCCTACATGGGCTCCTTCTCAGATTCTCTTCTAGAAACAGTTCAGATGTGATCCAGATACAGTTGACATTCTGATACTTATTCCAGATTCTCTTCTAGAAATAGTTCAGATGCGATCCAGATACGGCTGACATTCTGATACTTAATCTAGATCCTCTTCTAGAAACAGTTCAGATACGATCCAGAGACGAATATTATTTTGATACTTATTCAAGATTTTTTTCCTAGAAACAATTCTGATACGATCCAAAGACGGATATTATTCTGATACTTATTCCAGATTTTTATCCTAGAAACAAGTTCATATACGATCCAGAGACGGATATTATTCTAATACTTATTCCATATTTTTCTCCTAGAAACTGTTCAGATGCGATCCAGATACGAATCTCATTCTGCTGCTTATTCTAATTACCTTTTAAATACATTCCAGATACGGATGTCATTCTGACACTCATTCAGCACATTACTCAAATACAGTCCAGATACGATCCAAATACGGATGTCATTCTGACGCTCCTTCGGTACGTTTTTCAGATGCAAGTTAGATACAATCCATTTATGGATATTATTCTGATACTCATCCCACTACATCTATTGTTTTAGTATAAATCAATCAGAGATTTATTCTAATACTTCTTCCATTTCTGCCAACAATCACTTTTGGGTGGCATCTATAAGCCCATCTCCGACAACTCTCCATCATCTTTCCAAATGGCATCTTTAATCCCATTCCCTACATAGTCAACTAACACATCATCGAGTGCAAATTTCTGGGCACTTTAGTGTTCAATCATCTTCCACCTTCAAGTCACGAATGGCGGGCTCGCCAATCTAACTCTTCAGGTTTAAGAAAATTGAACAGGGGCAGTTGTTGTACCCCAAAATTTTCCCTCTCATTTCTCAAGAATTTTCTCACAAGTTCTTCCATGACCAAGTTTGCAGCACTGATACATTAATTTAGGTTTAGATTGGCACAAGGACAAAATGGTCAAAATACACACTGAAAAGTCAAACTTTGACTTTTGGATCAAAAATTAAGTTTTCAAGAATCACATTTCATCAATACATGTTAAAATATGAAGTTGGTTCATCAAGAAAATCAAAAGTCAAAATTACTTTGGAAAAGTCAAAGTTCTAAACACTTAGAAATTTTTCTAAGTGTTAAGAAAATATGATAAGTTCAGAACTTTTGGCCAGATTTTCATCATGATGCAAATTGATTCGGGAAGAACTTCTGACACAAGAGTTGTAGATCTCAATGAGATCTAAAACATTGCAGAACAAAACTCTTCCTAGAGATGCTGGAATTTCAAGTTATAAATCCTTGAAGACACGTCCACGAAACTAAAACACATAGTAAATTCTGAGATGATTCAAAGAGGGATTACAAATTATGTTACAAGCTTTCTGAAAAGTCTGAGAACTCCTTCAGATCATGCTGAGGCACGGAGATTCAAAGATCAGAATTTAGACGTTGGTTCTTAATCTAAGTTACGTTTATGCTAAACTTATGATCCAGTTTCAAGCTATGCTGCATAATCTCATGTTGCATGCCTTCTTGCTTGTTAAATCCCATCATAATTTAATGCTTACACCAACTTTTGAGTCCTTATCCCAGTGTCTAAGCCTTTATCCAAAGGATCTTCCCACGTGTGGCATAAAAGTACCATTGTTGTCCTTGAAAAGTAAACTTTTGTACAAAGTTTATTTTAAACCCGTACTTTACTTTGCTTCTGAGTGTACTTCCCCACAAATCATGCCTACAAACTCAGACTAGGCGTGTTTAAAGCTGCTAACCACCATACCTTGCCATGAAACCATGCTTGTCTAAACTTGCTTCAAAAAAAGTCAACGATCCATAACACATGATGGTTGTACTCCTGACTTCTCCAAGCTTCTAAATCTTTTGCCTATAAATTAAGCTTCATTTGCAAACTGAAAGAGGATTGGAAAAAAGCCCTGAAACTGCAACACAAACACAAAATCTGATAGTTTCTAATTTTTGGATCCAAACTCTAATTTTCCTTGTGCGTTACTTGGCCAAAACATCCACACAGTTTTTGATATACACGTAGAAGCTTTCCCAACTTCTGTTTTCAAACTATAATACAATCTCCACCAATCTCCATTCCAAAAATCATAACTTTGCATCTTATGTGCTCTAGAGCAATCCAACCATCCACAACTCAAGTTAAGGTTTGCTTTAACTTTCTGAGAACTTGAGGAAGTTGACCAGAACGTCACAGCAATCTGAACTAGACTCTAACTCATAAAACAATTTCCAGCTGCAAGGTAAGTTTCTTCTGATTTTCATCTCATTACTTATGCATTGTCGAGCTTTCAATTTCAAGACACAATGTAGATATCATGGCTCTGAATCTGTACATATTTATAGATTTCATTTATATGGCCTAAGTAGGGAGAATTTCAGATCAGAACTTTCTTGAGAAAATTAGGGTTCAAAATTAGGATTAGCAAAATTCATGCTTGCTTCTGGTTTACAATTTTGATGCTTTGTATTTCTGAAACCATGATGAAATTTTTGATAACTTCTATGCTTGCATTTTCCATTTTTTGTTGAGAAATGACTAATTTGCATATACTCTGTGTGATCGGTGGAAATGGAACTGACTGTTTAAAGCTGGTTCGCGAAATGTCGCGGTAAGCAAGAGTCGCCACCATCTTTTATTTTCTCCAACATGGACAGGACAAAAGCACAGCAAAATTCCTTATGAGAACGTTTCTCGGTTCGGGAGGTAAATTTATAGAAAGGGAAAGTGTTAGCACCCTTTCTATCCATGGTTATCCACGGGCTCTTAGGTACTTGCTCACTATGTTTTCAAAAATGTTTGCTTTTCTTGTGTTTGTGGGTTTCGAAAAAAAAGTTCGTTTGAAAACTTCTAGGCAACTCTTGTATCAGTCCTCAAGAGTGTATGAAGTATTTATTTGAAAACTTTTTGAAAGTGTCGGTGTGAAAATATTTTTGATTGTTTTTTAGAGATCAAGTATCCATGAGTCATCTACCTACCCTAAGGAATTAGGCTGTGTAAATGTCCTTAAGGTAGTGCCATCCCACCATTGAGAGGTAGGTAGCACCAACGTTGGAGGTGTTCGGGTCAATTCGATTTTAGGGACAGTGTGGTCACCGAAGCAACAGTTAGGACACCTTAGAAGCTACCCTTATGTCCTAGATCCTTTTTTAATCCGAGGCAACCGTTTCGAGGCAACTGTTTCGAGGCAACTGGATCATGGACATAAGGACCGCTAAAACGTCCTATACTTGACGACCACGTTTCGAAGGCAACGAGTGAGGCGTACCCTAGAAGTGGTGTGTGTATTTGTGTGTTGTCTTCAGTTTAACAGTTATCTTTGATCAGGGCATTGTGAGCTACGCGTTGTTTTTAATTACCATACATTCTTTCATGCAATTTAGAATTTAGAAGTGCGGGAAATTAAAAGACGGAAACATAAAAAGCTACGCTATTACAAGACGCGGGTCTATACATCGCCAAAATACAAAGACCCGTTTTTGATAAAAGATGCAGAAAGTAAAAAATGCGGTAAACCTAATTACTATTACATCCGGAAAGCAGTTACATAATAATCAATAAAAAAAATAAGAATAACGCGCGAAAAGAATTAAAATTTGGACGTCCGAGGGTTTTGACCCTTTTGAGAAATTAAATGAAATTAAAACTTAATTAATTATTTAAAGAAAGAGAAGAAAGTGTTTTTTATGTTTTTGGTATTTAATGAAAATAAGAAAATAAAATCAAGAGAAAACCCTAATTCTAAATTATTTTAATTATTAATGAAAGATATTAAAGTTAACCTAATTTTAAGCTAATTAATTAATTTACATATTTATGTACAAAAATAATAGTAATTAAATAAGAATAAATAATAATTAATAATAAAAAAATCAAAACCTAATTCTATGTATTTTTTATTTATTAAGAAAAGATTGAATTTTAACCTAAATTAAACTAAATTTAATTGTTAGAGTTTATTTACAAAAATATGTTAGTGGTGAAATTAATAATAATTAAATATATTTCACAATTTTGATTTTCTGTTTTTATTATGGAAAAAATTATTTTATGGTGAAAAACAATTTAAACAAATAAAAAGAATTAGAAAAGAAAAGAAAATAAAATTAAAAAAAGATGCAAACCAAGGGGGGTTTCAGGCCCAAATGGAGGTTTGTTTGAGGAATCCTGGCCCATTAAGGCAAGGCTCGTTTGACCTTCCAGATTGAGTGCATATTGGTTGACTAGAGTGTACCATAGGCTTCAATCTGTGGCCATTGGATTATTGATCAGGACATCTGGCAAGCCAACGCGTGAGGGTGTATCATGGAACGTTTGAGAAGCGCTACACCTGAAAGTGTTAAGAAAAATATGAAGAATATATGGGGGGACCTGGGAATCGAACCCAGGTCCCAATGTTTGCAAGGCACATCCTCCACCAACTGAGCTAGGCAACGCGTTTGTAGTATAAGTGGAAAACAATAGTTATATAAAAAAACAAATATTAATGATATAAAACAAAAAAATACGCACGCAGTTTGAATCACCCAACCACGTGATGGCACGCATGTCTTCTTCTCCGTTTATACCTGCAACATGAACAAGATAGTGGGGGTTTTAAACCCCCACTAAGTGTAATAGTGAAAAATAGCGATTACGCCCACAGAATATATAAATTGAGCGCGAGAGGTTGGTTGAATTCGTCTGGCCTTGACGAATTCAACCATGCTCATGGCTTAGTCCAATTTTTCCTGATACCTAAAGCCCTAATTTGAAGCTTCAGAAAACCTAATTTTCGTCCATGGTGGATCCTGATTCAGACAGCGTTAGCTCAATTAAACTGTACCAATCGCTTCAGAAGGTCACTATTAATGTAAATCAAACAAGAAAAATGGTTAAAAGCGCATGAATGATGATATGTCAAATTGGAAAACAAAGCAAACCGTATGGCTCGTGTTCTTGGATTCTTTGCGCGTTTGGACTGGTTCTTGATTGCAAACGCTTCCTGGAGGCTTAGGCAACGTATTGGAATCCTTTTTAGGCCTTGAATTATACTGCAAGTATGTTTTCAGTTTTCAAGTTTCTCTTGAAAATTTGCAAAGTGAATATGGAATATTGGCAGCTTTCACGTGTATGTCTCAGTAGGGTTTTCTTATGCATATGTATGTGAAGCAAATTAGGTCAAAAATAAGCCCATGGATCCATGAATTTATGACTTGAATATTTGATTTTCAATTATGTGTTTTTCAATCTTTTTTCCATGAAAACTTTGCCAATTATGGAAGATCTTGTCCCCTTGGATGATGCACGAAATCCTTAGCATATTTGGAGTATATTTGCTGCATAAAAAGATTTAAAAAAGCATATCTTTGAATTTTCTTATAATTAAAACTAATTAAATGAATTAATATAAATATAAATCCAATTAATTAATTAATTAAAAATAAGAAAATAAATCATTTTGAGCTCAATGGGTCGTGCATAGGCTTTGGGTAATGATTCAAGGAAGAATTTGAGGCCCATTAGCAAATTTGAAGCTTTTTAGGCAAAGTTGACTTTTGAAAGTTCCCAAAAATTTCCCAACTTCTCCAATGCATATCTTACTCAATTTTGAAGCTATGAACATGTTTTTGGACATTTTGGAAAGGTCTTGGAGTCCTCTAACCAATTCCTTTGGTCCCATGTCATTTTGATTTACCAATCTCAAGTTATGGTCTTTGACTTAAAGTGCCTTTTTGTTGACTTTTGAAAATGACCTATAATGTTGAAATTGATAACTTTTTGTGAGAGCATTTCTTGGACTTGGAGTGTGAATATGAGTTGTAGGAAATGTCATCCCCTTCAAAATGAGCATTGGATGGGATTTTTCTGATAAACCATGAGGAAGTTATGCCTTGGTCAATTTGCAGTTGACTTTTCAACTGTCCAAAAATAGAAACTTTTGCATCTTGAGACTTTTTGAGCCATGCTTGTGGAATCATGATCAAGAATTGATCAAATGATGATTGTGGCTTCAAAATAAGATGTTGACCAAAAATTTTGACTTTTGACTGTCAAATGACCATTTTTCCCCTACAGTTGACTGTGAAGCATTTAGGGTTTTTTGACTGTGTAACTTGATGTTGTGAGTCTTGAAACTTGACATATGAATGCTTGACAATGTATGTAGGCATATGGGACTTGATTGGACCCTTGAAAACCTCAATTTCTTTGCAAGAACCAAAACCCTAATTTTGACTGTGTTAGGAGGCAATTGGACTGTGCAACCCTTGAGAGATTTTGAACCATCTAGAGATTGACCTTGACAAATCTTGAAGAATATGGGAGGGCAAATTTTGGGGTACAACAGTTGCCCCTGTTCAATCTTCTTAGACCTGAGGATGTAGATTGGCTGGCGTGCCTTTCGTAATCCGAGGGTGGAAGATGATTGAACATTAGAGTGCCCAGAAATTTGCACTCACATAGCAGAACGTTAGCAGTGTGATGTAAGGAATGGGCTTACAGATGCCATTTGGAGACTATTGGTATATGGATGGGCTTATAGATGCCATTTAGGTGTCGATCGCGTAAGAGATTCCTTAGCGAGAAACTTGCGTACCTGAGAAAGAAAAATAATTATCTGGCCTGTTACAGGGGTTGATCTTCAAACTCTTCATGTGGATGTGCCCTGGCTAGATACAGGTGTCGAATCTCTAAACTCTTCAGACGTGCCCTGGCAGGATACAGGAATCGAGTCTGGAATTAGTCGTCAATAGATACACCCTAGCAAGATACAGGAATCGGATCTTTAAACTCTTCAGACGTGCCCTGGCAGGATACAGGAATCGAGTCTGGAATTAGTCGTCAATAGATACACCCTGGCAAGATACAGGAATCGGATCTTCGAACTCTTCAGACGTGCCCAGGCAAGATACAGGAATCGAGTCTAGAATTAGTCGTCAACAGATACACCCTGGCAAGATACAGGAATCGGATCTTCGAACTCTTCAGACGTGCCTTGGCAAGATACAGGAATCGAGTCTGGAATTAGTCGTCAACAGATACACCCTAGCGAGATACAGGAATCGGATCTTCAAACTCTTCAGACGTGCCCTGGCAGGATACAGGAATCGAGTCTGGCAAATAGTCGCTCACAGATGTTCCCTGGCTAGCTACAAGTATCGAATCTGGAATTGCGATAGTTGATGGTAATCACCTTTGTATTTACCTTTGTCCTGAAAAGACAAAACGTTAGTTGTATGCAATGTCATGATGTATGACATGCGTGATGTTCTCAGAATAAATGAGATTGTATGTTTATGATGCGTATGTGCATGCTATAATGTATGAAGATGTGATGTTCATGAATGTATTTTTGTCTCGGAAAGTAAATCCTTAACGAATGCCGGGAAGTCAAATCCTGGGCTGATGTTGAAGAATAGAGCTTTTTTTGTTTCCGCTGGGGATGATGGTTGCGAGGATACACCGGTAGGAGAAGATGACTCCGTTGGGGAATAAACTTGGCGGATAGATTACTCTGCGGGGAGTGAACTCTGTGGGGAAAGAGAGGTACTTTGCTGAGGTTGATGATAACTCCGCTGGGGATACCATTGATAAGTTCTGTTGGAAGTTTTGATGAACTCCGCTGGGGACAGGAAGACTTCGTCGGGGACGATCTTTCTGTGGCAATTGGCTGAGGATAACCCAGTTATATCCTGGTGGGGAAATAACCTTTGAATAAAGCCGGGGGAGCGTTCGTACTCTGCAGGTGATAAGCTTCCAAAATCTACTGGGGATAAGCTTCCAGAAATCTACTGGGGAGATTGATTCAACTCTCCTGGGAAGACTTTTGAATTGTACTGGGGAAATGGCTCCACTGGGGTGTCTGGTATTCCGCCGGGGAACAATCTTATATTTCTGTCGAGGAATATTAAGACTGTCGGGGATGCTTGCTGAGGAATGTTTGTGTACTCCGTTGGGGAATGTTGAGATCTTCTGGGGGATAATCCAACTTCCTTAAGGCTGACTGAGGATAACCCTGCTCGGGGAGAGTGTTGCTGACTTGCCGGAGATATTGTTCCTTGTTAGGGTTGATGGGAGACCAGCTGCTTAGGAGAGAATGGTTGAATCTTATCTTACTCGGCGGGGAGTAAAGGTATCTGGGTTACATTCTTCTGCCGAACTTACCTTGGTACCTTGGTGGACAGAGCAATTAGATCGCTTAGACAACTCATTATTGCCCCTGTTTCTGATGTTACCTGTAATTAATCCTTTGTTTCGCATGCAAATATTTATGAGTTAGCAATTAGTGTCAAATGCATATATCAAAAATGAACATTGGACGTTCTTTGCAAAACAAAACAGAAAAAGGAAAATAATTGGCAATTTATCTGAATAGTGAATTTGTATTGATTTTTGAATTTGCCCGTAAATAGGCGTTTATGTACAAGAGGCTGACGTCCTAGTAGGAGAACACCGCCGAACAACAGAGTTTATACAATTTTGTGAAAAGGGAAAACAAAACATCTATGTGAAAAGAATAATCCCAGTGGGTTCCAACTCTACTATCGCCTTTATATCTTCGAGCGTCTCATCACTTGGCTGCTTAGTTGAAGATGAAGCTGACTGATCGATGCCGTCTGAGCCTGATGTTGATACCGGATTCTGGATGCAAGGTGATCCAATGAGACATAGTATTACGCTTTAATCCCTAACTTTTGTCTGGACCGCCCTTTCGGGTTTTCAGTCCACCGGGATACCCATTTTTGCCCAAGCCGCCCTTTCAGGTTTTCGACTTGCCGGGTGTACAGATTTTTTTCCATTTCATCCCATATTTTTGCCCGAACCCTTTTGGTTCGCCGGGAAGCCCTAATTTTTGCCTAGGTATGTCAACCTAGCGGGTCTTTTATCATGCGTAGTATCTTTTTACTATGTCTGCATTTGCGGGGTGAGGAAGGTCGTCACCATCCATGGTGGTTAGAATCATGGCTCCTCCTGAGAACACATGTTTAACCACAAATGGCCCTTCGTATGTGGGGGTCCATTTTCCCCTGGGATCACTTTGAGGAAGAATGATGCGCTTGATTACCAGGTCCCCAACTTGATACTCTTGTGGTCTGACTTTCTTGTTAAATGCCCTGATCATCCGTTTGACCATGACAAATAGCGGCGAGTCTCTTTTCGTCGATTAAATTTAATTGATCAAGTCGAGTCTGGATCCAGTCATCTTCACTCAAGTCTGCATCCTTCATTATCCGGAGAGAGGGTATCTGGACTTCAATCGGCAAGACTGCCTCCATGCCATAGACCAAGGAAAAGGGGGTTGCCCCGGTTGACGTCCTTGCTGAGGTACGGTACCCATGAAGAGCAAACGGTAACATCTCGTGCCAATCTTTATAGGTCACTGTCATCTTCTGCACAATCTTTTTGATATTATTATTGGCTGCTTCTACTGCCCCATTCATCTTCGGTCGATAAGGAGAAGAGTTGTGGTGTTGTATCTTGAATTGCTCGCAGAGCTCAGTGATCATCTTGTTGTTAATATTGGTACCATTGTCCGTAATGATCCTTTCTGGGATGCCGTAGCGGCAGATCAGATTGTGACGAATGAACCGTGCCACGACGTTCTTGGTTACTGTAGCGTAGGAAGCTGCCTCAACCCACTTTGTAAAGTAATCGATCGCTACCAGGATGAAGCGATGCCCGTTGGATGCCGTAGGTTTAATCTCGCCGATCATATCAATGCCCCACATTGCAAAAGGCCAAGGTGCTGTCAAGACATTCAGGGGTACTGGAGGAACGTGCACCTTATCTACATATATCTGGCACTTATGACATGTCCGAGAATGTTGGTAACAGTCGGCTTCCATTGTGGACAAGAAATATCCTGCCCGAAGGATTTTCTTTGCCATGGTGTGTCCACTGGAATGTGTTCCGAAGGTACCTTCATGCAGTTCTGCCATGATTCTTTTCGCTTCAGTTTTATCCACACAACGCAACAAGGTTGAATCATGGTTTCGCTTGTATAGAATGTCGTTGCTGAGGAAGAACTTTGTTGCGAACCTTCTCAGAAACTTTTTATCATTGATGGATGCACCTTCAGGGTATTCCTGAGCTTCCAAGTACCTCTTTACCTCATGATACCAGGGTTTTTCAGTTACCTCTTCAGCCTCAAGGTCGCAACAATATGCAGGTTCGTCCAGTTTCCCGATAATGATTCGGGGAGCCTCATTGTCCCACTTGACTTTGAACATGGAAGACATTGTAGCTAACGCGTCCGCTAACTGATTCTCCTCTCTTGGGAAGTGTTCAAAAGTTATCTCCGTGAAATGGGGGATCAATGTCAACACACACTCTTTGTAAGGAATAAGATTTGGGTGTTTCGTATCCCACTCGCCTTTGATCTGATTGATCACGAGAGCGGAATCTCCGAAGACACTCAGAAACTTGATCCTTAAGTCAATCGCAGCTTGAAGACCCATGATGCATGCCTCATACTCCACCATGTATTTGGTGCAGTTGAAACATAGCCGGGCAGTAAGTGGAGTATGAGTGCCTTGAGGGGATATGATCACAGCGCCGATGTCGTTACCCAAAGCGTTGAAGGCTCCGTCAAAATGCATAGACCATCGGGATCCTTCCTCAGGTCCTTCATCCGGTCCAGGTACTTCACAATCAGTCACTACCATGATGTTCTCGTCGGGAAATTCAAAGTTCATTGACTGGTATTCGTCCACTGCCTGGTATGCCAAATGGTCTGCCAATACACTTTCTTTGATAGCTTTCTGAGTCGTGTACTGGATGTCATATTCTGTCAAGATCATCTGCCATCTTGCTATTCTTCCAGACAGAGCAGGCTTTTCGAATATGTACTTTATTGGATCCATTTTCGAGATCAACAGAGTAGTGTGAGTCAGCATATACTGTCTCAGCCGGCGAGCAGCCCATACCAAAGCGCATCAAGTTTTCTCGAGCAGTGAGTATCGGGTCTCACAGTCGGTAAACTTTTTGCTAAGGTAATAAATGGCGTGCTCTTTTCGGCCAGACTCGTCATGCTGCCCCAGCACACAGCCCATTGAGCTGTCAAGTACTGTCAAGTATAGTATTAGAGGTCTCCCCTCAACCGGTGGCATAAGAATGGGTGGTTCTTGGAGATACTCTTTGATTTTGTCGAAAGCGGCCTGACATTCATCATTCCAACGTACTACTTGATCTTTCTTCAGCAGCTTGAAGATTGGTTCACAGGTAGCAGTTAGGTGCGAGATGAATCGGGCAATATAATTCAGACGTCCTAGAAAGCCTCTGACTTCTTTCTCTGTCTTGGGGACTGGCATCTCTTGTATGGCTTTCACCTTGGTAGGGTCCACTTGAATACCCTTGTCGCTCACGACGAAGCCTAGCAACTTTCCAGATCTTACCCCAAATGTGCACTTGTTTGGGTTCAACCTCAGCTTGTACAACTTCAGACGGTCAAACAGCTTCTGCAGATGGTCAAGGTGTTCCTCCTCAGTTTGAGACCTTGCAATCATATCATCGACGTATACTTCAATCTCATGGTGGATCATGTCATGAAATAAAGCGACCATGGCACGTTGATAGGTTGCCCCAACATTTTTCAACCCGAATGGCATGACCTTGTAGCAGAAGGTGCCCCACTGAGTAACAAAGGTAGTCTTTTCCATATCTTCAGGAGCCATTTTGATCTGATTATAACCTGAAAAACCATCCATGAAGGAGAACACCTTGTGCTGAGCAGTATTGTCAACCAAAACGTCGATGTGAGGCAGGGGGAAGTCATCCTTGGGGCCGGCCCTGTTCAGGTCCCTGTAGTCAACACACATTCGGACCTTACCATCTTTCTTCGGTACCGGAACCACGTTGGCAACCCACTGAGGGTAAGAAGTCACTGCTAGAAACCCGACATCAAATTGCTTCATAACCTCAGCTTTGATCTTCTCGGACATCTCTGGACGCATACGGCGGACCTTTTGTTTTACTGGCGGGAAGTCTTCCTTGGTAGGCAAGTGATGGACCACAATGTCGGTATCCAACCCAGGCATGTCTTTGTAGGACCAGGCAAAGATTTCCACATAATCATGCAACATCTGAACCAACCGTTGTTTTACACTGAGCTCTAGATTGGCACCAATCTTAACTTCCTTTCTGTCTGCCTCAGTACCCAGATTTACCGTTTCCATTGGCTCTTCATGTGGCTGAATGGCCCTCTCTTCCTGAAGTAACAGTCTTGCAAGCTCGCCAGGCACTTCGCAATCATCTTCACCTTCGTCTTCGGCTAAGTTGATCGGATTTTCGAAGTCATAACTGGCAGTAGCAGAGTCGTTACCAGTGAGATCCAGAGTGGATTGGAACCTGTATGAGTGAGTGTGTGTAAATATAGCTGTTTTGCAATATATAACGAAAGAAAGAAAGGGAGCACAAGGTTTGAAATGCGAAAAACGTCCAATGTCTTTATTCATGATATATGGAAATGACAAGTAATAAGCCCTCACAAATGAAGCCAACGGTGCCCCGGGTAAGACACCGGGCCATAAAGTTTCAATTTATTGTTCATTACAAATTTAAAAAAAAAAAAAGGAATTCATTACTGAGTAACAAAAGTAACAGGTATGTAGTCTTTTGTAGTCCAATTGTTCAGTCCACCGTCGGTCGTCGGGTAGATCCAGCTATCAAACTCAGATTCCTCCGCATCGCCTTCAATGGCATTCACTCTCGGGTTGGTGATGAACACGGGAGGTCTTCCGATCCTTGCTTTGTGTACAGCCCTCTGAGCCTCTGCAGTGAAACCCAGCCCAAACTTGTCAGCTTTTGGAGTAAAATCAGGGAGCCTGCCCCAGTTTGCACATTCACCTTTTTCAATCACAGCCCGGGCGTCCTTCAAGGAAGCCATCTTCAAAGGAAAGTCTTCTTCAATAACTGTCTCTGCTGACGCCAATGTTGGAGGCACCTCTTCAAAATGTTGAAAGGGGGTCTCAATGAACTCCCCGTCCATCTCTATATACTGGAACGAGTTCGGATGACTAACCATGTATTCTTCCTCCCCCTGCACTGTAACAATCTTCCCTCTGACAGGGTATTTGAGCTTCTGGTGTAGAGTGGAGGTCACTGCCCCAGCCTTGTGGATCCAAGGTCGACCCAGCAAACAAGAATAAGATGGACGAATATCCATCACATAGAACGTTGAATCAAAGACTTGAGAACCAACCCGAATCGGAATGTCCACTTCACCATGTACTATCCTCTTCGACCCGTCAAAGGCTCGGACCATGATGTTACTAGGCTTCAACTCCAGACCCTCACAATCCAACCTGTCTAAGGCTTTCTTGGGCAATACGTTCAGTGAAGAACCGATGTCTACCAACATGTGTGCGAGAGTAGTGCCCCTGTATTCAATGGAGACATGCAGGGCATCATTGTGGTTCTTTCCCTTGGCGGTCAGATCAGCATCAGAGAATCCCAACCCATTGTATGCGGTCAAGTTGGCCATACAATCAGTAAATTGATCCGCGGATGTCTCTTGTGGCACATGAGCCGTCTTCAGAAATGAAATCAGGGCCTTGGCATGGGCCTCTGAACACAACAGCAGTGATAGCATAGATATTTTAGAGGGGGTATGCCCCAGCTGTTCAACGACGTTGAAATTGCTCTTCTTAATGATCTTAAGGATTTCCTCCATCTCTTGTTGTGATGCTTCAACATTGACAGTCTTCGGTGCCTCCATCCGGGCAGGCACATCAGCAATCCCTTTGCCCCGAGTGTCAGATGACTCGGCAGCAGGGGTAGAAACTTGATCAGGAGGGGAAACAGGCGCACTTGTAGGCGTGATTATAAGAGGTCTTTGGATAACTGGTGGCACAATGTCAGGCGAGAAGAGCCTGCCACTGCGAGTAACTTTAGCGGGACCGGTGATGTTACTGATACCGGTACTAGTGTTGAACTCCTGCTTTACTCCAAGTACATACACATCTGCCCCATAGTGCCATGGGACAGCCTTGTCAGATTTATAGGGGAGGGGCCCCGGAACAGTAATGATAATAGGTGCAACAGACATGATTTTGACGGGCTTCCTCGGGGGAGCCTTGGTAGGATTATTGAAGATGGTGACAACGGATACTTCTTCAGTAGGAATACTAGGAACAGCGGTCTTCTTGAATAAGATCTCTTTGCTATCCATCAGGTTTTGGACGCCCGACTTCAGCAACGGGCAACCAGTAGGCAAAACAGCACATAGAAGGCAACCCTCGCTACAACCCGGAAATAAACCGGCCAGCAACAGGTTCCTCTTGACAGTCAATAAAGGAGTAGCAACATCATCCACAAAAACAGCATACAGGTCTTCCTCAATAGCATTTACTCCATGCTGGGGCATAGGAGCAGTCACAACATTGGGCCTTTCGGGCGCCTCAAACTGTATTTCCTTGGCGTCGATAAGGTCCTGGACCTTATTTCTCAGGGCCCAGCAATCATCAGTAGAATGCCCCTGGCTATCAGAGTGATAAGCACAGCGGGCGTTTGGATTATACTTCGGAGAGGTTGTGTTTACCACCTTCAGAGCTTCTCTGACGGTTACCAAGTTGGTCGATAGCAGTTGCGGCAAGATCTGCGACAAGGTCATACTAAGCCGAGTATATTCTCTTCTGGGTCTCTCACCCCTTGGTTGGTTAGGTTGCCGAGGAGCAGCAGCAGGCTTTGCAATTACCACCGCGTTGACAGCTTGGCGGCGTTCTGGTTTATTTTGCCTTCTAGGCCCATACACAGCACTGGCTTCCTTTTTGAAAGGCTTCTTCTCAGAACTTGAGGACGCACCTTTCTGTATCTTTCCTGATTTCAAACCAGCCTCTATCCTTTCCCCAGTCAGAATGAGATCTGTAAAGCCTGCAGACGAATTGCCAATGAGATGATTGAAGAATGGCCCGGATAGGGTCCCCAAGAACATGTCCACTAGTTCACGGTCGGTTAATGGTGGCTTCACCCTACCAGCCAGGTCCCTCCACTTCTGCGCATACTCTTTAAAACCTTCTCCCGATCCTAGCGGCATACCCTGGAGTTGGGTACGTGTAGGAGCGAGGTCGGCATTATACTGATACTGCTTGTAAAAAGCAGTAGCCAAGTCCTCCCAGTTATGAACCTTGGTTCCATCCAGCTGATAGAACCATTCGAGATGAGTCCCTGAAAGACTCTCCTAGAAGAAATGGATCCATAAGTTCTTGTCCATAGTGTATGGTTGGATCTTCCGCATATAGGATCTGAGATGTAGCTTAGGGCAGGACGCCCCTTCATACTTTGCAAAAGATGGTGCTTTGAACTTATGTGGGATTACCACCCCAGAAGATAAACCCAAGTCTCCGAAATCCAAACCAGGCACTTGTTGAATTTCTATGGCATTCAGGCGATCTTCTAACTGCTTGTACTTGTCTTCAGCTGGAGGGTGTTGCTCCTCATTGAAATCAGTCTCGTTGTCAGAGACCACCGGACTAGGAACCCTTCCCCCTTGGGGACTGCCTTTTCCCACAGAAGAACCAGCTTAATCAACCTCATTCTGCAGTGTGTTACCAAACCTCCGGCTAGTGTTGAATATTACAGTTCTCTTCTTCTTCTTCTTGACCGGCAGAGCCTTCAATTCCTCTTGACCTTGGGCTAAACTCATGATCAGCTCTTGGAACTGGGCGTTCTGAGCCTGGAGGGCCTTGATGGATTGCTCAGTAGATGATTCAGGATTCATGATGGCGAGCTGAAATAAACAGCGAATAAGATTAAACCACCTGTAAAAAAGAGTACCTGTTATGCACATGATGCATGATATGCTGTTTATGCAATGCATTCAAGGGTTCGAAAGTTCAAATTTGTTGTAGACAAAAAGGAACACACGTTATCATTAAGAAATAATTGTTCAGTACATCAAAGCCTCATGGGCAAACATTACAAAGTAAATCAATCCCAAAAGACACTGCGCAACCTCTTTGGAGCTATGTAAGTGTTGAGAGTCTTTTCCTCGTGCAGTAGGCGGGTGAGCTCCAAGACCTTCTTCTCACTAGCATGTAGACTGGCTTCAAGAGAATTTCGTTCTTCCTTAAGCTGGATCCAGCTCTTCTGCATTTCTTCCCAGGATGTAGGCATGTCAGGATGTTGAATGGTGTAGGGCACCTCTCCTTCCAAAACTGGCTCTTTGATCACAGGGAGAACATAAGGATATGGCATCACTAACTTCTGAGAGCGGGCTCGTACCCACTTGATAAGGCTCCAACGGGATGGAGTTCTTGTGCCCTAGTGTCTTGCTGTCTACCTTGTTGGGTATCCTCCAAGCTCTGATAAATCTCTGGCGAAGTCCTTGTGCATCGTTGTCGAAGTCAAAAACTATGTCAGGAATTAACATGTCATGAGGGCCGTCCCTCCGAGCATAACCAAACTGTCTCAAAGACAGACACGGGTTGTAAGTAATACCTCCTCTGATTCCAAGTAAAGGAACATTAGGAAACTCCCCGCAACGATCAATGATAGTGACGTATTCTCTGGACCGAGAACACCAATGTATATCAGCATGCGTAAGAGTCATCAATCGTTGTGACCATCTCAAACCCCGCTCATTCTTCAAAACTGATTGTGGAAGGTGCGAAATAAACCACCTTCCCAGGAGAGGAGTGTAACACATAAGAACACCTCTTTTTCTCATGGTTCGAGTGTAACATGAGTGAAGGATGTCCCCAAGCAACGTAGCTATAGGATTCCTGGACATGAAGATCTTGACAGCATTGATATCTATAAGCTGATCTGGATTCGGGAACAACACCAACCCATAGACCAAGAGTGCCACAACTTCTTCAAAAGCTTGTAGGTCAAGGGAATTCCAACATTCTTGGGCCTTCTCAAACAGAAACCTGGCCAAGAACCCTTTGATACCACTTCTAACTTCCCAATGTCCCTTGATGTCAGATGGTTGTAGCGTAATGCTTTAGCAATCTCTTCAAGTTTGGGTTCCTTTTCCGTACCGTTGTAGGGTAGTTGACTAAGGATAGGGATCTTCAGAAGCTGGGAGAACTCTTCCAATGTAGGCACCATTTGATAATCCAGGAAAGTAAAGCAGTGGTGCAGAGGGTCAAAGAACTGGAAGAGGACCTTTATCATATCTTCCTCAATGTTGGTGTTGACCAAACTGATGAGTCTTCCATGCCTCTCACTGAAAGAAGAGCTCTCGGGAATCCTGGATGTAAGTTCCTTAAGCTGAGGAGGGATCCTTACAAGGCTGATCTGAATTGTCTTTCTGCGGATAGTTTCCATATCCTACAAAACAAGAACAAAGATGAAGATTCGAACCCCTGAAATGGTTAGTGGATGCATGTGATGTTGTATGATGTTATGATGCTATGATAAAAACACACCACAAGTATCCACAAAAAGCAAACATGGTAAGGCACACAAGTCACACAAGATAGCCCTTAGAGTTTAGGCCAACATGGGGTCTAGGTATTACCCTCTTAAAGTTGGTGGGCTCAAAACCTGTCCTATCAAAAGTAACCGGGTTCTAAGGATCTCAATATCATTGGATTGTTTTATGTGTTCATCGTTTCGATTTAGCCACTGAACTGGCGATCGAAATATTCCAAGAAAACAACCCTCAACTGAGTGTAGTATCGAGTATCAACCAACTTCGGACTGCACCAAAGTCAGTTATCTCACTACCCTAAAGAGGCCAGGATGGTTCAATTAAGGTTCCTAAGGTCAGTTGATGCTTCACGACACCACGTGGCGGCCCCGTACTCTCCTTGACTTGACTCAAGGGTTACCGGTACTCACCAAAGTGCCACATCAACGTAGCAGGCTACTTCAACCGTGTCGGTATACCCTGCACAGTTCCCTCACAGTCTTGATGCTACTTTCTAAGAGGTATCCCCCAGATCCGGGTTAGGATCTATAGAACTCCCAAGACAGGCCCAATAATACTAAAGCAATCAAATCAGGCAATTGAAAACATAAGTATGATCTATCCTAAGGTACACCTCACTTTAAAGTATCCCCAGCAGAGTTACCAATTCTGTGATCGGTGGAAATAGAACTGACTATTTAAAGCTGGTTCGTGAAATGTCGCGGTAAGCAAGAGTCGCCAACGTCTTTTATTTTCTCCAACATGGACAGGACAAAAGCACAGCAAAATTCCTTATGAGAACGTTTCTCGGTTCGGGAGGTAGATTTATAGAAAGGGAAGGTGTTAGCACCCTTTCTATTTGTGGTTATCCACGGGCTCTTAGGTACTTGCTCACTATGTTTTCAAAAATGTTTGCTTTTCTTGTGTTTGTGGGTTTTGAAAAAAAAGTTCGTTTGAAAACTTCTAGGCAACTCTTGTATCAGTCCTCAAGAGTGTATGAAGTATTTGTTTGAAAACTTTTTGAAAGTGTCGGTGTGAAAAGATTTTTGATTGTTTTTTAGAGAGCAAGTATCCATGAGTCATCTACCTACCCTAAGGAATTAGGCTGTGTAAATGTCCTTAAGGTAGTGCCATCCCACCATTGAGAGGTAGGTAGCACCACCGTTGGAGGTGTTCGGGTCAATTCGATTTTAGGGACAGTGTGGTCACCGAAGCAACAGTTAGGACACCTTAGAAGCTACCCTTATGTCCTAGATCCTTTTTTAATCCGAGGCAACCGTTTCGAGGCAACTGTTTCGAGGCAACTGTTTCGAGGCAACTGGATCATGGACATAAGGACCGCTAAAACGTCCTATACTTGACGACCACGTTTCGAAGGCAACGAGTGAGGCGTACCCTAGAAGTGGTGTGTGTATTTGTGTGTTGTCTTCAGTTTAACAGTTATCTTTGATCAGGGCATTGTGAGCTACGCGTTGTTTTTAATTACCATACATTCTTTCATGCAATTTAGAATTTAGAAGTGCGGGAAATTAAAAGACGGAAACATAAAAAGCTACGTTATTACAAGGCGCGGGTCTATACATCGCCAAAATACAAAGACCCGTTTTTGATAAAAGATGCGGAAAGTAAAAAATGCGGTAAACCTAATTACTATTACATCCGGAAAGCAGTTACATAATAATCAATAAAAAAAATAAGAATAACGCGCGAAAAGAATTAAAATTAGGACGTCCGAGGGTTTTGACCCTTTTGAGAAATTAAATGAAATTAAAACTTAATTAATTATTTAAAGAAAGAGAAGAAAGTGTTTTTTATGTTTTTGGTATTTAATGAAAATAAGAAAATAAAATCAAGAGAAAACCCTAATTCTAAATTATTTTAATTATTAATGAAAGATATTAAAGTTAACCTAATTTTAAGCTAATTAATTAATTTACATATTTATGTACAAAAATAATAGTAATTAAATAAGAATAAATAATAATTAATAATAAAAAAATCAAAACCTAATTCTATGTATTTTTTATTTATTAAGAAAAGATTGAATTTTAACCTAAATTAAACTAAAGTTAATTGTTAGAGTTTATTTACAAAAATATGTTAGTGGTGAAATTAATAATAATTAAATATATTTCACAAGTTTGATTTTCTGTTTTTATTATGGAAAAAATTATTTTATGGTGAAAAACAATTTAAACAAATAAAAAGAATTAGAAAAGAAAAGAAAATAAAATTAAAAAAAGATGCAAACCAAGGGGGTTTTCAGGCCCAAATGGAGGTTTGTTTGAGGAATCCTGGCCCATTAAGGCAAGGCTCGTTTGACCTTCTAGATTGAGTGCATATTGGTTGACTAGAGTGTGTAGCGGTGAAAATCGGAGATCAAGCTATTAATTAACTTGACTCGCAAAAGCAAGAGTCGCCACCGCGCTTTATTATTTCCAAGGGAAAAGGGAAAAGAGCAAAATAAAACCCTAAAGTATGCAATGTAAAGTAATATTTAAAAATAATGAAAATACAATGCGTTTTTAAAAGAGATCGAGAGTTCGGGGGTTGGTTATACAATGGGAAGGTATTAGCACCCAATGCATCTGCGGTACTCCGCAGGAACCTTTTGAAATATTTGTTTTTTTGGTTAAAATTGTTTGTTTGATTAAAAATGGTTCGTCTGGCTAAAAATAGGTGTTGGCGAGATTTTGAAGATGTGATAACCTAATGTCGAAGTTTTGACTTAAAAATGGGTGTGAGTTTAAAAATTGATTTGTAAGAGATTTGTCTTAAGATTAACAAAACTAAAAAAAAATATGAAGGGATTTCACATAATAGTATTATATACTCGATGACATGAAGTCAACAAATTAATTCTTTCCCTTGGATTTAAAACCACAGACAGATAAATAAGCTAAGAGTATATCAAACCTCAGGTGAAAATAAATCACAAGCCGACAGCGTCAAAAAACCAGATGTAAGATAATACTCCCAGCAACGAATAAAGCGCAATGAACCACAAGCGAGAAGTGCAACGCGTGAAAATAAATCACGGAAAAAAGAAATCGTGGATGACGCTCACGGTATAAGACTCCCTACATCACATGAAAAACTCCAACAAACAGATAAACAGGATAACAGAGAAATAATATGAACATCTCATGTGAAATAAAGAATCAAGCTATGGGACCGGAATGCGTCGAATCGAAGTCCATAAAAAACTGGTCAGTGAAGTTTATACATTCATTATATATTCGAAAATTAAATCGAGCTCAAAATTTGAAATCACAATGAAATGATATAAAATAGACAACACAATTTAAATTTATTTACAAGATAAAATTCCAACTAAATCTAAAACTCAAAAGTTTCTATTAAATAAAACAATAAGAAAATTAAATCACAAATTGAATTTATTTACAAATGAATTGTTTAACTAAATTCTAAACCCCAAAAAATTATATGCCCAATTATATTTTATTATTATTAAACATTAAATCAAGACAATAAAATAATATAATAAAATGTAAATGCTAAAGCATGGAGTTGTAAAAATTAAATGGGGGTGTCTAAAGTAAATGAAACAATGGGCTTAGTGGAACTTCAGCCAAAACAAATAGCAACATACAACCCATATATTTTTAACAATTATAAATATAATCAGGCTTTATTTTAAAACAAAATAACTATATAAACAAAAAAATGATAATAATCATAAATCAAATTAAAATTAAAAAGGGAAAAATGGAATACGATTGTTGGCAGAGGTGAGAGGGAGTTTCACGGAAAGTGTGAAGGGCAGAAGGAGAGGTTTGTGTGTAGCTTGCGGAATTTGAAGGGCGATTGTGAGGTGATAGCGGAGTGGGTTTGTGGCTAATGAATAGAGACGGAAGATTGTTGGAAGGCGATGAAGATGGAAGGAAGTTGTTGATTGCGTGTTGTACAGTTGGGAGAAGGGTTAATAGATGGAGGTTGTAGGTGGATTGGATGCGGATTGATAATGTTGTTGCGTCGAATTGATGAAGCTGTGGATGTTGTCGACACTGGAGAAGTGACAGTGATCTTGCTCTTCTCGCGTGAAACAGTAACAGCATCAGCTTGCGCACCTTGATGAAATTCCGGAATCGAGGCTTTTCCGAACGGAAATCCGTGGTATTATCGAGTCAGATCTGAACTCGAACAAATGAAACAAACTCCAAATCACAGGAATCGGACATCTCGCTCTTGCTATCACATGTAAAACAAAAAAAAATAAACAGAAAATTAAAGATGAAATCGAAATCGGCGACTGATATAGTCCGGATCCGATCTTGTTAGTGTTGATTTACTATGGTTGAAATGAGGTATCCGTGAGTTTTTCGGAGATCTTTGTTAATGATGGTAGATGAACAGAAGCTGTTTGACGGAGGGGATTAATGGTGATGCGGAGAGTAGTTGCTGAGATTGTTGCGGCAAGGTAGCTAAGTGTGGTCCGGTTGTTTTGTGTGGTTTCAGAGGGAGGATTTGATGGCAGAAATTGAAGGGAGATAAAGGGAGTATGCGATGGATTGTGTTGTTAAGATTGAAGCGAGAAATGGAGTTCAGTGGATTGAAGAGTTAGAGTATTGAAGGTGAGTTGAGCGGAGGTTAGCGCACAGTGAATGGAGATGGTGGTGGTTAATAGGAGATGAATGATGGGGATATGGAAGGAGATTGGAGGTGGATAGTCGTCTGTGTGTTAGAAGATAGAGATGGAATTTGGGTTGCGGAGCGGAAGAGAAGAAGGGATTTACAGTGAGAGCGAGAGTGAAGAGAGATAATTGGAAATTTTTTTTGTAATAGAGAGAGGAAGAAAAAGTCAAACGTAATTGCTTACTGTAAGTGCTTTTGGTTGTTGTTTTTGTTTTTTGGTACCATACAAAGAAAATTAA
The DNA here is from genome assembly GCA_948472305.1 of Vicia faba. Lineage (NCBI taxonomy): Eukaryota > Viridiplantae > Streptophyta > Magnoliopsida > Fabales > Fabaceae > Vicia > Vicia faba. Next base: position 1,325,920,771 of record OX451739.1, read on the forward strand.
GAGGTCTTATATAGACAAGTGAAGAAGAAAAAATTGATTTTAAATTCAATCATGATCCATTGATTTGCATTTTCTCTGTATCAATCCAGCACTTTTGCTAACAGCCAATGAGAGCATAGTATAGTGTAATCAATATATTTTTGTGACAAAAACGTCCTTAAATGATAAAATAAAATAAAAACCTAAAATTATAAAAAATAACTCAATTTAAAAATGATTTTTTTGAATATTTTATGAATAAAAATAAAGACCCAAAATGATCGAAAATGATAAAAAACGGACGAAAATTTATCCGAAAAAATAAAATGAACACATTAAAATAATCTACATGTCACAAAGATTAAAGAAAAAAAAATTCAAGAAGTCAAAAATCAAAAATAAAATAATAATAAAAATATCAGACTAAACAGACGTTTAAGGTTAAAAACGAGACTTCGAACTGTACCGAAAAATTAAAGCGAACATACCGTCATAATCTACGCGAAGCGCAGATTCATAAAATGATCGGTAAAAGGTGAAAACTTGAAATATTTTCTCGCTACTTTCCCGCATAGTGTCGAATTGCTTTTAACAGTCTGTCTATAAAACCGAAATATTTTATTATCGACATATAAACAACTTGGATTAGTGCAAGAAAATAGTAAACAGATAAAAATGAATGAAGTGAAATGTCGGGTATTTTACAACTGAAAGACGATGCAAACTTTGATTTAAACTGACTTTTCCTGGTCAACTTAAATACGACTAATGATGCAAAAATGTGATGAATGAAGATATTTACTAATGATTGTGACCAAATAACAAAATATGATATGAAAGTGCGACTAAAACGTATTAGGGGCGAAATTTAGGGTGCAATGGGGTGCCTTGATGAATCAGTCTTCGAGAATCCATAATCAACCGTACTTTTGGCTTGGGAGACTCAAAACCTTAATTGAGGCGCGACACTTGATGCTCTTGATCCAGACCCGTCTCTGCACATGACACAAAAGAAAACATGAACATACACCTTTGTATGCGATTAGAAATTAGTGATACATAGGCTAAAAATGTTCAAAACACTTGACAATCTTCGCATAGTCAGAGCTCGAAGGTGAGAGGTTAAAACCAACCGTATTTAGTGACCTTGACTTATCTTAAAAAATGCAAAAACAAAAATGGGATCTTAGGTCAAAAATTGGGGTACAACAGCTGCCCCTATTTAAGTTTCTTCTATCTGGAGATATGAAGATTGGGATCTTCATTTCGACGAGATTGAAGAGACTTAAATATAGGATACACAATTTTTGGCCTTAAGATACCGCGATTATGTTCATGATATGATATGAATGTAATGCTCTGCATTTTATGGGGAATGATGCCATATGAGACAGACTATGCTGGAGAAACCAAGCACATTATACAGTAATCCCACAGAGGAAGAGGTCGTAACTCCACTGGGGAAACAGAGTCATAGACTTCAAATGAGAGACTCTTGAATGATTTACATCAGTGTTGAGACTGGAAAAGAAATGATTTACATCAGTACGAAGACTGGAAAAAGAAATGATTTACATCAGCACTGTGACTGGAAAAGGAAATGATTTACATCAGTACTGAGACTGGAAAAGCATATGATTGACATCAGCATTGAAGACTGGAAAAAGAAATGATTTACATCAGCACTGTGACTGGAAAAGGAAATTATTTACATCAGTACTGAGACTGGAAAAGCATATGATTGACATCAGCATTGAAGACTGGAAAAAGAAATGATTTACATCAGCACTGTGACTGGAAAAGGAAATGATTTACATCAGTACTGAGACTGGAAAAGCATATGATTTACATCAGCACTGAGACTGGAAAAGCATATGATTGACATCAGCATTGTGGCTGGAAAACAAAATGATTGACATCAGCACTGTGGCTGGAAAACAAAATGATTGGCATCAGCACTGTGGCTGGAGATAAACATCTCTGATTTCTGAATTTTACCAAGAACGGTAACATATTTCTTCTTTAACCAAGATATCGCTTGAAAAGGATAAAATAACAAACTTCCCCACGGGACTTTTCCGAAAGGGATGCCATTTGCTGAGTAGACATTATTGTTGGGGATACACAAGCTGCTCGAATAAAGAGGCCGCCACTTGCTTCCTTTCAAAGGTGTTAATAACGTACAAGTTGCTTATGAAGAGACCGCCGCTTGTTGTTTTCAAAGGTGACAATAACATACAAGTTTCTCATGAAGAGGCTGCCGCTTGCTGTTTTCTCTAAGGTATCAATAACATACAAGTTGCTCATGAAGAGACTGTCGCTTGATGTTTTTCAAAGGTATCAATGACACACAAGTTGCTCGTGAAGAGACCGCCGCTTGCTGTTTTTCAAAGATAACAATAACACACAAGTTGCTCATGAAGAGACCGCCGCTTGCTATTTTTCAAAGATAACAATAACACACAAGTTGCTCGTGAAGAGACCGCCGCTTGCTGTTTTCTCTAAGATAACAATAACACACAAGTTGCTCATGAAGAGGCCGCCGCTTGCTGTTTCTCGAAGATATTAATAACATACAGGTTGCTCATGAAGAGGTCGCCGCTTGCTATTTATAACCCACAAGCTGCTCATGAAGAGCTGCCACTTGCTGTCTTCAAAGAATATCAAAGCACACAAGCTACTCATGAAGAGTCCGCCACTTGTTGCCAATAACTCACAAGCTGCTCATGAAGAGCTGCCACTTGCCATTTTCAAGGGAACAATAATACACAAGTTGCTCAAATAGATAAGCTGCCACTTGCTGTCTTCCAAATAATACTAACGTACAAGCTGCTCATGAAGAAGCTGCCACTTGCCGTTTTCCGTACAAGCTGCTCATGAAGAGACCGCCACTTGCCGTTTTAAAAATAAAAAATAACGTACAAGCTACCCATGAAAGGACTGCCACTTGCCGTTTTTCGAGGTGTCAATAATATACAAGTTGCCTCGTGAAGAGACCACCGCTTGCTGTTTCCCGAAAAGATACCCATAAAATATCGTGAAGATATTGCTGGAGGTGAGAGCCAATAATTTCATCGGGGATGGACAAACTGCTCATGAAGAGACCGCCATTTGTCATAAAGAAATCAGAAATAATCAAACTGCTCAAATAAAGAGTCAGTCGCTTGTTGTCATGTCGATATTCCAGAAGAAGGTTGTGATAACACTGCTGGGGGATAAAGTTCATCTTCAATGGGGAACCATGAATAAATCCTTCTTGAGGAGACCAAGTATTTACATTGCGAAATAAATGCACTTTCCATCTAGGTTTCACAGCCTAGAGAGATCCACAGGGTATCATTCATAAGAGACAAAGCTCAATCCAGGAATAAACTGGAGAGAAAACAGTCAAACAAGACTCCATCCAATGAGGAAACAACTCAAATGGGGATTTATCCTATCCAGAGATGGAAAAGGAAAGCTGAAGCAAGATTCTTCCACGAGAGTTAACTCAGTGGGGAATTAGAAAGGAGGCGCACTTTCTGCTTAAGTTGACATTCTATTTGGAAAGATCAAATACGCTATTTGAATAGACATAACCAAGGTATACGTACTCAAAGACATCAAAAAATACAACTGTGCATGCATGATGCAAGTGTGAATGAATAAATGAATGCCATGTATGTGCTGACAAAACAAATAGACAAGATAAACTGGAGATGATAAGACATCATAGCACAACCCCACACTCGGCTAATCTCAACAGGATGGGAACATTATTGGAGATAAAACACAGGCCATCATTGGAGCAAGGTTCTTTTACAACGCTTAAATATCTCTAGAGAGGAAGATATTTTCAGGTAGAAAACCTAAAGTCCAGTCTTCTATTGCAAACAATCCATTGAAAGGATAACAACACAAACAAAGTTTCAGCTGGAAAAAGTCATGCTTAGCTAGAGATACTGGGAACACCACCCTCTGATAATGTGTGCGAAACATATCTTGACAAATCTGGATTGCCCCTGGGACCAATTTTGGATGCCCCAAGTTTACTGCTGATGAGCTGCATGTTGCGCGACAATTCTTGCGAATAGCTTCACTTCTAACATACCCCAAGCTATCTGGTTGATGAGGATAAATCGTCTCAAGCGGATTTTACAAAAGACCTGGCATTCGCCATGCTCTGGTGTCTTCAAACTCTTAGAGAGATTCAATAAATCTCGACGTGATTGCCCCGAATTGACTGTAGTTGGCACAACAAAGTCTTCAACTTTTGCCCCCAATAAAGGGTAAACAAGTTGGGAAAGCATTAACTGGGGGAAGCAACATGTTCGTGCTTACGGTCTTCAGGTGACATGCCCCTGGATATGATTTTTTCTTGAAATGATTCGCTAATTACTCAACATAGTTTCAAGCCTTAAAAGAATAAACTCATCACTGGTGCTTATGTGAGCTTCCTTGATACCAAACAAATGTTTTGCAGTTAGAAAAAAGTTTACAATGAGAATGAAAATTCTAATGCAACAGTTATGTAAGTCTTGAAGATTTTGAAAGATATCGCACAAATTTTGCAAGCTGAAGCACCATTTATTTTTGTATAGGAAAAACATATGATACCAACATAACTATTTAGAACATTCATGGGAGTCAGGAACACTATCTCATTGAAGTATGCTTTCAAAATAACCTTGCTTCAATTAGGACTTTTGAAGGTTGTAACGTGGTCTGGTTCATGGTTTTAGAAAAAAAGATTTAAGGCTCAAAATATTTGGTGCCCACCCCCTTCATGATGTTCTCCAATCCTATGTTCAGTTAATTCAACATGAGCGTTCATCTCTCAAAAGGATTTTGTGACGGTTAAGGAAACGATGAGGCTTTCGGAGTAGAAACCAACCTCATGTCTTTGTGTTTGTAGTCACCAATTTGTTCTTTGCTGAGGACTTTTCTTTGCAGTCCTTTTCTTTGCAATTTTTATTTTCCCTAACTTTTGCCTGAACTAATTCTTTTGAATTGATAGTCCAGCGGGATGCCTTAATTTTGCCTAAGTCACACGTTTTCATGTTTTTTGACTTAGCAGGCTTTTTCTTTTTCTCGATTTTTGACTTTTTGAAAAAATGTGTGACATTAGCTTGTCTTTGCTTGTTGAGAGGATTGTGACTGCCTCGTTTCTTGATGAATGAGGGATAACATTGTGGTTCCACATCCTCTAGATTCATTATACATGAAGGATAGCCTTCGTAGTTTCTCTTCAAAAAACATCTTCCTTATGAATTTTGAAGACTCAGTCAGATTAACTAAAAACTACCCTGCCCCAGGTTAAAATTCAAGGTTTTTTTTGTATAGAAAAGAAACTTCTTCTTCAAAGGCTCAAAAGGGGTTAGCAAGGGATTATCTTCCTTATATCTCCGGTGTTTAGGGATTTGAAACAATGCCTGTACATCATCAGCAAGATTTTATCCAAAAGCAAACAACTAGAGATTTTGTGTTCTTTAGATCATCATCCTCCCTTCAATCTCTACCTAGGCAAGAGAATGAGCAACAAGTTGGTATCATAATGCAAAAAGCAATTTAAAATTTGAAAACAAGTATGAGTGAAATGAATGAATTTCTTCAAGACAAACATACTCATTGTATTAAAATAATCATTCAAATGTAAATAAGTTCTTACATGCAAACAATGTTTTGATAAACAAGAAAAATTACAAAAAGCATAAATGAGTTAATAATCGGGGAAGGCTTTCCATCTGGACTTGAATCACCGAAAACATCCTTCAAAACTCAAAGTGACCATCAATCGTGTTTACTCTTCGGCACGTGCTTGATTTGAACTTCAAAACCAACGTCCTTGAATGACAATCAGTGAATACTTTTATCATCGCTTCGTCCCTCCTAGAAGGATTGACTTAGGCGGCAACCAGAATTTCAACCAAACCAGTTAAGCGCTCCACACTAGCTTTCAAAATAGTCATCTCTCTACGGAGTTCAGAAACCTCTTGCTTGATATTCTCCATTGTCCTCTTAGCGCGAGTGTTGTACTAGTGAGACCAAAGGAAAAAATAAGACTTGGAAAAAGACCTTTGAAAGTGAACCAAAAAACATAGAGTGATGCATGATATGCAAAAGAGAGTTTTTATCTGACTTTCAAGGAGCTCAAGATATTAAGTTGTAAACATCAAAGTATGAAGATTGGATCAAAATGTTGATCAAGTTATCATCAAGATCAATCATCCATTTTGGTGGATTAGGGTTTTCACCCTATCAACACCCAGGATCCATTGAGATTGACGAAACTTGTGATGTTTACAAAGAAAGACCTCCAAATTCCTTGAAAATCAAGTGAAAAGGGTTTTATGGATGCATGAGTGCATGGCTATGCAAAAACCACAAGCAAGGTCACAAATAAAGTCGAAAGGTTCAACGTCACGAGCATGGGGTCAAGGTAAGGAACACCCCCAAGGTATGTACTAACGGTTTAATCACACCTGTAGAACAAGGTTCTAAGAGTTCCCGGAGTCTACATTCCTCCTTTGGATATTACCAACGTCTTGATTACTCAATAATCAACAGTATTCTCAAGAGAAACTCATCCGAGCGTAGCATCGCGTAACAATCACTTCCGGATTACTCTGTTATAATCTCCGTGCTACACCTAAAAGGCCAAGATGGGTTAGGGTTCTATGGTTCCCAGCTTCTCTGGCTCCCCGGTCAAAAATAATAATGTCTTCCCGATTACTCGGTAAACAAATATTACGTTCAAAAGGGCCTTCCACTGAGTGGGGGATCTCATGCCTCCTTCTTCGGGATTACTCCCTCAAAGTTAACATGACTATACCGCACGTCCTATTCCTAAGTGTAACTTAGTCCGGGTATAGGACTTGTCCTTTGTAAATATTATCAACACCCAAATAATATATACATATAATCAAACAATCAAATAATGATAAAACAGATAAAACAAATTAGGCTTAACCCACTTAGGGATGGACCAGCAAGAGGTCAATCTGTCCCCAGCAGAGTCGCCAATTCTGTAGCGGTGAAAATCAGAGATCAAGCTATTAATTAACTTGACTCGCAAAAGCAAGAGTCGCCATCGCGCTTTATTATTTCCAAGGGAAAAGGGAAAAGAGCGAAATAAAACCCTAAAGTATGCAATGTAAAGTAATATTTAAAAATAATGAAAATACAATGCGTTTTTAAAAGAGATCGAGAGTTCGGGGGTTGGTTATACAATGGGAAGGTATTAGCACCCAATGCATCTGCGGTACTCCGCAGGAACCTTTTGAAATATTTGTTTTTTTGGTTAAAATTGTTTGTTTGATTAAAAATGGTTCGTCTGGCTAAAAATAGGTGTTGGCGAGATTTTGAAGATGTGATAACCTAATGTCGAAGTTTTGACTTAAAAATGGGTGTGAGTTTAAAAATTAATTTGTAAGAGATTTGTCTTAAGATTAACAAAACTAAAAAAAAATATGAAGGGATTTCACATAATAGTATTATATACTCGATGACATGAAGTCAACAAATTAATTCTTTCCCTTGGATTTAAAACCACAGACAGATAAATAAGCTAAGAGTATATCAAACCTCAGGTGAAAATAAATCACAAGCCGACAGCGTCAAAAAACCAGATGTAAGATAATACTCCCAGCAACGAATAAAGCGCAATGAACCACAAGCGAGAAGTGCAACGTGTGAAAATAAATCACGGAAAAAAGAAATCGTGGATGACGCTCACGGTATAAGACTCCCTACATCACATGAAAAACTCCAACAAACAGATAAACAGGATAACAGAGAAATAATATGAACATCTCATGTGAAATAAAGAATCAAGCTATGGGACCGGAATGCGTCGAATCGAAGTCCATAAAAAACTGGTCAGTGAAGTTTATACATTCATTATATATTCGAAAATTAAATCGAGCTCAAAATTTGAAATCACAATGAAATGATATAAAATAGACAACACAATTTAAATTTATTTACAAGATAAAATTCCAACTAAATCTAAAACTCAAAAGTTTCTATTAAATAAAACAATAAGAAAATTAAATCACAAATTGAATTTATTTACAAATGAATTGTTTAACTAAATTCTAAACCCCAAAAAATTATATGCCCAATTATATTTTATTATTATTAAACATTAAATCAAGACAATAAAATAATATAATAAAATGTAAATGCTAAAGCATGGAGTTGTAAAAATTAAATGGGGGTGTCTAAAGTAAATGAAGCAATGGGCTTAGTGGAACTTCAGCCAAAACAAATAGCAACATACAACCCATATATTTTTAACAATTATAAATATAATCAGGCTTTATTTTAAAACAAAATAACTATATAAACAAAAAAATGATAATAATCATAAATCAAATTAAAATTAAAAAGGGAAAATGGAATACGATTGTTGGCAGAGGTGAGAGGGAGTTTCACGGAAAGTGTGAAGGGCGGAAGGAGAGGTTTGTGTGTAGCTTGCGGAATTTGAAGGGCGATTGTGAGGTGATAGCGGAGTGGGTTTGTGGCTAATGAATAGAGACGGAAGATTGTTGGAAGGCGATGAAGATGGAAGGAAGTTGTTGATTGCATGTTGTACAGTTGGGAGAAGGGTTAATAGATGAAGGTTGTAGGTGGATTGGATGCGGATTGATAATGTTGTTGCGTCGAATTGATGAAGTTGTGGATGTTGTCGACACTGGAGAAGTGACAGTGATCTTGCTCTTCTCGCGTGAAACAGTAACAGCATCAGCTTGCGCACCTTGATGAAATTCCGGAATCGAGGCTTTTCCGAATGGAAATCCGTGGTATTATCGAGTCAGATCTGAACTCGAACAAATGAAACAAACTCCAAATCACAGGAATCGGACATCTCGCTCTTGCTATCACCTGTAAAACAAAAAAAAATAAACAGAAAATTAAAGATGAAATCGAAATCGGCGACTGATATAGTCCAGATCCGATCTTGTTAGTGTTGATTTACTATGGTTGAAATGAGGTATCCGTGAGTTTTTCGGAGATCTTTGTTAATGATGGTAGATGAACAGAAGCTGTTTGACGGAGGGGATTAATGGTGATGCGGAGAGTAGTTGCTGAGATTGTTGCGGCAAGGTAGCTAAGTGTGGTCCGGTTGTTTTGTGTGGTTTCAGAGGGAGGATTTGATGGCAGAAATTGAAGGGAGATAAAGGGAATATGCGATGGATTGTGTTGTTAAGATTGAAGCGAGAAATGGAGTTCAGTGGATTGAAGAGTTAGAGTATTGAAGGTGAGTTGAGCGGAGGTTAGCGCACAATGAATGGAGATAGTGGTGGTTAATAGGAGATGAATGCTGGGGATATGGAAGGAGATTGGAGGTGGATAGTCGTCTGTGTGTTAGAAGATAGAGATGGAATTTGGGTTGCGGAGCGGAAGAGAAGAAGGGATTTACAGTGAGAGCGAGAGTGAAGAGAGATAATTGGAAATTTGTTTTGTAATAGAGAGAGGAAGAAAAAGTCAAACGTAATTGCTTACTGTAAGTGCTTTTGGTTGTTGTTTTTGTTTTTTGGTACCATACAAAGAAAATTAAGAGGTCTTATATAGACAAGTGAAGAAGAAAAAATTGATTTTAAATTCAATCATGATCCATTGATTTGCATTTTCTCTGTATCAATCCAGCACTTTTGCTAACAGCCAATGAGAGCATAGTATAGTGTAATCAATATATTTTTGTGACAAAAACGTCCTTAAATGATAAAATAAAATAAAAACCTAAAATTATAAAAAATAACTCAATTTAAAAATGATTTTTTTGAATATTTTATGAATAAAAATAAAGACCCAAAATGATCGAAAATGATAAAAAACGGACGAAAATTTATCCGAAAAAATAAAATGAACACATTAAAATAATCTACATGTCACAAAGATTAAAGAAAAAAAAATTCAAGAAGTCAAAAATCAAAAATAAAATAATAATAAAAATATCAGACTAAACAGACGTTTAAGGTTAAAAACGAGACTTCGAACTGTACCGAAAAATTAAAGCGAGCATACCGTCATAATTTACGCGAAGCGCAGATTCATAAAATGATCGGTAAAAGGTGAAAACTTGAAATATTTTCTCGCTACTTTCCCGCATAGTGTCGAATTGCTTTTAACAGTCTGTCTATAAAACCAAAATATTTTATATCGACATATAAACAACTTGGATTAGTGCAAGAAAATAGTAAACAGATAAAAATGAATGAAGTGAAATGTCGGGTATTTTACAACTGAAAGACGATGCAAACTTTGATTTAAACTGACTTTTCCTGGTCAACTTAAATACGACTAATGATGCAAAAATGTGATGAATGAAGATATTTACTAATGATTGTGACCAAATAACAAAATATGATATGAAAGTGCGACTAAAACGTATTAGGGGCGAAATTTAGGGTGCAACGGGGTGCCTTGATGAATCAGTCTTCGAGAATCCATAATCAACCGTACTTTTGGCTTGGGAGACTCAAAACCTTAATTGAGGCGCGACACTTGATGCTCTTGATCCAGACCCGTCTCTGGACATGACACAAAAGAAAACATGAACATACACCTTTGTATGCGATTAGAAATTAGTGATACATAGGCTAAAAATGTTCAAAACACTTGACAATCTTCGCATAGTCAGAGCTCGAAGGTGAGAGGTTAAAACCAACCGTATTTCGTGACCTTGACTTATCTTAAAAAATGCAAAAACAAAAATGGGATCTTAGGTCAAAAATTGGGGTACAACAGAGTGTACCATAGGCTTCAATCTGTGGCCACTGGATTATTGATCAGGACATCTGGCAAGCCAACGCGTGAGGGTGTATCATGGAACGTTTGAGAAGCGCTACACCTGAAAGTGTTAAGAAAAATATGAAGAATATATGGGGGGACCTGGGAATCGAACCCAGGTCCCAATGTTTGCAAGGCACATCCTCCACCAACTGAGCTAGGTAACGCGTTTGTAGTATAAGTGGAAAACATTAGTTATATAAAAAAACAAATATTAATGATATAAAACAAAAAAATACGCGCGCAGTTTGAATCACCCAACCACGTGATGACACGCATGTCTTCTTCTCCGTTTATACCTGCAACATGAACAAGATAGTGGGGGTTTTAAACCCCCACTAAGTGTAATAGTGAAAAATAGCGATTACGCCCACAGAATATATAAATTGAGCGCGAGAGGTTGGTTGAATTCGTCTGGCCTTGACGAATTCAACCATGGTCATGGCTTAGTCCAATTTTTCCTGATACCTAAAGCCCTAATTTGAAGCTTCAGAAAACCTAATTTTCGTCCATGGTGGATCCTGATTCAGACAGCGTTAGCTCAATTAAACTGTACCAATCGCTTCAGAAGGTCACTATTAATGTAAATCAAACAAGAAAAATGGTTAAAAGCGCATGAATGATGATATGTCAAATTGGAAAACAAAGCAAACCGTATGGCTCGTGTTCTTGGATTCTTTGCGCGTTTGGACTGGTTCTTGATTGCAAACGCTTCCTGGAGGCTTAGGCAACGTATTGGAATCCTTTTTAGGCCTTGAATTATACTGCAAGTATGTTTTCAGTTTTCAAGTTTCTCTTGAAAATTTGCAAAGTGAATATGGAATATTGGCAGCTTTCACGTGTATGTCTCAGTAGGGTTTTCTTATGCATATGTATGTGAAGCAAATTAGGTCAAAAATAAGCCCATGGATCCATGAATTTATGACTTGAATATTTGATTTTCAATTATGTGTTTTTCAATCTTTTTTCCATGAAAACTTTGCCAATTATGGAAGATCTTGTCCCCTTGGATGATGCACGAAATCCTTAGCATATTTGGAGTATATTTGCTGCATAAAAAGATTTAAAAAAGCATATCTTTGAATTTTCTTATAATTAAAACTAATTAAATGAATTAATATAAATATAAATCCAATTAATTAATTAATTAAAAATAAGAAAATAAATCATTTTGAGCTCAATGGGTCGTGCATAGGCTTTGGGTAATGATTCAAGGAAGAATTTGAGGCCCATTAGCAAATTTGAAGCTTTTTAGGCAAAGTTGACTTTTGAAAGTTCCCAAAAATTTCCCAACTTCTCCAATGCATATCTTACTCACTTTTGAAGCTATGAACATGTTTTTGGACATTTTGGAAAGGTCTTGGAGTCCTCTAACCAATTCCTTTGGTCCCATGTCATTTTGATATACCAATCTCAAGTTATGGGCTTTGACTTAAAGTGCCTTTTTGTTGACTTTTGAAAATGACCTATAATGTTGAAATTGATAACTTTTTGTGAGAGCATTTCTTGGACTTGGAGTGTGAATATGAGTTGTAGGAAATGTCATCCCCTTCAAAATGAGCATTGGATGGGATTTTTCTGATAAACCATGAGGAAGTTATGCCTTGGTCAATTTGCAGTTGACTTTTCAACTGTCCAAAAATAGAAACTTTTGCATCTTGAGACTTTTTGAGCCATGCTTGTGGAATCATGATCAAGAATTGATCAAATGATGATTGTGGCTTCAAAATAAGATGTTGACCAAAAATTTTGACTTTTGACTGTCAAATGACTATTTTGCCCCTACAGTTGACTGTGAAGCATTTAGGGTTTTTTGACTGTGCAACTTGATGTTGTGAGTCTTGAAACTTGACATATGAATGCTTGACAATGTATGTAGGCATATGGGACTTGATTGGACCCTTGAAAACCTCAATTTCTTTGCAAGAACCAAAACCCTAATTTTGACTGTGTTAGGAGGCAATTGGACTGTGCAACCCTTGAGAGATTTTGAACCATCTAGAGATTGACCTTGACAAATCTTGAAGAATATGGGAGGGCAAGTTTTGGGGTACAACACTCTGGTTGGCGCGAAGAAGAAGATGAAGTTCATCATCAGAACTTACTTTGTAATATATGTTTATGTTTTTACTTCTAATATCGGATGTATAGCCACCCTAGTGGTAAAGAGCGCGTGCATAAGGCATTAGTGTTAAGGGTCCTGGGTTCTAGCCCCATAAGCATATTTTATGTTTATTTCTTAACATTTTTACCCCCTTTGTTTGTCAAAACAGTACTCCTGGACCATAACTTCTAGATATTCTCATCCAACAGAACTTCTAGCCTTCCAGTAACACTAGAACTTCTAGGTTTCCAGTTGCATTAGAACTTATACGCTATCTCAACAACCAAAACTTCTAGCCTTCCAGTAATACTAGAAATTCTAGGTTTCCAGTTGCATCAGAACTTCTAGGCTTTCTTTTGTTTCTAGCAACCCCGGAACTTTAACGCGCCCAAATCCAGGACTTCTGGCCTTCCCCATTTTTGCTAACATTTTCTTTCTGATTTGCAGCGCGCCCGAGTTAAAACTTTTGCTCTCTCTTATTTTGGCAACACGCTGACCCTAACTCTTATTCTCTTATTATTTTTATCATCACTTTTATTTTCTTTAATCAAAAACACGAAAAATACTTTATATTCATATACTTTGCTTTATTTCTTTTAAAAGAAAAAGACTAAAATCATTTCCTTAAGCAAATTTATTTCTCCTCTTAACAAAAACAAAACAAATTTATTTTACATTGCAATTCTTGTACATTATTTCAATATGGTTGTAATAGATAATTAGGACTTTAATTTCTTGCAACCCCCATTTGTAAATTTGTACTCCCCATCCCCAAGTGATTGTAATAGCGTAGGATATTTACTTTATGCAATTTATCGCTTTCATATAAATGCTAGTAAAGTAGGATTTGTATGGGAAGATAAAATCAATCTTAGAAAACACTAATCCAAGATAAACCAAGCATGAAATACAAACACTTGCACACTTGCATCTCTAGGGTTAACTCCGCTTGTTGCCTTATGAAAAATGGCCATGATATGCATGTGAGGCGTCTTAGCAAAAACAATAAAAAAATACAAGATCATAGTCCCTCGATGATGCTTCGAATGTTGCCTTACAAATGATCTTAGTCCCTCAAGAGAAATGCTAAGATATCTCACAACATTGCTATCATGACTATACGATGACCCATGCCCGTCCCTTCACATCCAACGATGGGGCTTCTTACCAAATCAATGGTAAGATAGAAACATATAAAGGAGGAGGAAATGAATGTTTAAGACCTTTTGAGTAGGTAGGATACTCCTAGTTGATTGCTTGCTCACAACAAAAACATTTTATACACCAACACTTTCATTTTGAAACATTTTCAAAAGACAAACACTTTGTACGCGTTTTTATAGAAACGAGAGCCATTACAAAGACACCTTTTCAAAATAACTTTCAAAAACACATTCCACAAACACCTATTTGAACTATTTTCAAAACAACATGTTATACGTATTCTTATAGAGACGAGAACCATTACAAAGACGTTTTCAAAATACTTTCAAAACCCACACCACAAGCACAGTTTCAAACAAAAGAAAGTGATCTAGCAAGCAATTAAGAGCATGTAGATAACTACGGATGAAAGGGTGCTAATACCTTCCATTTGCATAACCTACCCCCCGAACTCAAGGAATAATCTCGAAAGGTCTTTCCTGTTCTTTTCAACCTTTCCTTATTGGATAAAAGAAAAGTCGGTGGCGACTCTTGCTATCCGCAACAATTGCAATCAAACACAAAACATCCAAGTCAGTTCTCCCACCGTGTTACACCAGAAAAAAACACTAAAAGACAATTACTCTTGAATAAAAGTAATAGGAACAAAATCTTTGGTCTCCCAATTGTTGAGTCCACCGTTGATAGTTGAAAAGATCCACTTGTCTATGTCACAGTCGATATCACTGTCCTCCAACACATTGACTCCATGGTTGCTGATGTGTAGTGGTGGTCCCCCGGTGCAAGCACGACGAACAAATCTTTGGTCCCTTGAAGCAAATCCCAAACCAAACTTGTCAGATTTGTAGGGAATATCCGGAAGTTGGCCCCAAATGGTACACCCGCCTTCTTTAATTATTGCTTTGGCATCCTTTAGAGAAGCCATCTTCAATTGAGGTTTGGTAATCTTCGGAATATTGGTAGCAGTCTTGGTTGCAGCAACTGCCTGTGGAACCTCCTCAAAATTCTGACAGGGGGCCTCAATGAACTCGCCGTCCATTTCAACATACCTGAAAGAGTTCAGGTGGCTCACCATGTATTCTTCCTCGCCGTGGATTATGATGATCTTTCTGTTAACTGGTTACTTCAACATCTGATGCAGAGTAGAAGTAACAGCACCAGCCCCATGGATCCAAGGTCGACCCAATAAACATGAGTAAGACTGGCAAATGTCCATCACGTAGAAAGCGGAGTCAAAAGTCTGAGTACCAACTCTAATAGGGATGTCCACCTCCCTGTGCACCATTCTTTTAGAACCATCGAAGGCCCTCACCATAATATTACTAGGCTTTAGTGTGAGTCCTTCACAATCTAACCTGTCTAGAGCATTCTTGGGTAAGACATTCAACGATGAACTTGTATCCACCAGAACATGAGCTATGGTAGTTCCCCTGCACTCAATGGAGACATGCAGGGCATCATTATGCTTGCTTCCCTTGGATGTCAAATTTGCATCAGAGAAACCCAATCCATTGCCAGCTGTCAAACTAGTAACGTAATTCTCGAATTGATCAGTGGAGGTCTCTTGAGGTACATGGGCAGACTTCAGGAATTTTACCAAAGCCTTAGCATGGGCTTCAGAGCACAAAAGTAAAGCTAGCATTGAGATTTTTGAATGGGTCTTCCCCAACTGCTCCACAATATTGTAATCACCTTTCTTTATTACCTTCAGTATTTGTTCCATTTATTTTTTTTAGAAGCCTTAGGAATGACTTCTTTGTGCGCCTTCGTTCGAACAGGCTCAACTAGTACCTCTTTGCCCCGAGTCTCGGTTGACTCAGTAGTAGGGATAACAGTAGGAGTAGCAATGGGATTATTAACAGGAGTAGCAGCAGGAATAATCAAAGGAGTAGCAATAGTCTTTGGAGATATTTCAAGAGAGAAAACTCTTCTACTTCTCATAATTTTACTGGTCCCAACGATGTTGTCGATGTCAGGATCAGTATGTTTAGCAACTTTATCTTTAACAACCAATAGGTCTTGCTTGACGCCATAGTAATAGACGTCAGACCCATAATTCCAAGGAATAGCTTTATCAGAGGAATATGGTATCGGCCCAGGAAGGGTGATAATCAAGGGAGCAAACTTAGGAACAGATGTAATCTTGACGAGTCTTTTGGAGGAGACCCTGGGAGGATTATCGAAAATGGTAATTATTGAGACATATTCACACAAATTTCTTGCAAGGGGAATTTCTAAAATAGGATTTCTTTGTTAATCATCAGGCGTTGGACACCCATCTTTAGCAACAAACAACCATCTGGTAGATACATACATAAGCGGAAACCCTCACCATAACCCGGAAATAAACTGGCTCGCAACAGATTCTATTTAACAATCAGAAGAGGAGTAGTTAATTCATCCATAGAAGAAACAAACAGGCCGTTATTAACAGCATTGACACCCTGGCCATGTTTGGGCATTGGTGTAGTTATTATATTAGGTGTCTCCGGAGGGTCAAACTCAATATCCTTCGCCTCAATAAGAACCTGCACCTTATTTTTCAGAGCCTAACAATCGTTTGTATCATGCCCCGGACTTTCGGAATGGTAGGCACATCGAGCATTTGGGTTGTAGCAAGGAGATGCAGTATTGGGATTCTTAGGAGCCTCCTTTAGGGTGACTAGATTAGACTTCAGAAAGTGTGGCAAAACCTGAGATAAGGTCATGTTGATCCGAGTGAACTGTCTTTTGGGCGCATCCGACCTACGCTGATTGTTTCGTTGTTGGTTTGATGCAGGATTGGAGATCATAACAGCCCCTACCGTTGAACGACGTTCAGTTTTGCTTTGATTTCTCTTGCCATAAGCAGCACTGACCTCCTTCTTTCCAGTGAATGGTTTTTTTACTATACTGGAGGATACATCCCTCTGAATCTTACCGCTCTTGATACCAACTTCTACTCGCTCAACAGTCAAGATCAGCTCAGTAAACCCAGCTGAAGAGCTTCCAATCAAGTGGTTGAAGAATGGACCAAACAACGTGCCCAAGAACATGTCTACCAGCTCTCTATCAGACAGAGGAGGCTGGAGTCTTCCCGCGAGATCCCTCTACTTCTGGGCATAATCTTTGAAACCTTCACCGGAACCCATAGACATACTTTGCAATTGTGTACGAGTCGGAGCGAGGTCAACATTATATTGGTACTTCTTGTAGAAAGCAGCAACCAGATCTTCCCAGTTGCGGATATTGGTTCCTTCCAGATGATAGAACCATTCCAACTGCGTCCCTGACAAACTTTATTGGATGCAATGTACCCACAGATTCCTACCAGTAGTGTGGGGTTGAATCTTGCTAACATATGACCTTAAGTGCAGCTTAGGACAAGAGATATCGTCATACTTAGCAAATGTGGGGACCTTGAATTTCTGCGGGATGACCACCCCTGAGACTAGTCCTAACTCTTCAAAATCCATCCCGGGTACCCTCTGAATCTCCATAGCATTGAGACGATTCTCCAGCTGTTTGTGTTTATCATCAGCAGGAGGATACTGTTCTTCAGAGTAATCAGCCTCTTCCTCATCAGTCTAGGGGTTGTTATTTTCCTTTGTTGGCTTTTCTTCTTGATTGTCCCCCTCATTTGACGGGGTTGCGAAATCTAGAGCTCGCTTATTCGGTCCTCTGAACCTTCTCCATAAATTTAAGACACCAGTTGGTTTCTTTACCTTCTTTGTCTTCTCCTTGATGATAAGAGCTTTCAGATCTTCTTGCCCCTTAGCCAGAGCCAGGAACATTTGTTGGAACTAAGCATTTTGAGCTTGAAGGTCCTTTACTATTTGTTCAAGATCCATTTATTTTGCTGAAATAAAGAGTGAAAAGAATAAGAAACCTGTCTCGAAATACCTGCTTATGTAATGATATGCATGTTAATGTTTATGCAATGTTTTCAAGGACTTCGGGAAATTTAAATTTGCGAGCCAAAATGAAACAAAGATTTTATTAATAATATTCAAAATAAAATTACCTCTTAGGCTTACAATTGAAAATTAAAAACTCTAAAAATATAAGAATCAAATCTCCCATGGGCGCTTCCTCTTTGTGTTGAGGTAGACATTAAGACTATCTTCTTTGTGAAGTTGCTTTGTGAGCTCCAACACTTTCTTCTCACTGGTGTAGAATTGATCTCTAAAGGTATCGCGTTCTTCCTTCAGCTGAATCCATGACATTTGTATCTCTTCAAGATCAGTGGGCATATCAGGATGGAGAACTGTATAAGGAACATCTTCTTTGGTCACAGGTTCCACAATCACTGGTAAGATGGTTGTATATGGCATCATAAGGTTTTGGGAAATAGCTCGTACCCATCTAAGATAGGGCTCCATAGGAATGGAATTCTTATGCCCTAACGTCTTGATATCCACCTTATTTACCATGCCCCGGGATCATATGAACCTTTGACGGTACCCTTGAACATCACCCTCGTAGTTGAATATGATGCCTTGGACAAGCATATCATGGGGACCATCTCTCCGAGCATAATTGAACTGTCTTAGAGCCAAGGAAGGATTATAAGTGCTAACTCCCCTAATGTCGAGGAGTGGGACATTAGGGAATTCCCCACAATGATCAATGATAAAATATCTCCCATAGACCAGGAGTACCAAAGAATATCCGAGTGAGAAAGTGACATTATCCTTTGCAACCAACCCAACCCTTGTTCATTCTTCAATATCGGTTGAGGAAGGTGTGAAATAAACCACCTAGACAACAGTGAGATGTAACACATAATAACCCCTCTTCTCTTCATGGTAAAAGTGTGAAGGGAATGCAAGATATCTTCGAGCAAAGTAGGTATCGGGTTACGTGAGAGAAAAACCTTGACAGCATTAACATCTATGAGCAAGTTCGGATTAGGGAACAATACTAACCCGTAGATTAGAAGAGCTAAGACTTCTTTGAAATCTTGGAAATTCAAATCATCCCAAAACAATTGAGCTTTTTCTAATAGGAACTTGACTAGGAAACCCTTAACTTCGCTTCTTGTTTCTTAGTTGGATATAATATCGGACCGTTTCAGATGCAAGGCTGCTACAATTACCTCTGGCTTTGGAGCCTCCTCTAAACTCGTGAAAGGCATTTTATCTATAATGGGCACCCCCAATAATTGAGAGAACTCTTCCATGGTGGGTACCAATTGATAATCGAGAAATGTGAAGCAATGGTGTTTAAGGTCAAAGAACTGAAAGAGTATCCCCATCATCTTCTCATCAAAGCTTAAGGTAACCAGGTTGAGAAGTTGACCATGTTTCTTGGTAAATGAGGAAGTCTCGGGAACCCTTGATACTAGCTCTTTGAGTTGGAGAGGTATTCTCACAAAGCTGATTCGGATGGTATTTCTACGAACGGAAGCCATGATCTGCAAAACAGGACAAAGATAAACTCCCCTAGTCCTTGAAATGGTTAGTGAAATGAATATGGATGTTATTATGCATGATATTATGTTCGAACAATTTAATCACACACAAGACCTTAGGTTTAGGCTTGCATGGGGTTTATAGGAAAATACCCTCTTGAAGAATAGTTGGTTTAACATGTCTTAGAAAAGTAATTGGGTTCTAAGGAGTCTCAATATCACTGATCTTTCTTTATCAGGTATTGTTTCAGCTCAGGAGATCTTTTCTCGCGGCCGAAATATATCGAAAGTCCGATCTCATTGAGTGTAGCATCGAGTATCAACCAATCCTCAGCTTTATACCGAGGTCAACTATCTCATTACTTTCTAATGTCCAAGTTTGTTCAACTAAGGTTCTAAGGTCCGTTAGTGCTTTATGACACCACACAGCGGCCATGTATTCTCCTTGATTTAATACAAGGGATACCGGTACCAACAAATGTGTCATACTAATGCAGCTATCATTTCAACCATATCGGTTTACATTGTACAGTCTCCACGATCTATTGCTGCTTACCTAAAAGGTGCCCTAGATCCAGGTGTAGGATCTTTACAAGTAAACCCAAGCAAGCCCTTAAAGATAAAGCAAACAAAATATACAAGGAAAGAAGATTAAAATGAACTACGCTCTAAGGTAACCCCACTTTATAAGTAAGTCCCCAGCAGAGTCGCCAGTTCTGTGATACGGTGGCAGAACTGACTGTTATACTCATTTGACGTTTGTATTCACAAATGTTGCGCTAAGCAAGAGTCGCCACTGACTTTTCTTTTATTCAACAAAGGAAAGGGTGAAAAGAACATAAAAAGACATTTTGAGATTATTTCTGAGTAAGGGAGGTAGATTATGGAAAGGGAAGGTGTTAGCATCCTTTTCATCTGTAGTTTTCTATGGCCTCTTAGATCCTTAGCTCATTTTTTAAATACCTTGTGCTTTTGTGTGTTTTTGAAAAAGTATTTTGAAATGCCTTAGTGCGGAGATTTGATTTATGATAACTCTTATATCAGTCCTCAAGAGTGTTGATAAAGCGTTTTGAAAAGGTTTTTGAAAATTGTTTTGTGTAAGTGTAAAAAGTTTGTTTTTGAGCATAGCATATAGGAACTATCTATTTTACTCGAAAGGTTCGTTCTTTTTCTCCTTTCCTTTAGACAGTGTTATCCTACTATTAGTGAGTAGGTAGCCCTAGTCGTTTGGATGTTTGAGGGACATTCGAAGGGACGTTTATATTCACGAAAGCAACTGGGCAAGAAATCTTAGTAACTACCCTATAGTTTAAGATCACTTTATCGAGGCAACGTTGAGAGGGTCATCGAGGGACTTGTGATATTTAAACCGGAGGGTAGCCACTAAAATCTCTCACGTTTCGAGAGTTGTGACTATTTTCCCGAAGGAAACCAAAGTGGGAATACCCTAGAGGTGTATATGTGCATTTTGTTGTATTCAGATATTCTTGTCTTTTGCATTAGGTTTACTAGCGTTTTATTTTAAGTTCTTGCCATACAATCCTATTAGTCATGCATCTAGACAGTTAATAATTTGCAGAAAATAAAAGTGTGGGAATTGTAAATACTAACTATTACAAGGCTTCGGGGAGAGGTAATTATTTACATGTCCAAAAATGAGGGGGATAAAGCAGTGAATATCCTAGTTTAAATCTATTAAATCCAGTATGCAGATACAAAAAATATGAAAAAAATGCGAAAGTTAGAAACGCGCGTGAATTGAAAATACGTCTAAATCCTAGAAGGAAAAAGTCTTTTGTTTGTTTTTTATTTAATAAAATAAAATTAAAAATCTAAATCTACTTAATTTTAATTTATAAAAATGTTTAAGTAATTAATAATTAATTAACGAAATTAATTTTAATAAAAAAGGACTAGAACCTAATTTTTTTGTGATTTATTGATTTAATGTTGATTTAAAGAGTAAAGTCAATAAAAGAAATGAACAAAACAAAAATAGAAATACAAAAAAGGTCCTTCGATCCAGGGAAGGAGATTATCCTTCAATCCAGGGAGGGATGTTGTCCTTCGATCCTGGGAAGGAGGTTGTCCTTCGATCTAGGGAGGGATGTTGTCCTTCGATCCAGGGAGGGATGTTGGGTCTGCAAGAAAACAAACAATAGAAAAAATCATTGCAAGAGGCATGGATCAAAACCCCTGCCTCTGCACGCACGCACACCTTATCCTTCCTGCCCCTAATTCGAATCTGGGTGTTTTTGGCTTGAAACTGGCTATATCATGAGCTTCGAAAGGAAAATTCAGATCATGCCCTTCGATGGCACGATCTTACTCCTGCATGTTACCTTACGTATGATATGTTCATATAAACATAAATGACATTAGCAACGCAGATATGCAAACAATATGTATTTAAAGGGCCTGGAAATATAGATTTGATTTTGTGAATCCTTACCAACCGGAAATGCTTCAACCTGTGAACCTGGGAATGGAATTATTCGTGTAAGGGCCTGGTTGACTTCTTGTGTGTAGTCAATGCGTGTGCGTGTATGGCTGGTGGTGTGAGTGTGGAAAAAGTGTTTCAATGGGCAATGAATTTGTTTGGCTGATCAATGGTTTTTTCTTCGCCCCTTTGCAATGTGCCTTTAACCCTATATTTATAGGGGGTGATGGTGAATGGAAATGGCAAGAAACAGCCATTAATCAGGCTTTGAATGCAGAATCGAAAGCCTTAAACATGTTGCCTTTTTTGAGGATTTTCTACCATTTTGGGTTTTGAATGAACTTGGACATGTTTCACTCCTTGACTCTTTCGAATGCCCTCGTGCCTTGTTCTTTGATTGGCTCTGAATTTCTCCTTTCGATGGCTCAGGGCTTCGTCATTGTGGCTTCTTCGATTGAGCCCCTATTTTCCTTAGCTGCTTGATCTGAAAATATCCAACTAGCCCAATTGAACACTTCCTTCTGGCTTGTCGAAGCTTCGCTTGTCATTTCCTTCAAATGTAATTGTGCATGAGGCTTGGGCTTGGCAGCATGTAGGACTTTGGCCAACAATCATTTTGAACCATACTCATCAAAAGGCAAAACAGTTGTGTGTCCTTCGAATGGACCACATGCACCACTTGGGTGTTCTTCAAATGAGACACCAATGTGTGTCCTTCGAAGGCACCACTTGTGAGTTTCTTCGAATAGCCCACATGCACCTCTTATGCATTCTTCAAATGGGCCACCAATGTGTTTTCATAATGTAGAAATCATGTGCTGAGGGGTTCAGAGATGGAATCAAAGCAAGCATGAGGGAAGTCATTATTTTGTGAGTCGAAGCACACATGAAAGAAGTTCTTGCCTTGTGAATCGAAGGCAAGCATGAAGAGGAAGCCTTTGCCTTGTGCGTTGAAGGAAAGCATGGAGGAGGAACTTGTCTTATGGATCAAAGCAGACACATAAGAGACCAATGCTCAATCGAAGCTTGCATGCAGAAGGCCACTGCTTTGTGAATCAAAACAAACATGCAAGAGGCCACTGCTTTGTGGATCAAAGCAAGCATGTAGGAGGCTACTACTGGTGAATCAAAGCAAACTTGTAGGGGGCTACTTCTGGTTAATCAAAGGAAACCTGTATGAGGCCGTATGCCCAAATGAATCTTGTGGACCAAAGCTTGCTCGAAGGGGACCCAATGCCCAATCGAAGCTGGTGGACCAAAGCTTGAGCAAAGGGGACCAACTACCCAATCGAGCTTATGAATCAAAGCATGATCGAAGGGGGCCAAATACCCAATCGAAGCTTATAAATTAAAACAAACTTGCTCTTCTTTGATTTGATGCTTGAGAGCCTAATATGACCCATGGAAACTTGTGCAGTCTTGACCCAGTAGAAATTTTGTGAGAAAAATCCTGAGAAATGAGAGGGAAAATTTTGTGGTACAACACTAAGAATCACTGTTTCACATTTTCTGATTACCAATTGGTGCCTACCATGGAAGAGTTCTATAAACTATTAGGAGTACCTATTCTTGATCAAATACCCTTCACCGGTATTGAGAAACACCCAATACCTGATGAGATTGCTCTAGCTTTACATTTGGAATGGTCTGACATCGTGGCTAATTGGGAAACAAGAAGTATTGTTAAGGGTTTTCTAGCCAAGTTTATGTTTGAGAAGGCTCAACTGTTTTTGGATGCTCTATATTTGCAAGCTTTTGAAGATGTTTTGGCTCTTTTAATATATGGGATGGTACTGTTCCCTAACCCATACCAACTTATAGATGTGAATGCGATCAAAATCTTCCTATCTCATAACCCGATGCCTAATTTACTTGGAGACATTTTGCATTCTCTTCACGCCCGTACCATGAAGAGAAGGGGGTTCTTATGTGTTGAACTCCATTGATGTCTAGGTGGTTTATTTTGAACCTTCCTCAATCAGTTTTGAAGAATGAATAAGGCATGAGGTGGTCTCAAAGGTTGATGTCACTTTTGCATTCAGATATTCATTGGTGTTCTCGATCTTTGGAGGATGCTACCATTATTGATCGATGTGGGGAATTCCCTAATGTCCCACTCCTTGGCATTAGAGGAGGTATCACTTATAATCCTTGCTTGGCTCTACGAGAGTTTGGGTATGCTCAGAGGGATGGTCCTCATGATGCACTTATCCAAGGTATTATATTTGACAATGAGAACGATGTCCAAAGTTACCGTCAAAGAATTATACGAGCCTGGGGCATGGTAAACAAGGTTGATAGCAAAGCTTCGGGGCATAAGAACTTCATTCCCTTGGAGCCTTGTCTCAAGTGGGTGCGAGCTCACACTCAAAACCTCATGATGTCGTATGTGACCATCTTACCAATAATTGTGGAGCCTATCATCGAGGGGGGGTGTTCCTTACACCGTTCTTCATCCTAACATGCCTACTACCCTCGAGGAATTGCAAAGATCTTGGATTCAACTCAAAGGAGAGCGAGACACCTTTGAAGCCCAATTCTACTAAATCAAGAAGAAAGTTTTGGAGCTCACAAGGCAACTTCGCGAGGAGCGGAACTTGAATTCCTACATCAGTCCAAAGAGGAAGCGTCCATGGGAGACCTGATTCTTTTGTTGTATAATTTCATTTTGTTGTTTTCATTGCAAGCCAAGAGGCAGTTTGTAACCTTTGAATTTATTAATAAAATTAATGTTTTGTTTCCTCTTTGTTTAAGCAAATTTAAATCTTAAAGGTCCTTGAAAACATTGCATACGCATAACATACATCATATCATAAGCAGGTTTTCTGACACAGGTTTTCTCATCTTTCTACTGTTTATTTCAGTATAAGATGGATCTCGAGCAAACTATCAAGGACTTGCAGACACAAAACTCTCAGTTTCAAGAGACTCTACTCAACTTAGCAAATGGTCGGTAAGAAATAATGACACTTCTTGTCACGAAGAAAAAGACCAAAAATAAAGATGTAATCAACACGGGGAAGAGGTTCAAGGGACCCGTCCGACAAGTTCAAATTGAAGAGGACTCCTCCGAAGAGGATGAGAATCAAGATGAAGATGCTAGGAGCACCCGTGATGGGGGTGGAAACAATCAAATCTCTGAGGATGGGGATTATTTTGACGAGTAATATCCACCGGCCTGACAAATATAAGCAACTAGAAGACAAACTAAAGGCTGTAGAAATCCAAGTTGTGCCTGGCTTGGACTTTGGTGACTTGGGTTTGGTTCCTGCAGTAGTCATTCCCCATAAATTCAAGATCCCTGTTTTTGCCAAGTACAACGATTTCTCATGTTCGAAGCTTCACCTAAGATCTTACATCCGCAAAATTCATCCGCATACCGCTGATAAGAAACTATGGGTGCACTTTTTCAAGAAAGTTTATCTGTGACGCAGTTGGAGTGGTTTTACCAACTAGAAGGGACTAACATCCATACTTGGGAAGATTTGGCCACTGCCTTTTACCGCCAATATCAATATAATGCTGATCTTGCGCCAACTAGGGTGCAATTACAAGGAATGACCATGGGTTCCAACGAGGGCTTCAAAGAATACGCTAAAAAATGGAGAGACCTTGATGACATGGTGCAACCACCTTTGACTGATAGAGAGTTGGTAGACATGTTTATAGGAACATTGACTGGACCATTTTTCAACTTGCTGATTGGAAGTTCATCAGCCAGATTTACATAATTGTTCTTAACTAGTGAGAGGGTTGAAAGCGGGATTAAAAGCAGGAAGATAACCATGGCCTCCACCTCAAATGATGTGAAAAAGCCATTTATTGGTAAAAAAGAGACTAATGTTGTGTATGGGTCAAGGAGTCATGCTAGGAAGGACCGTCCTCAGTTAGTAAGTGAAGTTATAATCTCCAATCCAACTTCTACTCAACAATCATAACAACAAGCTAATCAATAAAGGTCGAATGCTCCACTAAGACAGTACAGCAAGATTGGGATGTCCTTGCCACAAGCCCTACAACATTTACTGAAAGTTGAGCTCATTCCACTAAGAGATCTTCCACAAAATCCCAATACATCCTCATCGAAATACAATCACAATGCAAGATGTGCCTACCACTCAAACAGCCCCGGACATGATACCAATAATTGTTGGGTATTAAAGAACAAAATCCAAGACCTAATTAATAACAAGACAATTGAATTAGACCCTCCGCCAACTCCCAACGTGATCACCACACCCATGCCAAATCATGGTAAGGGTGTCAATGCTATTGAAGATGCTTCTTTTGTTTCCTCCGTCAATGACTTTACCATTCCTTTGAAGAGTGTTAAAGATAATTTGTTAAAAGGCAGGGTATTCCTTGGCTGCCTTGAAGATTGTTAATGTTGTGTTGTACAAATTAATTATGGTGAATGGATGAAGAAAGGTATCTAACATCTGATGAATAGCCATGAGATTCTATTTGAGAAAATTCCATCTGTGAAAAGTATGACCAAAAGTGTATCTCAAGAGCTTGAAGATGTTTCCATAATTACTATATCAAACAAACCTATTAGGATCACCTCCAAAGGTCCTATAAGCTTTCTCGTTGAACCAAGAATAGCTCCACTAATTATCACCGCACCAGGTCTAGTCCCCTACTCTTCTGATAAGGTTGTGCCCTGGAACTATGGGGAGGAAGTGTATTACCATCGTATCAAACAAGATTCATGGATTGCCAAAGATGAAACTGTTAACATTACAAACTGTTGTACCCCAAAATTTTCCCTCCCATATTTCTCAATACATGTCAAGTGAGGTCCTCAAATTGCTCAGGGAAGTCCAAGGGTTGACCAGATAAACCCTCTCCTAAGGCAGTCTACCTCAAATTAGGGTTTCAGTTTGCATCAAGGTACTTGAGTCCAAAGGATCCCAAATTCTCACCATTGTCCTAATATGTTCTCAAGATCATCCATGTCAAGTTTCAAGCCTTGCAGAGGAAGTTTGCTCAGTCAATTGCTCAAAGGCCTGAAAATCGAATTAGCTAGGGCAAAAGTCAACTGTGGCCCACATAGAGTCAAACTTCAAGATTTTTGGTCAACATTCTCATTTTAAAGCATTATTCATCATTTCATCAAGGTTTGAGCATGATTCCTCAAGGATTGCTCATAATTCATCAAAACCCAAAAGTTGCTAAATTAGGGTTTTGCAGGAAAAGTCAACTCAACTTTGACCAAGCATAACTTTCTCATACTTTATAAAAAATGACCCATCCAAAGCTCATTTTTAATAGGATTCAATCCCCTACAATTCATCTTCATCTACCAAGTTCAAAATATGCACTCACAAGAAGATATAAATTTGGACATTATAGGTCATTTTGAAAAGTCAACAAAAACACTTTTTTAGTCAAAGCTTCATACATGAACATGGAAGACTCAATTGATATGAGACAAAAAGGGTTGCTTATAGGACATCTCAAGCTTTCTAAAAAGTCCAAGAACACATCTCTGGGGTCAAAATTGAAGAAGTTATGCATTGGCAAAGTTGACCCTTTTTGCAAAATTGTCAGAAGTCAAAAGTGGCCAAAATTGCAATTTTTGTCAAATGGCCCTAGCTTTTTGTGCTTGCATTGAGTTTGTAACATGAACCACTACCCATGATCCTTCCCACTTGTCTTTATTTTATTTTTGTCATTTATTTGAATTTTATTTCAATTAAATCAAATAAAATCAAAATAAAATCATGAAAATATCAAAACTAATCAAAGCTTGAGATTTTGTGCATGTTTAGGTCTCTTATACAGCTGGAAGAAGAATCAAATCGTGCAAGCTTCATTTGGACACAAAAATATTGGACTTGGCTTGATTTGGAAAGATTTGAATAAGGATCAAATCATGATTCAATCATCTTAATTGAAAAAGATTTGAAGCAAATTTGTGAACCTAATTCATTCTTGGGTACATAGAGAACATTGGCAGACCAAAAGCAAGAAGGGACTAGAAGCGTGAAAAGAGAAGAACAACTTTCAAAAAAATCAAGAAAAGGTGCAATCTGATTTCTCAATTCCATGCTTCTTCAAGCCATTCCAAGCATACCATTTGTCTGTTGGGCATCTAAGGACTCTATCCCAATCATTAGCAAGCATTTTCGTGCCTAGATACGCGTTGTAAGTACCCCATGACCTCTATGATTTTTTGAAATCGTATCTCATAAATCTGGCATTGTTAGCATATTTCATGGACATATTCTGAATCCTTGAAACATTTGCAAGCTAATGATAATACTCAATTGCGTTTTTGTTAACCATACAGAAAGTTGCCATGATTAGGGTTTAGGTTTCGTTTTTAGGGGTTTTGCTTGCAGGAACAATTGGCCATGGAAAGTGGTACCATGATACTCGTGAGGTTGAAACGAGTTGATTGGTACCACTGGTATTGATTTATCATGCGTGCATAGGTTTTTGGAGGATCACAGGGTTGTACCTACACCCAGGCAACTGTAGTTAAAAGTCAGATCTTTTACCAACAGAGAGAGGAAGAAGAAGGGTGGCATGGCACCCCCTGATTCGCTTATTCAAAATTCGTGTGTTTGTCATATGTTACTTTGTTTTCCTAATATAATATTTGTTTGATGTTCCATATACAACAAAGCACGCTAGCTCAGATGGTCAGTGTAGAAGGGAAATTGCCAAAGGGCCTGGGTTCGATCCCCAGGTCCCTATATTTGCCAATATTATTTTCTTTTACATCATCGGGTACACATGCATGCAAGGAGATCACTATACGCCCTCAATGATCAACCACCAGATCTCCAACAAGCTAGATCCAAGGGCCATCCTTTGGAGGTCCACAATGCACCCTAGTTAAGCAAGCATACAGGATCTGAAAAGTCAACGTGGGCCAAGGATAATTGGACCCAGAAATTGCTATTGGCACCTCCATTGCTACTAAACCAGGCCCATCTCTTTGTCTTTGATATTTTTTCTTTTATTTATTTGTTTTGTTTATTTATTTTCTAAACACAAAATTAAATTCTTTTTTTTACAAAAAACCATAAAATCAATTTCATCAAATTAGAACTTAGGTTTTTATTTTATATTTATCAAATTTAATTAAATAATTAGTTTAATTTAATTTTAGGGTAATTTTAACCTTTTTGTAAATAATTTAAAATAAATTAGAAAACTAGGGTTTGTTTGACTTAATTTTTTATTTTCTTTTCTTAAAATAACAAAAATGCTTAAATAGGTCAAATAATTATTTTTCTCAAATTAAATTAATTAGTAATTAGGTTTGTATTTACTCAATTAAAACCTTATTTTCTCAAAATAATCAAAAACAACAAAAAAAAACGATTTTTCTTTCAACTAGGTTTTAGACGGGGTCAAAACCCTAATTTTCCCGTTCTCGTTTCATCGCACGCATTTATTATTTATTTTTGCGATATTAATGTAACTGCTCATGGTATGTAATAGCTTAATTAGGATTTTGCTTTTATTTATCGTTTTACGGGTTTTTGGCTATGTAATTAATCCCCCTCCCCGAAGCCTTGTAATAGCGTAGTTTTATTTCTCGCATTTTAATTTTCACAAATATTAACTGTTAGATGTATGATAATAGGATTGCATGACAAGATTGTATGTTAATTTTAAAATGGTTAGCAAACCCTAATGTGCAAAGATAATAACTGGAATCAAATCACTCGCACATGCGCACTCCTAGGGTATACTCTCACTTTGGTTGCCTTTGGTAAACGATCATTAAGTATAGGGTGTTTTAGTGGTCGCCCTCTTGTCTAAACAAAGATCAAATGTCCCGTTCGGAAATGTTGCCTCGAAAATATTGCCTCAGAAAGTTTGCCTCAAAAATGTTGCCTCGAATATGATCTTAAGACACTAGGGTTATTACTAAGACGTCCTAATATTACTTTAGTGATCGTACATCCCTTTCGAATTGACCCTTACAACTCCAACGACGGTACTTCCTATTTCTCAAATAAGTAGGATAGCGCTATCTAAAGGAAACAAGAACAGAAACATTCTTTTTTCGAGTAGGTAGATGCTAGTAGGTACTTGCTCAAAATAAACTTTTTCACACTTACACTCTTTTCAAACAAAGTTTTCAAAAACACTTTGTGACACTTTTGAAGACAGGAGCAAGGTTTAAAACGAAGTAAAACAAAAACTTTTCAAAACATACAAACACAGAAGCAATTTTTAAAATGATGAGCAAGTACCTAAGAGCCCGTAGAAAACTACGGATAGAAATGGTGCTAATACCTTCCATTTCTATAATCTACCCCCCGTACTCAAAATCTCGAAAAAGGAATTTTTCTGTGCTTTTGTCCTTTCCTGTTGGATAAAATAAAAGTCGGTGGCGACTCTTGCTTACCGCGACATTTTGCAAAGACAAACGCAAAATGCAAACCAGCATTTTCCTAAAAAACTGTCGGTTCTGCCACTGTATCATACAAACATTGTTGGATCAAGTAAAGTTACTAGGATGGGGAGGATCTTCTCTCCATAGATTTCACCTCCGACAACCAAAACTACGCCCATTCGTGTTACTGCTGTTAAACCTGTTGCTGATACTAGAGGAAAGGAAAAAATGACTGAGTCTGCCCTGACGGAGGCACCCGCAAAAGATATTACCATTGAGGAACCATCTGCCCAGAAGATGGAGGAGATTTTAAAAATTATCAGAAAAAGCGACTATAAGATACTAGAACAGTTGGGGTAAACACCCTCTAAGATTTCTATGTTATCTTTGTTGCTATGCTCCGAGGCACATGGTCAAGCATTGATAAAATTCTTGAAAATGCACATGTCCCTCAAGAAACTACGGCCGACCAATTTGAAAATTGTGTAGCCAGTTTGACAGCTGACAATGGTTTGGGATTTTCAGATGTAGATTTGACCCCGGCGGGGAAGAATCACAATAAAGCTCTGCATGTTTCTATCGAGTGTAAAGGGACCACTTTAGCTCATGTGTTGGTGGATATTGGGTCCTCTCTAAATGTCATACCCAAAGCTGCTCTAGATAGGTTGGACTGTGAAGGTTTAATGTTGAAACCCAATGACATCATGGTGAGAGCTTTTGAAGGATCAAAGAGAATGGTCCATGGAGAGGATGAACTCCCTATCAAAGTTGGGTCTCAAGTCTTCAACTCAACTTTCTATGTGATGGATATCCGTTTTGCTTATTCTTGCCTACTTTGACACCCATGGATACATGGGGCAGGTGCGGTGAATTCCATACTGTTGTACCCCAAAATTTGCCCTCTCTTTTATCAAGGTTATTCTCACAAGATCTCTTGGACTCAAGACTGCATTGGGGTTTGATCAGCTCAAGACACCTCCTCATGCACTAATGACCAAAATTAGGGTTTGAGTTTGCACAAGGATTCTTGGACTATAAATGCTTCATATGACTTTCAAATATCATTATGAACCCATAAGATTACTCATGACAAGTTTCAGGCCTTGAACCATATTTTTGATCAGTCAATTGGACAGTTGACCTAAAAATCAGTTGTATTGGGGAAAAAGTCAACCATAGCCAATTTACAGTCAAACTTCATAATTTTTTATCAACATCGCAATTTTAGACTCATATGTATCATTTGATCAAGTTTGGATCATAATTCCTCAAGAAATTTGATCAAATCATCAAAAGGGCAAATGGTCAAAATTAGGGTTTTGACTAAAGAAGGGCAATTTCTGATTTTTGACCTAGCAAATGACCAATTGATTTGAAGCATGATTTTAAGGATTCATTTGTATCATCTTGACCTAATTACATGGTTCAGAACATTGCAAATCCATTGGGTAGACAGATGAAATTTGCAGTCAACTGATCAAAAGTCAATTGTACACTAAAAAGTTAAACTTTGACTTTTTGGTCAAAATCAAGTGCCAAGGGTTACAATTCATCAAAACATGTAAAAATGTGAAACTTGTTCATCAATAAATCAAGGATTGAAGATTAGGTTTTAAAATTGGAAATTTTCTTAACTTAGAAATTTTTCTAAGTATAGAAAATTTCTTATTTTTTTTCTCAACTTTAAGCCATTTTTTCATCATGATACAAGATGATTCAAGGAAAGTTCCCAACATGAAAGTTGTAGACCTACATGAAATATACAACTTTTATTCACACACTTTTCCATAAATATTCTTGGATCTCAAGATATAATTTTATGAATACATGCTCATGAACTAGATAACTTAGTGAAATTTTGCCCTAATTTAGGCAGGTTTTGGACCCAACTTCATGGCAATTTTTCACCTAGTTCCAAGAGGATTATTGAAATGCATTTCAAAGATGAGTTATATAGAACATTGCAAGCTTTCCAAAATTTCCAATAACTCCTCAAGATCATTTTTGAGTAGGGATAATCGAAGAGATGAAGTTGGCAATTTCTCACTTTGAATTCAAGCCATTTCATGAAGAACAAAATTCAAATTTGAACCTATGCTGCCTAATTCCTGCTTTACAGGTCCCTAACTTGTTTCTCACTTCATAATTTAATGCTTACTCAGTTGACAAAGCTTTAATTCAAGCTCAAGAGCCTTTTTCCAAGTTGTAATTCCATAAATGGCATAAAGTGGTCATTGCCATTTTGAAAAAGCTTCACTTTTGCAACTTTCTAATTCTTGAGCATTGGACATGTCTTCTCTGCACACACAAGTCTTACAGGCCTAAAGAAAATTGTACAAAGCTTATACCAACCCCAAGCAAGCCAGTACAAGCATGTGAAGACTTGTCCCTTCACTTTGCTTCAAAAGCAAGAAAGTGTGCCAAAAGGCTAGAACACACAAATCTGTTGGAGAGCTGACTTGAAACCTTTCCCATACTAATACACAAACACATTACCACTAGAAACATGATTGAAAAAGGCCTAAAACATTCAAACACTCCATATCACCAAAAAACTATCAAAACTTGCAATTTTTGCATAAGCATAGCAATCCATCATTAGGCTCGTGCGTTTCCAGTTTTAATTATCAAAACACTTTACCTAATTCATATCTAAGAGATCCAAACCATCATCCCTGCACTGTAACTCCTCCTTCTTTATCTGCCATTTTTGTTTTCAAAGCTTGCAGGTTGACTTGGATAGAGAGTTTCAGGCACTTCCAAAGCAAGGCAAGGATTGGAACACACTCAGGGAGGTTCAAGCAAGCTCAAGCAATCATCAGGCCTTCATAAAACTCACTCAAACTCCATTCATAATTTCAACTGAAAGAGGTAAGAATCTCAACTTCTATCTCTTCATATAGGAATCCATTGGCCACGATTTGTGAATAAACAATGTAGACCTCATTGCTACAAAGTTGTACATATATATAACTTGCATTTATTTGGCCTGAGTTGAGAGAATTTTGAACTTGAAGTTCCTGGAAAAATTAGGTTTAAATTTAGGGATTTTAAAATTCGTTTTGATCTTTGATTGTTAGCTTACATGATTTACATGGTTAGAATCGTGAGACAAAATGCTACAACATTCATGTTATCAGTTTCCATTTTTATTGAGAGATGAGAAAGTTACAGAGCTTTTGGCCAGCTTGAGGAAGAAGATGAAGTACAGGGCAAGGGCTTTGTTTGTGTTATCTTTTTGTTGTTTCATATAAATCAACGGATGTATAGTCACCCCAGTGGCAAGGTAGCGCGCTGGTGAGGCCCAGGTCATGGGTTCGAACCTTGGCGCTACCTTTTGTTTTTTCCATATTTTTCCAAGTTTCATTTTTTGGCTATTTGCAGGTTAGGCCTCCATATTTGGGCCATAGCGTTTTTTGCTAACATACTGTCCCCAGTTTGCTTGCTACACCCCCTGCCCAATCTTTTATTATTTATTTTCTTTTCTTTTTTTTGTTTTATTAAATATTTTCTTAAATACATAAAATCATGAAAAATATAAAACTTGACAATTTTGCATTTTGATTATTTTATTTTATTTTCACATAAACAATATTTTTATTAAACTATATATTAATTATTTTTTCTCAAATAAATTTGTAAATATAATATAATAGAATTAGGTTAACTTTTTATTCCTTTTTTATTTTATACTTGTAAATATTTATTGTGACATACAAAAACTAAGTATTTTTTCATAAAATATTATTCATTATTTAATACATAAAAATAATACAAGAACTTTATTTTCTTTCTAAACTAGAAATTAGGGTTAATCTTTTTTAAGATATAATTTCTTATATATATATATATATATATATATATATATATATATATATATATATATATATATATATATATATATATATATATATATATATATATATATATATATATATATATATATATATATATATATATATATATATATATATATATATATATATATATATATATATATATATATATATATATATATATATATATATATATATATATATATATATATATATATATATATATATATATATATATATATATATATATATATATATATATATATATATATATATATATATATATATATATATATATATATATATATATATATATATATATATATATATATATATATATATATATATATATATATATATATATATATTTAGGATTAGGTTAAAATTCCTTTTTTCACATAAAAAATAAAACAAAATCTTTTCTTTGCATATACATATATCATTGCATATTTTATTTAAATATTGTATGTTGTTTATTCCAATATTCGTACAAATTCGATTCGGTTATAATAGCTTATTTAGATTTACATTCTTGCAAATCCCCATTCAAATTTGTATTCCCCCTCCCATAAATTGTTGTAATAGCTTAGTAATCTTTACATTACGCAATTTACCGCTTTTACATACCATGCTAGTAATTAGGGTTTGTATGGCAAGATAAAAACAAATCAAATAGAAAACCCTAATACAAGACAAAATCAAAGCATGAAAATAACACATTTGCACACAAGCATCCTTAGGGTTTCTCCACTTGGTTTCCTTATACAAAAATGGCCATATTATGCATGCGAAGTATCTTGGCAAAACAAACAAATATAAGATCATAGTCCCTCGATGACGTTATTCAAATTTGCCTTACAAAATGATCTTGGTCCCTCAAAAATGCTAAGATACTTTGCAATATTGCTAATCATGGTTATACGATGACCCACGCCCGTCCCGCTTACATCCAAAGATAGGGTTGCTTACCAAATCAATGGTAAGACAACAATGTCAAAGGAATAGAAAATGCACAAGAAAGACATTTGAGTAGGTAGATTACTTCTAGTTACTTGCTCTATTTTCAAACAACTGTCCTTGCTATTTTCAAAACAAACACACACATTTCCAAACATTTTACAAACATTGAAAACATTTTCAAAAAAGACAAAACATCTTTGTATACATTTTTACGAACGAGAATCATTACAAAGATTGCCTAAACAATGGCCTCTTTTACAAAATACCTTCAAAAACTACGCAAAGCATAATTTTAAAATAAAAAGCAAGTGATCTAGCAAGTAACTAAGAGCCCATGGAAAACCATGGATGAAAAGGGTGATAATACCTTCCCTTTTCATAATCTACCCCCCGAACTCAAGAAACAATCTCAAAAGTCTTTCCTGTGCTTTTTCACCTTTCCTTTTGGATAAAAGAAAAGTCGGTGGCGACTCTTGCTAACCGCAACATGTGCGATAAAATGCAAAAACCTCAAGTCAGTTCTCCCACCGTATCACAGAACTGGAGAATCTGCTGGGGATAATTGTAAAAGTGGGGTTACCTTAGGGCTAGATCACATTTATTTGCTTACATTTGTTTGACTTGTTTGCTTTACATTATGGTTCTTTGTTTTGGTTTGAATCCTCCACCCGGATTTGGGAAACATTATAGGTAAATAGCAATACATTGTGGAAAATGTGCGGGGTATACCGACATGGTCTAAGCAATAGCTATGTTAGTGTGACATATTTGTGGGTACCGGTAGCCTTTGAGTCAATCAAAGAGAATACGAGGCCGCTGAGTGATGTCATGAAGCACTAATGAACTTCTAGAACCCTTTACTTGACCAACTTGGCCTTTAGGATGTAGTGAGATGACCGGCTTTGGTGTAGTCCGAAGTTGGTAGATACTCGATACTACACTCATTAAGGGTTGGTTTCTTGGGATATTTTGGTCGCCATTAAAGAGGCTTGAGCTGAAACAATGACCAAGGAAACAATCTGGTGATATTGAGCTCCTTAGAACCTGGTTACTATTACTAGGACAGGTTTAAGCCAACTAAACTTCAAGAGGGTACTTACCTATGAAACCCCATGCAAGCCTAAACTAAGAACTTGTTTGTTTTGCTTGTATATGCATACTTGTACATAACATCATGAACATCATGAGAATCATATGCATCCACTAACCATTTCGAGGATTTTGGAGATTCATCTTTGTTCTTGTTTTGTAGGATATGGATTCACTTCGTAGGAAAACTATCCAAGTCAACCTTGTAAGAATTCCTCCCCAACTCAAGGAGCTAGCTTTAAGGATCCCTGAGAACTATCCATTCACCGAGAAACATGGTCGTCTACTCAACTTGGTCACCTCCAACACAGAGGAGGATATGATGAAGGTGCTTTTCCAGTTCTTTGATCCTTTGCACCATTGCTTCACATTTCCCGACTATCAGCTTGTGCCTACTTTGGAAGAATTCTATCAACTCTTGAAGATTCCCATTCTCAATCAACTACCTTTCAACGGTACGGAAAGAGACCCAAAGCCAGAAGAGATTTCTCAAGCTCTGCACTTGCACTCATCTGATTTCACAACCCATTAAGAAACTAGAAGTGGTGTCAAAGGCTTCTTAGCAAGGTTTCTGTTTGAGAAAGCCCAAAGCTGTTGGAATTCCTTAGACTTGCAAGCATTTGAGGAAATTGTGGCTCTTCTTATCTATGGGATGGTCTTGTTTCCCAATCCTGACCAACTCATAGATGTGAATACCGTCAAAATCTTCATGTCACGCAATCCGATGCCTACATTGCTAAGGGATATATTACACTCTTTTCACACTCGCACAATGAGGAAAAGAGGTGTCCTTATGTGTTTCACTCCTCTCCTGGAAAGATGGTTTATTTCTCATCTTCCCCAATCAGTCTTAAAGAACGAGCAAGGTTCTAGGTGGTCACAAAGGTTAATGATGCTAAAACATTCAGATATTCATTGGTGCTCTCGATCCAAAGAGAATGTTATCATTATTGACCATTGTGGGGAATTCCCTAATGTCCCTCTACTTGGCATTAGGGGAGGCATCACCTACAACCCATGCTTAGCTCTAAGACAGTTTGGTTATGCCCGAAGGGATGGCTCGCATGAGATGCTGATTCAAGGCTTGGTATTCGACTATGACTACGAAGATCAAGGTCTTCGCCAGAGATTTATCCGAGCATGGAGGATGCTAAACAAGGTGGATAGCAAGACTTTAGGACACAAGAATTCCATCCCTCTTGAGCCTTACCTCAAGTGGATACGAACCCGCGCTCAAAGTATTATGATGCCTTATCCTTCCATTCTCCCGGTGATCATTGAGCCTGTTAAGGAAGGAGAAGTTCCATACACTATCCTACATCCTGACATGCCCACATCTCTTGAAGACCTACAAAGGGATTGGATACAGCTCAAAGGAGAGCGATATACTTGAAGCCCAATTCTATGCAAGCGAAAAGAAGGTTTTGGAGCTCACTAGGCTACTTCATGAGGAGCAGACTCTAAATGCCTACATTGCACCAAAGAGGATGTGCACTACTTTTTTATCTTAGAGTTTTGTATTATTTAGCCCAAGGGGCATTGATGTACTCAAACTACATCTTATTAATATAACGTGTGTTTCTTTTTGTCTAAAACGAACTTGAATCTTTAAAATCCTTGAAAACATTGCATGTGTACATATCATTCATCATAACATAAATAGGTCTTTTGCAACGAGTTTCCTCATCTCTCTACTGTTTATTTCAGTAAGATGGATCTCGAACAGACAGTCGAAGATCTTCAAGTTCAAAACATACAGTTTCAACAGTTACTCACAACCCTGGCCAAAGGACAAGAGGAGTTGAAGACTCTGTTGGCCAAAGAGAAGAAGAAGAAAGAGAAGAAACCAACCGGTGTTGTTATCATGGGGAGAAGGTTTCAAGGACAGACTAGAAGAACCTTGAATTTTGCAGCAACATCTGATGAAAGAGAAGGAAAAGGAAAGGAAACAGCAGTTCCGTTAGAATCTGAAGAGGAGGAAGAAGAGGAAGACTACTACGAGGAACAGTATCCTCCAGCTGATGATAAGTACAAACATCTTGAAGAGCGTTTGAACGCTATGGAAATACAAAGGGTACCAGGTCTAGACTTTAAAGAATTGGGACTAGTGTCGGGAATTGTGATCCCACCGAAGTTCAAAGTGTCTTTGTTTGCAAAATATGATGGGGTGTCATGTCCTAAGATGCACCTCCGATCATATGTGAGAAAGATCCAACCGCACTCCGCCGATAAAGACCTATGGGTGCATTTTTTCCAAGATAGCTTATCTGGAACATAACTCGATTGGTTTTACCAATTGGAAAGGGCCAACGTTCACAACTAGGAAGATCTTGCCGCAGCTTTCTATAAGCAATACCAATATAATGCAGATTTGGCGCCTACCCGTACTCAACTTCAGAGTATGGCCATGGCTTCCAATGAAGGTTTCAAGGATTACGTGCAGAAATGGAGAGGTCTAGCTGGGAGAGTGCAACCCCCTCTGTCTGAAAGGGAGTTGGTAGATATGTTCTTAGGCACTCTATCAGGCCCTTTCTTCAAAAAAATTGATTGGGAGCTCATCTGCAGGATTTACTGAGTTAATACTAACTGGAGAGAGGGTGGAAGCTGGCATAAAAAATGGAAAGATTCAGAAGGATTCATATGTCTCTACAGCTGTGAGAAAGCCTTTCACTAGGAAGAAGGAGGTGCCCGCTGTTTACCCACAAAGGAACCAAGGGAGAGCTGAATGCCGACCAATGGTAGGAGCTGTTATGATCCCAAAGCCTACATCTGATCAACCAAGAAGTAATCAACCAAGGGTGGAAAGGCCGGTCCGGCAATTCACCAGAATCAATATGACTTTATCCCAGGTTTTACCGCACCTTCTGAAATCCAATTTGGTAACTTTAAAGGAAGCTCCCAAGAACCCCAACACAACGTCCCCTTATTATCATCCAAATGCCAGATGCGCATATCATTCTGAAAGTCTGGGTCATGACACTAACAACTGTTGGGCCCTGAAAAACAAAATTCAAGACCTTATAGATGCAAAAGAGATTGAGTTTGATGCACTCGAGAAGCCAAACGTCATTTCTGCTCCTATGCCTAGGCATGGTCACAACACCAATGTAATTGAAGAAGATTTGTTTGTTACCACAGTTGATGAACTCTTGACTCCACTCCCAATCATTAAGATAAACTTGTTGAAAGCCGGTATATTCTCAGGTTATAATGAAGACTGCCATCTTTGCTTATCCTCACCAAATGTTTGCCCATTGTTGAAAATAGGCATTCAACGCTTGATAGACAACAAAGAGATTCTGTTTGAAAGTACTCCTGTTTTACCTGTTCCTGTTGAAGATGTTTCAATCATCACCATCTCCGCCAATTCTTCCAGGGTCCCCCAAAATACCCGTTAGGATTACATCGGTTCCAAAAACTACTCCTCTTATAATCACAATGCATGGGCCAGTCCCGTATGAATCAGACAAAATTGTGTCGTGGAATTACGGTGGAGACATCTACTACCATGGCATCAAACAAGATGGGTTGGACGCCGAAGAAATAAACTCTGAAGAAGAAGACTCCGACATTAGCAATATTGCCGGAACCAATAAGATTACCCGAAGCGGTAGAATCTTCTCTCCAGAAATTTCCCCCCCCCCCCCCAAGGCAGTTTTTGGACTCGTGGCTGCTCCAAAGGTGACCTCCGTACCAATAATCATATCCGCAAGTGCTCTTATTGACAAAGACGACACAACCCCTGCTGTTATCCCTACCAACACTCCTACTGCTGAAATTCGAGGAAAAAGTATTCAAGAAGAGCCTGTCCGGATGAAGGCTCAACCATTGACTATCCCTGAAACCTCCAAGAAGGAAATGGAGGAGATCCTGAGAATAATAAAGAAGAGCGACTACGACGTAGTTAAATAGTTGGGGGAAAAATCCCTCTAAAATCTCCATGCTGGCATTGTTATTGTGCTCGGAGGCACATGCGAAAGCTCTGGTGAAGTTTCTGAAGACAGCCCATGTGCCCCAAGAGACGTCTGCTGACCAATTTCAAGATTGTGTGGCCAGTTTGACGGCGGATAATGGCCTAGGCTTCTCGGATTCCGATCTAACCCCAAGGGGAAGAAAGCACAACGAGGCATTACATGTATCTGTGGAATGTAGAGGAACAACTCTGGCCCATGTCTTGGTGGACACCGGCTCATCTTTAAATGTTTTACCAAAGAAAGCTCTCGACATACTAGACTGCGAAGGATTAACATTGAAACCCAGTAACATAGTTGTAAGAACATTTGATGGCTCAAAGAGGATGGTGCACGGGGAAGTGGATATCCCCATAAAGGTTGGGACTCAAACTTTCAACTCAACCTTCTATGTAATGGACATCCGCCCCTCTTACTCCTGTCTGCTAGGACGGCCATGGATCCATAATGCTGGTGTTGTCACCTCCACACTGCACCAGATGCTGAAATACCCGGTCCATGGAAAGATTATCACAGTCCACGGAGAGGAAGAGTATATGATTAGCCACCTCAATTCTTTCTGGTATGTAGAATTGGACGGTGAGTTCATTGAAACTTTTTTTCAACATTTCGAAGAAGTCTCTCAAGAGGTAGCAGTAACCAAGATGGTGTCTCAGATCCCCAAGATCACAAGACCTCTGCTTCAGATGTCATCTCTGAAGGATGCCAAGGCAGTAGTAGAGGAGGGTGGATGCACCATCTGGGGCAGCTTCCGGATATTCCGTATAAATTTGATAAGTTTGGCTTAGGGTTTACTTCAAGTGCTCAGAAGGCTGTGCGACGTGCTCATGCTGGAGGGCCACCTTTGAAGATTAGCAAACGAGAGGTCAATGTAGTGGAAGATGGTGAAGAGGATTGCAGCTTGGAGGATTGGATATTTCCTACTGTTAACGGAGGACTTCACAATTGGGAAGCCAGAGACTTTGTCCCAATAACTTTCATTCCTCGGTAATTTATCTTTACATTTCTGTTGGACTTGTAATATTCACAAACAATTCGCACATTTAAAACCTTGTGTCTTGCCCGAGGCACAATGGTTCATTTGTAAGGGTTTTTATTTCATCTTCATATGACATTCAATGAATCATGGACGTTTTTCACATACAAACTTTTTGTGCTCATTGTTTTTCTTTTACATTTTATTTTTAAAGATGGCTATACCCTTACACACACCCACACTCACAAATGCAGGTACCCCTCCATTCCGGATCCCATGGGTAACGATACTGCTATGGCCTTTTGTGACTCTGAGGATCTAATCTACCAAGCCGAAGACGAAGGTAAGGAAGATTGCGAAGTACCAGGGGAATTGGCCAGACTACTACAACAAGAGGAAAGGGCTATTCAGCCTCATGAGGAACCGGTGGATACAATCAACTTGGGTACCGAGGAGGATAAAAAAGAAATCAAGATGGGTGCCAATCTAGAGGCCAGTGTTAAGAAGCGTCTGATTCAGCTGTTGCATGATTATGTTGAGATTTTTGCCTGGTCATATGAAGACATGCCAGGACTTAATGCAGACATTGTGGTACATTGTCTACCAACAAGAGAAGACTGTCCACCAGTAAAACAAAAAGTCTGCCGCATGAGACCTGACATGTCAGAGAAGATCAAAGCGGGAGTCATGAAATAATTCAATGTCGGATTCTTGGTTGTCACTTCTTATCCTCAATGGGTTGCCAACATTGTTCATGTGCCTAAAAAGGACGACAAAGTACGAATGTGCATGGACTATAGAGATTTGAATAGGGTCAGCCCCAAAGATGATTTTCCACTTCCCCGCATCGATGTCCTGGTTGACAATACGGCCCAGTACAAAGTGTTTTCCTTCATGGACGAATTCTCAGGTTACAACCAAATCAAAATGGCGCCTGAAGACATGGAGAAAACAACATTTGTCACACAGTGGGGCACATTCTGCTACAAAGTGATGCCATTCGGACTGAAGAATGTTGGGGTAACCTATCAGCGCGCCATGGTAGCTTTGTTTCATGACATGATACATCATGAAATAGAGGTTTACGTAGACGATATGATAGCCCGATCACAAACGGAAGAGGAGAACCTTGATCACTTGCAAAAGCTGTTTGAAAGTTTGAAGAAGTACAAGCTAAGGTTGAACACAAACAAGTGTACATTCGGAGTACGGTCCGGTAAACTTTTAGGTTTTGTCGTCAGTAATAAAGGCATTGAGGTCAATCCTGCCAAGGTTAAAGTGATACAAGAAATGCCTGCTCCTCATACTGAGAAGGAAGTCAGAGGATTCTTGGGACGCCTGAACTATATTTCCAAATTCATTTCTCACCTAACAGCTACTTGTGAGCCAATCTTCAAACTATTGAAGAAAGATCAAGTAGTCGGATGGAATGATGAATGCCAATTTGCTTTTGACAAGATCAAAGAGTACTTACAAGAGCCTCCTGTTTTGATGCCACCAGTCGAGGGAAGACCATTGATCATGTATCTGACCGTTTTAGAGAACTCAATGGGGTGTGTATTGGGGCAGCATGACAAGTCTGGCCAAAAAGAGCACGCTATTTACTACCTGAGCAAAAAGTTTACCGACTGTGAAACCAGATATTCACTGCTCGAGAAAACTTGCTGCACTCTGGCATGGGCTGCTCGCCGGCTAAGACAGTATATGCTGACTCATACTACCTTGTTGATATCTA
This sequence comes from Vicia faba, assembly GCA_948472305.1. Taxonomy (NCBI): domain Eukaryota; kingdom Viridiplantae; phylum Streptophyta; class Magnoliopsida; order Fabales; family Fabaceae; genus Vicia; species Vicia faba. Next base: position 1,325,963,552 of record OX451739.1, read on the forward strand.
AGATGGATCTGATAAAATACATCTTTGAGAAGCATGCTCTTTCTGGGAGGATAGCTAGATGGAAGATGATCCTAACAGAATATGACATACAATATACTACTCAAAAAGATATAAAGGGCAGTGTGCTAGTTGATCATCTTGCTCATCAAGCTGTAGAAGATTATCAGTCCATGAAATTTGAGTTACCGGATAAAGACATCATGACATTAGACAACTGTGAAGAAATCAGACCATATGACAGACTTGAACAAGGATCTCGATGGACCATGTTCTTTGATGGAGCATCCAATGCACTAGGTAATGGTATCGGTGCTGTACTCATATCTCCAGAAGGGTGTCATACTCCATTTACTTACATACTTTGCTTCAACTATACAAACAACATGGCGGAGTACGAATTATGCATCTTTGGTCTCAAAGCTGCCATAGACTTGGGAATCAAATCTTTAGATGTGTTCAGAGATTCAACTTTGGTCATCAGTCAGATCAAAGGAGAATGAGACACTAAGCACCCAAACCTCATCCCTTACAAAGAACATGTTTTGACATTGCTACCACATTTTGAGAAGATTACCTTCGAGCATTTCCCGCGAGAAGAAAATCAGCTAGCAGACACTCTAGCCACAATGTCATCTATGTTTAAACTTAATTGGGATAACGAAGCTCCCCAGATCACCATCGAACGAATGGATGAACCAGCACACTGTCACGAGATTAATACTGAAGAGGTAGTAGACCAGCCTTGGTTTCATGAAGTCAAGAGGTATCTTGAGGCTCAAGAATATCCAGAAGGAGCTTCAATCAATGATAAGAAGTTCTTAAGGAGATTCTCTGCTAAGTTCTTCTTGATTAATGGCGTCCTATACAAGCGTAATCATGACTCCATTCTACTTCGATGTATGGATAAGGTTGAAGTGGAAAAGATCATGGCTGAATTACATGAAGGTACTTTTGGCACTCACTCCAGTGGGCATACGATGGCGAAGAAAATCCTACAGACAGGCTATTACTGGTCTACCATGGAAACAGATTGATATCAACACTCTCAGACTTGTCATAAGTGTCAAATTTATGCTGACAAGGTGCACGTACCTCCGGTTCCCCTGAATGTCTTGACGGCTCCTTGGCCCATTTCTATGTGGGGAATTGATATGATTGGAGAGATCAAGCCGACAACCTCCAATGGACACCGTTTCATCCTAGTGGCCATTGACTATTTTACCAAATAGGTCGAAGCAGCTTCCTTCGCTTCCGTTACTAAGAATGTTGTTTCTCGCTTCATCAAGCAAAATCTCATTTGCCGGTACGGTATCCCGGAAAGGATCATCACTGACAATAGTACAAATCTTAACAACACTATGATCACCGCCTTGTGCGAGCAATTCAAGATTCAGCATCACAATTCTTCCCCCTATCGGCCAAAGATGAATGGTGCTGTAGAAGCTGCGAATAAGAACATTAAAAAGATCATACAAAAAATGACAGTCACGTACAAAGACTGGCATGAGATGCTACCATTCGCTCTCCACGGGTATCGTACCACAGCTCGCACATCAACCGGGGCAACACCCTATTATTTGGTTTACGGCATGGAAGTTGTCTTGTCTATTGAGGTTCAGATCCCCTCCCTAAGGATTATGAAGGATGCAGGTTTGAGTGAAGACGATTGGATCCAGACTCGACTTGATCAACTGAACCTAATTAATGAAAAGAGACTTACTGCTATTTGCCATGGTCAAATGTATCAAAAACGGATGATCAAGGCTTTCAACAAGAAAGTCAGACGCCAAGTATATCAAGTTGGGGATCTAGTGATCAAACGTATCATATTGCCACAAAGTGATCCAGGGGCAAATGGACTCCTACCTATGAAGGACCATTTGTAATCAAGAATATATTCTCCGGTGGGGTAATGATCTTGACCACCATGGATGGTGACGACCTGCCACATCCTGCAAATGCGAACATAGTCAAAAGATATTATGCATAAGAGACCTGTTAGGTTGACACACCTAGGAAAAACAAGGGCATCCCGGCGAACCAAAAGGTTCAGGGGAAAATTAGGGATAAAATATAAAAAATATGTACACCCGGCAAGTTGAAAACCCGAAAGGGCGACTTGGGCAAAAAAGGGTTTCCCAGTGGACTGAAAACCCGAAAGGGAGGTCCAGGAAAAAGTTAGGGAATTAAAGCGTATGACTATGTCCCATCGGATCACTTTACGGATAACCTTCGATTTCCACGGACAAACTCGGAATTCCTGATCAATTCAATCATCTTCAGACAAAGCAACAAATAGACAAGATGCTCAGATATACCAAGGCTATAGCAGAATGGGAACCCCATGGGATTATTACACATAATTATCTTTCTTTGTATAAATTTTTCTTGTTTTTTATGGCACCATTCTCTTACTAGAATGTTTGTCCCCTTTGTACAAAATACTTATTCAAAGTCAATACAAAGATATCTCTTTGAAAGTGCAAAAACTATTTGTCTTTTCTTTACGATTGTGTTTTGTTTGCAAAAAACGTCCAATGATTCATTGATAAACATATGCATTTGAACATAATTACTGTTTACAAATAAACAAAATAAGAAAGATAATTGTTGATAGGTTGGAAGGACAAGAAAACGTCTCTAGGCTATTCCATAAGTAATCCCCATAGTACATCATTTAAATCCCCAGCGGAACAAATTTCAAATTATTAATCCCCAGTAGAAATCGCCAAATTTCTCAAGATTCCCCAAACAGATCGTACAAGCAGTACATGGCGTTGCCCTCACATTAGAATTTACTTCTCTCAACAAGAGTTTGTCAGTACTTCAACTTCAAGACACAAAAATTCAACATATCCTCATCAGCATTCAGGGATTTATTTTCCTCAAACAGACAGCAATACAGCAAATCAGCTTACATGCACATACATCACATCTACATATCATAAACATTAATAAAGCAAATATGTTGCATCATACATTTCATGCAATATAAATTTGTTTCAGCTAACATTTTACCCTTTTCAGAATAAGATTAACAGCTACCATTAATAATGTTGTACCCCAAAATTTGCCCTCCTATTTTTCACAAGAAATCACAACCTCGGGCTTTTCCTGATTTTTCATATTAGCGTAAGAATCAGTCAAACAGACTTTTTCTTATCAGTCTATCCAAATTAGGGTTTCCATTAATTTTTGAAGCAGTTCAAACAGATTGCTTAGGGGTTTGGTTGAGTTGGCTCAGGTTTGGTCGGACAGGCGTTTCTTTGGTGTTAAGTCAAGAATTAGGGTTTTTTGTGCGCACATTCTCAAGAAGAATTAATTCTACATTCCTTTTCAATTTACTCTGGGAGACGAGCTGAGGCATTTGATTTGAGTTTGCAATGTTGGATTTAATCAGTAAAAAAGGGACATGTGGACGTTTGTTGTTTAGCTGTGCAATGTTTTGATTATTCGGAACGCTAGTTGTTTATTGATTATTTATTTATTCTAAATTAGAATAGTTGGGATAAATTCCAGTTATTATAATTTAAGAAATATGAATAGTTAAATAAATAATTGAAGAAGAATTAAAAGGAATAACAATAAAAAGACTTTTATTTATTTTAATTATTTGTACAATTGTTATTTAAATACAGTAATTATTTACAAGTATTTATAATAATATTTGTTACAATGATTAAAAATGAAATAAAATTATCCTAAGTTTTCTAAATCTTCATCTTCTACTGACGCTCCCCATTGATCAATTAATTTTTACCTGCAAAAAAAGAAAAAAGAAGAAAAGTCAAATGCAGATAAAACTAAAGGCAGACAGATAAAAAAGGACTCATCATTAAAAGTAACTGGACGGAATCAGTTGTTCCCCTCTCTACAAATCACAAGATCACTCTTGGTTCACAAAGAGGGATAGAAAGTGTTTGCAAAAATATGAAATGCACAAAAGCTACAATATTGCACAAATTCAAAGTTTGTCAAACATACTGCATAAATCCAAATGGTCAACCAAAAAGGCAAACTAAACTATCCAGAATTACCAAACAAACTACAAAGTCACAATTTCAAACTAAGCCAAAGTTGTCAAAAGCTGTCCAAGAGATATAGAAAGATATCAAGCTATCCACAAGTACAAAAAGCTGTCAAAAATGTGCAGGAAATATGGAAAGTATGCAGAGAAAGACCAAAGTGCAAGCAAGGTTCAAAGATACATCATTTTCCTAGGCCAGTTGCTTTTTCAGAAATAGTACATCTAAAGCAATAAACAAATGATTTAATACCGGAAAGAGAGAAGAGAGAAGAGAAAAAAGGCTTACAGGCTTAGGCTTGAGAAAAGATATAAACAAGCATATCTGAACACAGTAAAGAGGGAGGCAGAAAATAACACAAAGCAAAAAAGCCACAAACTGATATAGAGCAAACAACCTACCTCCATAAGCTTCAAACACTTCAAAACCTGTTTCAACACCAAGCTCACTACAAACTGAAGCCTTAACCTGCTTGAGTCATAAGCACAAGCCTTAAGCCAAGACCTGTTTCATCAATACAAGCAGCTAGCCTCAAACAGAAGCCTAAACCTGCATTAAACCTGAAGCTTGTAAACCTGTCCAAGTCTAAACCTGTCCAAGCACAAACCAGAAGCACATCAAGCTTCAAGCCTAACCTGCATCAAAGCCATACAAAAAACAACTTGTCCAAGCCTAAACTTGTTCAAGCCTAAACCTGTATAAGCCTTAATCCGTAACAAACAAAAGCCATAGCCTAACCATACAAACCTGTCATAACAGCCAACCAACAACATCAATATTTCCCAGATTCAGAATCAATTTCAACACATCATCAACACCATAAAAATTCGTCCAAAAGCCCTCAGAGTTGGGCTCATCATAGGGTTCAACAGATTCTAAGCATCAAAGCCAGCAATCAGGAAGGCAAAAAGAAGAGGAAAAGAAGCAATCAGAGGCAAGCATATCAAGCATACAGGGCATCTCAGATAAATCATCATTGAAAGCAAGCAAACAAATAAGCAGAAGAGAGAATCAGAGACTAAAGGTTTTCAGAAAGGTTGTCATCACAAAACCCTGAAAAGCAAAAACACGAATACCAGGTTTTTCAGCAAAAGCCAGCATCACACTCCTCCGCTTGGCCGCCCAAAACGCCTCCAAGTCCGCCTCCTCCTCCGTCTCCAACAAAGGTAGTATCCCTTCTTTTTTTTTCCTTTCACGCACCTCAAATAGAAACAACAACAACACTTAAAATCAGCACACAAAGAAGTAACACATGCAAAATATAACAACTAAAACCCTAAAACATAAAGAAAGGGGGCGAAATCGTTACCTTTTTCTCGTTATTGCTTTGCCCAACCATGGAGGGAAGAAGAGACGGATGATGGCGCCTAGTAGCTGAGACGAAGGGGGAAGTTCAGGACTTGGCTCAAAGGGACGATGAAGGAGAACGAAGACGAAGAAGCGGCGCCGCTCTAGCTGTAACCCCAATTGCCAAATGAAACAAGATAAATAAAACCCTAAAAACATTTGTGAAACGTAATGGGCCTTGCCCTATTCAGATTGCTTAAGCCCATTGGAAACCTGGCGTGCACCCCCCTTAATTTCCCCTTTTGCTTCTGATTCATTTGTTTTTGTTTGGGCCCAGACCCCCCTAAAGCCCATTTCAATTCCTTTTTTATTTCAATACTCTTTTTTTTTTGTATTACATTAGATCTTTTTTGCATAACTTATTTTGTTCAATAAATTAACACATTAATTTTTTACATCAAATTTTATTAACTCTTTTATTTTCTTTTTATAACATAATTAAATTTTGTAAAGTAAAATAATCCACTAACTCTTTTTTATTATTTTTCTCAATTACTCTTTTATTAGTATAATTAAAAATACATATCCATAAATACATAAGAAAATAGATTTTCTTTTATTTCTTTTTTTGATTAAACATTTGTTTATATATAAATACATAAACTTTAGTTTTTCTTAAACTTAAAACTTTTACTTTCTTTTAATTAAAACTTTGTATATAAACATCAATACATAAAAAATAGAATTTCTTAAAACATTTTCTTTTCTTTTATTAAATCTTTTGTTTGTACATAATCAACAAAAAGAATAAATAAAATACTTAATTTTGCATTAAGTTAACATTTTGTATCACTTGTAAATAATCACATACACTTACACAAATACTTTTGATACATTTACATTGCTTTTATTCTTGTACATTGCTACATTTTACATTGCGATTGATTCAATTTGGTTGTAAATTATTTGGACACTACTCTCCTATTAAGTCTCATCCCCATTTGTAAATATTTGTATCCCCATTCTCGGATACTCATTTGTAATAGTTTAGGACTTTAAATTCCCGCAATTTATCGCTTTCGAATTATGCCATGATAGATCTAGGGTTTGTATGTAAATAAAATCAAACGCTAGATAACCTAACACAAGACAAATGCATGACAATCAATACACAATTCACACTTGCACCCCCTAGGGTAATCCCACTCGTTGCCTTCCAAAATAGGCCATGCTTGCACGTTGAGTTTCTTTGGCAAAACAATTCAAATGATCATAGTCCCTCGATGACGCTTTCGAAAGTCGCCTAAACAAAATGATCATAGTCCCTTCAAGCAAAATTGCCAAAGACACTTGGCACCATTGCATTCATGGTCCATACGATGACCTGCGCCTGTCCCGTTAACATCCTAACACAAGATTGTCCACCAAATACAATGGTGGAACAAAACTGTTAAAAGGGTTAAAACATGAGAAAAATCTTTGAGTAAATTTAGGGGTAGACAACTCTTGGTTACTTGATCCAACTTGCAAAATACACTTGCCTACTTTTCAAAACCCACTCCACAAACACTTTCAAAACAACTTTCAAAAACATTTGAAACATCTTTTCGAAAAGATACACACCTTTGTAAAACATTCGAGTAAAGAATTGTTACAACAGTTGCCTAGACAAGGCCTCTTTTTTCAAAACATTTTCAAACACACACACACACCACCATTTCAAGCAATTGAAAATCAAAGGCAAGTGATCTAAAACAAGTAACTAAGAGCCCATGGATAACCATGGATGAAAAGGGTGCTAATACCTTCCCTTTCATAATCTACCCCCCGAACCCACGAAACATCTCAAAAGGTTTTTCCTGTGCTTTTTAACCTTTCCTTTAGGATAAAATAAAAAGTCGGTGGCGACTCTTGCTAAACCGAACAAGTGCGAATACAAAAGCAAAACCTCAAGTCAGTTCTCCCACCGTATCACAAACAACATACAACTTTCAGATACAATACAGATATGCTCCACACACAGACACCATTATGATACTCATTCAGAATCACCTTTCAGATACAGTTAAGATACACTCCATACACGGATTCCATTCTGATACTCATTCAGATTTCAAATTCAGATACAGTTCAGATATGCTCCATGCACGAACTCAATTCTGATACTCATTCTTTCAGCTTACAACTTACAATTCAACAAACATACTTGGATGGCATCTAACAATCCCATCTCCAACAAGATTCTATCACTTCTACAAATGGCATATTTAATCCCATTCCCTCAACTACACATCGTCGAGTGCAAATTTATGGGCACTCTAGTGTCCAATCATCTTTCACCTTCGAGTCACGAATGGCAAAACTCACCAATCTAACTCTTCAGGTTTAAGAAGATTGAACAGGGGCAGCTGTTGTACCCCAAAATTTTCCCTCTCTTTTATCAAGGTTATTCTCACAAGATCTCTTGGACTCAAGACTGCATTAGGGTTTGATCAGCTCAAGACACCTCCTCATGCACTGATGACCAAAATTAGGGTTTGAGTTTGCACAAGGGTTCTTGGACTATCAATGCTTCATATGACTTTCAAACATAATTATGAACTCCTAAGATTACTCATGACAAGTTTCAGGCCTTGAACCACATTTTTGATCAGTCAATTGGACAGTTGACCTAAAAATCAGTTGTATTGGGGAAAAAGTCAACCATGGCCAATTTACAGTCAAACTTCATAATTTTTTATCAACATAAACATTTTAGACTCATATGTATCATTTGATCAAGTTTGGATCACAATTCCTCAATAAATTTGATCAAATCATCAAAAGGGAAAAATGGTCAAAATTAGGGTTTTGACTGAGGAAGGGCAATTTCTGATTTTTGACCTAGAAAATGACCAATTGATTTGAAGCATGATTTTAAGGATTCATTTGTATCATCTTGACCTAATTACATGGTGTTGTACCCCAAAATTTTCCCTCTCTTTCTTCAGGAAATCATCTTGGATTCCTTCTGAAACAAGTCCAAGTCCTGAATTATCATTTCTCCCAAGCAAACCATTTACAAGAGCAAAACGATCACACAAGCTCTAAAGGCAACGCTTTTATCTTGAGAAAGATTAAATTCTAAACATTCAGAATTTTTCTCTAAAAAATGGGTGTTCAAGAAGAAAATAGCGCTTCAGAACTTCTGGACCAAACTCCAGATGGAAACGGTCAGAAGTTACAAGCTTGGCTAAACGGTCAGAAGTTGCAAGTTGGGCTCAATGCAGTCAGAAGTTGGCTCTTCAGCAGCTACATCAACTCAATCAGAAGTTGCAAACGTGGTTCAACACGTAAGCCTCAGACAAAACATGACTCTGTCAGCAGTTACGCAAGTTCAGCCAGAATTTGCTAAAGGAATGCAAAAGAAGCAAGGAAGTCTGAAGGCTCCTTCAGAACATGCTAAAATCAGAAGGTGAACGGGTCAAAAGAGTAGATGTTACACCGATACAGAATCTCTAAATCCAGGATTTCCAGAAGCAAATCCAAGAAATGTATCAGAAAGTCAGGAGAATCTCCAGAATCCCAAGACCAGAGCATGGTTTACGTTGTTTTTGGTAAAGCATAACTGCTGGTTCAAGCTTTTCTCCTATTACCAGAATATTGGTGTTTGATAAGTCTCATCACTATTTAATGCTCATTAATGCTCCCAACCACTCCTGAACATTCATCCAAGTAATCCCTTCACGTGTGGCTTGGAAAACGCCTTTATGCAGGTTCAAGCATGGGTCTACGCGCCACCGTCCACCTAAGAGGTCACTTCTCCCCAATCCATGCCTGTTGTTCCAGCCTAGGCTGAAAGGCTATCTGTTATCACAACTTCCCAGAAATTTCTTTCAAAGAACAATTCAGATTCTTTTGGCGCCTTTAATGTTCAAGAAATCCACAAGAGCTTTGCCTATAAATAGAGAACCATTATCCACTGAAAAAGGGCGTCCAAAAACAGAAAAAATTGCTAGAAGAGAAACAGAAATTTCTAGCAAGAAAGTGTTGTGAAACTCTGCCAAAATCTCCAGTGTTTCATAACTGTGAATTTCTTACCTTCAAACTTCATCAAAAACCCAGTTTTCTTTGTGACTAAAGAACACCCTTTCAACCTCTGACCACACCTACACATACACCCTCATCTACCCCTTTCAACAAAGAACTTGTCTAGAACACCATCAGAGCCAAAAGCTAGCTCTCATTCACAAACTTTTCCAACAGCCAGGTAAGCACCTACTGACCTTCATCACGCTGCTAAGCATCATCAGCTTTGCATGCTCAAATAAACATAATGTAAATATCATGTTGTTGCTGTTTGTGTTCTGAGGATTTTCATACCTCAGAACGTTTTAAGCCAGCCTAGAACCTGCCTGTGACCTTGTTGGTTCTGTCCTCTGAAACACTTTGACATTTGCTGGAGCTGTTCCAAATATGTTTTCTGTTTTATGGAAAATAACAAAATTGCAGATGTTCTGATTAGCACAGGGAGAAGCCAAGTGCTGACTTTGACGTTAGCACATCTGAAGCCTGTTTCGCCGTCAATAATATCAGAACTTCTGAGAATTATTGTATTTCCAGCAGGATCAGAACTTCTGGTCTCCCCACTAACAAACTTTTGTCTTGCAGCGCAGGGGGGGTCAGAACTTCTGATTTCCCCACTAACAGGTTTCTGTTTTGCAGGTGCCAGAGTCAGAAGTTCTGACTCATACAGTTTAACCAAAAGGTTGATCATCTGGCAGCGGACCTGAGTCAGAACTTCTGATGACCTCTCAGCAGCGCGCTGGCTCCCTCTCTCTTTCTCTCTATCTTGTTTTTGTTATTTTTCTTTCTTGTCTATTTTTCTCGTTGAACCACCCCATGTACAAATGTGTATCCCCACCCCCTAATTGTTGTAACAGCATAGGATTTTACATTTCTGCTTTTTATTGCTAGTAATTAGGATGTGTATGGCAAGATAAAATCAATGAAATAGAAAATCCTAATTCAAAGATACACTCTTGTATGCAATAAAACACACTTGCACACTAACACCCCTAGGGTTACATCCACTTGTTGCCTTCAAAAATGGGCCATGTTACGCATGCAAAGTATCTTGGTAAAACAAATAAAATCAAAAGATCATAGTCCCCCGATGACGCTATCCAAAGTTTCCTTACAAAAAATGATCTTAGTCCCTCGAAAAATACTAAGATACTTTGCAAAATTGCTATCATGGTCTATAAGATGACCCGCGCCCGTCCCGTTTACATCCTAACACAAGGTTGTTCACCAAATACAATGGTGAAACAACACTGTTAAAAGGGTTAAAAACATAAGAAAGATCTTTGAGTAAAATAGGGTAGACAACTCTTAGTTACTTGATCAAACTTGCAAAACATCCTTGCTACTTTTCAAAAAAACATACATCACAACACATTTTCCAAACAACTTTCAAAACATTGAAAACTTTTCAAAAGACAAATTCACCTTTGTATACATTCAAACATGGATCATTACAAAGGTTGCCACAACGATGGCCTCTTTTCAAAATATCTTTCAAAACCACACACAAAGCACCATTTCAAACAATTGAAAATACAAAGCAAGTGATCTAAGCAAGTAACTAAGAGCCCATGGATAACCATGGATATAAAGGGTGCTAATACCTTCCCTTTCTATAATCTACTCCCCGAACCCATGAAAACATCTCAAAGGTTTTTGCTGTGCTTTTTAACCTTTCCTTAGGATAAAATAAAAAGTCGGTGGCGACTCTTGCTAAACCGAAACATTTGCGAAAACAAACGCAAAACCTAAGTCAGTTCTCCCACCGTATCACAGAACTGGCGACTCTACTGGGGAGTCCTTTAAAAGTGGAGTAACCTTAGGGCCTAGATCACCCTCTTGCATGACTAATTGTTTGCTTTGATTGCTTTATATTTTGGTTCTCTTGTTTGGGCTTGAAATCCTACACCCGGATTTGGGGAAAGATTCATAGATAGCAATACGTTGTGGAAACTATGCGGGGTATACCGACACGGTTGAAGCAATAGCTATATTAGTGCGACATATTTGTGAGTACCGGTAACCCTTGAGTTCAATCAAGGAGAGTACGGGGCCGCTGAGTGATGTCACTAAGCACTAATGACCTAGAACCTTACTTGACCATCTTGGCCTTTCATTAGGGGAAGTGAGATGACCGACTTTGGTATAGTCCGAAGTTGGTAGATACTCGATACTACACTCATTGAGGGTTGTTTTCTTGGAATATTTTGGTCGCTAGTTAAGTGGCTAAACCAAAACAATGAACATGGAAAACAATCCAATGATATTGAGCTCCTTAGAACCCGGTTACTATTTATAGGACAGGTTTTTAAGCCAACTACACTCAAGAGGGTACTTACCTATGAAACCCCATGCAAGCCTGAAACTAGGGTTTTGTGTGAATTGCTTGTACATATGTTTGTGCATACATCATGGACATCATAAAGCATCATATGCATTCACTAACCATTTCAAGGATTTGGATCTTCATCTTTGTTCTTGTTTTGTAGGTCATGGAAATTCTTCGCAGGAAAACTATCCAAGTCAACCTTGTGAGAATCCCTCCTCAACTCAAGGAGCTCGCCTCCAGAATCCCAGAAAGTTCTCCCTTCAGTGAAAGACATGGTAGACTGCTCAGCCTAGTCAACACCAACATTAAAGAGGACATAGTGAAAGTGTTGTTCCAATTCTTTGACCCCCTTCACCACTGTTTCACATTCCTCGACTACCAATTGGTGCCCACTTTGGAGGAATTTTCTCAACTCTTGAGAATTCCTGTTCTTAATCAACTACCCTACAACGGTACGGAAAAAGAACCAAAGCCTGAAGATGTTGTTCAAGCACTACACTTGCAACCATCTGACATCAAGGGACATTGGGAAACTAGAAGTGGTGTCAAAGGCTTCTTGGCAAAATTCTTGTTTGAGAAGGCACAAGAGTGTTGGAATTCATTGGATCTACAAGCCTTTGAAGAAATTGTGGCACTCCTCATTTATGGGTTGGTCTTGTTCCCAAATCCTGACCAGCTTATAGATGTCAACGCCGTCAAAATCTTCCTATCCAGGAATCCCATACCAACATTGCTTGGAGACATCCTCCACTCATTTTACACACGAACAATGAGAAAGAGGGGTGTTCTCATGTGTTGTACTCCTCTCCTTGCAAGGTGGTTTATTTCGCACCTTCCACAATCTGTTTTGAAGAATGACCAGGGCTTAAGGTGGTCGCAACGGTTGATAACCCTCACACACTCTGATGTACATTGGTGTTCTCGGTCCAGAGAAAATGTCATCATCATCGATCATTGTGGAGAGTTCCCTAATGTTCCATTACTTGGCATTAGAGGAGGCATTACTTACAACCCTTGTCTAGCTTTGAGACAATTTGGATATGCACGGAGGGATGGCCCTCATGACATGCTGATTCCTGACTTAGTTTTTGACTTCGACAACAATGCGCAAGGACTTCACCAAAGATTCATCAGAGCTTGGAGGATGCCTAACAAGGTAGATAGCAAGACACTGGGGCACAAGAGCTCCATCCCTCTTGAGCCTTATCTCATGTGGGTACGAACTCGAGCCCAGAGTCTAATGATGCCTTACCCTCATATTCTCCCTCTGATTAAAGAGCCTGTTAAGGAAGGAGAGGTTCCCTACACCATCCTATATCCTGACATGCCAACATCATGGGAGGAGATGCAGAAGAGTTAGATCCAACTCAAGGAGGAACGTAATACTTTGGAAGTCAGCTTCTACGCCAGTGAGAAGAAGGTTCTGGAGCTTACCCGACGACTCCATGAGGAAGAGACCCTCAACACCTACATTGCACCAAAGAGGATGCGCAACATCTTTTTACCTTGAGAAGTTTTTTGTAATATTTGGCCCATGGGGCATTTATGTACTAACAAAATTTCTTCTTATTAATGTGATGTGTGTTCTTTTTGTTTGCAACAATTTTGAATTTCTAAATCCTTGAATGCATTGCATGAATAAACATATCATTCATCATGTGCATAAGCAGGTCTCCACACCAGGTTTCCTTATCTTTCTGCTGTTTATTTTAGTAAGATGGATCTCGAACAGACGGTCAAAGATTTGCAGTCTCAAAACTCACAGTTTCAACATCTCCTAATGACCTTGGCAAAGGGTCAAGAGGATCTAAAAGCACTGCTTGGGAACAAAGAGCAAGAGAAAGTGAAAAAGAAGAAGAAGAGAGTGGGGGTAGCTACCTTGGGAAGAAGGTTTGAGGGTGAAGCCACAAGAGTTCTTGAATTTCCCTCCGCATCTGAAGAAGAAACCAGTAAAGGAAAAGGGGCTGCACTACCTTCTGAATCAGAAGCTGAAGAGGAAGAGGCTGAAGAAGAGGAAGACTACTCAGAGCAACAATACCCTTCGGCCGATGACAAGTACAAAAACCTAGAGGATAGGCTGGCAGCTATGGAGCTGCAGAGAGTTCCCGGCTTAGATTTCGAAGATTTGGGATTAATTGCTGGAATTGTGATCCCTCCAAAGTTTAAAGTGCCAATCTTTGCAAAGTATGACGGGCTGTCTTGCCCGAAGATGCACCTAAGGTCGTACGTCCGAAGAATTCAACCTCACACATCCCACAGAAATCTTTGGGTACACTTCTTTCAAGATAGCTTGTCTAGTACTCAGCTAGACTGGTTTTACAAGCTTGAGAGATCAGAGGTACGTGGATGGGAAGACTTGGCAACTGCTTTTTATCGCCAATATCAATATAACTCTAACTTGGCACCAACCCGTACTCAGCTACAGAGTATGGGGATGGCCTCAGGTGAAGGATTCAAGGAATATGCCCAGAAATGGCGCGATCTGGCCGGAAGAGTACAACCACCTCTTTCTGATAGAGAACTCGTTGATATGTTCCTAGGGACCCTGTCTGGTCCATTCTTTAACCATTTGATCGGTAGCTCTTCCACAGGGTTTACTGAATTAATTCTGATTGGCGAGCGGGTGGAAGCCGGTATCAAGAATGGGAAGATTCAAAAGGATGCCTCTGCATCTACAACTGTGAAGAAATCATTTCCGACAAAGAAGGAAACGGCTGTTGTGTACTCTCAGAGAAGAATGGGAAGAACTGAGCGCCGACCGACTGTGGGGGCCGTAATGATCCAAAATTCATCCAGTGATCGGCCTCGTGACAATCAGTCCAGGCCAAATCAGCAACAGGTAGAGCGGCCACAACGGCAGTTCACCCGCATCAATATGACACCGGCGTAGGTGCTTCCACATTTGTTGAAGTTGAATCTGACTGGTTTAAAGGAGGCACCGAAAAAACCTAACACCACATCTCCATACTATCATGCCAATGCCTAATGTGCCTACCATTCTAATAGCGTCGGACATGACACCAACAATTGTTGGGTGCTAAAGAATAAAATTCAAGACTTGATAGATGCAAGAGAGGTTGAGTTCGATGCTCCAGAGAAACCAAACGTAATATCCGCTCCAATGCCGAAGCATGGTCGAAATGTCCATGCTATTGAAGAAGATCTGTATGTTCCTGATGTTGATGACCTGATGACTCCGCTGTTAACAATCAAATTAAATTTGTTGAAAGCTGGGATTTTCCCAGGATGCAAAGAAGATTGCCACTGTTGTTGCTCTCTACCAATCAATTGTACATTGCTGAAGAAAGGCATCCAAGGCCTGATGGACAGTCACCAAATTCTGTTTGAGAAGATTCTTGCTATTCCAACCCCTACTGAAGATGTTTCAATTATCACCATTTCCACCAATCTTTCCAAGGCCGTCAAAAAGCCTGTTAAGATTACATCCTCTACAAAGATTGCTCCCTTGAAAATAACTATGCCTGGGCCTGTCCCCTACAGTTATGACAAGTCAATACCATGGAATTACGGTGGAGAAATCTACTACCATGGTGTTAAACAAGTTGAGATAACCGAGGAAAGCTCTGATGAAGAAGATGCCAGCATTGGAAACATTGCCGGTACAAGCAAGATCACCCGAAGTGGGAGAATATTTTCTCCAGAGATTGCCCCTCCAAAGGCAATCTTTGGACCCTCAGCTGCTGCCAAAGTTACTCCTGCACCGATAAAGCTTTCCGCTAGAACTCCGTTGATTGAAGAAGCTGCTATTCCTGTTGTTGTCCCTCCTACTTCTGCTGATAAGGGGAAAGGGATCCAAGATGAGCTCGTCAGGACGAGGGTTCAACCTTTGATCATCCCGGAAACCTCTAAGAAAGAGATGGAGGAAATTATGAAAATAATTAAAAAGAGTGATTATGACGTGGTAGAACAACTGGGGCAAACCCCCTCGAAGATCTCCATGTTAGCATTACTGCTTTGTTCTGAGGCGCACGCCAAGGCATTGATAAATTTTTTGAAGACAGCCCATGTGCCCCAGGAAACCTCTGTCGACCAATTCCATGATTGTGTAGCCAGCCTTACTGCAGACAACAGCCTGGGTTTCTCTGATGCTGACCTGAATCCGAAAGTAAGAAAGTACAATGACGCGTTACATGTGTCAGTAGAATGCCAAGGAACTACTCTGGCCCATGTTCTGGTCGATATCGGTTCTTCTCTGAACGTGCTGCCTAAGAAGGCCCTCGACCGTTTAGATTACGAAGGCTTGGAGCTAAGGCCAAGTAATATCATTGTAAGGGCATTTGACGGGTCAAAGAGAATGGTACATGAGGAGGTTGACATTCCCATCAAAGTAGGCACAGAAGTGTTCCCCTCAACTTTCTATGTGATGGACATCCGTCCGTCATACTCTTGCTTGTTAGGGAGACCATGGATACACAATGCTGGGGCAGTCACCTCCTCCTTACATCAAATGCTGAAATACCCTGTCAAAGGAAAAATCATAACCGTGCATGGTGAAGAAGAATATATGATCAGCCACCTGAACTCCTTTCGGTATGTAGAGGTAGAGGGCGAATTCATTGAGACTCCATTCCAGCACTTTGAGGAAGTTTCTCCTGAGGTGGCAGTAGCAAAAGTGGTAGCTGAAGTACCAAAGCAGGTGGCCAGGATGGCATCTCTAAAGGACGCGAAGGCTGCGGTGAAGGAAGGGAAGAACTCAACATGGGGGCAGTTGCCAGATATTCCTCGTAAAACAGACAAATTTGGTTTAGGATTCACTGCTGCAGGGCAGAAGACTATGCGCCGCTCAAAAGTTGAAAGAGCGCCCATCAAGATTTCTCCTTATGGGATCAATGCTTTGGAAAGTGAAGACGAAGAGGCCAACATTGAAGATTGGATCTACCCAACCATCGAAGGAGGACTACGCAACTGGGAGGCAAAAGACTTTTTCCCCATTACTTTTATTAATCAGTAATTATCTGTCAAACATTTCTTGTTGGTTTGTAATAATTACCTTTGAACAATCCGTACACTACTTTTTCACCTCATGCCTTGCTCGAGGGAATGTAGGTCCATTTGTAAGGGTTTTGATTATCTTCATATCCATATGCCATGTTTAATGATTCATTGGACGTTTTTCATTGATAAACTGTTGTGTTCATTTTCTTTCCTTTTGCATTTTTGCTTGTTTAAGGATGGCTATCCCTTACACACGCCCACACTCACAAATGCAGGTACCCATCCACTCTGGATTCTATGGGTGACCATTCTGCTATGTCCTTCAATAACTCTGAAGATCTGGTCAATCAGGCTGAGTATGAAGATGACGAAGGTTGTGAAGTACCGGGAGAGCTAGCCAGACTTCTACAACAAGAAGAAAGGGCCATCTTGCCTCACGAAGAGTTGTTGGAAACAGTCAACCTAGGGACATAGGAAGGCCGGAAAGAAGTAAAAATGGGTGCCAATCTGGAACCAGGTGTCAAGGAGCGTTTGATACAGCTGTTGAATGAGTACGTCGAAATCTTTGCCTGGTCTTATGAAGACATGCCGGGTTTAGACACAAATATCGTGGTTCACCATCTCCCTACAAGAGAGGATTGTCCACTGATCAAGCAAAAAGTCCGCCGAATGAGGCCCGACATGTCTGAGAAGATTAAAGCAGACGTGATGAAGCAATTCAACACTGGCTTTCTGGCCGTTACATCCTATCCATAATGGGTTGCTAACATTGTGCCAGTACCTAAAAAAGACGGCAAGGTTAGAATGTGTGTGGACTACCAGGATTTGAATAGGGCCAGCCCTAAAGATGATTTTCCGCTACCGCACATCGACATTTTGATTGACAACATAGCTCAGCATAAGGTGTTTTCCTTCATGGATGGATTCTCGGGCTACAACCAAATTAAAATGGCCCCCGGGGACATGGAGAAAACAACCTTTGTTACCCAATGGGGTACTTTATGTTACAAAGTGATGCCGTTCGGACTGAAGAACGCAGGGGCAACTTATCAATGCGCCATGGTAGCTTTATTTCATGATATGATACATCATGAAATCGAAGTTTACGTAGATGACATGATAGCTCGATCACAAACAGAGGAGGAACACCTTGAGCCTTTACGGAAGCTGTTTTCCAGATTGAAAGAATACAAACTCAGGCTGAATCCAAGTAAATGCACTTTTGGAGTTAGGTCTGGTAAACTTCTAGGGTTTATTATCAGCAACAAAGGCATTGAGGTCGATCCAGCAAAAGTGAAAGCAATACAAGAGATGCCTGCTCCCCGTACTGAAAAGGAGGTTAGAGGGTTCTTGGGGCGCTTAAACTATATTGCCAGATTCATCTCTCATCTGACTTCTACTTGTGAGCCAATTTTCAAACTATTAAAGAAAGATCAGGTAGTCGAATGGAACGACAATTTCCAAGCTGCTTTTGATAAAATCAAGGAGTATTTGCTAGAACCTCCTATTCTGATGCCACCCATCGAAGGAAGACTGTTGATCATGTATCTGACCGTTTTGGATAACTCAATGGGGTGCATGTTGGGCCAGCATGACAAGTCTGGTCGAAAAGAGGATGCCATTTATTACCTTAGCAAAAAGTTTACCGACTGTGAGACTCGCTACTCACTGCTCGAGAAAACTTGTTGCGCTTTGGTATGGGTTGCTCGCCGACTAAGACAGTATATGTTGACTCATACCACTCTGTTGATTTCCAAAATGGATCCTATCAAGTATATCTTCGAAAAGCCTGCTTTATCTGGAAGAATTGCTAGATGGCAAATGATCCTAACCGAGTACGACATCCAGTACACCACCCAAAAAGCTATAAAAGGGAGTGTACTAGCTGACCATCTAGCTCATCAAGCTATCGAAGATTATCAATCCATGAGATTTGACTTCCCAGACGAGGATATCATGAATTTGGACAGCATTGAAGGTAACGGACCGTATGACGAACCTGAAAAAGGATCCCGATGGACCCTGTACTTTGATGGTGCTTCAAATGCACTTGGAAACGGTATCGGTGCGGTACTCATTTCCCCGGAAGGTTGCCATACACCTTTCACGGCCCGACTTTGCTTTGGCTGCACCAACAACATGGTTGAATATGAAGCTTGCATCTTTGGTCTCAAGGCTGCTATAGACTTGGGGATCAAGTCTTTGATCGTATTTGGGGACTCGGCTTTGGTTATCAGTCAAATCAAAGGAGAGTGGGACATCAAACATCCTAATCTTATCCCATACAAGGAACATGTCCTGACGTTGTTGCCTCATTTCGAGCAAATCACCTTCGAGCATTTCCCGCGAGAAGAGAATCAGTTAGCAGATGCTCTGGCTACAATGTCTTCCATGTTTAAACTCAACTGGGATAACGAGGCTCCCCAAATCACCATCGAGCTAATGGATGAACCTGCGCATTGTCATGAGACTAATACCGAAGAAGTAGTGGAACAACCCTAGTTCCATGAAATCAAAAGGTATCTCCAGACTAGAGAATATCCCGAAGGAGCTTCCGTAAATGATAAGAAGTTCTTAAGGAAATTTGCTGCCAAGTTCTTCCTGAGCAATGGCATCCTCTATAAACGCAGCCATGATTGTGTTTTACTCCGATGCGTAGACAAAGCTGAAGCAGAGTTAATCATAACTGAGATACACAGCGGTACATTTGGCACTCACTTGAGCGGGCATACAATGGCTAAGAAGATCCTAAGGGCAGGCTATTACTGGTCTACCATGGAGACTGACTGCCATCAATATTCCCGTACTTGCCACAAATGTCAAGTCTACACTGACAAGATTCATATTCCCCCGGTTCCTCTCAATGTTTTGACAGCTCCTTGGCCATTTGCAATGTGGGGCATTGACATGATTGGAGAGATCAAGCCCACAACATCCAATGGACATCGCTTTATCCTGGTTGCTATTGACTATTTCATCAAATGGGTCGAAGCAGCTTCCTTCGCCTCTGTTACTAAAAATGTGGTTGCCCGCTTCATCAAGCAGAACCTGATATGCCGGTATGGTGTCCCCGACAGGATCATCACGGACAATGGTACAAATCTGAATAATACTATGATCACCGCTCTATGCGAACAGTTCAAGATTTATCATCACAATTCATCTCCCTATCGGCCGAAGATGAACGGTGTTGTTGAAGCTGCGAACAAAAACATTAAGAAGATCATTCAGAAAATGACAGTCACCTACAAAGACTGGCATGAGATGTTACCGTTTGCTCTGCATGGATACCGTACGACGGCACGTACTTCAATAGGAGCAACCCCATTTTCTTTGGTATATGGCATGGAAGTTGTCCTGCCCATGGAAGTTCAGATTCCTTCCTTAAGGATTATGAAGGACTCTAGTTTGAATGAAGATGACTGGATTCAGACCCGGCTTGATCAACTCAATTTGATCGACGAGAAGAGACTCGCTGCTGTTTGTCATGGTCAGACGTATCAAAAACGGATGATCAAGGCTTTCAACAAGAAAGTCAGACGTCAAGTATATCAAGTCGGAGATCTCGTAATCAAGCGGATTATCTTACCGCAAAGCGATCCCAGGGGCAAATGGACCCCTACCTACGAAGGACCATTTGTAATCAAGAGCATATTTTCTGGTGGGGCAATGATTCTGACCACCATGGACGGCGATGATTTGCCGCACCCTGCGAACGCAGACATAGTCAAAAGATACTACGCATAAAATAACCCGACAAGTCGAAAACCCGAAAGGGCGGCTTGGGCAAAAATGGGTATCCCGGTGAACCGAAAACCCGAAAGGGCAGTTCAGGCAAAAATTAGGGATAAAAAAAAGAGCTGTACACCCGGCAAGTCGAAAACCCGAAAGGGCGGCTTGGGCAAAAAGGGGTTTCCCGGTGAATCAAAAACCCGAAAGGGCGATTCAGGCAAAAGTTAGGGAATTAAAGTGTATGACTATGTCTCGTCGGATCACTTCAAGGACAATCTCTTCATCAACCAGCTCCAAGCTTCTGATCAATCCAGTCACCAACAGACGAAGCATTGAATGAACAGATACTCAGAGTTGTGAAGGTTATAACAGAATGGAATCCCATGGAATTGTTTCACATAGCCATCTTTCTTTTGTGTAAATTTTTTCAATTTTTACGACGACATCCTCTTACTAGGATGACTGTCTCCTTTGTACAAATATACTCATAGAAAGTTAATACAAATACTTTTCCAAATACAGAAATTTGCTTTATCTTCCTTTTCTTTTGCACCTATGTTTTATTTGAGAAACGTCCAATGTTTTGTTAAATAGGCATATGCATTCGAACATAATCATTTCCTTATGAATCAAGAAAGATGATTACTGATAGGTTGAAGGTACAGATGGATATCTTGATGCCCTTTCAGAGGAAATCCCCAGCAAATTTAAACTCCAGATTCCTCAATCCAGAATTTAATTCCCCAAACAGAGTTTAACTTCAGGATCCTCAGCAGAACAGGAGCTTTCTCAAAACTGATTTCCCCAACCCGAGAGCCTTCCAGAACTTAGTTCCCCTCAGAGTTAAGTTTCGGCATCCCTAGCGGAGCCCTAAAATCTGAAAATCCAATCCCCAGCGAAGTCAAAGCTGTTAAACCCCAGCGGAGCTAAAACTTCCAACTATCAATCCCCGGCGGAATCAAACTAGTGAACCTTCGCCCCACAGAGATACTTCCCACCAAACTGGAGATCCTCCGTCTCACGTCCCCAGCATGAGTCTGTCAGGTTCTGGACTCCCCAGTAGAGATCATCAGAATTCTCATTCCCTGCAGGTCACCAAGGGATTCCAATTCCCTGCAGTGGTCCTAAGATCCCTCAACAATTGAAGATCGGGCATTTCCCAAGCAGAATGAAGACTCTCATGCTCGGTTCCTCACAGGATAATCAGATGTTCCCCAGTGAAGATCTCCTCAGGACATCAATCCCCAGTAGATTGGCATACAACCCAAGCTCCTAATTCTCCAACAGTAGCCAACAAGGATGTCTCATCCCCAGCGATCAAAATTCTTACAATCCCCTGCAGCAGTCAAGGATTCACTTTCCCCGACAGCAGTCAAGATTCTATTATCTCCAGTTATCCAGGATTCATCTATCCTCAGCAAGACAGCTCTTCAGCTTACATGCGCATTCATTTACATTCATATCATAAACATTGATATAACATATATTGCATCATACATATCATGCAACATGACTTTGTGTTTTAACTAACATTTCATCCTTTTCAGGATAAGATTAAAAGGCTATCAATAACAATTATTCAGATACAGTATGGATACACCCCAGACACAGCGGTCATTCTATTACTCATTCAGAATATCAGTTCAGATACAGTATGGATACACCCCAGACACGGCGGTCATTCTATTACTCATTCAGAATTTTAAGTCAGATACAGTACAGATACACCCCAGACACGGCGGTCATTCTACTACTCATTCAGACTACAGCAATCAGATATAGACTAGATACGCTCCAGACACGGCAACCATTCTATCTCTCATTCAGATTCACTTATCCACCTCAAGGTTCAATGCATTCCAAGCACGGATACCATTTTGATCCTTACCACAGCAGTTTGATTCTCCCCAGTGCGTTCGCCACGGAAGTCATTCTGTCATTTATTTAGATCCCAGTTACAGTTTCAGATACACTCCAGACACGGAAGTCATTCTGCTAACTCATACAGATCTCAATCCCAGTTACAGTTTCAGATACACTCCAAACACGGAAGTCATTCTGCTACTCATACAACTTTCAACTTCAGATACAATCCAGATACGCTCCAGACACGGTCGCCATTCTGTCACTCATTCAGAATTTGTCCCCAGCACGCAGTTGCTCCATACAGATATTTCTCTGTTATCCAGATACAATACAGATACACTCCAGACACGGCAGTCATTCTGATATTCATTCTACATTCAAACACAGTTGCAGCTCAAATATGCCCCAGAGGCGAAGGCCATTCTTTTGCTCATACAAACTCAATTTCCAGATACAGTTTAACAAACATTCCAGATGGCATCTTTAAGCCCATCCCCGACAAAATTCTGTCACCCCTCCAGATGGCATCTTTAAGCCCATCCCCGACAAAATTCTGTCACCCCTCCAGATGGCATCTTTAAGCCCATCCCCGACAAAATTTTGTCACCCCTCCAGATGGCATCTTTAAGCCCATCTCCAAATGGCATCTCTAAGCTCATTCCCGCATCCATGTCTTGACAAGTGCAAATTTAAGGGCACTCTAGTGTCCAATCTCCTTTTACCTTCAAGCCATGAAAGGCAAATCTGCCAATCCAACTCTTCAGGTCCAAGCAGATTGAACAGGGGCAACTGTTGTACCCCAAAATTTGCCCTCTCTTTCTTCAAGAAATCATCTTGGATTCCTTCTGAAACAAGTCCAAGTCCTGAATTATCATTTCGCCCAAGCAAACCATTTACAAGAGCAAAACGATCACACAAGCTCTAAAGGCAACGCTTTTATCTTGAGAAATATTAAATTCTAAACATTCGGAATTTTTCTCTAAAAAATGGGTGTTCAAGAAGAAAATAGCGCTTCAGAACTTCTGGACCAAACTCCAGATGGAAACGGTCAAAAGTTACAAGCTTGGCTAAACGGTCAGAAGTTGCAAGCTGGGCTCAATGCAGTCAGAAGTTGGCTCTTCAGCAGCTGCATCAACTCAATCAGAAGTTGCAAACGTGGTTCAACATGTAAGCCTCAGACAGAACATGACTCTGTCAGCAGTTACGCAAGTTCAGCCAGAATTTGCTAAAGGAATGCAAAAGAAGCAAGGAAGTCTGAAGGATCCTTCAGAACATGCTAAAATCAGAAGGTGAACAGGTCAGAAGAGTAGATGTTACACCGATACAGAATCTCTAAATCCAGGATTTCCAGAAGTAAATCCAAGAAATGTATCAGAAAGTCAGGAGAATCTCCAGAATCCCAAGACCAGAGCATGGTTTACGTTGTTTTTGGTAAAGCAGAACTGTTGGTTCAAGCTTTTCTCCTATTACCAGAATATTGGTGTTTGATAAGTCTCATCACTATTTAATGCTCATTAATGCTCCCAACCACTCATGAACATTCATCCAAGTAATCCCTTCACGTGTGACTTGGAAAACGCCTTTATGCAGGTTCAAGCATGGGTCTACGCGCCACCGTCCACCTAAGAAGTCACTTCTCCCCAATCCATGCTTGTTGTTCCAGCCTAGGCTGAAAGGCTATCTGTTATCACAACTTCCCAGGAATTTCTTTCAAAGAACAATTCAGCTTCTGTTGGCGCCTTTAATGTTCAAGAAATCCACAAGAGCTTTGCCTATAAATAGAGAACCATTATCCACTGAAAAAGGGCGTCCAAAAACAGAAAAAATTGCTAGAAGAGAAACAGAAATTTCTAGCAAGAAAGTGCTGTGAAACTCTGCCAAAATCTCCAGTGTTTCATAACTGTGAATTTCTTACCTTCAAACTTCATCAAAAAACCCAGTTTTCTTTGTGACTAAAGAACACCCTTTTCAACCTCTGACCACACATACACATACACCTTCATCTACCCCTTTCAACAAAGAACCTGTCCAGAACACCATCAGAGCCAAAAGCTAGCTCTCATTCACAAACTTTTCCAACAGCCAGGTAAGCACCTGCTGGCCTTCATCACGCTGCTAAGCATCATCAGCTTTGCATGCTCAAATAAACATAATGTAAATATCATGTTGTTGCTGTTTGTGTTCTGAGGATTTTCATACCTCATAACGTTTTAAGCCAGCCTAGAACCTGCCTGTGACCTTGTTGGTTTTGTCCTCTGAAACACTTTGACATTTGCTGGAGCTGTTCCAAATATGTTTTCTGTTTTGTGGAAAAATAACAAAAATTGCAGACGTTCTGATTAGCACAAGGAGAAGCCAAGTGCTGACTTTGACGTTAGCACATCTGAAGCCTGTTTTGCCGTCAATAATATCAGAACTTCTGAGAATTATTGTATTTCCAGCAGGATCAGAACTTCTGGTCTCCCCACTAATAAACTTTTGTCTTGCAGCGCAGGGGGGGTCAGAACCTTCTGATTTCCCCACTAACAGATTTCTGTTTTGCAGGTGCCAGAGTCAGAAGTTCTGACTCATACAGTTTAACCAAAAGGTTGATCATCTGGCAGCGGACCTGATTCAGAACTTCTGATGACCTCTCAGCAGCGTGCTGGCTCCCTCTCTCTTTCTCTCTATCTT